>JADMNL010000039.1:40682500-41282500 GCA_016271365.2 Neoceratodus forsteri
GCCTCCACAACCTAAAACTGGGGCCCCAACCAAGGATTTTGGCCCAGCCCTGGAGCTATGGCAGCGGCCAGCTTCTTGTCCAGCACCTTTGGCCAGGATGGCTCGAAAGTATGCCGTTCCCACTTGTTCACTCTCCGGTTTCTCGGAGCACCCCTCTGCAGAGGGTCTAGTGACCGACAGCATTTTTCGGCTCGAGCCTTCCTCGGGATGTGGACAAGCCACCCGATAAGGAGTCCAAGAAACTGGACTACTCCGGGCGGAAAGTCTATGCTGCTTCCTCCCTAGGCCTTCGTCAGGCCAGCTCGGCCATTCTGATGGCACACTTTTCACATGCCCTTTTGGGCTCCCTGGATGAGGTGATTCCTCATCTCCCGGCTGACCTCCAGACAGTGGTCAAGCAGGTGTGGGATCAGGGAAGGGCAGTGGCCAAACAGCAACTCCAAACTTCCTTGGACATAACTGACTTGTGTGCCTGGCCAGTAGCAGCCACAGTGGCCATGCGCCACAGAGCTTGGCTGCGGATCTTCACTTTTACAGCGGATACCCAGCACAAGCTGGCAGACGTTCCCTTCTTGGGTACCGACTTGTTCGTTCCCAGGGTGGAGGGTCATCTGCAAAGGATCGAGAAGTCCAACGCCACCTTGGACTCGGTCACGTCTGCCCAGAAGGACAAAGGCTGGTAGCAGCAGCGTAAGCCCTTTCGGCCTTCAGCCCCTGCAGCACATGTGGCCCAGCAACACCAGCATCAGGGCCAGCAGGCTCGCACTTGGTACCCCAAAGCCAAGCCTGCAGCTTCCTCCAGCAGGAAGCCAGGAGGGAAAGGCCCAGGAGGCCCCACGGCCGGTCTTTCCTCCAAGCCTGCCCAGTGACGGGTTGAGGGGTGTCGCCCCCAACGTCATCATTCTTCCCCGGGTTCCCCCCGTGGGGAGACAGCTCCACCACTTCCTTTTCACCTGGTCCGATATCACCACGGACCACTGGGTGTTGGAAGTGGTAGGAAAGGGTCTGCCTCTGGAATTCGAGCAGTCCCCACCCTATCGAGTCATCACCCCACAGGGAGCTACGGGGTCCACAGCCTCTCTGTTGGCTTGTCGAGCTGACATTGCCCTGCTCCTCCAGAAGGAGGTGATCAGGAAGTGGCGGATCCTCCACCAGACCCAGGGTTTGTGTCCAAGTACTTCCTGGTCCCAAAATGGATGAGGGGCTGGCACCCCATTCTAGACCTACACAACCTGAACAAGTTCCTAAGGTCTCGTACCTTCAGGATGGTCACTGTGGCTCAGATCATTCCATCCTTGGAACAAGGCATGTCGTTCTGCTCTCTGGACCTCCAGGATGCGTTCTTTCATGTCCCAATCTGTCCGTCTCACCAGCGATTGCTCCGCTTCAGGGCAGAGGGATCCCTTTATGAGTTCCGGGCCATGCTCTTTGGAATCTCTCCAGCTCCCAGAGTCTTCACCAACTGCATGGCAGTGGTGACATCATTCCTGTGGCACCGAAGGGTCCAGATGTACCCTTACCTGGATGACTGGCTGATTGCAGCCCCCTCTAGGCTGGAGGTGGAGCAGTCCAGGGATCTGGCCCTCCAGGTCTGCTCTCAGATTGGCCTCCTCATCAACGAGGCCAAATCGGAACTCATGCCAACGCAGGTGATTCAGTTCATCGGGGCAGAGCTCGACTCTCTTCGAGCCAAAGCATGGCTCCCGGCAGACAGGGCCAAGGTTCTTTCCTCCTTTGCCCAATCATTTCTGGTTGGGCAATTGCGCCCTGCCCGGGACTTCCTGCGCCTCCTGGGCCTCATGGCAGCCTGCACCAGCATGGTCCATTGGGCCCACTGGCACATGCATCCCCTGCAATGGGGGCTGGCCCACCAATGGTCATAGTGCTCTGGTCCTCTGGACCAGCCAGTGATAGTGACCCAGGAGATGGAGAATGCTCTTCAGTGGTGGATCGTTCCAGCTCATCTGCAGGAGGGTATCCTGTTTGTCCACCCAGAGCCAACGGTCACTCTAACGACCACCTCTCTGATGGGTTAGGATGCCCATCTGGGGGAGCTCAGAGTGCATGGCCTCTGGTCCCTTCAGGAGTCTTGATGCCACATCAACCTGCTGGAGCTTCGAGTGGTCCAACTAGTCCTCACCACCTTCGCTCCATTTGTATGGGGTCAAGTGGTCCCGGTCCAGACGGGCAACACCACGACCATGTACTACCTAAACTGCCAGGGCGGGATGCACTCCTTGCCTCTGTGCATGGAAGCTCTCCGCACTTGGTCTCTCATGAGCAGACTGGAGGCAGTTCTTCTAGCTATCCATGAGGCGGGAGCCTCCAACACTCTGGCCGATATCCTAAGCCGGATAGGTGCTGCATCCCACGAGTGGTCTCTCCCTGCTGGAGGCTGTACATGATCTGTTCTCCCACTGGGGCACACCACAGGTGGACCTGTTTGCCTCCAGGGAGAATGCGAAGCTGAGGTTGTTTCATGACTGCCCCCCTCAGCAGGGCTCACTGCAGGGGGATGCCTTCTTGAGGCCGTGGACCCCGGGCCTCTTCTACACCTTTCTCCCATTTCCCTTTATTCGCAAGGTGCTTCTTAAGGCAAGGAGGGACAAGGCCCCACCAGTTCTGGTATCCAGATCACCTCAGCCTCAGCTCCAGGCTCCCAAAGCAGCTGCCAGCCCACCCGGACCTGATCTCAGTCAACCAGGGAAAGGTACTCCACCTGGACCTTTAATCCCTGCACTTGACGGCCTGGTTCCTGAGCTGCTAGAGTTCCAGGCCTTGGGGCTTTCCGACAAGGTCCTCAACGTTGTTGAGGCATCCCGTAAGGAGTCGACCAGAAAATGCTATGCCTTCAAATGGAAGAGATTCTCCATTTGGTGTCAGGATAAGGGGTTGGACCCTTCCTCCTGTTCCTTGGCCAGCATTCTGGACTACCTATGGCCCCTTTCTCAGCTAGGGCTTCGGTCGACGACCCTTAAGGTGCACCTGGCAGCCATCTCTGCTTACTGGGCATGGGCCGGAAAGCAGTCGGTGGCACAGGAGAAGATGGTCGGGCGCTTTTCCAAAGGCCTTGATCACATATCCCCTCCGGTGTGAGAATCTCCACCTCTGTGGGATCTACTGCTGGTATTGGCTAAGTTCATGAGCAAGCCATTCGAACTGATGCACAGGTGTGATATATCTCACCTGTCGTGGAAGATCACCTTCTTGGTGGCTATCACGTCAGCCAGAAGGATGAGAGAGCTCCAGGTGCTTTCCATTGAGTCTCCTTATCTGGTCTTCCATGGGGACAAGGTTGTCCTGCGCCACCGCTCGAAATTCCTTCCAAAGGTGGTGTCGGAGTTTCACCTTAACTAGGTGTTGACTCTGCTGGTGTTCTACCCCAATCACACCTCGGAGGCCGAATATAGGCTCCATACTTTGGACCCTAGAAGAGCGCTCTCTTAATACAAGGAGTGGATGGCTGAAGTTCGAGGAGAGGTTCACCAGCTGTTTGTCACCTACGCTGAAGCCGCACCTAGCAGACCTGCAGCCAAGCAGACGATAGGCAGGTGGGTCACCTCCTGCATAGATCTCTGCTATAGGTTGACAGGCATGGAGCCTCCCAAAGGGATAAGAGCTCATTCTACCCGCCATACCGCTGCTTCCAGGGACATCCCTATCCAGGAAATCTGCAGGGCTGCTACCTGGAAGTCAGCACACACCTTCATTACCCACTACCACATCAACCTTGAGTCACGCCGGGATGCTGGTTTTGGGACCTCTGTTCTCCAGTCCTTACTTCCTAAGTAGGGGGTGCGCGCCTTGCCTCCCTCCTCCCGGAGAACTGCTAGGAGTCTGCCAGTTTGTGTGGATTGAACAACATATCCATGTCCCTAGAAATACAGGAGTTCTAGGAATGGTATATGTTGTTCATCCTCACAACCCACCCCGACCTCAGCCGACCGCAACACAACTGGCTTCAGCAGGCTAGATCTGGCATCATGGGGTGGAGCCGAGGTTTTACCACCTGGGTGGGTGGGTGGGAGAAGCCAGTTTGAAGACCTTCTGGCAAAATTTAAAGCGGCAAGGAGCCTGCTAGTAAGTGTGGATGAACAACATATACCATTCCTAGAACTCCTGTTACAGGTGAGTAACCTGTATTTTTTCACTATGCGCTGCTCGAAAACTGCACATCCAATCAAAACAAAACTTGGCATGTCAATATATCTACCCCACAGAACGGCACATATAAAATTTTGTGCAAATCTGTTGAACAGTTGCAAAGTTATTAAAGTGTAAAATTTGTGGTTTAACATTAAACTGGTTACTCAACCCTAACAGTAGTGATGCTACCATGCCACTATAATATACAGTATTTATGGCACAGAGATCCACTGTAACTTCAGCTAATTTTGCAGCTATAAATGTGTTTTTTGCCAAATTTCAGTGGCATTACATTCTAATTTTTGATACAGCATATGAATAACTATTGCAAATATAGATGCCAAGTTGGTGACAAAATTAGATTTTATTGCTAATATTTTTAAATTAAAAACATTTTTATAAAAAGATTGCTGAATAATTGTTCCCCAAGGAACAGAAAGGGGTTAGGATAGACAAACATGTCATAAAGATCTTACTTCAAGAATGAGCTCCTGCAGCAGGGGACTATGCCGTCAGGCACTAGAACTCCACAGTAAACTTCTAGCCAGAAGTACCCAGCTGGGATCTGCCCCTTGCATTGGTCCACCCACCGACGTCACCCTCTGTATAAAGGAGGGTCCCATGCCCCACTTCAGCTCCTTTTCCACTGTCGACGCTGCGGTGCTTCGCCTGACGCCTCATTGCAACTGTCGATCGCCATCTTTAGCCTTCTAGTTTATAAGTACCCGTTTTTTTCTTCTAAAATTCATTTTTTCCAAACCAGTTTGTCATCTCCGACTTCTTCATCACAGTGACAGAAATCTAGAGTGTCCATGAGGACGGCAGACTCCAGCAAAAGACAATCACTCCCAGTGCTTCTTCTGCCTGGGGCCTGACCTCAACGTGGAAGCCTGCCTGGCCTGTGGTAACTTCAATCAGCAGACCCACATCCATTGCCACAAGTCTCTCCAGGTCTACATTATGATGCAGCAGCTCATTGCCCTTCAACGCCAATTGAAGGCCTGCTCCTCTGCCTCCAGGTCGCCGACTTCCCATAAAGAGAAGCATTCAGGAGGGAAGCACCAGCACAAGGAGCATAGCAGGTCGTAGTCTTGCTCCAAATCACCTCAGTCAAGCATTCCGGTTCACACTCTAGCAAGAGAGCGGACTGAGCCCCAACCCCCCAGCGGTCAGGTCTAACTTCCTCTGGCCTGCTATTGGTGAAGGCTCCCACCCTTACCTTCTCAATGGGTGGCAGCTCTACAGGGCAAGGGCCTTCGGGTCTCTCCCTAAGCCTTAGGCCCTTCCAGCAACCATCAGGGCCTAAGGCCAGGACTTCAGCTGATAAGGCTGTGGTGTCTTCTTCCTACTCCAGTTCGTTGTCACCGACAAACAATTGGTGCAGATGCTGGAAGCATTCCCATTCAAGAGAATGTTCCCCCGAGACAAGTCAGCAGCAGTAGCAAAAACCCTGATGCAGGTCTCGGACGACCGGCCTTCCGACAAGCGGAAGGACCAGAGGCACACTCTACATGGTAAGGTGTCGGGTGACCAGACGTCATGATTGGCTACCTTAACCCAGACGCCCTTCGGTCCACTGCCTCAGGATATGCCGCCAGGGCTGCCATCTTTTGACAGTTTTTCAGCCTGATGATTGGGTGCCTGTCAACAGACCATGCGCCCTCTGTTCCGGTACCTGACGGCCAGGTGTCGGGGAACCAGAAGACGGGCGACCAGGCAATGGGCCTTAACATAATGTTGAGCCCTGATGAATGCCCGAGGGAGACGCGAGGGCCCAGCAACCCTCCAGAGACTCCCACGGGAACCTAAGGGTACACCACCCCCACAGGTGCCCATGGTTCCCCTTGCGGACATAGGGCAGCTGTTCACTTCCTGGTGGAACACGGCAAAAGGGGATTTGTTAAAGAAAAATGACCCCCCACTTCCTCCACCACCACAGCCTCCCACACCGGTTCCAGACCCTTGGCCATCATCTCCGCTCTTACCAAGGAGCCCATCTCCACCAGGGTTAGACCCAGAGCATCACAAATGCAGGAGTAGGCCTTGCCACTCCTTGTCCAAGTCATCTTCCTCAAATGATGGGAGCAGGCACAAGCACAAGCATTCAAGGTCAGCATCCTCTTCCTCCTCTAGAGGCCATCCTTATTCCAGCAGTTACTCCCCGGAGCCAAAAGGTCCCTGCAATTCACCCAGGTGTCCCCCAGATGACCCAACTTTCATGGATGTGATGCGCCACATCCAATTCCTGAGCCAATGGGACACACAGGAATTGGATCTGGAGGGGAAAAGACTCCCTAACCAAATTGGCTTGGGAGCATCTTTCCTCTTTCTCAGCTGTCCCAAGAAAGCGGACACACTCTACAAGCCCCCTAAGGCCGAGCCCTTCCTGAAAGAAAATCTGACAGCAGATTTCATGGTCCTAACCACAGCACATGGAAGGACTAAGCAACCTAAACGTATGAGCTCACAGCCCCTGATAAGGAGTCTAAGAAACTGGACCAGTTCGGGCTGAGAGTCTGCACTTCTTCCACCTGTTCCATAGTCTCTAAATTTTCTATCACACATGGTGCTTTACCAAAAATATCTTTAAAGAAAGCCTTGGAGCTAGCCCAGAAGCAGCTTGAAGGCCTATCCCATACGGAGCTTCTGGATGTCCTTCAGTCCGAACTGGATGTAGGGAAATGTGTTGAGGACATCCTACAATTCAGTGGACACAGCTGCTCGAGTTGCAGCCACCGGGATCTGCCTCCATCGTCACTCCTGGCTGGGGATATCCGGGTTTAGACAGGACATCCAGGATTCCATTGTGGATGCTCCTTTCCAAGGGTCCATCCTCTTTGGAGAGGAGGTTCAAAAAATAATTATGGATTTACAGGACTCTAGGAAGGTGGTGCAATCTGTTCATCATATGTACCCACAGCAGCCCAAGCGTAGGCCACTTTGGTGCCCAGGTGCCAACAGACAGAGAGGACAACAGCCCCGAGGTCCTTTCAAGCAAAAGGCTCTCTGACAACCATCTGGGAACAGCAGGCCTAGGAACGCCAAATCCTCCCAGCCCTCGCTGCCCACCCCAGCCACCCACGTGTGACTCCCTGCCAGCCCCTCCAGCGGAGGTGTTGGGGGAGGCAGTAGGGTGTCCATTCTCCCTCTACCTAGACGGGCGGACCAACATTACAACAGACATTTGGGTTTGGGATATCCTAGAAAAAGGCTACATGCTGGAGTTTACTGAACTCCCCCCAAACAATCCTCCAGCCCCCTCTCAATACTCCCTGACCCGCACAGCCCTCATCAGGGAAGAGATTCGGGCCTTGCTCTTAAAATGAGCCATCAAGCCTGTTTCTCCTTCCCAACAGGGAACCGGATATTACTCCCACTTCTTCTTGGTTCCCAAGAAAACAGGAGGTCTAGGGCCCATACTGGACTTAAGCCAGCTGAACTAATACATCGAATAAAAGAGATTCAGGGTGGTGATCTTACCCGGTCTAATTCCCATGCTAAATCAGGGGGAGATTGGTTATGCTTCCTGGATATACAAGACACATACCTACACATACTGGCGTTTCCAGCTCACCGGAGATATCTGAGGTTCACCTTTCAGGGAAACCACTACCAGTTCCGGCTCTGCCTTTTGGTCTCTCCTCAGCTCCGAGGGTGTTCACCAAGTGTCTTACGGTAGTGGCAGCCGCTTTAAGGAGACAGGGTCATTTTGTCTACCCTTACCTAGATGACTGGCTCCTAACTGCCCCCTCCAGGTCACAGTTAATTTTCAACCTCTCAGATACAGTCCTAATATTCCAGCAGCTGGGGATAACCATCAACCTCTGAAAGTCCTGTCCCTGGCCCAGTCAATGTCTGCAGTACATAGGGACCATTCTGAACACACAGCAGGGAAGGGCATTCCTCCCACCTGACAGGGCCAGTCGGCTGAGAGACTGAGCCTCTGCAATAGCTGCATCCCAACAAAGTCACAGCAAGGACTATGTTGCAACTTCTAGGGCATGTGACAGCGGCCATACCCACAGTACCGCTGGCACACTTGCATATGAGGGTTCCCAATGGAACCTCCGGGTGCAATGGGACCAGAGGTCAGACGACCTTGAACATCCCGTAAGTGTGTCGAGGGCTGTTCAACAAATGCTATTGTGGTGGCTGACTTGTCCCAATTTGGAAGCAGGAGTCCCGTTCCAATTGGATTCACCAAGCCAAATCCTGACCATGAATGCAGCAGGTCTAGAATGGGGAACTCACTTTCAGAATCACCGTACTTGGGGCGGCACATGGTCAGACATAGAAGTGTCCTTGCACATCAACATTTTAGAGATGAGGGTGATTCTGTACGCCATGCAGGCCTTTCAGACTCACCTTCCCAGGGTCCCCTGCTTCTCCAGACCGACAACATGTCGGTGGTCTTTTATATCAACCAACAGAAGATGCACTCCTATCCTCTGTGCAGAGAAGCCATGAGAGTGTGGTACTGGGCCCTGGAACATGGACTCATGCTAACAATGGTTCATGTCCCAGGCATGCAAAACATCCTTGGCAGATGAGCTCAGCCACTCTCGGTCCAGGATCCACGAGTGGGAACTGTTTTAAGAAGTGGTGGACGACCTCTTTGAAAGATGGGGACATTCAGAGCTGGATCTCTTTGCATCCCCATGCAGTGCAAAACTGCCCAATTTTTGCTTGCTAGATCCTGGGCCTGGTGTTTTCTGGTGAGATGCGTTGTCCCTCTGTTGGACAGGGAGGTTCCTTAATGTGTTCCTTCCCTTTCCCCAGCTACAGAGGGTGTTGCTCAAGCTACAGGCAAAGGGAGCAACGATGAACCTGGTAGCTCCACTTTGGCCATTACAAATATGGTTCCCCCCCTTGCAGCGGTTGGCTGTGGAGCCACCTTTTCAACTGCCTCTGTCATCCAACTTGCTATCCCAAGACCAGGGCACATTAGTCCACCCGGATCTTCGGTCCTTGCACCTTCATGCATGGCTCCTGCAGACTTAGCAGTCTCCAGGCATGGAGTTTCACAGAGGGTGGCCAAAGTCCTGGTAGAGGTGAGAAAACCGTCTATGAGGGCTGTGTATGCTGTGCACTGGAAACGCTTCTGCATCTGGGCAGCTGCACGTTCCCTGGACCCTTTAACATGCTCAGTGAAGTAAGTATCGGAATATCTCCTGTCACTTTTGGATACGGGGCTGCGATGCTCATCTATTAAGCTGCATCTCTGTGCTATTTCAGCTTATCATGCACCCGTGGAGGGTAGGAATGTGGCTCAACTGGACCTTGTCTGTACATTTCTATGAAGCATACTTCATGTGAAGCCTCCAATCAGAGATCCTGTTCCTCCCCCCAATGAGACCTTTTGTTCATGCTAGAGAAATTAACCTTACCTCCCTTTGAACTGGCCTTGGATTGCAGCCTCCACCTTCTCTCTTGAAAAGCATTATTTTTAGTTGCTATCACTTCAGCTTGAAGGATTTCAGAGCTGCAAGCCTTGATATGTAAAGAACCTCATTTAATTTTTCATAGAGACCAGGTGTCTCTTCAAACTAATCCTAAGTTTCTTTCGAAGGTAGTGTCTGAGCTGACACTAAATCTGGACATCAGCCTTCTGGTCTGCTATCCTGAGTACTCGAATCAGGAGGAGGCCCTTCTTCACACTCTTGACATTCATAGGATCCTTTGTTACTACCTGAGCTGTACTAAGTCGGTCCGGAAATCGGATCAGTTATTCATTTCCTTTGCTCACAGGACACTGGGGAAACCTGTGGCAAAACAAACCATGTCAAAATGGTTAAAGAATTGTATTGTTTTCATTTACGACAAGTATGAAAAGCCCTTGCTGGGACTAGTCAAGGAACATTCCATGAGGGGGATGGCCGCATCTTTTGCAGCCATGAAAAATATTTCAACAGCAGATATCTGTGTGGCTGCAACATGGAACTCTGCACACCTTCATTAAGCACTACACTCTGGACATTGCTTCCAGAAAAAGAGCAGGGTTTGCCCTAGCTGTGCTCCAATGCCTTATTTTCTAAACCAGTAATGGGAGTTTACCTTCCACCCTATATTTCTTTTTTTCCCCCCCTCTGGGACACTGCTTGGGACTCAGTCCTTAAGATGTAGCCTGCTGCAGGAGCTCATTCTCAAAGTAAGCTAGTACGATTCTGTAAACACCGTAGTAGATCTTGAGAAGAGCTCCTGCAGCAGGCGCTATTTTCCCTCTCTCCATCCCCCTATTAAGTTTCTCCTGTTGGGAACTATCGGCACCAGCCTCAGCTTCCTTCCTGCTGATTATCATCCAGGTCTCCAGCGTGTGAACTGAGGTGGGGCTGGGGACCTCCTCCTTTATAAAAAGGGTGACATCGGTGGATGGACCGATGCAAGGGGTAGACCCCAGCTGGGTACTACTGGCTGTAAGTCTGCCATGGAGTCCTAGTGCCTGACGGCATAGTCCTTAAGATGTAGCCTGCTGCAGGAGCTCTTCTCGAAGATCTACTGTTACTGTAAGTTCTTACGTAACTGTACTTTTTTCTTCCTTATGATTTTTTATAACAGCTATATATGGTCAAATGCCAACCTTTGTGCTGTTAAACACATTTTACATGTGAAAATGTCTGTCTTCAGGGTTATAATAAATCATTTGGCAGTGTAACTCTAAATATCCTGATAGCATAGTGACAGGGAAGTCGCTTGTCATTCTGGTGACTCTGTTTCACGCCCGGAGCCCAGGTCACTGCAGTGAACTGGCAAGGTGCCAAGGTGAACACTTCCAGCCTCCAGGAGAGTGTGTCAGGTTAGTTCACTACTTGCATGCCTCCGGTGGTCAAGTGAGCAGATGGAGGGTGGTGCCTGATTGTAAGGAAGGAGAAGGTTGGCTCTGTTAGCTTGCTGATGCATTCACAAATTTGGAGCCCTGGCCATCTGCATCCATGGGGGGATAGTGGGGGCAAAATGGACAACAAAAGCTAGCTATTAGATGACATCAGCAGCATTCTTGTGTCCATGCCACCTGGCCACCATACTGAATTGTGGTTTGGGGGAGCCCACGAAGGTCCCACCATTAAGGGAGGAATAAGCCATGGGGGAATACTAGTGAGGGTGTGTGAAAGTGGTCTGGAACCTAGAAGATCAATGTAGGCACAGAAACATGGTGCAATAAATATGGAATAATGTATGGGCAGCCATACACAACAAGGCTGTGCTTCCACCGAGGGGTTAAGATGGCTGCATCCGGCTATGTTCATGAAAATCTTGTACCAATGGAATGGAAATGTTGAGTGTGTGATATAAAGTAAGGACAAAAAATAAATAGTATTTGAAATGCTTTTTTAATGTTTTGTATATATAGAGATACATATAACAAAACTGTGGTCCACAGCTGTCTGGAATTTTTTTTGTTGTTGTCCCAACCCAATTTTCCTGCCGTTTTATTGGTCCTAAATTGTGACATGGAAAGTCTTTAGGTTTCAGTTGTATGTTTTCTGTCAATTCTGCCATTTTTCTGTTCAAATAAGATATGCTTTCAACAGTCCAGATGCTGTCCTGTAGTTCGTTTTCCCTACCTGTGTTATTTTATCCATTATTTTTATAGTTTGAAGCACCTCCAAAATGTGTTCTGAATGTACTAGTTGGTGTCCTCAGCTAGTACATTCAGAACATGGATAATTAATTACTTTTTGATATGCACATCCCTTTTTTTTAATGCTCCTGTGTGTTACCAGTGCTATGCTTGTTATATTACCGGGTAGTACATCTTGCCTGCTCTGTATCGTTTGAGTCATGTCATCTTTTTCAGCCCTTCCAACCAGTGGTGTTCAGGCTCCTCTTAGGTACATTCAGAACACCTCCCTCCCCCCAATTGGTTGCCCATTGTTTCAGGATTCCAGTTTTCCCCTGAGACATAGGTGGCCAGTGGGAGGTGTAAAATCTACTGCACATAAGTGTTTGCTCCCTTTCTTGCTGTTTTTTGTACAGCAGAAAGTGTTGGTGTCCACCTGGAGCAGCCGTTGTGCATTCAGAATGAGGAAGAGCCCCCGTCATCCAAAGTGCACTCAGAGCACTAAAAGGTAAGGTTCTGACCAGGCCTGCCAGTTTTAGGGATAGGGGATCATCGTGCAGCTTATTTTAACTCCAGCAGTGTGATTTATTTACTGTTTACTGCCCGCCAAAGTTTGCTTCTGTGGCTGGAGGGTAATTTAGTACTTATGCTGGGGGCTTCCTGCTACCAAAATGCTTGTTTAAATCCATGGTTCATTGTATACAGTTTTTAAAACCACTCACTGTATGGTCTCCACATAGCTGGATGCTGAGCAGGCCATGCTGAGACCATGCAATCTGTGGTTTTTTGGGGGGGGGGGCAAAGTATTGTTTGGGCTGGTCCAAAAATGCTGTTTCTGTTGCAGTTCACATTGTCAATGGGTAATAATAGTCTCCATGAATTTTTGTAATGTCCATTGTATTTTTTTTTTAAATCCATGCTTTGCTGTGCTGATGCTTAACATAAAAACATAGACTTTGAAGGCAGGTAAGGATCACCTGGCCCACCCAGTCTGCCTATTTCCCTACCTTTTGGATAAGCTGCAGATCCTAGTTAACAAACAGCCTACTTCCTCCTGCCCCTCACCAGAATTGCTTTGTGTCTGTCCCATGCATTCTTGAATTCCTTCACTGTTTTTGACCCCACAAGCTCCTCAGGATGGCCGTTCCATGCATCCGCCTCCCTCTCTGAGAAAAAATACTTTCTCACGTTGCCCCTGAGCCTTCCCCCTCTATCTTCAAATTGTGCCCCCTTGCTCTTACACATCTTTTTTTCTGAAATATACTACCCTCTTGGACATTGTTGATTCCTTTGAGGTACTTAAAGGTCTCTATCATGTCCCCCCTCTCCCTCCTTTCCTCTAGGGTATACATATTAAGCTCCTTTAGTCTCTCCTCGTATAGCTTATGGTGCAGACTCTGCATCATTTTTGCCCTCCTCTTGACTGCCTCCATCCTGTCTATGTCCTTGTGGAGATGGGGTCTCCAGAACTGCACACAGTACTCCAGATGGGGTCTCACCAATTGTCTGTATAGGGGGATAACAACCTCCTGTTTTCAACTGGTGATGTCTCTCCCTCGAATCCCCTCTAGCTTCATCATGTCTGACAGAATTTTGTGTAACCACCCACCGCATGGTCTCCACATAGCTGGATGCTGTGCAGGCCATTGTTTGCTGCTCAGCCTTCAGCCATTTTGAGACCTTGTGGTCTGTGGTTATTTGGGCGATGGGGGAAGTGCAAAGTATTGCCTGTCTGCCACTAAATGTTTTTCTGTGAAATGGTTTGCCTATTGTGTCCATTTCTGTGGTACTAGGAACTTATGTCCATCTGCTTTTGTGTAACCACCTACCACATGGCTGGGTGCTGAGTAGGCCTTTGTTTGCTTCTCGACCCTCAGCCATTTTCAGACCATGTAGTTGTGGGAATGGGGGGATGCCCAGGTACTTTGGGACTCAGAATAAGGAAATGCATTGTTTTTAAAATGTTTCTCAATGTTTTGCTGAAATGTGCTTCCTAAAGTATCCTGCATGGTCTTAACATGACTGCATGCTGAATACAGTCCTCTTTTGTTAGGTACTCAGCATGCGGCCATTTTAAAGGAGTTTCAATATAAGTATTGGGCTTCATAGCTCAATACCTTATAATCTAAACTCACCCTGCAAAATTTTAATTTTAAAGTTAGTAATTTTAGCATGGAAGGATTGTAACTGGCACGAACCCTCAGCCAGCCAATCTCTTCAGCTCTGATACCCTATGCTAACTCCACCCTGTGATCTTAGAAACTTGTGATGTGTGGCCATGGAGCGTGCGAGGCCAGCCCATAAAAGTTTATGGGGCTATTTTAAAGCTGGCTGTTAGTCATTTTAACAGTCCTTGAGGAAAATTAAAGCAATCGCTTGACTAGTAGAGACCTACACCCCTAGTTAAGTGTGACTTCTTAATTTTCCTCTAGGACTTTAAAAATTGCTAAGACATGGCTTTAAAATAGCCGCTATAGGCTTGATGGGGCTCGCCCAGACATTCTCCTGGCCACAAGTCTCAGTTTCAGAGAGCAGGTAGAGTTGGGTGGGAGATGCAGAACAGGCACCAGGAAGCTGGAAGGATCAACTGGCCGAGTGTTTGGTGCCAGTTATAATCCTTCCCATTCTAAACCTATGAACTTTAAATTTAGATTTTTGGCAGGGGTGAGCTCATGCTGCTATAAGGTATTGGGATATGAAGCCCAATACCTTATACCAACTAGTCAGAAATTCACTTTAAGACCATGTGTGATGGTGGGATACAAATGATAGCTATACTGAAATGTAGCTGCTGTTGAAGTGCACTATTCTCCTTACATTCATCACACTGTGTTGTGTAGCAACTGATGGGTGATCTTCTTCCAACAGCTGTGCTGTAACTGTCAACCTTCTGCATTCCGTTGTTTTATGTGCTGTGAAGTAACTGATGGGCGATCTCTTTGTTTCTTTCTTGTTCCTGCTGTTAAGTAATTGCCCACTTTCTGTTCTGCCATTTCATCTGCTGTGAAGCAACTGATGGGCAGTCTTTGTTTCTTCCTTTCCCCCATTATGAAGTAATTGTCCACTTTATGTTCCACTGTTTCATCTGCTATGAAGCAACTGATGGATGATCTTTGTTTCATCTTTTCCTCTGTTATGAAGTAATTTTCCACATTCTGTTCTGTTGCTTTATCTGCTGTAAAGTAAGTTATGGACAATCTCCTTGTTTCTTCCTTTCCTCCACTATGAAACAAATTAACACAGCCACACCAGTAGCCGTGCAAGTAAATTTCAGTGATCCAGCTTCAGTCGGGAGCACCCGATCAGATGCTGCCAACCAAAAGGCAATTCAAAGGACTCAAGCAGGACTGCCTGACTCACCTGCACGGTTTGTATCAATAAATAAAGTGATAAGCGATAATATCAAGTTCACCTGCAAAGCAGACAGCAGTGTCAAGAAGAGGACTAAACATGAAATGATGTCACAATTTGGAGGCAAACATTATGGATGTCATAAAGGAAAATGTGAAGAATAGACAAGAGGAAGGGGAGCAGGTCAGAGCAGTTTTGGTGCTGAAAAAATACAAGATGCTATCTACATAAGCATAACCCTTGGAATTAGCTGGACCACACTCATGAATGCATCTCGTAGTGAACAGAAGATGTAAAAAGCATACACAATTCTGTACTGCCTCAGAAAATTACAAAGTAAAAAGCTTTTTTGAACAGTCAGCAACCCCTCTGCCATACAAGAAGGCATTCTTAAAAAGAAGCCAATGTTCAGATTGTTCCTATCAAAACTCCTTCATTTACTACATGCAGAATTTCTGAAGCAACACCCAGAGTATCAAATTAGTGCCATCAAGTTTAACAGTTTGTGCCCCAAGTATATAAAACTTGCCAGACCACAGAAACCTGACAAGTGCCTATGCGAGTACTGTGAAAATGCCACATTAAAACTACTGTGATCATTAAACCACATGGCAGATTTTTACAAACTGCCAGAGTGCAAAGTCCCCAATATTTACAAAACTGTGGAGCTGACAATGTGTGCAAATGAAGGTTCCATGTTTTTTCAGAAAAGACTGTCTGGAGAAGGTATGTGGGGCTTGTGCAGTGAAGGCAATTGTAAAACATGCAGATGCTCTATTGAATCAACATGGGTTAGAAATGTTGAGATGGTACCAGTGGTAAACCATCACAGTGAAGAAAACTAATGATGGCATGAACACAAAAACATCCCGCAAAGTGTTGGTCAGCAAGAAGACCATGTTACAACAACTTATTGGAAGGTCTACAGTTTCTCGGTCACCATCTACATGTGGCATTGTGGCAAATAATGCAAGTCGCACTACTCAAGATAAATTTACCACAAGGCTGGGTCATCATGGTGCTGGACGTTGCCAAAAACTATGCCTGCAAGTACCAGGATGAGATCCAGTCCTGCCACTGGCATCAAGAGCGGGCTACAGTGCACCAGATAGTTGGATATTACAGGTGCTCACATTGTAATGACTTTGTCATGGAATACCTAGTATTCATCTGTTCTGCCAACTCAAACCAAGCAGCTATTTGCCATTCACACTCACATACACACAATAACAGTACAATAAGTATAGCAAGCCAAAGCTTTATTATAGCAAAATATAATACAAAAGGTTATACATCACCGATTCCAAAAGCTACATCCAAGCCTGTTCCAATGGCTGGGAAGCCTCCTTGTCAGCCTGGCTAGGAGTCTCACGAACCAGGAATTTGGTCCCCACAGCGATGCGTCCACCCTGCAGGGTGAGGCTTCTAACCAGGCATTGAGAAAGCCACATTTATATCTTATTCTATGCTAAAATAACCGTGCAGCCTTCATAGTGTTGTTTTCCCACATTCTAGAAGCTGGCCGGGCTCCCAGGATGCTGCGAATTCACACCATAAGGACTGCTCAGAATTCCCTACACCTGCTAGGTCACTGTGCTCCAAACACTGGCCGGGTGCCTAGAACACTATGAGCTAAGCAGAAGTTTAAACAAAACTACAAAAACAGGTTGCCTGATAATATGCAACCTTCAAGTTAGCAAAATACACTGTCTGAAGCAAAACATAATAATGAGGCTATCTAAAGAAATGAAGCAGCATGTAAAATGGAGTCACACAATACAAAATGGAGTATAAAATGACATACATTACATGAAATAGCATACAAAATGGAGTGACAATAATCAACATATTATACTATCACTACATCATCTCAGATGAGCTCACACGTTACCACCATGCTGTTCGACATTTTGTTAAGATGGCCAGTGAACACATCTTGAACACTCACCACATAAACATTATGAAGAAGGTACATTTCACAGATGGCTGTGCCAGTCAATACAGATCAAAATGGTCATTCTATGAAATTTCAAAGGCTTCATCAGAGTGTGGATTCCCTGTTGAATGTGCCAATTTTTGGATCACATCATGGTAAACACCCGTCTGATGGGGAGAGTGCAATGGTGAAACGGTCAGCAATCAGGGCTGTGAAATCACAAATCGCTATAATTTCAACAGCAGAAGAGATGTTCACGTAATGCCATGATAATCTGACGAGAGAGCCTCCAAGTGATGGGTGTGGGCATTCCAAGAGAAATTTTTTCTGAGTGCCTGACAAATCCATAAGAAGGCCAAAATGAGTGGATGTTATAGCTTTTCCTGGGACAAGACTTGTCCAGAGCATAAGATCTGTGGAGGGTGGTGTGACTGCCACAAGAACACTGTCTTGTTTCTGCCACAAGTGCCAAAATGATGATGGCCCATGTGCGAACATGGAGCATGTGGATCAGTGGACTTCAAAGAGGCTCAGACTGAAACACTGCAGCACCAGTACTTCTCAGACAACTCAAATGCTTGAACTCAGGAATGACACTGTCCAGCAATGCCAGTGACACACTCCTCTACAACTCAGGAATGACACTGTCCAGCAATGCCAGTGACATACTCCTCTACAACTCGGTGCACAAAAAAAGATTGCCCATGAGCACAGCACTGCAGATACGGACACTCCTGCTGTTTGCAGCACTCCAGTGACTGACCCCTCCTCTGCTCTTGCCACTCTACTAATAGACCCCCTCTGCTGTAACTGGCACTTCATCAACCAACCTGATTGCTGCTTCGGGCACTGAAGCAATGGACAATTCTACTCACGAAACTTCAGCAATGGCCTTCTCCACTGCTTCTGTCCCTAGTGTGCTTGCTGACTTTCCACCTGCTAAAAAAAAAATTAAACCCAGACAAGATACAGCTGGAAAAATTCTATGCAGTCTACTATTCCAAACAATCAGGCAAGTGATTGCATTTAATGAACTACAACCTACTTTCATTGTCAAATTACAGGACCAGCATGCAAATCGGTGTCTCACACAGTCACAACAGCAGGACACTGATATGGTGAGACAGCAGAGACTTTTCCATGGACCTGTTCATCTGTCAGGAAATGGAAGCTTTACAGTTGCACAGGATGAACTTCAAACTATCGCCACAAAATATGAAAAGCTTAAGAATCACTGGAATTGACTGCATTTTAAAGTGTTGGACAATATGATCATTTGCTATGCACAATCTTTTCTATGATGTTTTTAATTTTACATCTTATTGATGTTTTTTTCTTATTTCAGTGCACTTCGGTACACAAATATGTAATTCTTGACAACATGGATCACACCTAGTAAACTTTTATGAGCCTACATTGTTGTTTGCTGGTCTTTGCCACATTGACAATGCACGTTTGGTGTCCGCTATACATTCAGAACACAAGGTCGGTGTCCACTGGTACATTCAGAACACTGAAGCTTATTTTTCTTGGTAATTTAAAAGTCAGTTATCTTGTAACACAGTATATTTTTCACTGTAGGATCGTGGCATGTTAAAATGCTAGAAAAAAATTATCTATTCTTCATTTGAAAATTAACCCCTTTTGTCACAATTTGGTACAACATTTTCATGAACATACCCATATGGACCTCAAGAACCAAGATTGAGAGGTCCATGCTGTCACCTCTTTTGTAAGATGGAAATGCATGCCAAGTTTTGTATGGCTTGCCATATTTTATTTTATATAGTTTGTTTTTTTACACAGGAGTCAACACTTCCACTGGCTCAGTAGGTAGCAGTCTCGCTTCTGGAGCTAGAAGATCAGATGGTTGTGGGTTCTAGCCCCACATCAGGTATTTGGGGTGATACCCATAACTGACACTGTAGTGCAATATGAGGGGGTGCTGTCATCCTTCCGGTGAGATGTTGAACAGAGGTCCCTTCTCCCTGTCTCTGGGCACGGTCTAAGTGGAAGTAAAAGATCCCATGGCACTTACTGATTAAGAGTAGTGTAGTTTCCTGGTGTCATGTCCAAAATTTTCTGTCAAAAAAAAAAAAAGTTCATGTAACCCACCCCCAGAACACACCTGGAAACAGCCTGTCACAGCTGAGTGTGTCTTTCCTAGTCTGTCGTAAATAAATAATAAAAATGTTCAGAAGCATACCCTCCACTAAAAAACTTGCCATTTCATTATGAAAAAACTGACCTCACAGCATGCTGCTTGCTACCCTCCCAGAACCCAGACGTGTACCTTTTAACTGGTGCAAGTTTGTAAATTTAATTTCCATCATAGAAAATTCAGTGCCAGACAAGAAGTCTGTGATATTAAATGCATCCTACTGGACATGCATGGGACAGATGCAAGGGGACCTTGGTAGTAAGGCAAGGGGAGGAGACAACCAGAGATCAGTAGGGTCTGCAGTGGCACAGTAGGCAAGGAAAACTGGGCAGACTACATGGGCCAAGAGGTCCTTGTGTGCCCACAACTTCTATGTTTCCATGTAATTTAATAATGCTGATTGAAATAGAAGTGCTTAAGTTGCCAGGATTGTCACTCAATGTGAGCTGTTCTGTGATCAAAATTGCAGACTTTCATAGGTTGAGAAGTGCAACTATGGATACTGGGTGGTTAGTAAGCAGCTTGGTGTGGGATGAACAAGGAATTTACAACTCTAGGAACGTGGCTATGATACACTTATCCACACTGTGCCAGTCTTCCTTTTCCTTTAAATCTCACCAGAGTATCTTCAAGCTAAGCTCCTCCCACCCAAATGGGTGATATCCTCCTCGGCTCTGCCCCGTGATGTCAGATCTTCCTTTATGCTGGAAAAGACAGGTCTCCTCCTTCACAGCTCTGTGTGCATGGTGTAGGCCAGTATTTTTTCAGTTTTTCAAGTTTCGTTTTTCTCAATGCAAACCAAAAAAAAAAAAAAAGGATCACGATTAACCTCAGTCTGATCCAGGCTTTAAGAGGTGCGTCGCCTGCAAACAGAAGATGTCCTAAACAGACCCACACTTTGTGCATCTACTGTCTTGGGGCAGAGTACAAGCCACATACTTGTGGGTTGTGCAGGACTCTTAGGCTTTCCTCTCTTGATAATCTTTACCGCCACCTCCTCCTTGATCAGCCAGACAAATGGGACCTTCTGGGCTGCTCTAAGGATGCCTGCAAAGTGGTCTTGGCTGCTGCAGGTTCGGCCTCCCAACTCACAGCGCTGTATGAGGTGGTGGCTCAGGCTGCAGCAGTTTCATCTTTGGCACCCGCGCTGCTTCCGGTTAGCTCCAGCATTGGGGCTTCTTTCACTGGTTCCTTTAGGGACATATGTCAGGCCCTTCAGACCCTTGGGGAGAGCACTTCCCGAGGGGACAAATATAAGAAAAAAACAAGAGAACCCATCATCATTCATTGGACCAGGAACAAGCACGCTTTTTCTGCTACTGAGAGTCCCTCAACCTCTCAACAGCTGTTGAGCTCCTGGTCTTGGCTGAGCCTGCCCTGGTCGAGGGTCAGACTTCTAGCTGTAAAGTACCCCTGCTGGCTTGTTGGCCACGATGCAGGCTGACCAGCCAGTCGAGATTTTTCTTGACCTGATTGATCCATTGTCAGAACACATAGAGGATGACTCAGTTTCTAGTAGGACTCCGGTCCCTTCAACCCTCTCTCAGTTGGGACTGGAGAAGTCAGCTGAGCTGACTACCTCCTCCCAAGAGTTACCCCCTTGGGGGTTCTGCAGAAGGACCCAGTCTGTGTCCTGTACATGGCCTCTCCTCCTGCATTCCCTCACCATCAACACTTCAGTCGGTTGAGGCTGAGATCCTGGTCTCTGTTGAGATTCCATTCTCAGGAGTCTTTACGTTCCCGTGCTCTGCTTTTGACCAGGAAGCCCAGTCAATGCTCCTCTTCCTCCTCGAATGATGAAGGGCTCTGTTGCAAGTTGTGTTGGCACCATAATCAGCCATGTGGCAGCAATGGGTCCCTGGCTACGGTAGGCCTCTTCTGCAGGCCCCAAACTGCTCTGGTCCTGCCAAGTACGTTGGTGCCTATGCTGATTTCTCCACTGATTTTGGTGGAGCCACCACCCAAGCAGCCCTTGCAGGGGGCTCCGACCAAGGCCGCTCACCCATCTGACAGTCTTTCCAATGATTGCCCATTCAGGTCACCCACTCAGACGGATCTAAGTTGGTTCATGTGGACAAGCAGCTGAGGGTGACATTCAAGGAGTCTTCGGTCTCTGAAGTGTCCTCTGTGCAGTCATCTAGAGCCCCAGAATTCGACTGCAAGTTGACCAAAGAGCTTTCTGCAGAACATGGTCCAATCTCCTTCGGGGCTGTGCTCCAACTTATCTCTGAATCAATGGAGATCCCCATGGAGCTGGTCCAGAAGCAGACCAAGTACCCACTTATGGAGATCCTTGGCTGGGATTACTCCCTGGGGGTTGCCTTCCCTGTGGCAGAGGTTATCTTGGGTCCTGTGCAGAAGCTTTGACAACATCCAGCTTCATCTGTGGCTTCTTCAGTCCACATGATCTTGCAAATATGTGGTCCCAACTGGGCCTCTACCCAGTTTTACAGACCACCCCTTGGCTAAGGGAGTGGTGGCGGACTCCGTCTTTCATAATATGGGAAACATCTGGGACATGGACAAGCCCCCTGACAAGAAGTCCAAGAAGCTAGATCACACAGCAAAAAAGGTCTAGGCTTCCTCCTCTCTGGGTCTTCATCAGTCGAGTTCCACCATGATGATGGCTAACTTCAGACATACTGTAATCGGTGTTCTTGACCAGGTCCTTCCTTGCCTTTCTGCGGATATGCAGTCAGTAGTCAAGATGGTCAGAGACCAGGGTTGGTCTGTAGTCAAGCACCAGCTTCAGACCACCTTGGACATCAGCGACTCCTAAGCTCATTCTATGGCAGCAGTGGTCACTATGCACCGCAGAGCTTGAGTGCAGATTTCCACCTTTACGGTGGATATCCAGCACAAACTGGTTGATGTCCCTTTCATGGGCACCAACTTGTTTGGCCCAGGGGTGGATGGACACCTCATTAGGCCACCCTGGACTCAGTGACATCCTCACAGAAGGACCCCAAGGGACAGAAGCTGAAGAAGGCTTTTCAGTTTTGGTCCTTTCTGTCCCTGCAGTCCAAACCATAGCAGCCCCAGCCGGGGCCATCCCAAGCCTGACAACCTAAGGCTAAGAGTCTGGAAGGGGGGTGATGCCCCTCCAGTGACCAGTGCCAGGGCCTCCTCCAGGGCTGTGCAATGAGGGGTCAGGGGCTACCTGCCTTCTGCCCATCAGATCCCTGCCTCAGTTCCTTGTTGGGGGTCAGCTTTGCAATTTCTGGCACACCTGGTGCTAGAAGTGGTGGGTTGAGGACTGCTTCTCGACTTTGAGGCTCTCCCACCCTACCAAGCCCATGTCCCGTGGAAGTCCATGGTGTCTCAGGACATGCTGTCTGCCCTCTGGGAGGACATCGCTCGGCTTCTAGAGAAAGGAGCTATAGCCTATGTCTAGGGCACCATGGCTGGCCAGGGCTTTGTATCCTGGTATTTCCTAGGCCCCATATGGATGAGGGGTTGGTGCTCCATACTGGATCTTCACTACCTGAATCCGTTTCTGAGGAGGTGCTAGTTCCGGATGATCAGTCTGAACCAGATAATACCACCTCTGTAGTAGAGCATGTGGCTCTGCTATCTGGACCTCCAGGACACCTTCTTCCACATTCCAGTCCATCCATCCCACTGGTGATGCCCTCAGTTTCATGCAGAAGGGGTTCTTCATGAGTTCCAGGTCATGCCTTCCGGCCTCTCCTTGGCCCCGAGGGTTTTCACCAAGTGTATCACCATGGTGGCAGCCTTCCTGAGGCACCAGGGACTTCAGGTTTATCCATACCTGGATGACTGACTGATAGCCAGCTCATCTTGGGAAGCAGTGGAGCTGTCCCGGGGCCTGGCCCTCCACACTTGCTCGGCCTTGGGTCTTCTGATCAACACAGCCAAGTTGGAACTCAGCCCCTTCCAGATTATCCACTTTATTGGGGTAGAGCTCAACTCCCTCTGTGCCAAGGTCCAACTTCCAGTGGACTGGGCAGCAGATCTTACCTTCTCTGCCCGATCATTTCAGGTTGGGCACTCACACCCTGCTAGGACTTTCTGCAGCTGCTGGGGTACATGGCATCCTGTACCAGCTGCACTATCTAAAGTGGGAGCTGGTCCGCCAATGGTTTCAGTACCTCAGTCACCTGGACCAGCCAGTCACAGTGACGTAGCCGATATGGGATGCTATCCAGTGGTGGCTTTTCCCAGAGCATCTCGAGGAAGGAGTCTTATTCATCTTCATCTGTCACTCTGATAACCAACATGTCTCTGATGGGATGGAGAGCACATCTGGAGGACTATAGGATCCCTGGGCTATGGATCCTCAGGGACTCCCATTACCTCATCAACCTGCTGGAGCTCCATGCAGTGCAATTTTCTCTGATGGCATTCCCTCCATTCATCTAGGGTCAAGTCTTGGTAGTCCAGATTGGCAATACCACAACCATGTACTACCTCAACAGGCAGAGCAGAATGCATTCCTTCTGGTTGTGTTGGGAGGCCATCCGCACCTAGTCCCTTGTGCACAACTTGTGTGCCAGTCTCCTCTTGTTTCATGTAGCTGGAGTCTTGAGCCAGCTGTTTACACCCTCAGCTGAGTGGGCGAGGTGTCTCATGCGTGATCTCTGCATCAGGAGGTGGTGGACCACCTGTTCTCCCAGTGGGGCACTCCCCTAGTTGACCTATTTATCTCCTGAGAGAACGCAAAGCTGAGACTGTTCTGTGCCCCCTCCCCACAGTGCAGGACACTATTAGGGGATACCTTCACGAGGCTATGGACATCATGCCTCCTTTACACCTTCCCTCTCTTTCCACTGATCCACAGATTGCTGGTCAAGGTGTGGAGGGCCAAGGCATGGATGATCCTGATAGCCCCAGACTGGCCATGCCAGTTCTGGTTCCCAGATCTCCTCAACCTCAGCAGTAGGCCTCTGTGGCACTTGCCTCTAAGCCTGGACATGCTATCCTGTCACAAGGGAAGTCTTGCACCTAGACCTTCTGTCCCTGCACCTGACAGCCTGGTTCCTGAGCGGCTAGAGTTCCAGGCTTTGGGTCTCTCTGAAGCAGTTCTCCATGTTTTGGAAGCCTCCTGAAAAGAGTTGACCCGCTAATGTTATGCCTTCAAATGGAAGCACTTTTCCATTTGTCGCCAGGGCAAGGAGCTAGACCCCCTGTTCTTCCCCTTGGCTAGCATTCTGGACTACCTGTGGTCCCTCTCCCAGTTGGGCCTGAGGTCGACAACCCTCAAGGTGCACCTGGCAGCCATCTCTGCATACCGGGCATGGTCTGGTATGCCGATAGTGGTGCAGGAGAAAGTGGTCAGGCACTTCTTTAAAGGCCTTGACCACTTGTCCTGTCAGTACATGAACCACCACCACTTTGGAACTTATTTTTGGTACTGGCAATGCTCATGGGCAAGCCATTTGAACCAATGCACAGGTATGATATCTCTCACCTGTCCTAGAACACCGCCTTCTTGGTGGCTATCACCTCCACTAGAATAATCAGTGATCTCCAGATGCTCTCTGTGGAATCTTTCCATATTTGGTGTTCCATAGGGACAAGCCTGTCCTCTGCCCCAACCTGAAGTCCTTCCTGAAGGTTGTTTCGGAATTTCACCTTAAACAGGTGATTAACCTCCCAGTGTATTTCACCAATCCGACCTTGGAGGCTGAGCACAGGTTCCATACACTGGACCTCAGGTGAGCACTCACTTATACGGAGTGCACAGCTGGAGTTCAAAGAGAAGTTTTCCAGCTACTTGTCATCTATGCTGAAGCCGCACCTGGTAGACCAGCAGCTATGTGGATGATTGGCAGGTGGATTGTATCCTGCATAACCCTCTGCTATAGGTTGGCTGGTAGGGAGCCTCACATAGGACTTAGGGCTCATTCCACCAGGCATACTGCTGCCTCAGTGGCTGCTTCTAGGGACTTCCCTATCCAGGAAATCTGCAGGGCTTCTACCTGGAAGTCAGCACACACCTTCATTTCTCAATACCACATTAACCTTGAGTTATGCCGGGATGCTGGTTTTGGAGCCTCAGTTCTCTGCTCCCTGTTTCCGAAGTAGAAGTGTGCACCTCACCCCCTCCTCCTCCCAGAGAACTTCTAGGAGTCTGTCACAGTGTGGATAACTGTACCATATCATGTCCCTAGAAATGAGGGTTACTCACTTGTAACCATAGTGCTAGTCATGATATATGGTGCACATCCACACAACCCACCCGACCTTCTCTGGCAAGTGACACACAGATCCCTGCTTCCAGCATGCAAGCTGTGATGTCACGGGGTTGAGCCAAGGAGGATATCACCTGGGTGGATAGGGGGAGCTTGGCTTGAATGCGTTCTGGCAAGATTTACAGGGAATCATACACTGTTGCTGTATCTTGTATTGGAAGCCTGTAACAGCTAGTTGGTAGAAGATTTACCCCATCTGGGTGAGGAATACAATCTAAACTAAGTGATAGTAAGTAAGGTTCTCTCTCACCAATACAGTTCATTATAGGATGTGGTTCGGGGTGAGGCGCTCAGTTGTGGGGACTGTGGGGCACTCTTTTCCAGGGATGTGCTCTGGAAGAGGGGATACTGTGCCTTCTGTAGGACCATAGCAGAGCTCCATGCTCAGCTAGTAGCAGTAAAGACCATTGCTGAGCTCAGCCCCTGCACCCCCACTCTCCCACAGACCCACTGGTCCAGGGGGGTGAAGGGTAACAGTGCATGGGGGGAGGGAGGGGCAGCCATAAGGAGGTTGTCCGGCTCAGTACCATCCAGATGGTCAGTCTCTTTTTTCACCCCTGGAGGAGGTTCAGTCTCCTGACTCCACCAGGGGAGACTCCAGGTCAATCAAGGGGAAAGGGTAGGACATCACGTTGGTACCCAAGGGGAACAAGGCTAAAAGAAAGGTCATAGTGGTCGGGGACTCAATGATCAGGGGGCTAGATAGGGTGATAGAAGAGGGGTCAGATGGAAGGGGTTGGTCCAATGCCTACCTGGAGCATCAGCCAGCTGGCATATAGACAGAATAGGTAGGATGATGGCAAAGGAGGGAGGGAGCTGGGGGTCCTGATACATCTGGGTAGCAATGATCTGGCCAACCACTCAGTAAGGGCAGTGATGTGGAACTTCCAGAGACTGGGGCACAGATTAGCGGCACACTCAGGCTCCCTGGCCTTTTCTGATGTCCTCCCTGTGTGGGTCAGGGAGGGGAGGCAGGACTGGTTTACCTTGATCAGGAAATCCCTCTCAGAGCACATATTGATTCTCTCACTTAAGCCCTGCACCAAAAGATTGATTTACTGTACTGTCTAGGTAATGACTTCACTAAGGAATCTCGCTTAGCTATTGCCAGGAGTACGCTGCTCCCACTCTTACAGTATGGGGCCCCAGCTCTTCACTCTGTGAGAAACACCAAGCTTAACAAACTTGGAATCCTCTACAACAAAGCTGGCCAATTCATTTTGGCCGCCCCTCCTAGGATGCATCACTGTGATGTCTTCTTCTCTCTTAAGTAGCTATCTAAAGAGGGCAGACTAGAGTACTCCCTCCTGTGTCTTGCAGAATCTTGAAAGTCAAACTCCATGCTGTCTCTGAGATACCCTGTCCCTCAAGCCTGAATGTAGAGTGCTCAGATCCACTGGATGCACTCTACTAGAAGTACCAAGGGTCAGAATGAGTGCAGGAGGAAGATCCTTTCCCAGCTCAGCATCTTCTATGTGGAACATGCTTCTGGGCACCTTTCAAAATTGCACCTCACTTGGAGGTTTTAAAAAGGCTTCAAGGCCTGCTTGAATGCAGTCTGTGCTCCTTCAGTTGCTAACCTGGAGCTGCAACCACCCCTCATTGTATCTGATATTGCATGTAGTAGCACTTGGCTTTCCCACTGTGCTCTTCTTTGCACTTCCTATAGGATAGGACTCTGACGCGCTTGTCTAAGACTGTGATACCCTTGTTTACATTGTTTCTTGTTATGTCTTTGAATTAGCACAACTAGTTTATTACCCCATGAATTGTCCGACATCTGTAAAATCTGTATTGTTTTGCATTCTGTGTAATTAACCCTGGGTCACCGAAGGAAAAGGGACTTTGGGTTCCAGTGGGCCTACCTGGTTAACACAATTCTGTAAATAAATAAAAGACTTGGAAGTAATGAAATAGAGGACTTTAACAGCTGGCTTAAGGGGTGGTGTCAGGACAAGGGGTCCCACTATGTCAGGGACTGGGGGGATTTCTGGGACAGGAGACTCTTCAAGGGTGATGGACTTCACTGGACAGGAGAGGGGACTAGTGCACTAGGACAGAAGTTTGACATCTGCATCAGATGTTTAAACTAACTGCAGGGGTGTCCAGGTCTAGGGGATCCATTGCGTATGGTGAGCAGAAGAGAACCCTAGATAGAACTCCCCAACATCCAGGGGCAATAACTGCAAAGAGGGTACAGGGAATGCATTAGGGTTTACAGGGCCAGAGGGAAGAATACCAGTGAGGAGAAAAGTAAAAGGTATAAACACAAACGTGGAGGAAAGAAAACATGAAAAGCAACAGGACAGTGGCAGAGTTGGAGCAGGGGTCAAATGGAGGGTGTATGCCTTAAAGCCAGGAGCATAGGCAACAAACTCAGCGAGCTCCAGTCACTGATGACAGGCACTGAAGTGGACCTGGTGGCCATCACGGAACATGGGTCACAGATAAAAATGTATTTATTTAGTTTTTTGTTTACTGGGTAAGTTGACTGGGAGAGGACAGTCTCTAGGTATTTACTGTCCAGGAGGGATAGAAGAACTAGTTAGGGGAGGATTTGCCCTTTTTGTGAATGAGAGCATTGAAGTGGCAGAAGATAGAATTATTAGGAGTAGCAGTGGGGAGGCTGAGTCAGTATAGGTGCAACTCACGGCAGCCTCTGGCAGGAAAGTGTGCCTAGGAGTGATCTATAGGTCTCTGGGGTAAGGGGAGGAAAGGGACATAGAACTCGAGGAGGCACTTAAATGAGTGGCAGCAAAGGGGGAATTAGTGGTGGTGGATGTCCTGAACCTGCCTGATGTTGATTGGGAGGTCCTGGTGGCCAAGAATGAAAGGAGTCCGACATTACTGGATGCCTTCCAAGACTGTCTACCAGTGCAGCTTGTTAAGGAGCCTACTAGGAAGAATGTAATCCTTGATGTGGTGCTCACCAACTCAGAGATGGTGGGTACTGTGGTAGTAGGAGAGTCACTAAGGAACAGCAATCACAAGTCTGTGTGGTTTGATTGACCCTCGTGCCCAGCAACCCACAACCAGGAACAGAAGTCCTTGACTTTAGAAGGGCAGACTTCAATAGGCTGAGGAAACTAGTCAGTGATAAGTTAGTAGGGGTGAAGGACATAAGGGGGGGTATAGGAGAGATGATACAATAAAGGGAGCCATCCTCTAGGCATCAAAGGCAAGCTTAAGAACAGTATCTAAAAAAAAAATATGTTTTGAGACAACTGTGGTTCTCAGCTAGGATCAGGAAAGTGGTTAGGGCCTAAAAGAAGGCCTTGTATAAATATAAGGAAAAACAGGGGGAGGCAGAAAGGTAAGATTATCTACAGAAAATTGGGGAGGCAAAGTGGATCATCAGGAAGGGGAATGTTGACACGGAGCTGAGTATTGCGGAGAGGGTCAAGAATGGAGGAAACATTTTTTTTTAATTTATCAGTGAAAAAAAGGGGAAAGGGGGGCATTGCATGGTTAGTTGTGGGGGTAGGGTGATAGAGGAGAATGGGCAAAAGAGGAGAATGAGCAAAAGGCCACTGTCCTTAATGACCACACCTTCTTCGGTGATGTATCCTTCATCCAGTCACACCTTTGGAACTACCGCCATAGGCACCAGGATCACATGAAAGCTTTTTCTGTAACAGTCTACCAGGGATTTCCCAATGCGAAGTCATACACCGACATCTCCCTGCTATATAAATGTGGGCAGCCCCGCTCCCTCCTCAGTTCTTTCCCGCAGTTGACCTAACATGCACAGACTCCGCGGAAGCTTCATCATTCAGTCGACTGCCAAAAGTTTACTTACCTTTTATTTTCCTTTGCCTTCAAAATCACTTTATTTAAAAGTGATTCCTTTTCATTTAGTCGAGAACTACTGTTTCTTCTGCCCTCTTCCATCACTGCCACTGTGTAAAGAAGATTGCTTCAACAGACAACCACAATCTTTGTATGTGCTGCCTCGAGTCTAGCCACAACATCCTTGCCTGCGAGCTCTGCCTGAAATTCAACCTCACTACCTGGTGTCACTGAAAGAAAGTCCTGCAGAAATTCCTGATGGAGCAGCAAGCAACCAGGTCAGAGCAGGGATTGTTGGGGGTGCCCCCCTCCCTGTCGCTGGCTTCTTCATTGGACTCTCAGACTACCAAGGCCCAGGATAAACCTTCAAGGAAACGCTCTTGCTGGGACAAGGAATGCTCTAAGGACCATTCCCCCAGCAGCACTCCCTGTCTCTGATGTCTTCCACCTCCCTATCTGGGTTAGTGCTGTTGTCAGGTTAGGTAACCACCTTTCCTGAAGCCCAAGACCTTCCCCAGCAGCAAGTTCTCCCAGCTCTCAGTTGACTGGTGAAGGCTTATTGACCCCCGGGGTCATCAGTGTCCATCCCACCACAGTGACCTCCTACACAGCAAGGTCCTTGGGTACTGGGCCCAGTCGACAGTGCTGGGCTCCATGCCCCCACTGTCGCAGCCAGTGACAACGGTGCTTCCTATGCCTGCTGTCAATCTAAATGTGATAGTTATCTCCATCACCATGGCCTTTATTGAGCAGCTTGTTCCACAGCCAGGACCTTTGTCACCACTGCTATCGGGTGCTGCCTTGGTGTCGACGCCAGTTTGGCCCACCCACTTGATGCATCCCAGGTGTCGTCGGAGTCTTTGTCATCAGTCCCTGTTCCAGAACAGATGGAAATTGAGGAAGAGTACCACTCTGACCTTATGCTTCCTAATGAGGAGGAGAAGAAGGAGGAAGAGCCTGATGTGGAGGCCCTTCTTTCAGATAGATCCAATGTCTCTTCAGGGAGCAAGGACTTGGTGAAACACACCCCTAGATCCCCCACCCCAGGACCCCTCCTTCTTCAGTATCATGAAACCACTCCAGGCAACCATGGGATTCCAGATGGAAGAGGAGGACATCACCAGAGGGAACCTGGTGGACTTCCTGAAGATTCCTGAATCTCCTCCTAAAGTCATCCCTCCACTTTTGCCAGCCTTACAGGATGCTGCCAGTGCTGCCTGGCACAAGCCCAACATGATTCCAGCCATGCCAAGGAGGGCTGAAAGGCTGAAAGGCTTTATCAGGCCCCTCTGGGGCACCCCTTATATGCTGCCCAACCAGACACTGACTCGACAGTAATAAAGGTAGCTCACGACAGGTCCAAGGTGCCCGAACACCTCAGTTCCCCCTCCTGACAGAGAATCCAGGAGGATTGACCTTTGTTTCAGCAAATTTAGGCCTTAGAATTTCCAGTTACCTGTCCCATATGGTCAAGCACAAGAATACCCTCTGGAAGCAGAGCAGAGCTGTGGCACAAGCCCTTCCAGAGGGTCCCAGAGACAGGAGGTCCTCAAGGTTTTCCAAGCCACAGAGGATGTCAGCAGACACTTCCTCAGAGCCATTTATGACATGGTGGCTGCCGCTGCAATTTGCCTTAGATGGCACTCCTGGTTGAGAGTCTTGGTCTTTGCAGCTGATGCCTAGCAGGAAGTTCTGAATGCCCCTTTTGTGGGCTCCAAGCTCTTTGGCCCTGATGTGCAGGATATTTTGAGTGACCAACAATTCCTAAAAGAGAAGTCCTGCACTCAGTCAATGTCAGGTTCATTCTGTCAAGGCAGCCAACCTACTTACAAACCACAATCCAGAGAAACAGCACTCCTTAAATGAAACACAATCAAAGTACTTCGGCTGATTTGCTGTTTTATTCATATACCACAGTGCAAGCCCCTAGCACCTCGGCATCAAGCTTTCAAGGCCTCAGATTGGGCCATTAGGTCTGTCCACTCTGTGTATCACACTCAGCCCAGGAGTCGACCAAAACCTTCCTTTTGTAAGGTCTCTCACAAGTCTGGACCATGGACAAGACCACAGGGCAAACACAGGGCCAGCTTTGCCTTGCCTACCCCCCTCCTCCACCACCAGTGATCTAGCAAAATGCCCCAGAGGTGGAGACGTGGGCCCTGCCATAGGCTCCGCTTCAGCCTGACTCCTGGCTGGACCCCTTCCCTCCTATTCCAAGCCAGGAGGTGGTGGGGGAGTCATTTTTCCCTTCATCTGAATTAGTGGAGGGCCATTAACAGAGATCCTTGGATCCTGCAAATAATCAAACAAGGTCATAGTCTAGAGCTTCTGGAACAGCCTCTGGTCATTCTTTCTGTTCTTTTCACCCCTCCTCAAACCACCTTTCAGTGCTCCAGGTGGAGGTCACTTCTTGCTGAGAAAAAGGGCTATAGAACCACTACACAAGCAGCAAAGGTACAAAGGGTTCTACTCCTGGTTCTTCCTGGTCCCAAGTGCACCGGAGATTTGAGGCCTATTCTAGACCTCAGAGAGCTAAACTGTTACATCCAGTACAAAAAGTTCCAGATGGTCACCCTGCCGGGCCTTCTCCCTCTGTTGAAACAGGGAGATTGGTTATGCTGTCTGTATATGCAGGATGCCTACCTGCATATCAAGGTCTGCCCCCCACACCGACAGTTCCTCAAGTTCCTGTTCCAGCAGGAACACTACCAGTTCAGGGTATTGTCCTTGGGCTTATACTCTGTGCCATGGGTCTTTACCAAATGCTTGAGGGCAGTAGCTGTGGCCCTCAGATACAATGGCCTGTGCGTCTTTCCGTACCTGGATGATTGGCTGTTGAAAGCTCGGTCCTGGGACATGTTACTGCTCACCCTAGAGCACACTCTTCAGTTGTTTCAGTCCCTAGGGATAACTGTCAACTTGCCCAAGTCTGTACTGACCCCATCCAAATGGCTGCAATACATAGGGGTGGTTCTGGATTCTGCTCACGGAAAGGCCTTCCTCCTTCAGGACAGGGCAGCATGTTGGCTCAGGCCCAATTCGTGCCAAAAAATGCTATGTTACAGCCAGGGAATTTCTGAGACTATTGGGCCTGATGGCCTCTGCCATTGTGACTGTACTTTTGGCCAGATTGCACTTGTGGGTTCCCTAATGGGCATTGAGGGTCCAATGGGATCAATGCTCTGATAATCTGGATCAGCAAGTCCTGATATCTTCCCCAGTGTGCAAGATGCTTCAGTGATGGAGGGAAACCAGCAGCCTCCTAAAAGGGGTTCCCTTCATTATTCCGTCTCCCCAGCAGATTCTCACCACAGATACCTCGGGCCTCGGTTGGGGAGAGCACTTGGGTCCTTTTCAGACTCAGGGGACCTGGTCCATGTTGGAGAACCCACCTTCATATAAACGTTCTAGAGATGCAGGTGGTCCTGTATGCCCTTCAGGCCTTCCAGAAGCCATCTCTCTCTGGGTCCCCTGCTGGTGCAGTCGGACAACCTCAGTGTGGTCTATTATATCAACAGGCAAGGGGGGGATTTGTTCGTACCCCGTGTGTTGGGAGGTGATGAGAGTCTGGTACTGGGCTGTAGATCACGGTCTAGAATTGTCAGCCATCCATGTTCCAGGCAACCAAAATGCCTTGGCAGATAGCCTCAGCCAGTCACATTCCAGAACACATGAGTGGAGCTGCTGTCCTCTGTCATGGAAGACCTGTTCAGCAGATGGGGTCATCCAGAATTGGACCTTTTTGTATCCCCACTCAACGCAAAACTGCTGTGTTTCTGCTCACTAGATCCAGGGGCTGGAGTTTTCTGGTGAGACCCATTGTCCCTCTTCTGGAAAGGGAGGTTTCTCTATGCCTTCCCCCCCCTTCCTCTAATTCAGATGGTGCTCATCGGGCTCCATGTTGAAGGAGCCACTCTGATTCTGGTAGCACCATTCTGGCCACATCAGATATGGTTTCCATTACTACAGCAATTGGCTGTGGCACTTCCGGTTCCCTTGCCCCTTTGCCAAGACCTGTTGACACAGGCACAGGGAACCCTGGTCCATCCAGACCTCAAGTCCCTCCAGTTGCATGCATGGTTCCTGAAAAACATATCCATTGCCTTGCTTAGGGTTTCTAGGAGGTGGCTGATCTCCTGGTGGCTGCTAGGAAACCATCCACTAGGATCACTTACTCAATGAAATGGAAGAGATCTGCAGTTTGGGCTACTTCCCATCATCTGGACCCTTTTTCCTGTCCAGTTAACCAGGTTCTGGAGTACCTCCTGTCCCTGTCAGAGGCAGGTCTCCAATACTCCTCTATTAAGGTGTGCCTATCTGCCACTTCAGCCTTCCATGAACCCATTGAAGGGCGCACCTTGGACCAGCTAGATGTGAACCGTACTTTTTTATGAGGCATTCTTCACCTGAAACCTCCTCTTTAAAACCCGGTCCCAGCTTGGGACTTGAATTTTGTACTAGAAAAATTGACACTGCCTCCTTTTGAGCCAGCTGTGTCTTGCAAGTTATGATTTCCTTTGTGGAAAGTGTTATTTTTAGTTGCTATTACTTCGGCTTAAAGAATTTCAGAGCTATAGGCTCTCAAGTTCGAGCAGCTTTATTTGATTTTCACAAAGATATGGTGTCTTTGTGCACTAACCCAACATTTCTCCCTAAGGTGGTGTCTGAATTCACTTAAAATCAATCAGTTCACTTGCCTGTTTGTTTCCTGGAGCATGCCAATCCAGGGGAAGCATTGCTCCATACTTTAGATGTACATAGAATCCTCAGGTACTATACACACTGTACCAAGGACTGCAGAAAGTCCTCTCAGTTGTTTGTTTCTTTCACCCCTGAGAGAGAGGGTGCTTCATTTTCTAAACAGTTTGTGTCCAAATGGTTGTCTGACTGTGTTACCTTTTGTTATAGGAAGTACAGCAATGAACTTCCTGATGTGATTTGTGGCATTTCTATCAGAGGCATGGCCACTTCAATTGCCTGTGTCAGGAATGTGTCCACAGCTTAGATCTGTGCTGCTGCCACTTGGAGTACTGTCCACATTTTCACAAGGCACTGCAATCTGGACATTGCCTGTAGAAGGAGGGCAGGCTTTGGCCTTGCTGTGCTTCAAGGCCTTCCTTCTTAGGCATTTGGCCTCTTGCCAACTAGACTGTTTTGCTTGCTGGCACTGCTTGGGACTCATTCCAAAGGTGGGACCTGATGAAAGAGATATCCCTGAAGAAGATAGAACAGTTACGTAAGAACTTACTATAACAGTAGATCTGTGAGGGAACTCTTTCATCTGGTCATGCCTTCCCACTCTCCATCCCCCTTCTGTCTCTGAACTAGCTGTCCAGTTGCTCCAGCCCTTTTTTGCAGCTGGGCACCTTTCTCTCTCTCTCTCCTCAGTTCCTACTGGGAAGCCTTGCTTGTTTGGTCCCCGGCAGGGAAAGAACTGAGGAGGGAGCAGGGCCATCTATGCTTATATAGCAGGTTGACGTCGGCATATCATGTCGGAGTGGGTTGTCCCTAGTAGACTGCTAGATAAAAAGCTTCCATGTGATCCTGGTGCCTACAGCGTTAGTGCCAAAGGTGTGACCTGATGAAGGAGATTCCCTGAAAGATCTACTGTTATGGTAAGTTCTTACGTAACTGTTCTTTTTGCTCAGTTTTCACTAAGGAGGACTGTGCATCCATGCCAGAAAATGTCATCAAAGTGGCTGCTAAGGGAGTCCCAGAAATGAGGCAGCCAATACTTACTAGCTAGGGGGTCCTGAAAGGGCTAGCAAGCCTTTAGATAGATGAGGCCCCAGGACTAGATGGGTTGCATCCGGGGATACTTAGGGAATTAGCAGCAGAACTGGCTGAACCACTGGCTGGGCTGTTCAACAGCTTACTTAGGTTTAGGGAAGTTCCAAGACATTGGAGAATGGCAGACATTGTATCACTTCATAAGGGGAGGGTGATAGGGAACAATCAGGGAACTAGCCTGTCAGTCTGACCTTCATCATGGGGAAGCTGATGGAATCACTAATCAAAGTGGACCTCATGGACTACCTAGAGAGCAATGGGCTCCAGGATAGTAAACAGCACAGTTTCATGGTGGGAAGGTCTTGTCTGACTAACCCGAGTTTTTTTCTTTGACTGGGTGACCAAGGAAGTAGACAAGGGCCACACTGTGGATCTGCTCTACTTTGACTTCAGCAAGGCTTTTGATTTGGCACCATACAAAAGGTTGCTCAAAAAGGTGGAAGACCTGGATGCAGCTAAAACTAGTGAACTGGGTGGGTAGTTTTCTAGAAGGGAGGCAGCACAGGGTGGTGGTCAGCGGGGTTAGATCAGAGGAAAGGGAGGTTACGATCGGGGTTCCATAGGGTTCTGTCCTAGGTCCAGTCCTGTGCAACACGTTCATTAGTTACACTGGTGAGGGAATGCAGGGCCGGCTGTGTCTCTTTGCAGATGACACAAAACTATGTGGGAGGGTGGATGGTGATGAGGGAATAAAGGATATGCAGAAGGGCCTACAAAACCTAGAGGGGTGATCAAAGGTATGGCAGTTAAAATTCAATGCTAGCACCAGCTTGCTGGCGCAGCAGTTGTGCTACTGCTTGCAACACCGATGACCCAAGTTCCGAAGTGAGCCCAAGGTGTTGGAGGAGGATTGAGCAATCACAGCCACTATCCTCCTTCAGGGGAGAGGGTGGGCAAGAGCTTGATGCTCAACTGACCCATGGCAGAGGCCAGGGTATATGCAGCCCAAGCTACAGAGGTGGAGGAGGTGTGGCAGACATTGCTGCGCACACCTTGACATCAGTGCACATCATGTCTCCCAGGGGAGGAACATGGAAACTTCCTGGTCATGCTGGATGACCATCGGCCTTCACAAGCCCCACATCTGGTGATTCAGACACCTCCCAGAATCTGGATCTGGTTCTGGCAGGTTGAGGGATTCCCAACCCCCCTGCCACAGAGGATAAACTGTGGGGGATACAGGAAAGGTAAGTCCTGGAGAAGCTGGGGTGACAGGGCTGGGAGGGCTGGTGGGAAGGAGGGCCGGCCAGGATGGAAAGATGGAAAAAAAAATACAGTGCCAAAAAGTGCAAGGTAATGCACCTAGGGAAAAGGAACCCCAATACTGAGTACTAGATGGGTGGGGAGAGACTTAGAACTACAGAAGAAGAACAGGATCTAGGTGTTATCATAACTCCCTTAAACAAATGAGTCAATGCAACAAAGCCTATAGCAAGACTAACAGGATACTGGTGTATCAGGAGGGTACTGATAGCAGAAGAAAAGAGGTAATACCAGCCTCTCCTGGAGTACTGCATCCAATTCTGGAGTCCTTACTTCAGAAAGGACAGAATAGGTTGGAAACAGTGCAGCACAAAGTAACAAAAATGATTCAGAGTTAGCAGGACAGATCCAAGAAGAGTGCTTCAAGACACTAAATATGTACTCATTGGAAACCAGAAGGGAGAGGGGAGATATGATAGAGACCTTCAAGTTCCTTAAAGGAATTATTTACCCTAAATACCAACTTGAGGTCACATGGTCACAAGGGGACATTAACAGTAGGGAGGCTCTGGCAGGGATGCGAGGAAGTACTTCTTTACGGAAAGGGTGGTGGAACCTTGGAACAGTCTGTTGGCTGAGGTGGTGGGTGCAGCTACAGTCAGGGAATTCAAGCAGGCATGGGATAAAAAGAAGGGAATAGTGATTGTCTGGGCGACAAGACCAGGGAGAATGGGGCTAGGATGGGAAGGGTTAGTACCCTGGAAGAACAGTAGGTTCCAGGGAAGATTCCAGGGATTATAGAGAATATGGGCAGACTGGATGGACCACTGGTCTTTTTCTGCCATCATGGTCTATGTTTCAATGAAGGAAAACTGCCACAGTGCGGATGTGCACCATACACTACTCCTGAAAAGTAGTTGCGTAAGAACTTGATGTAACAGTAGATCTTTGAGTGGAGCTCTTGCAGCAGGCCAACACTGGTAGGACTTAGCCACCAGGTGCCAGGACCACACAGAAACTTTTTAGCTAGCAGTCTACTACAGGGGACTGCCCACCGCTAACGTCACGCTCTGACGTTGGCCTGTCCTATAAAAGCAGGTGGTCCCCTACACTCTCCTCAGTTCTCCTGCTGGAGACCCAAAGCGGGCAGTGGAAGAAGAAACCAAGGAGGTTCCTGAGAGCCATGAAGGAAATAGGAGAGTAGAAAACCCATGCGAATGCAAGAGGAGACAGCAGAGAGAAAGAAGGGAGGGAGGGAAAATGGTAGACTTTGGTTTAAAAACTGCCTTTCAGGCAGATCACAACGGGTCAAGATAAATGAGGAACATTCTGATGCCAGACCTGGATTGCCACGAGGCTTCATCCTGGGACCCACTTCATCAATAACAGCCTCTTCTCAATAACCTTCCCAAAGCCTGCCCTTGCTCCATAGTCCTACTTCATGCAGATGATGCAGTCATCTGCGCAAGTAACCCATGCTAGGATACACTCACCCATGACCTTCAACACAGCTTTGCATCCCTCGAGAAATGGTTCCAGCAGAACAAGCTTGTGTTCAACTATAAGGCCAAACAATGCTCTTCTCCGGTGCGCAGAAGAGGGGTAAGGTACAACCGCTCAATATACACAGCAGAACTGGAGAATATCTAGAACAGGTTGAATCTTTCAAATACCTAGGGGTTACCATTGATCAGACATTAACATTTGCACCTCACAGGGACCAAATCGTATGAAACATAAACAGGTCACTAGGGGCCCACTGTAGACAGAGGCACAACCTCACCCCAGAAGCCAAAACAGTGGCAATCACAAGTTCCATTCGCCCCATAATTGATTACGACTAAACAGTTTATGGGAGTGCCTCGGATACTGTGTTAAACAGGGTTCGATTAGTCCTGAATAAAGCCTGCCACTGTGTAACTGGGGTTGACAAACACATGCACACTTTATTCCCTCACAAAATGGCTCCCCTGCGTGACAGAATGAAGTACCAGACCTGCCTGCTAGGTATGAAAGCCCTCATGGGTCTGACCCCCCCCCCAGGGTTGCAAGCTCTCCTAAGTCGTACCCAAAATCCTTACCTCACCAGAGGCATGGCAAATGGTACCCTGGCTGTGCCTTTCAACAGAACAACTCTAGCCAAATGCTTCTTTGTAGCCAGAGCCCCAAACTGTCTTAACAAATTTCTGGTATCCCAAAGGCACCAAATAAGCTGAGCCATTTCAAACGAGAGTTACTAAAAGTGCTCCTACCTTGCACCAACTGTGGCTGCACCTCCCAATGAGAAACCCCCACTCACTGACACATGCCGCCTACACCGCAGCCTATCCCTACCAATGCACCAGCTGCTTGTGGTGCCCACTAAAAAGACCCCTCCATGCACTGGCACAAGATGCCAACACCAAAGCCCATCACTATCAATGCCCATCTCTGACCTCACGCATGTGTGATACTTTGATGCCCAGCTACTAGTGCTGTAAAAGTGCACAGATCTATCTGCAGACAAGGCCCTGCAGAGCTTCTACCTATGTTGCAGCACTTTCATTATGTAAATTACTAGATCTATTGAAATGTAACTTTGACCTGGTACTATGGACTGCCCCTATATTCTGGAGACACTGGCAAGGAGACAGGCAGGACTTCAGCCGATTGATGGTGATACCCAAGGCCTGGAAAAGGTAGAAGGTATACTCCATTATCAAATTTCTGTTGTCAATGCCTTTGCTAACTTGTCTCTGGTGAAGTGTTAAGAATTATTGTAAACTGTGCAGTTGTTTTGACTGTTACTTGTGAAGTGTTAACTGTTGTAAACTGTGCTGTTATTTTGATGAGAAACCTTTGCAAATGAGCGTTTTGCTCAAAGGTGTGCATCTGAGTAACAAAATAAATAAATAAAAATCATGGCCTGCTGCAACAGCTCCTGTCGAAGATCTACTGCTATGTTAAGTTCTTATGTAACTGTACTATCTTACTTTGAGGAAGCTCTTGCAGCAGGCCAACACTGGTAGGACTGAGTCCCAAGCAGTTCTGGCAGTATAAAGGAAGCAACACTGGGAGGAGGTTAGACAGCAGCCAATGGGAGAGAAGGCCCTGCAGAACGGCAAGAGTAAAGTTGGTCCTGTGCTTAGAAGCAATGTCAAAACTGTAATGCTTGGTGAAGGTGTGGACAGGACTCCAGGTGGCAGCTGCACAAATGTCCACAGCAGAAACATTTCTGAAACAAGCCTGGCCCTTAACTACTCCCAGAAGGTCCTTGTTGTACTTACAGGTAGCAATAAACAATGCAATTGGCTACCCACGTAGACAAACACTGTTTGGAAACAGAAGCTTCTTCTCTCTTGGGGCAAACAAAAGAAACAACTAATCATCTTCCTTAAAGTCTTGATCTGGTGTATATAGCATTGCATGATATACATATATATATATATATATATATATATATATATATATCTGTCTCTATAAAGTATGGTGCAAAGCCTGCCCCTGATTAGAATGCTCAGGATAGTAAACCAGTAGTTGGATGGATTGATTCAAAGTAAACTCCTGCACCACCTTGGGAAGAAAGGATTAGTATACAAACACACCCTGTCTTTGTGAGAAAACAAATAAGGCTCTTTACACATGAGAGCCTGAAGCTTGGAAATCCTTCGAGCAGAAGTAATAGCAACTAAAAATAATGCTTTCCATGACAGAAAGTGCAGCTCGCAACTCATGGCCGGTTCAAGGGGAAGTAGCGTGAGTTTCTCCAACATAAAATTGAGATCCCACAGTGGGGCTGGGTCCCGAATGTGAGGTTTCAGAAGCAAAATGCCCTGCAGGAAAGTGCAAGACACCTTAAGTTGAGCTACGGCCCTGCTCTCAATAGGTGCATGGTACGCAGAGATGGCAGAAAGATGCACATTGAGGGATGAGTACCCCAAGCCTGAAGGTGAGAATGTACTCCAACACCTGATTCACAGGATAGGTGAAGGGGTCCAGCTGGAGCGAAGCAGCCCAAGGGTGAAGCGCCTCCATTTCGTTGCGTAAGTGACCCTGGCAGAGGGCTTTCTGGTGGCAACCAGGACATCCATGACCCTAGAGGAAACCCCAAAGCAGGTGATGGCTAGGTCTGCAGGAGCCACGCATGGAGGTGCAGAGATTTTAAATACTGATGTACCATGATGCCCTGGTCCTGGGAAAGCAAGCCAGCACACAGGGGAAAGGGCACTAGAGGTTCCACCACTAGCTGCTGCAGTAAGTGGAACCAGATCTGATGTGACCAGAATGGGACTATGAGAATCATCTCCACCCCTTCCAACTGAAGTTTGAGGAGCACCCCCTGGAGGAGCGGGAAGGGAGGGAAGGCATACAGAAACCTCCCCCTCCACAAGAGGGACAATGCGTCTCACCAGAAAACTCCAGGCCCAGGATCAAGCAAGCAAAAAACAGCAGTTTAGCATGGAGTGGGGACACAAAAAGGTTCAACTCTGGCCGACCCCATCTGTCAAAGAGATCTTCCACCACTGAAGTCAGAAGCTCCCACTGATGAGCCCTGGACTGGGGGCAGTTTAGACTGTCCGCCAGGATGTTTTGGAAGCCTGAAACATGGATGGCCAAGAGCTCCAGACTGTGCTTGATGGTCCAATACTAAACTCTCGTCACCTTCCTGCGCAGGGGGTAAGAGTGAGTTCCCCTTGTTTATTGATGTAATACACCATGCACATGTTGTCTGTCTGCACCAAGAGCAGACCGGGAAGGAGATGAGTCTGGAAGGCCTGAAGAGCATACAGAACCACGCACATGTCGAGAACATTGATATGGAGACCTTGTTCCATGTCTATCCAAGTGCCTTGAGTCTCGTGAGCGTCCAAGTGAGCTCCCCAGCTCAGACATGAGGTGGCCATCATGAAGATCTGATGAGGGGCCAAGATCTGAAAAGAACTCCCCCTCAAGCAAGTTCTCCGGCTCTAGACACCAAGACCAGATTCTTGACTGGATCATAGATCATGACCATCTGGTCCAGGTCATCTGTGCGTTGGTTCCACTGGATCTTCAATGTCCACTGAGGTATCCACATGTGAAGGTGGGCGAGGGGAACCGTGGCAATGGGTGATGCCATGTGGCCCAGAGGGCACAGGAAGACTGGCAGCGACCTGGTGACTGGAGGAGAACAGGTGAGTCTGGGCCATCAGGCATTCCACTCTATCCCTGGTCAAGAATCTGCACTACCCACTTGTCTGAAGTAACGTCCCGCTACCCATTGAGGTTAAGGGAGAACTAACCCCTGACTACCTCCCTCAGAACCTCAGCTGGGGGGTGGCCAAGGAGTCAAAAGGTAGGAGGTATTAGATGGCCCGGATAGCCAGGGTGGAGGATGCGAAGACTCACTCGCTCAGGTGGTCCAGCTGTCTGGATTTCCTATCGGGGGAAGAACGCTGAGGTGTTTGGGCTTCTTGATGTAGTCATGAGCTGCGTTGATGACCACAGAGTCAGTTTTGGGCTGATCCCACAAAAAAAGCTTACCAGCTGGAGTGTGGTAGAGCTTATCTGCTTTCTTAAGCACCACTGGGGTTGTAGAGGGATGAGTCCCAGCCATCCTGGTGATATCTTCATAAGAGTCAATGAAGGGGGCCACTACTATGGGGAGGGCATCAGGCTGCCTCAAATAAATATGCAGGCAACACCACTCCGGGTCCTTTTCCTCTGTTTCCCAGCCCGTGGTGGCCTGGATGTGCCTCATGATGTCCATGAATGATGGATCATCAGGAGGGGACTTAGAAGCCACCTTAACAGGTTCTTCACCCTCAGAAGAGTCCCCCAGGATGGAGGAAGACTGAATAGTTTGAGTCATCCTCATCCGACTTGCTTTCAGCCGGTGGGCGCCCATCCTGGTCAGTGCCAGTATTGGGTCTGGACCCGCTGGACCGCAGCGTGGAGGGGCACTGAGACCCAGCCACATCCAATCTGGTGGAGGAAGATTTCTGGCAGGCCACTGAGGGGATGCTGGCCCTGAGGGACAGGGGTCTGCTTCTGCATGAAAGACCACCATGCAGTAAACAGGACATTGTCACCCACCGGCGCTGGGTAATTATAAACAGATGGATAAGGGTAGGCCGGCACCAGGTAAGGATAAGGGGGTGCCTGGGTCCAGTGGAGCCAGCGTAGGGTACCCAGGCAGAGGGCCAGCAGGCTCAGGCTGTGGGACCGGCGCTAGGCCCACAGGCTACAGCAGAGATAATACTGATGCCAAGCCCACAGGCTGTGGCAGAGGCAATACTGGCGGTGGCCCAGCAGGCACCGGCTAAGGATGCCTGTGAGGGGAATCCACTGATGCCAGGAGAGGAGAGGAGAGGAGAGGAGAGATGGGTGCCTGGAGGGGAAGGAAACCTCCTTGGTGAAGGCAGAGATGATGCTGGACTGGAAGAAATGCCAATAGCCTGCTGTAGACACTGCCGAAAGGGACAGGCAATGGACCCCATAGAGGGGGACAACACAGGCAGTACTGGGGCTGGGGGGGGCAGTGGCAGAGGAGCCAGTGCTGGTCACAACTGCACTGGCCATGCCTCCTGGCTGAGAACCCATGGAAGTGATGGGCCTGAGCATCTGGGGCTGAGGAACAGGAAACAAAGTCCACTGTCCCAAGGAGCAGCCGCCCATGACTGAGATAAGTGCAGGCAGTGGGGCCACTGACAGCCCTGTAGAAGTAAGGGCTTGTGGGGCCATGGGGAAAACCCCTATCCAGGAGGACATCCCAGATGTGGTTGAAGGTTTATGGGGAGAACGCAAGTGGGAAACAGACTGGTCCTGGTGCTTGTCCTGGTGTTCGTGCTTCCCACCAGATTTTTCCTGGGACTGAGAAGAGGAGAGGAGGAAGCCCCAGAAGACTGGGATGGCAAAGCTGAAGAGCACCTAGCCTGTGGCTCCTTTTCAGTCACGACAAGTTGCTTGATTAGATGGCTGTCCAGGATTTTTTAGAATGTTCCCGATTGGCCTGGTTGAATTTCTGGCAGATCTGGCAGGCTTTGGTGTTGTGGCTGGGGCCTAGGCACAGGATACAAGCAGAGTGACCATCTTTTTCAGGAATTTATTTGCCACAGACACACTTTGTGGAATGGTCGGAAGATGAGGCAGGTGTAGAAGACAAACTTGATGTCACTAACACCAAAAATGTGATGTTATGCTAAAGAAAATAGAGAAAAAAAGCATGGCAAGCACAGATAATGGTGGTTGACTGTAGCTGTGGCGTCCGCTAAGTTCTGATGTGCACAGGTCGGTGGCAGGAAAGAACTGTATGGTGTGGGGGACTGCCTGCCTTTATAGGATAGGCCAACATCAGTGGGGGACATCGGCGGTGGGCAGTCCCCCCATGGTAGCCTGCCTGCCTTCATAGGATAGGTCAACGTCAGAGGGTGACATTGGCGGTGGGTGGTCCACTGTAGTAGACTGCTAGCAAGAAAGTTTTCGTGTGGTCCTGGCACCTGGTGGCTAAGTCCTACCAGTGCTGACCTGCTGCAAGAGCTTACTCAAAGTAAGATCTACTGTTACAGGTGAATAACCCTCAATTTTTATGACCTTTGAACTGTAAAGAACAACTGATAGGAACATGCACAACACATTAGAATGTGCACAGTAGTTTGGAATGGGCACAACAAGGATGCTGAACAGGCTGATTTTTATACAGAACAATGGCTAACTATATCATGTATAGAGGATACTGGTTGGGTAACCATACACAAGACAGCCTGTGCTGCCACAGAGGGGTTCTGATTGCATCAGACTTTGAGAGCGAAGGTTGAGAGGTCCGATGTAATTAGAAGCACGAGGTAACAGAATAGGCTGGTTGGGCATTTGATTGCCCAATCAATATTTTTTTTTTGCAATTTAATATACTTCATTAATTTTTTCATAAAGAAGAAACATACATACATACATGCCCAATCAGTATTTTTATAGCATATCTTTTATATATATATATATATATATATATACACAAAAACAAACGTGATCTTCAAGGATATTTCTTTCATCAGGCCACACCTTTGAAACTACACCCACGTCAGTGCTAGGACCACAAGGAAACTTTCACAAGCAAGGGGCCGCCCACAGCAACGTCATGCGCCAGTGGGTGGCCCCATCTCCCTTCAGTTCTTTTCCTGACGTCGGTCATACTCGTCAGACTTGCCACGAAAACATCAACCGCTAGCCATTTTTATTTTTTTTCTGAGTTCAATCGCAAATTTAATGATTTTCAGCATTCTGTACGCTGCCTAAAGAACCCCCAAAGTTATTCAGTGTTGTGAGTGTGAAGAAAAGATTTACAAGGATGACTCACATGAAGTGTATGCCTGCTGTTTAGACCTTACTCACAGTGTTAAATTTTGTGAGATTTGTAGGGGCTTTAACTCCACTACCATGCAATGTCAGAAAGGAGCTAGAAAAGTTGCTTTTGAAGAAACCTTTGGCAGCGATGTAGAAACAAATGCAGGAAAAATCCACATCACCTGCCCTGTTGACTGAATCGCAGTGTTGAAATTGAAAGAAAAGTTGCCATTGGGAAGCCACAAGCATAAGCATAGGGACAAATAAAAGGCCTCCCCAGTAAGATCCAGGTTGCTGCTGCAGTCGACAGGTAATCCCTCTACCTCGTCTTCGTCCGCTTTGGTGGCAGTGACAGCAGCCCCCCGACCGTCAACCAGACAACAAGGTCAGGGCTTGGCTTAGGCACTACCAGGCTGATTACAGATGGTACATTGCTGTCATTATCGGGTTTTCACCCGCCGTCGACTGTTTCAGTCACGACTCCAAATATAGGTGTCGTTAACACGACACACAAGCTGTGCTGGTGTCATTTTGAAAAATTATATGATGCTTGTTACCAGGCTTACTTGAGCAACCTGTTCTGATGTCAATGGGACTTACTTCCCAGACCCTGTTGATACCTCAAACCAGCACACTGCAAACGAAACTTCCTCAGCTGCTGCCAGCATCACTGGTGCGCTCTTCTATTCCAGTCATTGAGAAAGACTACAACGAGGTTGAATATAATCCAGATCTCATAATAGAGGAGGATTACAAGGAGGACGAAAATATGCTGAAGACCAGTATTTACCTGTCACCAACTCCACCTTATCTTCCTGTAGTGAGGACTCTGTGGTGAACACCCCAAGGTCACCACCAGAAGACCCCCCTTTTATAGTCCATGATGCAGAAAATGCAGGCGGCCATGGGCCTTACTTGAGAGGAAGAGGATTCTACAAAGAACAATGTAATGGAGTTCTTGGAGGTGCCTGAAACTCCCTCCATTGTCATTCCTCCATTATACCCAGTTCTGGAGAATGCTACCTAAGCAGGCCGGTACAGACCAAGTGCCATACCAGCTGTACTGGAATGACTGATAAGATGCACCCTGCACCATCTAACAGACATTACTATGCCAATTAGCCAGAAACTGATTCTGTGGTGATCACTGCTGCCCATGATATATACAGGGCACCCAAACACATGAGCTTCCTCCCTCCTGACAAGGAATCTAAGAGGTTGTATGTCACAGGGAGAATGCACTTATGCCTCTGCCTCATTGGCCCTACATATTGCAAACTACCTGGCCTATATGATTAAATACCAAAATATCTTGTGGAAAAGTGCCAAGACTGCAGCATATGCCTTACCTGAGGGTAATGCTAAAATGAGTTACTTTAAAACCTGACTGCAGGGGCTGAAGTGGGTAAACATTTAATCCGCTCAGCCTATTGTGTTCAAATGCACCTGTCAGGGTAGCTGTATTGTGTATTTGCTTAAGACAGTATTATTGGCTTAAAGTAACTGTTATTTTGCCAATCATGTCCAGCAAGCAGTTTTAAATGCCCTAGAGGCATCAAACTGCTTGGTTACGATATTGGAGAGGCTTTAAGAGGTCTTCAGTTATCAGTAAAATCTCTGTACCCCACACCAGGCAGAAATAGGTGCAGGGGCAGTTTTGTCAGCCCATTGCCAGAGGGAGCAGGCAGGTCTATAGGCAACAAGGCAGAGGTAAGGGCACTGGAGCCTTGCCATCCCCCCACAGGTACCCATTCAAAAGTACACAAGGCTGGTGGATATGCATCCACTGGTTCAGCCTGACTCACAACAATATACCCCTCAACCACCATTGCCCCCAGGGTGGTCATAGGTGGTCATCTCTACCTTCATTGAAGTCAGTGAAGGGAAATCACCACAGATGAATGGGTATTAGACATTATTGTGAAAGGTCATGCTCTGAAGGTTATAGATACCCCTCCAGATCATCTGCCACCTATCTCAATTTATCCCCCAGGACACATGTCCCTGTTGAGAGAGGAGGTGCAAGCCTTACTCCAAAAACATGCCACAGAACCGGTTGCTGCCAGACAGAGAAACAGAGGCTTCTACTCCAGTTACTTCCTATTCCTCAAGAGGACAGGAGATCTGAGGCCTGTCCTAGACCTGAAAGACCTCAACTTCTACATAGTGTACAAGAAGTTCTGTATGGTCTCTCTGCAAACTCTGATTCCCCTGTTGCAAACAAGGGACTGGATATGTTCACTAGGTGTGAAGGATGTTTACCTTAAAAAAAAAACAAAAAAAACAGGGAACATCACAGAAAATATCGGAGATTTATGCTGGAAAGGGAGCATTACTAGTGCAGTACCCTTTGGTCTATCTCGTGTCCCATGGGTCTTTACCAAATGCTTGGCAGTGGTAGTAGCAGCCCTTCTTAGGGAAGGCCTGTATGTTTTCCTTACTTGGACGATTGGCTCTTAATGATCCACTCCAGGAATCAACTACTGCACACCATAGCTCGAATCAGAAAATCATTCAGTGACCTCAGGGTGATCTGCTAAAGTCAGTGTTGACCCCTTGTCAAAGACTGCAGCACGTAGGGGAAGTCTTGGACACAGCTCAGGGATGTGCGTTCCTGCCTCTGGATAGGGGCCAGCATCTCATGGCTCAAGCATTAATGGAGCACAACAGCCAGTATGACCAGTAAGGACTTTCCTATGCCTCATGGGACTGATGGCAACAGCCACTGTACGCACGCCACTTCCCTGCTTGCATATGCAGATCCCACAATGGACCTTAAGAGTCCAGTGGAACCAGTTGTATGATGATCTAGACCAACAGGTGCTAGTTATGTTTGCCTTGAGAAAAGCATTGATATGGTGGATGGAGCACAACAACTTACTACAGGTCATTCCATTCCTGATTCCAGCCCCAACACAAATTCTAACCTCAGATGTCTCAGGATCCAGGTGGGGACCACATCATGGCTCCACATCATGGGGCAGGCTGATGCCAGCAGTCATTCACTACTCCCTGGTGGGATAAGCATCCCAGAGACATTTCCCAAGAGAATGTATAACTGCTTTAGAAAATTTCCACTGAGCTGACTTGAGATGTTTTGAGTTATCAATCTGTATACCATTCATTTGTAAAGATTTTTTTAAGATTTTGTTTGTGTTGTATCTTTATTTCTGCTTCTGTAATGATGATGCACTAGTGAATAATTAATGCAAGTGCTCTATAAATGTTGGTGTCTTACCTATCAGCCTCAACCCTCACTGAAAATTCATGAGAGTCGAGGTGCTAGGGGTAATAGCTGGACTACTGAAGTTGCTTACTTGTGCATTGTGCTGCGTCACTGAAGCTGTGCATAAACTTCCTGCAAAGATTCTGCTTCTGTTCTCCCTTTGTTGTGCATACCACTATTTTATTTGTGTTGCTTATTGTAGGAGGTAAGCCACCTCCTTGTGGTTTTTGCATCTGCACCTGTTGGAGCTCATGGCCACTTCTTTTGGATTTTCTTTTAATGTGTGATATGAACACAACAGTCCCATCAACAATAGAGGTGCTATTACAGTACCAGGTCTCCGTCCTTACTCCTTGCATGCATACAACCATACAAAAAAAAACAGCAGAAGAAGGACATTTGTTCTATCAAGTCTGCTTGTATTGCAGGGTCCACAACTTGAGCTAATGCCCTGCCCTCCCTCCTCCACTCCTCTCATCCTTCCTACCCATGATCTTTACCTTCCTCCTATGCCTATCCCAGCCTCTCATAAAGCTGCCCACTGTCTTCAACGAGATTACTGCTTCCAGCAGCGCATTTCATGTGTCCACCACCCTCTCTGTAAAGAAGTGCTTCCTGACTTCCCTCCTAGACCTCCCACCCTCCAGCTTAAGACTGTGTCCCCTCATGTTATGGTTGCCACTCAACTTAGAGACTCTCCTTATCAACCTTATTTATCCCTTTCAAGTACTTAAAGGTCCCAATCATGTCCCCTCTCTCTCTCCTGTCTTCCAGGGAGTACACGTTCAGTGCTCTCAACCTCTCCTCGTATGTCTTACCCTGCTGATCGGCTATCATCTTTGTAGCCCTCCTCTGGACCTTCTTCAGCAGGTTAATGTCATTTTTGAGGTGTGGACACCAGTACTGAACTCCATACTCTAGATGCGGCCTTACCAGTGACTTGTACAAGGACAGTATAACCTCCTCCCTCCTACTACTGATCCCCTAGATACTGTGTGCATCCCAGCATCTTGTTTGCTTTTGCTGCTGCTTTTTTGCACTGTGTGGAGTGCTTCAGGTCACTAATGGTCATCACTCCCAGGTGCTTGTCCTCCTCTGATGCAGATACTCGGCCTCTACCCAGGTAGTACTCTGTCCAGGGATTCTTGGCTCCAATATGCATAACTTTGCATTTCTTGGCATTGAAGCCAGGCTGCCAGATCCTGGACCACCTCCCCAGCTTTTACAGATCTTCCTGTAGGCCCTGTATCCCTTCAGCTGTGTCCACTGTCCCACAGAGCTTGGTGTCATCTGTGAGTAGGCACATTTTGCCCTTAATGCCATCCGCAATGTCATTGATGAAGACATTGCACAACACTGGCCCCAGCACTGAGCCCTGTGGGACCCCACTGGTGACCTCTCTGGTGCCAGATAACTTTCCCCCAACAACCACCCTCTGTGTTCTGTCCCTCAGCTAGTTTTACACCCATCTGGCCATCTTTTCCGCAACCCCAAGATCCACCAACTTCCTGATCAACCTTTTGTAGGGCACAGAGTCAAAGGTCTTGCTGAAATCAAGATAGAAGATGTCTACCGTTTGGCCCCTGTCTACTGTCTTAGTGACACAGTCAAATAAGTCAATCAGATTTGTTTGACACAATCCCCTCCCCCCCATGAACCCATGCTGCCTCTCATCCTGAAGACCAAGTTCCTCTAGATATTCCACCAACCTTTTCTTTAGTATGGTCTCCATGAGCTTGCCCACAATGGAGAGCAGACTGACTGGTCTGTAATTCCCTGGGTCATTCTTGGCACCGCTTTTGTGGAGGGGCACTACATGTGCTATTCTCCAGTCCTGCGGAAACACGCCTGACTCTAGTGAACTATTAAATACATCTGTCAGTGGCCCTGCCAGCACCCCAGACAGTTCCTTTAGTACCCTTGGATGTACTCTGTTCTAGCCTGATGATTTGTCCACCTCCAATGCCAACAGCCCCAACCTCACTCTATCCTCCTCTATCACTACATCTGTGTTCCCCTCCCCATCTCCTCTTTTCCCTCCTGAAGGCACTGGTCTGTCATCCTCCCTGGTGAAGATGGAACAGAAGTATCCATTTAGAATCTCTGCTTTTCTCCCATTATCCTCCACCCACTCCAGCCCTTTCTTAAACCTAACAATCACTTCCTTCTTGTCACTTTTCTCACTTATATAGTGAAAGAAAGCCTTCTCCCCTTCTTAATTCCTTCAGCTATTTGCAGCTCCTTCTGTGCCTTTGCTTGCTGGACTTCCTTACTTGCTTCACTAGCCAACCTTAGGTAATTTTCCCTATCCACCTCTCTCTTGGCCTTCCTGAATTTTCTGTAGGCCAACCTCTTTTCCCTTACTGCCTGGGCAACTCCAGAACTGAACAAGCTGGGCACTTTGGCCTTTGTGTTCTTCCCCCTGAGCCTAACGCACTCATCTGTGGCCACCAATATTCCTTCCTTAGTGCTTGACCACCTTTGGTCCACCCCCATATCTGCTCTGATGCCCGCCAGATGACTTCTTAGCACTTCACCCATCTTCCTGAAGTCTGCCCTCCTGAAATCCAAGATTTTGGTCTTATTCGGGATGCTTTCCCTGCCTATATCCAACTGGAACCACACTGTGCAATGGTCACTTCCGCCCAGTGACTCCCTGACCATTATTTCCTCTACATGCTCCCCATATGTGAGCACTAGATCAAGAATTGCCTCACCTCTTGTTGGTTCAGTGATGCCCTGAGTCAGGAACTCACTCTGCAGTCCTTACAGGATCACTTGAATCTTAGCACGTGTTGTGGATGGTATGCTTCAGTCCACTTTGGGCAGGTTGAAATCCCCCACAACTGCCACCTCTCCTTTCCCTGCAGCTCCCAATATTTGTGAGATCAGTTCCCTGACCCTCTCTTCATCTTGATTGGGTGATCTGTAAACTACTCCCAACCTCACCTTTCTCCCTCTATTGGACCTTAACTGAACCGATAATGCCCGCACTTCCCCTTCCTCCGACTCCTCCATCGTACAAGTTATTCCTTCCCTGATATAAACTGCAACCCCCCCCCCCATGATCCAGCCAGTCCAGCAGGAGTCAAACAGTTCTGTCATTTAAAGAATGAGTAATTTTCTCCAGTTTATATTGTATACTACATTCTTCAGACCCCTAATATTTAGCCGCTGCACAGTGAACCTCATTCTAGTGATTTTTATGAAGTCCTCTCAGAAATTATAATAAAAACAATTTTGTTTTGAAGAAGCTTACTTTGACTACTTTTGGGCCAGCCATGACAGGTATTCTCCTTGTTGTCTAACAAGGGCTTAATAGGCAGTTGAGACCACATGGGAGGTATTCTCAGTTTTTTTTTTTTAAGTTAGGAAGTACTAGATAACTGCTGTGAGGGGTTCCGCATTCCTCACCACAAGTGGAAGTCAGCAGATGTAGTGGCAGAATTGTAAATAGCAGAAGAAATCCAAGCACTGTATCCTGAAGGTGTATTGGAGATCCTAAAATGACTGCATGCTAGTGCTAGAGTAAAGATAATAAATATATTGTAAGGAGTTTCTCCCAAGTGCAGTAACCAAGATCAATGAGCGCAGGAGAGAAGTTCTCCGACAATGCAGTGAGGCATTAAAGGAATCAGCAAGAGAGATTTTCATATTATAGTACATGCCATGTCAGTATCTGGTCTTGTAGCCAAGGGTTAATGGCTTCATTAGGGAGAGCATCACTTCTGACACAGAAAAGAACTTTAATGAAGTCCCTAGTTGGAAAAAGTTCCCTTTCAAGTGAGAGCCAATGTGGAGGGTTCCTGTGAGGTGATGGGTCAAGATAAAGCAAAGATATGCAGCATAATAGTTCAGTCAGAGGTTTGGGAAGCCTAAGCTTCCCTTGTCTTTTGACAGGAAGAGGAGTTTCAAGCGGACCCTAGGTCGTTGACCCAACCAGATAAATCTAGATATCAGTTTATTCCATTTCCTTCATACTGTTTGCAGGAGATGTACTGAAATGTTTAGGAATAAGTAATAGAGCCCATGGCAGAACCATTATCTTAGGCACGTCCACTCTATGGGAGAAGCAGAGGGAGGTTGGTCTGCTGTGTTAAATCCTGATGTAGTTGCACCATAAACTGCTGATAATTATTTTGAAAAAAGGAGTCTGGTGTTTCCCGGAGACAGATCCTTAAGTACTTTAGTGATTCCACGTCCCAACAGAAGATCTTTTCATTCTGTTGTGGCTGAGTGGTGAAGGCGATGGACTCAAAATCATTGGAGTTTCCCTGTGCAGGTTTCAGTCTTATTTATTTATGTAACTTTGATTACTGGGTGAGTGTACTGGTAACAAGTAAGTACCTTTTTCAGGCACGACCCGGGTGCAGAAGCACAGACAAACGAAAATAAATTACAGTGCATACATGTAAATTTACAGCAAGCTGTAGGCAAACATGAGCACATATGGTGCTAATACTTGTAAATATACCATGAAATATACAAAAGTGCTTCTAATGTAATAAACAAAGGTAGAATTGAGGAAAGAGGAAGGAGGAAGAAGATGGAGAAGGAAAATGAAAAAATGTGACTGAGATTGGTCGGTGGGCATGATTAGTTAGTATAAGGTAGGGGGTCATGACAGGGAGAGGTTATTGGAAGCAAGAGCAGGCTTGGGCTGATTATTAGTGTGTCTTTAGGAGCTTGGCAGAGGCATAGGGAAAGGAAGATGTTTTGACAGAAGGTGGTAGGGAGTTCCAAACTGAAGCTGCACGATAACTAAATGAGCGTTGACCCATATTTGTGTGAAAACTTTGGTATTATTGAGTTATTTTTTGATTGCAGAGTGGGAGGAAGGAAGGTTGATGAGAGATATTTGGCTACTGAGGTAGGCAAGTGTCCCAGTAGGCATAGTTTTCTTTACTAGTGCTGCAATAGGTAGATTGGATTTAATGTCAGGATCTTGCTGACTAAAAATTTTGCCCCATGGTTAAATATGGAACTCTTGTTTTTTTTCTGCTGTTATTGTCTCTGTTTCTATGTTTACAACCTGCAATGGAGTGTATTGAAAGGTTAACATCTCAGGTTTGGTTGTATTAAGTCTGTATGCTGACATCTGACCAAATTTATAAAGGATGTCAAAAGCTGCTGGCAATGAATGGTCCAGTCACTCAAATACAAGAGCACCGTGTCCACGTAAAGAGCGATGCAGTGTTCTGTCCTGGCCTGGACCCCCTGAATCCTCCTGGACCCCCTAAATATCTGTGCTAGTGGCGCGATATGTAGGGCAAACTGTAAGGGGAACAACTGTACCTGATACCCAAGGTAAAGTAAAAGCAGGGAAGTGATGTTCCTTGACATTTTGGCCATTTCAGTCTTTCATGCCATTACAGGGGCAAGATAGTGACCCAGTTGGGTGTGTCTTGCAAGTAAATTAAGTGACCCCTGCATAAATGGGGCAGATGTCATTTGGTAAATCACCCTCCCAAATGTGTTTTCATGGTTGTTCCTCATAAGCACATTTCAGGTGGGATGTGTTAAATGACACCTGTTGTTTTCATATGTTAGGGTAACCAAAATACTATCTTGAAAACTAGGGCTTACAATCTAGGAAAATATTATATGTGTGAACCTCTTTATTTCCCAATCATGGCAATCTCCCTATTAAAACTTGTGTTTTTAGTTATGTTAATTTTAATTACTATGCTATCTCTATGCCCAACAGCTACACAGCAAATGCAAACAAGCAAACATAATTGGTGTTTGCCACTGCTTAATATACTACTGATGGCATATTGTGGCAGACCTGTAGGATGCTGCATGATGGGTCTTTTCCAAGTATTCTGCACTATGGATGGATTTCTCACATTTTCAGAACTTCTTCAAGGATATCTCCTATATTAGGCCAAACCTTTGCAGCTGTAAGCCGTCAGTGTCAGAACCATATGGAAACTTTGTGCTAGCCAGGAGCCACCCGTACTGACGTGCAGCATTGACACGTATATAAAGTGGATGATCCCATCAGTCCTCAGTTCTTTCTCTTGCTGACAATCATCCTCATTAGACCTGCTGAAGGAAACATCATTGACAAAGCTATTGATGTTTTTGTTATTTTATAGTACAAGTTTGTTACTGTTGCCTCTGTATGCCGTCAAAATCTAAAGAACCTTTATTTTCGATATTGTATTTGTGGTTACAAAATATACAAGGACTATACACACACACTATTTATGTGTGCTTTTTGGGCCTTTCTCACAATGTGAGGAAGTGTAAGACTTGCCAGGGTTTCAACCATACTACAAGGTGATGCCGTAAGAAGACTCTAGAAAATGTACTTGCCCAAAAAGAGCTAAAAGCTATGGAGAAGGAAAAGGGCTGAAAATCTGCTTCTCCTCATCGCCATCCAAGAAATGGTCCTCGAAATTGAAGGATAAGGGCAAAGATATTGTGTTGTCTCCGGCCTACTTGTCATCCGGCCGTATGCACAAACATAAGGACAAAGACAAGTCTGCTTTGCTTGTGAGGTCCATTGAAAAAGGTACATCCTTGTCAACATCTGCTCTGGTGGTGTCAACAAAAGCCCCCCCCCCGATGCAGCTGTTGGGCTTCTGCTTACGACACTGACATACCAGGTTTGGGAATGAACTCGGGAGATGGAGGGCTGGCTGGGGGGCGGGGCAAAAGGATTAAGCATCCCAGGGACTGCTCTCCTTCTCTGGGGGGAGGGGTTCAAGTGTCCAGCACATAATTGGCCTCTGGCGAAGGCCAGGGGATCAACAGCGACTGGTGTCTGAACTAGTGGAAGGCAGCACCAACGTTGGCATTCATGTCATGGATGTCACTACACGTTCCTCCCGCCAGGCAGAACTGGAGAACAAATGGGGTCTGCAGATAAGATGACATCTGCCTTTGCGGATCGGACCTCGCACCATGGATTGACTCCTGGCCCTCACTGGTACCATATTTTGTTCCATCGGGAACCGGTGGCTCCACCCTGGGGGGAAGTCAGGGTGCTTGGGAAGGTTAGAGGTGTGTACAGGTAAGCAATGCTGGGGCCAAACCTCAGTGTCCGACTGATGGGGGTCAGCTGGCCCCAGATAAAGCATAGTAAATTAAAAAAATTAAAAAAGAGCCCCCGACCATCATTGAGACACCAAGGTCGGGGTCTTGCTCAAGCAATGCGGTACCTATTATGGACAGTATGGTGCCATCATCGCTGGGCTTCAGCCCTTCGACGCAGTTAGTCCTGGGCCCTTTTCAGGGTGTCAAGTCCCAGGCTATGCTGGCTTCAATCCCAGAGATGATTTGACCCATTCTGCCAGGGTTGCTATTACAGACTGTTTTTCCACCGACAGGGTCTTCTGGCTCAAGGTCTCTGCCAGATTCTAGTAGCACACCACAGATTCTTGCCTCTCGGCTGTCTTCAGTTCCTTCTGCAGCTCCTATCATTGTTCATGAAGATGATGAGGGAATGGAATATAATCTGACCTCTTGGACCTTGAGGTAGATTTAGAAGAGGAGCATGAGGGAGAGGTGCAGTTTGAAGAAAGAAATCTGTCTTTTAGTTCTACCCTCTAATTCTGCAGTGAGTACTCCGTGGTTTATACCCCAAGGTCTCTCCTGATGACCCCTTTTTTTGGGCCTGCGACAGTTCAATCCCATAATTTGGCTCCCTCCACTTTCACTCCCGCATAATTTCGCCCCATGCACATTCACTCCTGGGCATTTCACTCCCGCCTGACAGCAAACACTAACAGTGTCAAGTTTAAACATTTTTAAACATTTTTGTTTTCTTGTTTACTATAATAATAGTAAAACACCTACTGTCTGTACAGATTACAAACCCCTTTAACCAGAACACAAGCAGACATTGAACTTGAAAAAAAAAGCTGCATATAAAAGCAGAAGTCAGTAAAACTCGCATTTACCGAGGGAGTTCAGTGCAGGAGAAAAGCTAATAAGCATCACCACGGGGATGGAGGAGCATCATGGAAAGGGGCGAGGAGCATCACTGAAGGGGCGGGGAAGAGGCTCTTCACCGAAGGGACAAGTCAATGATCAGGAGTGTTACTGAGAGGAAATAAGTCTATGTGAGTACTGCTATATATATCAGGAGTGAAATGTAAGGGAGTGAAATGGCAAAGGAGCGAGAATGGTTGGGGATGAGATGTCGGGAATGAGCATGGTGGGAGCAAAATCACCAGAGCGAAATGTTGCGCTCCCCCTGTTTTCAGGCCATGAATGCAGCAGCTGCAGTCTGCCACGGGATTAGCTGTGGAAGAGGAATATTCTACTAAAAGGAATCTTATGGAGTTTTTAGAGGTTCCATGTACTCCCTTCCATTATTATTTTTCTAGTGTATCCTGCCTTGAATGATGCTTTGTTTGCTGCATGCCATAGACCTAATTCTCTGCCTGCAGTCCTTAGAAAAGCTGAAAGGAAAAAGGTTTCTCTGTTTGCCAATTTAATTTCTATATCCCCTCCCCTTGCACCTAAGGATACTTTTTCTATCCCTACAAACTTCGGGTTATGTTGCGAACCATCCTTCAAATTGTTTATATGCACTACCCTTCTCTGTCTGCGAAGCCTAATTATGCAAATCAGCCTGAAACGGATTCTGTAGTCATTATGGCTGCTCATGATAGGTTTAAAGCCCCAGACACATCAGCACTTTACCTCCAGATAAAGAATCTAGAAGGCTGGATGTAATGGGCAAGTGCACATATGCTTCTGCTTCCCTGGGCCTTAGGATTGCAAATTACCAAGCCCTCATGATTAAATACCAAAACAGCATGTGGAAAGATGCTTGCGCTGCTGCCCAGGCTTTACTTGATGGTGCTGCCAAGACTGCTTTGCTTAAAACACAATCTGCTCATGCTGAGGTTTGCAAACATTTGCTGTGCTCAGCTTATGATCTCTCTGATGCTTCTGCCAGGGTTGTCGGCCTCTGGCATTTGCATGAGGCATTATTCTTGGCTTAGAGTGGCTGGTTTTACAACTGATGTGCAACAAGCAGTTTTAAATGCCCCTTTTAAGGGCTCTAAACTGATTATGATATTGAAGATGCCTTGCATGGCATGCAATCTTCCAAGATGACCCTAAGGTCCGTTAAGTCCCAGTACTTCACTCCCACTAGAGGGCAATGCTAAGTGGATCTTTTCATAAGTTTGCTGCAAGAGATAGCCATGCATACAATCAGCAGGGCTGTGCTAGAGCTGGTGGCTCTCTCTCTCCCAGGTCCCCTCCTCCTGCTACCTATGCCAAAGCACCACAGTGAATCTGTTCTGGTGGCCCTGCCACCCCAGTTCCACCTGACTCTCTTACATCTTTCCCTCCCCATAGCTGTTACCTCCAGGGGTGAATGTGAGGGTCAGGATCTCCCTGCATCTCAAACAATAGCAGGAGATCACCGAAGAAGAATGGGTTCGGGAGATAATTGCAAGGGGTCATACTTTTGATCTGCTAGAAATCCCTCCAGATCATCCTCCACCTCTTTCTTTTTATACTGTAGGCCACTTTTCCCTTCTACAGAAGGAGGTTCAGACTCTTTTTTCAGAAGCATGCCATAGAACCAGTTCCTGCACAAGACCAGAACAAAAGGTTCTGCTCCAAATACTTCCTGGTCCCAAAATGGACAGGGGATCTACAGCTTCTACTACATCTCAGAGACTTCAACCTATACATTGAATACAAAAGGTCTGGCATTGTGTCTCTGCAAGCCCTGACTCCCCTGTTACAAAAGGAGGAGTAGCCAGCCCAGTGGTGTGGAGGGCTAAGGTAGCAATGCCTTACCTTCTGCCATGCCAGTGACCCATGTTCATGGTGCGGGCAGGTCATCAGGGGCCGGACGGGGTGGTAGAGGATCGAGCATCTGGAGAACCATCCTCTCCTTGTGGGGAGGGGGGGGACAGAGGCCAGCAATTGCCTGACACCTAGCGGAGGCTAGGTGTTGGCACACCTGGCCCTGTACAGTGAGGCACAGAGGAAGAGCAGCCAGTGGGCATGCTGCGTGTGGATGCACACATGACATGCCCACTGTCGGTATTGCATGCTCTGCCTGCCGACAGAAGAAGGAAAATGGCGTCTCTGGTTGAGCGGCTTGATTGCCATCCATCGGGAACGCACCAGCTTCAGAAGGCATCACCACGCACTGGATCCATTCCTGATGGAGAGTTTGAGGGCTTCCCACCATGGGGGTAAGCCATGAAGGTAGCTCAGTGGTGGACCATAATGCCAATGATGGTGCAGGATGGCGGCTGGAGCTTTCAGGATGCCAGGTAAGACAGCCAACCAGGGGCCAGGGAGAGAAATTACCAACAACAAAACAAAAACGAAAGGGGGACTGACTTTGTTCCATCGACATGAAGGATGCATACCTTCATATGAAGGTCAGGAAGTCCTACAGACAGCATCTCTGCTTTATGCTGGAGGACAGGCACTAATCAGTTCAAGGTGTTTCCCTTTGGCTTGTCCTCTGCACCATGGATCTTTACAAAATACTTCATAGTGGTTCAGAAGCCCTTTCCAGGGAAAGCCTATCTGTTTTCCCTTAACCGGAAGACTGGCTCCTGAAGGCCAGCTCCAGAGAAGTTCTGCTTCACACCCTGTCCTAAACACGTCAGTTGTTCAGTGACTTGGGGGTCACAGTGAATGTTCGAAAGTCTGTGCTAACTCCGTACCAAAGACTGCAGTACATAGAGGCAGTCTTAGACAGGGACAGAGGTTGTGTCTTCCTGCCCCAGGATGGGGTGGACACTCTGATTGCTGAAGAACACTTGGTGCACAGGAGCCACTATATGTCTGCATGAACAATGTTATGTCTCCTGGGCCTCATGGCTGCGGCCATAGTGACTGTGCCACTAGCCTAGCTTCGTATGAGAATACCACAGTGGGCACTCAGGGTCCAGTGGGATCAGCTGACAGATGAGCTGGAGAAAATGGTTCTCATCATGTCTGCACAGCACAGAATGTTGTTATGGTGGATGGATCATGAGAATTTACTGAAGGATGTTCCATTGCTTGTACGGATGGGATACTCCTCTCGGCCCTTACCAGACAAGGGGGTCCTGGACCAAGATGGAGGCTGAGCTGTACATAAATGTCCTGGGAATGCAGACTACCCTGATGAAGAGAGCAATCTCGAAGCGCCGGGGTGAAGGTTTGCAGCAGAGTCTGTGCACGCAGGTTACTTTTTGGCTAAATAAACAGCCTCACTGGAATTTTGCAGTAAAGTGTGTTGAGACTGCTTCTTACTGAGTGCTGAGTTTTTCTGGAAACTTGGTATCAAAAGGGGACAAGCCATTTTTTAGGTGTGTAAGCGAAAAGGGAAAGACAGAGGAAGGGATTGTAAGGTTAAAAAGGGAAGGGGGACCAGGAAAAGGCAGACAGCTTGAACAAATACTTCTGTTCAGTGTTCACAGATGAAGGGAAGGGAAGGGACTGCAAAAAAAGTAGTGAGCTGGGGAAGAGGTGGACATTGGTAATTTTTCAGAGGATAGAGTCCTGAAGGCACTTGCAAACCTGAAAGTGGACAAAGTAATGGGGCCAGACAGGGTACATCCAATGGTGTTGTGGGAACTTACGGAGGTACTTGCTGTACCTCCGATAGTCTTGTTTAACAGATCATTGGAAACCAGAGAGGTTCTGGAGGACTGAAGGAAGGAAGATGTAGTCCCACTTCACAAAAGTAGCAGGGAAGAGGTTGGGAATTAGAGGCCAGTGAGCCTGACATCAGTGATGGGAAGTTAATGGAAACACTGCTGAAGGAAAGGATTGTAGAATGTCTTGATTCCAGCAGGTTACAAGTCCCGAGGCAGCATGGTTTTAAAGGGTGGTGGTCATGTCAGACACATCTAATAGATTTCTTAGACTGGGTGACCAAGGAATTAGATCATGGAGGAGTTGTGGAGGTGGGTTACCTAGGTTTCAGTAAAGCTTTCGACACCGTTCCATATAGGAGACTAGTAAGCAAGTTGGGTAGCTTTGGAGTGCATAAAAAGGTGGTAAACTGGGTAAGAAGTTGGTTAGGGTATAGTTGACAGAAAACTGCAGCTAGCTAAAGCACAGGGAGGCTTAGCTCTGCCACATCTGCAGTGCTATTATTGGGCGGCCCAGCTGTGTCATATGGCAGCATGGCTGGACCCCCAGTATGAGGCCAGATGGAAATAAATAGGTCTAGTGGACATGAACTTTTCTTTGGCTAAGATCCTATTTGCCAGCCCCTATACCCCTTCCAAGCAACCATCGGAAAATGAATCCCCTAGAAATGTATTAAGGGCTTGGAAAGCTGTGCGAACAAATAGATTTAGTAAAGCACTTCTCCCACTAAACACTATCCCATATGGTAGTGCGTTTCTCCCCAATCAAGTGGATCTGGACTTCAAATATTGGGAGAGACAGGGTCTTATATACTTGCATCAACTGTGCGAAAGAGGGATTTGCCACTTTCTCCTTTCTTTCATGTCACTGTGCTCTGAGAGTGTCAGACCACTTTAGGTTTTTACAAGTCAGACATTACCTGAACACAAAGTTAGGGAACTTAAATGATTACAAGGTGCCACATCCATTGGTTCTGCTGCTGATTACTTCCCAAAAATCAAGGAATCCCAGATTTCTTCCAAAGCTAATAAAACCTTAAGCACCCCTGCAGAGGTAACTTCTTCATTGATAGAATGTAGATGGGGGTGGGGTTAGCCATACAAATCCCAGTGGAGGCATGGACAATAATGTGCATCAGACAGCACAAGATAACCTCTTCCAGCTATTGGAAGGAGTTTGTCTAGAAATCAGTGGCACATTTTTTTCAAGCTCCCCCAAATTACATCAAAATTGTCCCCAGCTGGCTTGCCAGCACAGTGGAAAGATTTACCACTGCAACGCCGATGACCTGTGTTTGGGAATGGACTCAGGCACTGGAGGGCCAGCTGGGTGGCGAAGGCTTGAGCATCCGACGACTGCTCGCCTTCTCGGGGGGGGAGGGTCTGTGGCCCAGTGCTTGTTGACTCCTGGCAGAGGTTGGGGAACCAGCAATGTGTCAGGCCCTGCTGCCTAGGGGAGTGTGACTGATGTCGGTGTATGCCTTGACATCAGTGGCATGCCGTGCTCCCAGGGGGAGAAAATGAGGAACTGCACTCCCTGGCCAGCTGGATGACAGTTACTGGCCCTGCCATTGCAAAGCCCCAGACAGCCCGGACCACCTCAGTAGCACCCTGGGCCAAGGTAAATAGTGCACTGGCCAGTCCTCCTTCCTCCTCAGAGGGGGGGACCTATCTGGTGAAGGGTTATGCCGGGTTATCCAGGGAGAGCTGAGATGTGGGGTGGTAGTTGGCCGTAGGGATGGAGTGCCGGTGGGGTCCATGGTAACCTTAAGGAGTGGCCAGTCAGGGAGCAATGGAAGAGCAAAAAAAAATGTCCCCAAATTTAGGAGCCGACTATTGGAGAAATTGCAGATGCAGTATGGCCCATCATGTGCATATCTTTTGGCTATGCCCCTGACTTCAACAATATTGGGATGATATATACTCAGACCTTCAGGAACTTCTTCCGGGCTTCCCTGTCTTAACATCCTAAATAGCTTTACTCTTGCACTATTCAGTTAGACATCTAAATAGACATCAGAGGTATCTCTTAAATATTGCTTTAACACAGCAAAAAAGGCAACAACAAAGAACTGAAGGCGAATTCAACCTCCAACTGAAAACATTGGAGGGACTTGATGGGAGTGTATCATATGGAAAAACCTATGCACAGGGTCTGGAATCAAATGGAACCTTTTCAAAATCAGTGGCAGGGAAGGGTATTTTATAAAATGGATAAGCACCCACTTGTTGTGCCCTGATCTACTGGTTAGCAAAAATGCTGGAGTGTAATAAATTGCTAAGAAGAACAAGAAGGAGGAAGGGGAAAGAAAAAAGAACTTAATTAGCACCATATTGGGGATATCCCGAAGCCTAAAACAAGTTGGGTGATATATGAGGGTGTGTTCTCAGACAACATGGGGTTATATGTTGGGATTTATAACTGAAATCATTTGATAATCACTTTATTGAAGTGCCTATTATAAGTTTACATTAAGGATATGATGCTGTCACCTGTGAATATTTAGATTTTTATTGCTTAATGAAAATGTAAATTTAATAAACATCCAACCCTTACCCCGGCCAAGAGTAGCGTCTTGCAACTGGGACCCCTCTAGGTTGTACTACAAACAAGGCAACACACCACAAGTTGGCATAAACAAAGGTACTACACCTGGCTTTAGGGTGAATACCTGGCTTGGCATCTAAGAGGGCAGGGGGTTAGAGCATAAAAAATAACGTCTATATTTACACCAAGTTCTGGGAGAGAGGTGCTAGGGCTATGCTATGGCTCCTATCTGAGGGGGTCCATAAACAATTCACACATGGAAGCACAGATGGAATGTCCACTACTAGAAATTGGGATTGTATGGCATGGCTTTTATTTTCTAATACAGATGGAACAAGAAAATTGGGCGGTTCCCCCAAGTCTGGTACTGTACCTCACAGAAACACAACAAGAACCTTTCGTTCTCCAGAACAACAGTGTTGGGCAGTTTTTTATACTCTTTTCTTCACAGAACTATGAATCGTTCATCCCTCTTTTCTGGGGATCTAAAGGACATTTACTTTTCCACAAGTGTCTGTTACGTGGGGGTTGCCACACACTTAAAATACATTCTTTCTGACGAGGTGATCTAAGTTAACACCTGCAGGGTAACCTTGCTCCCTTCTGGTAACCAGCTAGCCCTGACTAGAGTTTTAGGTGAGGTTCTGCTCACCCTGGCCCCATCCAGCCTCTGCCATTCCTTCTGGGTTACACAAATGGATCCTTCAACCTCCTCAGATTGCTAAAGGCATCCACATATTTAATTTTACATTCCGCACGTATTTGTGGTGAGACTGGAGCCCTGAGTGGTGTAATCTAGCCTTGTCTCTGGGCACATACACCACCAGACAACTCCCTTTTAGAACATGTCCATGTTGCTGTACTTGGGTTTGTTTGTCCCTTTTATACAGACATCAGACCATTGAAGAAACCTTTTCTTCCCTTCAGATCCATAGCTTTGAAACTCTGAGACTCTCTCTTAGTCTCTGCTCTGGGCAGCTGGATAATCTTCTGGTCCCTCAGAGGAATTCCCCTTGTATCAAGTGCCTTTCACAGTCCCAATTAATTCTCACAGACATGACTCACTTGGGTCCCCAAACCACAGGTCTCCACCACTTCGTGTGGTGTCACACACTAGGCTGAGGAAAATGACCAGAGGTCCTTCACCCAGCCTGGGACAGGCTTGCAGGCACCTCTCCCTGAACACTACTGCACTCTACTGTTGACTCCCTCCAACTCACTTACTCCAAGATTCTAAAGTTGTTCCCCTGCAGCTGATTTCAATGTGGATCATACCGCTGTGAGATTTCTAAATTATTTCACTCATTTCTCAACTCAGCCTAGTTAGTTAAACAATAAGAGGTCTATAGAGAGCATCTAATAAACGCTCTGCCAGCTACCCACTACCTTCCTAGTTTAACACTGATGGGATTCCATTAACCCCAGCGGACTGGGTGGTTACACTCACCGCCAACAGATGAACCTTGCTGTTTGCAGCAAGGGCTTTCGACTGCAACACAGGTCATCCAACCTCTAAGCACCCTATGGAGTGAAGTGGCCAGGCTCACCCCTACCTATGCCAAGGCGTATGCAGGTTGCACCAAAAAACAGAGGCCCGCTGAAGAAACATCAGCTCTACCTAATGACTGTCTTGGGACTCTTTCCAGTGGCTCCAAGAAACTGCCTGAAGCATACCCTGACAGAACAGCACTGAAGGCCTGTACTCTAGTTAGGACCTCCAGCCTTTCTATCCCCCTAGCCCTCTAGGGAAAAGCTATCTAACCTACGCTACCCACGGGGTACCTATACCCACACACATTTCACACTTTGTACTGCTTTAAAAACATACATAAGGCATTGCTATGCATTTCCCAAACTCCTGCACTACACACTCTAAACCTGAAAAGCAAAAATGTTTCAACATTTCCTAGTTAACACATTCTAAAACACTCTAAAAGGAGAACTCTGTGGAGTCCTAAACATCCTCTTCTTGTCTTCTCCCAGGCGCACCTGTAAAATAAACATTCCAAAAACACATTCTGCAAGAAAAACAGTAACCAAACCTCTCACTAGCAAATACTACACAATCCCCAAAATGTTTTTTAAAGGGTTTTCTACAAAAGACATTGTAAAAGTACCAAAATAACACATAGAAAACGTTTTGTTTTTTTTTGGGGGAGAATCCCTACAGAGTTTCTAAGAGAAAATGCCCAGAGTGCACAAGGCACTCACATTCAAGAATAGTATTTTATAGGCCAAAACCTTCTGAGAACTGTTCTTGCTGCAGGCTCAAGGCCTGCTGGAATATTGTAGTCCAGATCCAGGGGTCTTTTGAACCAAACATTTTAAAGGACATCTTCTCGTATAGGCACAGTCATAACATAAAAAGTAAGAATAGATTTTAGTCTACCATGTCAGACATGCAGGTTGACTATCTGCATCACCTCTCTTTATCTGGTCTGAATCTCTTCTCCATCTTGGCTGAAGAAAAATCTTTGGATCAAGCTCTTCCATGCCACTGCTGGACCTGGTTGCTGCTGATCAAGGAAGAAAGCTGCAGGCACGATGTCTCTAGTTGCTCCCATGGGGGACACTGACATGTTGCTCCCTGTGAGGGGATCCTGACTGGTTGCTCCCTGTGGCTGTACACTGATGTTGGCCTTCGGATCGCTTTCTTAAGCCGATTGTCTGAAGAGTTGGATGATGGACCCACCACGTTGCACCTCTTCTGGTGTGGCTATCTTTCAAGCCAGCAAATGCTGGTGTAGTGGCACTCGGGGTAGTACCACTCAGGATGAGGACCATAAACTATTGTCATAGCTGGACAAACACGTCTTTTGGTGTGGACTGTTTTCTAACCAGCTCTGTCAGTTATTCGGACTGAATCTAGATGGAGGGTGCAACCTAGTCTCCAGAACTTTAACCTGTTATAACATAGATTGATTCCCACAAACTTACACAATTCAGGTTTAATGGTAGCTCTGGCTTCTTCCCACAGCCATTCCTCTCTATGGTCCTCAGTGGCTTCCCATATCCATCTTGGGGAAAAAATTGATATTTTAGTCCATACACTGCCTCGGCCCTGCAACTGATCAGCCGTTTATCTTTACTGCTTTTGGGCAGACTCAAACCAGCAGCCTGACTTGGGGGAGGCCAGACCTGGTCAAGCCAGCTTTGGATATTCCAAACAGGGAAAAAGCAGTCCATCTCTGTACTTGTTACCAAGTCTTTTGAGCACTGTACAGTCGCTGCTGGCTCATTTGCAATTGGAGCCACTGGTAGCCCATTCTCACTACCAGTTGCCTTACTTTTTCCATTTTTGTTTGTTCTACGTGCTCTGTACAGGAGCTGATAGCTGTTTCAGCTTCAGACACAGTCCACTCCTCACTATGTTCTGAGGCCGTTGCCTCCCAGTGTAAGGCATCTCTTTCATCTTCTCTGATCAAACTCTGACTTGGGCCTGCTGCCCATGGATCCCAAGTCTCTGTCTTTGGCTGGTCCCTTTCAACCTTTTCTGTAGTCGAAAAGACCATTTCTGCCTGCCAGTGCAAGTTGCTCTGGGTCGCACCCTCAAAACAATTCTCTCACTAGCTCCTCTGGATCTTCCTGCCTGCATGCAGTTGCTTTGTGTATTACACAGGTTGGGCCCTCCCACAGAGTCCATGTTGGAGCCAGACATATCGCTTTGGCTGGCACAGTGCAACTGTCCATACACATCCCATACTGCTTCCTACAGTCTTTGCAGTGAGGAATCATTAGAACATCTTTCCCAGTTCTCATGCAGATCACACATACATTTACTGGAAAGTTAGGTAATACAACATTTGCTGGTGCTCCTTCACATCAATACAATTTCTCATATTGTTCTAGTTCTTTTTCTTACTGGGCTATCCAGATCCTGGTGTGGAGAGGATACCCTGTCTTTTGGTAGCCATTTTGCTCTGCAAAAACAGTTCACAAGTCAAAGGTTACTGTTCTGCTCTCTAGGCTCTTAGCACACTGGTTCTGACTCTTTTGTACTGAAAATGGCTCTCTCATTGGTCGTGCTAAAACCGCTGCCTGATTTTCATTTTGTTCTCAGACTTTTGCACATTCTATGGTTGTTTGTACCATTAGAACCCTGCCTCAACATGGCACCTCCTTGTTTGTTTACATTTCTTTGGACTACGCCCCAACATGGCCATTGAATCTTTTCCACGTCATGCACACACTGCTCTGGCTGCATTTGGTTCTCTGCTATAGCGATTTACTTTTACTATGTACAACCTTGCGACTTAATTTAGGAAATTTGTATTTAATTCAGCACAGTCTTTTAAGAGCAACTGTCACGTTGTATGTGCTCCAGGTAGGCAACTCATATGTGTAGTTTCCTGCCCTAGGAGCCTTTTTAGCAGTACTTTACCTTTTTTTGGCCAGCCATTTTAAAAATATGCCCCTCACAAAACCTGGCTCACCACTTCCATGTACAGGCCAGGTGATCACTGACTGCTGCAGACCCACCCCCGAAAACAGCAGAATTATGAAGCAAGGGCACGAATGGGCTGCAGCGCTGTCTATGGAGCGTGTATTGGAATCGGGGGGGGGGGCTTGCTAAATGCATTAAGATTATCTTTGCTGGTATGGTTACATGTATGGGATATATATATATATGTATGTATCACATATACACATATGTACATATATACATATGTATATATGTATCTATCACTTTTCCCAGGGAAAAGACCACTACTGTTCTCACCCAAATTAGGGCCTTGGATGACTCCACCAGGTGTGAGATAGGCATCCATAGAGAACAATATCGTGAACTGAACTGGGAAACGGCAGAACTGGCACTGTTTAGAGTCAGAATGTACTATGTCTCTGTGGGTGAAAAAGGGAGCAAACTTTTACCCCTCCATCTTAAACAGCAAGAGACACTCAGGAAAATCAAATCCACTGTTGATCCCAGCATTTGGCAGGTTATCACCGGCCCCAGGTTAATTGCCCCAACCTTTCAAGAGTGCAGTTATTCACTATATAACCTGCAGGACTTAGAGTGCTCTTCCCAGCAGGTGGAGGACTACCTCAATTCCATACCACTCCACCACCTTTCTCTGGTGCAGCATGAAACTCCCTTTGTCTGCTCTGGAGATCAACAGGCAATAAATTACATGTCCTTGGATAAGGCCTCTGGTCCAGATGACTTCTTGATCAATTTTTACAAAACCCTTCTTGCTAAAATCTTGGGCCCGCGTATAAAGACATGTACCAGGAAGCTCACAAAACTCAGACTGTCACCTTTCTTCAACAGGCTGCTATTTCTGTCTTGAGCAAACCAGGCAAGGATCCTACCACCGTACAACATTACAGGCCTATTTCATTAGTGAATACAGACCTAAAAATATAAGCTACAGTGTTGTCCACTGATCACCTTCAGAAGATGTTTCATGTAATTTCTGCATCCAGGGGGCCATGGGATGCCACTATTTTGGCCACCCTGGACTCAGAAAAAGCTTTTGATAGGGTTTCCCCAGGGATAATTGTTTAGCACCTTGGGACAGTTTGGCTTGTCTTCAGAGTATATTGGGTGGGAAATGTAGCTCTACTCAGAATTCAGCAAAAATTTATTGTAACAGGGCTCTGTCATGTGGATTCTCCCTGTCTAACAGCACCAGGCAGGAATGTCCCTTATCTCTCTCTTATTGTTTAATTTGTATTTTGAACTCCTAGCAATTAAATTGTGTCTTAATAATAAAGTACAAGGGATCCCATTCGTGATAAGCAATACAAAATGTCCTTATACGTGGACATCTTACTACATGTCCAGAACCCTAAAGTGTCTTTTCCCAAAGTCCTGAAAGAAGTGGAGGAGTTTGTTAAAATCTTCCTTTACAATTTGAACATATCCAAAACCATTGTTTGCCCATTAAAGCATAATACCAGATGACAGGACCGTGCTCATTTAGGGCTGATATGGTCCACAACATCTTTACTGTGTCTAGGGACAGACATTTTCACTTATTTTAAGCAGATGATTACAGATAATCTAGCATCTGTCTTAACGAGGATGAAACAGGACCTCCACTAATGGTCCTCCTCCCTATCACACTATGGAGTAGGGTGAACATCATTAAAATGAATGCTCTCCTTAGGTTTCTTTACCCTCTAAGCATGCCCCCGATCAAATTTCACTTACAATGGTTTCACTCCTTGCATGGTACCATTTCCTCCTTTCTCTGGCAAGGCGAATGACCACGGAGGGCCTACATAAAGCTAGCAGCCTTGAAGAAAATGTGTGTGTGGAGGGGACTTAGTCTAACAGACTTCCTTGTCTACTGTGAATAGGGAATTCTCAGAAGCTAAGCCTGTGACCAGTGGGTCCTACAGGGCTCTTTGGTTGGTCTGGTGTTATTTAACAAATTCATAAATGACATCGCGGATGGGATCAAAGGCAACATCTGTCTGTTCCTGGACAGCATGAAGCTCTATGGGAGGGGGGACACAGAGGAATGGAAACAGGAACTCAGGGAAGACCTGGCTAGAGAAGTAGTCAGGCATCTGGCAACTAGAGTTCAATGATAAATAGTGTAAAGCTATTCACTTTTGGGTGAAAAACCCAGGGACCAAATACAGGTTGGGTGGTGTGCAGGTAACCAGGTCAGAGAAAGAAAAGGACCTAGGTGTAATTATCACTAGTGACCTGAAATACCCGGCACACAGTAAGAAAGCTGCAGCCAAAGCAAATCAGATGCTCGGCTGCATAGCCAGGAAAATTTCCAGCAGGAAGGGGGAAGTTATTGTGCCACTGTACAGGTCTCTAGTGAGACTGCACCTAGAGTACAGTGTGCAATATTAGTGTCTGTATCTTAAGAAGGGCATCAGCTTGCTGGAAACAGTTTGGAGAAGGACAAACAAGATGATCCAGGGTCAACAAAGCAACTCCTATGGGGAGAGGCTGAAGGAGCTCAACAGATACTGTCTTGAGGTCAGACAGAAGAGAGGGGACATGACTGAGACTTCCAAATACCTTAAAGGTATTAACAGGGAACAAAGACTACTCACAAAAGCTCGACTCACAATCCTCGATGCTGTAAGAAACACACCATTGTGCTGTAGAATAATATCCACATTTTACTAATTCTTCACAGCAGCAGACATTGCACAGCTCCCCCAACCACTAAAAGGTTGAATGTTTTTGTGCCAGTAATTAGGGGCTTCCTCAAGATCCATATCACCTTCCAATTGTACCACAAATGATAAATATTTATTTGCTTTTGATAACCGGATAAGTGCATTAGGCATTACTCCTGCCTATTTTCAGACACAACCCAAGAGAGTACAGTAAACAGTCATTATAACATATGCAGGTACATAAATACAGTCATAACATTACACAAGAGTTATCCACACAGGGATAGCCAAGACTAATGCATAGAATGCACATATACAATATTTATCCTGTTTTTAATTTATATGTGGTCCTTGTTAGTTCCTTTTTTCACTCCTTCCTTCACCCATTCCATGTCCCCCTTTTACCCCCTTTTTCACCCCCTTGTTTCCTCTATATGAATTACTATTTAATACGTATTTAAGTATTTATAATGAATTGGCACTAATCCCTTCTTATATGATGTTTTTGCACTAAGCATGTATTGTAGAATAATTTATATAATGAGTATGGGCACATTGTGTTTACTATCCCTTTAACTGTGTGGCTTAAAATGGGACTGTTGGAAGGAGATGTGGGTGTTCAGGAAGCATTTGGTTATCGGCACGGAAAGGTTGAACCGTTAGTGGTTATGGAAGCTATGCAATGTCTACTGCTGTCAAGATTTAGTAATAAAATGTGAATATTACCCTATAGCACAGTAGTGTGTTCTTTACGGTATCCAGGACTGTGAGCCGTGCTTTTGAGTAGACCACTGAGATACTATGTTACTCACACCAAGGACTGCAGAAGATCCTCTCAGCTTTTTGTTTGTCTCTCCTGGGGAAGAGGGCACTCCTGTGTCTAAACATTGCCTGGCAAATGTTTTGTTATAGGAAGTACGGTAAGGAACTTCCTTGTACTGTTCATGGTCAATCCACAAGGGATATGGCCACATCTTCATCGAGGATATTACTCGGTATTACTTGGTTACTAAGGTGGAAGTAGGCTTCTAACCCATTGGGACCACCTTTCCCACACCGGGTGGGGGATATTAGTCTTCCCTTTGAAGTCGGTAATCATCCAGTGCTTGTTTAAATTGTACTTTATTGCTTGTTTCCACTACGTGGTTAGGGAGAACATTTCACATTTTACAGGCCCTAATTGTAAAAAAGTGTCTACTTTTTTTTGTTGTGGATTTTGTAATGAGAATCTGTTTCTTGTGGGATCTCAAGTTTTCTGTTTTGTTAACTTGAACAATTTTACATCCCTTCATAACACCCTGATCATTAAGAATGCTGTACAGCAAAAAGCAGATCCCCTCTATCTCTTCTAAATTGGAGATCATAGAGCCCAAGGGCCTTTACCCTGTCTGGATAGGGCAAGCTGGTGAGTCTCGGCATAAGCTTAGTGGCTCTGTGCTGTAAGCTTTCAATAATTTTTTTTGTCTTTTACATGGTAGGGGGGCCCAGAATGACACAGCATAATCTGTAGCAGATATACTGCAGGTGGAGGCTGCTTCTAACTGAAAGGTGAAATAAGGAATTTACAATTATCAGGAAAAGACAGTCTTGTTACAATTCTTAAGATTTTCAGTGTAGGTAGAGTTTAAACTCTGGGCGAAACATTTGTCACAAATCCTGAAATAAGTGCAGGTACAGGTTGTGTATTTGAACCAGACAGTAAACTGTTTTCTGTGTTTATCTTTGTTTGCCTTAAAAGGCAATTCCAAACTTTCTCAGGAAGTGATTACATCACAGAGACTTAATCAGCCAGTAGCTTGGGTAACAGACCTGAGAACAATAGTATTATAAGCAAGTGTTTATAGCCAGCTCATCAGAACAGCTAATATTTTTTCCTAGTCAAACTATCTCTTGTTGGGAGCTGCAATACTGAACATAGGATTTGCAAGAAAGCGAGTTGTGCTCACAACAGAGGAGGGAACCTTTCAATTGTCTTGGTTTGTAGCAGATATACTGCAGGTGGAGGCTGCTTCTAACTGAAAGGTGAAATAAGGAATTTACAATTATCAGGAAAAGACAGTCTTGTTACAATTCTTAAGATTTTCAGTGCAGGAAGAGTTCAAAGCACAGCTGACTTATTTTGGGGCTGACTGCTTTCAGAGCACAAACCACCAGGCTGTTTTGGGGCTGGGAGGTTTACCTGTGTCTGACTTGGATGTCTGGATTTTCTCTGTTTGATTAGCAGGGATTTTCTCTGTCAAATTGTTGTGTATAGTATCTTGCAGACAGGAAGGCACTCATCACAGCGGTGGGTCAGAGCTCTTAGCTGATTGCTTTGAGGGGCACAGTTTAGGCAACCCTTCCACCCTCACCCACCCACCCCTGGAAATAGTTCCTTTATACCTGGGGTTCTGACATCATTTCCTCAAGAGTGCAAGGTGCATATCAATGTCATATCCTCTCTAGCACACAGCACTGAAAATATATGCATACACATTGTATAATATATATATATTTCTATATAACAAACCAATCACACACACAAGCACACACTCACACACAAAAAAAAAGTACATAATCATGTGGGGAGTAGTGCAATGTAATGGCTGTGGGGCAGCAGTCTTCCAGGAGTCTTTCTGGAGGCTGAGATGCTGCCCTATTTGCAGACAACTCTCTGCTCTGAGGGAGGAAGTTGCCCATCTTCAGGCCACACTGGACAGCAGTAAGGGAACCTTCCCCCAGGCCAGACTGGATGGTAGGAAGGGAACCCCCCCATCCAGGGAGCACCAGAGCCACCACCACTACCATAGAGGTTACAAAGAAAGCACAGCAGTTGGACCACAGTGGGCTCAGGGAGGGTGAGAAGGGTGGAACAGAGGCACACCCAGTCAGTTGTTCCACTCCACAATCCATACACCATTCTGGGGGAGCACAGCTCCCCTATGGATGCACCCACTGAGGAGATTAAGGAGGCTGAGGACACCTGTCACAAGGGAGACCCACAGGAAGGAGGCAGAGGATGCCACAAGGAAAGGAAGCAGCTCCTGGTGGGGGACTCAATTATTAGGGGGATAGAACTGGGGGGAGCAGGGAAAACTGAAGTAAAGTGCCTGCCTGGTGCCATGGCTTGTAGGGACAGGAGCGCATCCTGGGATCACTAGAACAGCTGCACGGGAGTCTGAGCTGGATGTCATTGTCCACCTAGGGACAAATGACTTGGCTCAACATGAGATTAGAGCAGTGCAGAAGGACTTTGTAGAACTGGGAGGGGCCAAGACAAGTAGCACACACAGTATCCTTCTCAGAGGTGCTGCCTGTAAATGGCATGAGGGAGGCAAGGGTACTTTGCACCATGCAGTTTAATGAGTGGTTGAAAAAATGGTGTGGAGCACAGGGTTTTGGCTTCATTGGGGACTGGGGTTTCCACCTGGAGGGACACCAGCCATACTGGCAGGATGGTATGCATCTGTCCAGGAAGGGAACAAGTCTTTTGAGCAATTGGTTTAAATACTTCATTGGCAAGCTTTTAAACTAGTCAAGGGGGGGAGGCACTGATAAGCAGCAGGAAAATCCCAGCCTCTCCTACAAAACAAGGTACTAAATGGGAAAAAGACCGAGGTAGAAAGGTCAGTGGGGGATGCTGCAACAGAAAGTAAAGCCATCAAAAAATGGAAAGCAATGAGTACCAATGCACGTAGTCTGAGTAACAAGCTTCCTGAATTAGTGGCGTTGATGGAGGAGGAACATCTGGATATCGTGGCAGTCACAGAAACATGGTTCACACAAAACCATGACTGGGATGTAAACATACCAGGATACACTATCTACAGGAGAGACAGAGAGGGTAAAAGAGGAGGAAGAGTAGCTGTTTACATAAGGGAAGGAATCAAAGTAACAGAACAAAAGAGAAAACAGGGAGGAGAAGAAGCACTGTGGGTAAATTTGGAGACCGGCAATGGCACCACAATCCGCACAGGGGTTGTATACAGACCCCCTTCTCAGGGGAAGGAAATGGACAAGGAAATGATAGAAAGTATACTTAGTATGGCAAAAAAAGGGGAGATATTGCTGATGGGTGATCTGAATATGCCAGATGTTAACTGGAGTGCAGTTGCCGCAGCCACTTCGAAGAGTGGGGTTATTCTAGATGCCCTACAGGGGGCATGCCTTAGACAACTAGTATTGGAGCCCACTCGAGAGAGGGAGCAATCTTGACCTGGTTCTCTCAAATGGAGATGAAGAGGGATCACAGATGTAAGTGGGTAGCCATCTGGGAACTAGCGACCATCGAACAGTATGGTTCACAATAAACACAGCAATAGAGTCAAGCCATACAAAGGCAAAGGTACTGGACTTTAGGAGGGCTGACTTTGCCAAAATGGGTAAGTGCCTAAGGAATGCACTAGCAAATGGGCAGGAAGGAGAGTGGAAGAACAATGGGGAATAATAAAAACTGCCATCACAGAGGCAACAAGCCTTTGTGTGAAGCAAATAAACAAAACTAAACGATGTAAGAAACCACTATGGTGTTCAAAGGAAGTGGCAGTGAAGGTTCAAGAGAAAAAGAAAGCTTTCAGGAAGTACAAGGAATCACAGAAGGAGCAGGACAGAGAACTGTATCAGTTAAAGCAAAAGGAAGCTGGGAAGGCAGTCAGAACAGCAAAGGCCCAAACCGAGGAAAAGATAGCCAACTCAGTTAAGAAGGGGATAAAACCTTTATAGGTACATCAGGAGCGAAGGAAGACCAAGGGAGGATAGTGAGGCTTAATAAGGGGGGCAGAGGGAGACTGTGAAAAGGCAGAGATACTAAACAAATATTTTGCTCAGTATTTACAAAGGAAGAGGAGTACCTAGAACAAACAGTAGAAACACACTGGATACAGAGTTGATACCAGCCCATTTACAGAAGAAAGGGTTCGAAGAACTCTTAAAACTGAAGGTGGACAAAGCAATGGGGCCTGATGGATTCATCCCAGAATTCTAAAAGAACTAAGGGTAGAATTAGTGACACCACTGACTACCCTGTTTAACAAATCATGGGAGGATAGGGTGGTACCGGGACTGGAGGAGGGCAGATGTGATTCCCTTCACAAAAGTGGGAGCAAGGCAGAAGCAGGAACTACAGACCTGTTAGTTTAACCTCGTGGTAGGAAAATGATGGAATCACTTCTGAAGGAAAGAATTGTCGAGTATCTAGAGGCCAGAGGGCACAGGACCCAAGGCAGCATGGATTCACAGCAGGAAGGTCATGCCAGACAAATCTGATAGATTTCTTTGACTGGGTGACCAAAGTAGTAGATCAGGAGGGCTGTGAACATGGCCTACCTAGACTTTAGCAAGGCATTTGACACAGTCCCACACAAGATTAATATACAAGTTAGCTAGCTAGAGTGGGTCCAAGATGACAGCCTGGGTAAAACATTGGCTGGAAAAATAGAGACACAGAGGTAATAGTAAATGGAGTCACTCTGATGAAAGGGGGTTACTGGTGGGGTACTGCAGGGTTCAGTATTGGACCAGTCCTCTTCAATGTCTTTATAAGCGACATTGCAGAGGGACTGGAAGAAAAATATGTCTCTTTGCAGATGACACAAAGATCTGCAACAGAGTTGATGCACAAGGTGGGGTGGAAAGGATGAGAAGGGACTTGGCAAGGTTAGAGGAATGGACAAATGTATGGCAGCTTAGATTCAATGCTAAGAAGTGCAAGGTAATGCACCTGGGAAACAAAACCCAGGGAAGAGTACACAATGGGGGTGAGATACTAACAACAACAAAAATGGAAAGGGACCTAGGGGTAGTCTATCAGATGACCTAAAGGTGGGCAAGCAATGTGAGAGGGCAGCAATGAGGGCTGGGGATATTGGGATGCATAGGGAGGCATCACCAGTAAGAAACATGAAGTTAATATCCTCTGTACAGACAGCTGGTCAGACCCATCTGGAGTACTGCATGCAGTTCTGGAGACCCAGTCTTAAAGACATAGACAGGATGGAAGCTGTCCAGAGAGGGCAACTAAAATGATGCAGGGTCTGCACGGAGAACATGAAGAGAGACTAAGGAGCTTAATATGTATAGCCTCGAGGAAAGGAGGAAGGGGGACATGATAGAAACTTTCAAGTACCTCAAGGGAATCAACAAGTCCAAGAGGGTGGCATCTTTCAAAAAGAGGTGTGCAAAACAAGGGGCACAATTTGAAGATGAGGGGCAGCTCAGAGGTAATTTAAGGAAGTATTTTTTCACAGAGAGGGTTGTGGATGCATGGAACGGCCTTCTGGAGGAGGTCGTGGAGTCAAAAACAGTGGTGGAATTCAAGCATGCATGGGACAGTCATAAGGTAATTCTAGGGGATGGGGGTAGGAAGAAGTAGGCTGCTGGTTAACTAGGATCTGCAGCTTATCCAGTAGGCAGGGAAATGGGCAGACTGGGTGGGCCAAGCAGTCCTTATCTGCCGTCAAATTCTATGTTTCTATGTGTGAGGTCTAATGAATGCCTTATAAAGTGGCATAATGCAGGCTTTATTCCTGCACAAGAAAGTTCTTTTAATAGCATTAATAATTCAGTTTCTAATAAGCACAACACTCCTGCATTGGTCACCTGGTATTAACTGGTTGTTTATTATGACCCCTAAGTCTTTTTTGGCAGTTACTGAGTTAATTTTACTTCTGCATAAAAAATACATGGTGTTTGGATTTTTGGCCCCTGTGTGAATGACTGAACATTTGTCTGTGTTAAATTCCATTTTATTTGAATAAGACGATTTTTTAATTGTTTTCAAATCTGATTTAAATTGGGATATTTTATTTTCCATATCAAACTCTGATGACATTGTTGTTTCGTCTGCAAATCTGATAATTGAGCCGTTTACCCCATGTGTAAATCACCAATAAAAATGCCAAACAGAGCAGGGCCCAGCACCAATCCCTGTGGTACCCCACTAGTGACAGCCACTGGTGTAGAGACAGCATCCCTTATTTCAACTCATTGAGTTCTTTTTGTTAACCAATTTGTCACCCATTATGGTGAAGCCATTAAATTCTAACCTGATCATTTTCTGAATTAATAGATAGAAGTCTAAATAAATTATATCAGTAGGAATGCCATTGTCCATACTACTACTGATATTTTCATAGAACTGGACCAAGTTTGTTGTACAAGATCTTCCAGTACAGAACCCACATCGATTTTTGTCTGATATTCTCAATGTCTGTATCTGAGCTTCAATTCAAATTATGATTGATTTTTCCAGTAGTTTGCATTAAATGGGTGTTAGACTAATGGGTTGGCAGTTGGATGTATTTGATCTATTTCCTTTCTTATGAATGGGTACCACTAAAGCTCTTCTCCAATCTTTAGGGATAACGCCAGTTCTATATGATTTGTTAAATATGATGGCTAAGGGGTATGCAACATGTTCTATAGTTTCTTTGATAAGATAAGCGTTATCATCGGGGCTTGGTGCAGTGTTTTTCTTTAGGGTCTGTATATTTTAATTTCATAGTGTAATATCGATATATACTTTTTTTTAGTTATAGTGAAAGTTTTATCTGTTCCTTCAGCAAAGACTGACCCAAAATACTCGTTTAAGGAGTTGGATATCTCTGTACTGTCATTAACTACTTCCTGTTTAACTCTGATTGATGTTATACTGTTATCTTTATTTTTATTTGAATTAACATAGGCAAAAAAAAAGTCTTTGTATTTCCCTTTGCTACTGATAAAACCTGAATTCAAGATTTTTCCTTTCCTTTATTATTAATTTTATGATTAACTTCAGTTCATGTTTGTATGCTGCCCTGTCTTCATTTGTCCCTGTCTGTTTCAGTTGTTTAAATGCTTTTTCCTTCTTTTTTGTTTGTTTCCTTATATTATTTGTTAGCCATTGTGGAATTGTGCCCTTTTTGTTCCTAGTTTTAATTTGTGGAATACGTAAGTGCTCCAATTCATGTATAATATTTTTAAACATAGTCCATGCGTCTTCTGTTTTGAGGTCACTTAGTAAAACATCCTAGTCATATTGACTTAAAGCAGTTCTTATTTTATCGTAGTTACTCTTTTGGTAGTTAAATCTTGATGGTTTTGTTTTTATGATCCTTTTGGACCTGTTTAGTGTAAAAAAAAGATCACTGCTTCCTATGGGGGTGCGGATCTTGAGATCATTAATCTTTAGGGGGAGGTTCACAAGAACTAAGTCTAGAATGTTATCTCCCCTTGTGGGTTCAGATACCATTTATTTTATACCACATAAGAAACAAGTATCTAGGAAGTTATTCTCTGTTAAGGTACAAACTGTTAGATTAACTCAATCAATGCCAGGGTAGTTGAAGTCACCCAGTAGAATAAGGTTTGATTGATCAGATAATTCAGCTATAACTGCATTAAGTTTGTTGTGATAGTCTGCATCAGCAGACGGAGGTCTGTAGATGTTACTTATAGTCAATTTTTTCCCCCTAAGGTCAATGAGATTAATATAGCATCCTTCGATTTCAGCCACATCTTCTGTTTTAAGGACAGCTTCTGTTGTTTTAAAGGTATCCCTAGTGTATATACATATACAACCACCTTTTTTCAGTAGCCTGTGACATGGGCACCTGAATCAGGGTGCCATCTGAAATGGCGATGTGATGTGGACAAAAGCCTGAAAGGCGAGGCGGCACGGATGGTGACTGAATGTGGTGGGGTGGGCGACCTTAGCTACAGGATGTCACTGTATGTACACACACACACACATGGTGAGTGTGGCCTGGGAGGGGCAGAGGGGATGTAGGGGTGGTGCTGCAGTCAGCTGCTGAGCTGCACCGTGGCATCAGGGGTTGGCCTCTGTTTGCAGTGCATGAGGTTCCGGGATTGGGTCTGGGTCCGGACGCTACATCATTTTTGTTGCGCCCAGCCCAAAACTTTTGAGTTTTTTTTTTGCTTTCACCCCTCCCTGACATGCACCTCCCCGGCAGTTGAGAATCCTTAAATAGAGGGGTGCGGGGTGAGCCCTCCACAAAGGGTGTGTGGGGGCTCAGCCCCCACAAGCTCAAATCATTTAGTCTCTGGCACCCATTCCTCTATGCGCTGGAGGTTGTCAGGGTGGCAAAATTGTTTTCGCCGCCTACTTCGCACACGCGGTTGCCGCTTACACCCACCATTATCACATAGAACCCCTTTTTCTGGCCTCTATCTCATGATAGATTATATCTTGGAATTGCTGAAAACCACGTGGAGGTGTCGTCCCACCAGGTCACAGTTATAGCTAGAATGGCTGTGTTGTCTTTGAAAAGAGTATTTAACAGTTCGCTTATTTTAAGAATGTTTAGACTTCTGGTGTTTCCAAGTAAGATGTTATACCTATTTTGCTTTTTAACCATGGTATTATATTCTGTACATAAGTGAAGCCCTTCTTGCCCTTTCTCCATTAGTTTAAATGTTTTTCAATTTTATTGGCACTTTTCTTCCTGAGCAGGTAGCTACCACTTTTACTTAAATGTAAGCTGTCCCAACTAAATAGGCTGTTATAGTCCACAAAGGTTTCCCAGTGTGTTATGCACGTTATCCTTTTTTTCAGGGTCCATTTCCTGAGCCTTTCATTTATGGCCTTTATTTAATTGTTTATTGAATTCTTTGCCCTTGGAACAGTCAGGATTTCAGAAATAAATATTTCGCAGCCTTGTTGTTGAAGTGTATTAATAAGCAAAATATAATTGTCTTGGATGTCTTCAATAGTAAATTTGTTGACATCATTTGTGCCAGCATGCACAATGACTACGGCATTACTACCGGAATTTTGTAGGATGGTTGGTACCATTCTTTCTAGGTCCCTTACCCAAGTCCCCCTGTAGCTGGAGCATGTTCTATTCAGTTTGTATTTTCTGCATTAGTGGCCATCTGTATACTTGATTATTGAGTCACATATGACAAACACTTGTCTACTTACACTCAGACCTTCTGTTTCCATACTATCTTGCTCAATATGTTTACTTGGGTCAGTAGCATGAATTTGTAAGTTGCCTGCTCTGTCCACATTTGGATCTGCACTAGTGCCTGGTTCTAGTACTGCCGTATTTTTGTCTTTTATTACAGTGGTTTCTACAGGTGTGGTGTGCACGTGGGCCCCAGTCAGCGTGGTGTATTTCCTGTGAATCTGTGCAACTATTACCTGAGTATTTGTTTTTTTATTCTGGCTAGCTGATACGGAGGTGGTAGAGAGAGGTAATGGGGTTTTGTCATTATCAGGTAGTATATTTGCTTCTCCCCCCTGAGTCTACAACTAGTTCCTCTAAGGGGGTAAAGAGTTGTGAAGAGGATTATTGAATGTCATGGTATGTCTCCCTTTTTTGTTATTTTTATTGGTAACCTGACTCCATTCAGAGTCTCCCTCAAGGTCCTCCTCTGAGTCTTTTTCTCTCCCTCTTTTCAAGGATTCCTCATTTCATTTGTTAGGGGCCATGCTAGTGTTTCTGACCTTACCTAATTCCATCTGCTTGGAATGATTCAGATATTTAGATTCTAAGTTCTTAATAGCAACCTCTAGTTCCTTAATTTTTACTTTTAATGAACAATTTTCTATGCACTGGTTGCATTTAAGACCATCAAAGCCATTGCTGTTATCCAGGGAGAAGTTCCCACACATAATACATGTCATAGCAACCTCCTCTGTACTTAATGTTACTATGCCATCATTGATATTCATCTTTGGAGATAGTTTAGTGTACTAGAATAAAAAAGAATTTTACCTGATGCAGAGTTTCCTGCCCAATTTTCACAGTCTCCGCGTGTGGCCCCCCGGGAACGCTTGCCCTGCTCGCTTGTATGGGGCAGATGTAGTGCTCGGACAGAAAATGGGAACACTAACTTCTTCCTGTTTGTCTGTAAAATTAGCAGTCCCAAAACATAGTGTTAAAACATTGCAACTGACTCTGCCTGCACTGGAATTAGGCAGTAGATGATATAAAAGAGTTTTAAAAGGCTAAAAGCCAGACAAACAGTAGCCCTGAGCAGTGCTCTGGAACTACCCCTTATAGCTGGCTGGGACAGTCCTATGATGTCCCACAATGCTCAGCAACACCAACACCAATTCACTTGTAAGTGCAGGACACCTCCTGCTCCAACACTAGCACAATAAACATTTTTCATCAATACATCACAGTTCAGGGTATATACAGTGAAACTCGTCAGGATGAAATCCACTTCTGCAGTGTGCTGCAGTAGAGTTACTGCAGAAACAATGTAATTTCAATGGGAATTAATCCCTTTTTGGAAACTGTGACACTGTCAAGATGAAGTGAATGTCACAGTTTCTTGCATAACAAAAGGGACTAATTGCCATTGAAATTACATTGTTTTCCACAGTAACTCTGCTGCAGATGCTGCAGAATTGGGTTTCATCCTGGTGACCTTCACTGTATTTAAACTAACAGGATGCCTGTCTCCAGAGGCTGGCTTACTCCAGCTGTTTAAGCAGCAATCACAATATCTCTTCCATTAGGCCACACCTTTGGAACTGTAAGCCATACAGCACTGATGCATATATAACCAGTGCCTTCAGAAGGGAAAAGAGGAGTGGGGGAAGGGGAACACAGATGTAATGATAGATGAGGATAGACTGAGGGAGGGGCTGCTGGCATTGAAGATGGACAAATCACCAGGCCCAGACAGAGTACATCAAAGGATACTAAAGGAACTGGTTGAGGAACTGGCAGGGCCACTGGCAGACCTATTTAATAGTTCACTAGAGTCAGGCGTGTACCACAGGACTGGAGAACAGCACATGTAGTGCCCCTCCACAAAAGCAGTCCCAAGGATGACCCAGGGAATTACAGACCAGTCAGTCTGACCTCCATTGTGGGCAAGCTCATGGAGACCATACTAAAGGAAAGGTTAGTGGAATATCTAGAGGAGCATGGTCTTCAGGATGCAAGACAGCATGGGTTCATGGAGGGAGATCATGTTAAACAAATCTGATTGACTTCTTTGACTGTGTCACTGAGACAGTAGACAGGGGCCAAGTGTAGACATCTTCTGTCTTGATTTCAGCAAGGCCTTTGACTCTGTGGCCCAAAAAAGGTTGATCAGGAAGTTGGTGGATCTCAGGGTTGGTGAAAAGATGGCCAGATGGGTGGAAAACTGGCTGAGGGACAGAACCCAGAGGGTGGCTGTGGGAGGAGAGTTATCTGGCACAAGAGAAGTAACCAGTGGGGTCCTGCAGGGCTCGGTGCTGGGGCCAGTGTTGTTCAATGTCTTTATCGATGACATTGGGGATGACATTAAGGGAAAAATGTGCCTATTCATGAATGACACCAAGCTCTGTGGGAGTGTGTACACTGCTGAAGGGATACAGGACCTACAGGAAGATCTGGAAAAGCTGGGGAGGTGGTCCAGGATCTGGCAGCTTGGCATCAATGCCAAGAAAAGCAAAGTTATGCATATTGGAGCCAAGAATCCCAGGACAGATTACTACCTGGGTGGAGTCCGAGTATCAGCATCAGAGGAGGAGAAGGATCTGGAAGTGATGATCACCTGAAGCACTCCACGCAGTACAAGAAAGCAGCAGTGTCCTCGAGGCACAGATCAGGAAGCATAGGAAAACCAGGAGCAGTTATAAAATATGCAACAAGTGATTTATTAATAACAGTAAAATAAAAATAAAAATTGTTCAGTATAACTATTTACAAAAGCAGGATAAACAGAGAAAGTCCATCTGGGTTTCTTGTCAACTTCCAATCTCAGTCTCTGTGTTTTTTCTCTTGCAAGAAATTGCAGCTCTTTTTTATAAGTCTTTGCAACCCCCGTTTGTTAGGAAAACAGCATGCTTCTCACACAGTGTTCTTGTAAGTTTCAACAAGTGCAGCAAAAAGAATATTGTGACCCAGAACTGACCTCTTGCTTACAGCTTCTCAGAGAGTTTGCAAACAGGTTAACCCCTTGAGTTCCGAACAGTTTTTTGCAATCATTTCAACATTATAACTATATACAGTTGAGAGTCAGCCGATTCCCTACTGCCATTCTAACATCATTGGGACATCAATCTGACAGTGACTGTCTCATGTATAATAGAACTTCTTCTCCTGTTGATGTTGATTGTAATTAACCTGCCACTGTATCCTTGACTGGGTCAGTATGTCTATATTGACTGTTAATTGTGAAATGACATGTATGTAATTAATTCTGGGTTACCCCTGAAAAAGGGACTGTTTTAGTCTCAGTGGGCCTACCTGGTCACCAAAATTTAAATAAATTAATTTCAACAATATAACTATATACATTTCTAAACAAAGGGATCCCAGTATCAGTTCCATTTCCACATAACAATTCACATATATTTTTATACCAGCAGATATGCAAGGGGGGAAAGACAGAACAGCAAGAGAAGGTAGAGAGATAGTGAGAGGCAGAGGAGGGCAAGACCGCTGGGGTGATCAAGTCCTAGGTCTCACAAGAAAATTTTGCTGTGCAACCAGACAGAGAAGAGACAAAAAAGGGGAGATTAGAACAAATCCTTGCATTTAAACTCTGTCTCCAGAACAACTAGGACAGGGCCCTATTCAACCCTGTCACATGCCCCCTTCCTTAAGAGGGAGCCTGTTTAAAAAATAAGCATATAACCTTTACAGTTCTGTACATATGCAGTATCCTTTTTTTCATAACAACATTACAGCAAATAGTGAAGTTTAAACTCACACATTTGTTTTTTCAGCCTTCAGAATTCTCAATTCCAGATCCATATCTAGACAGAAAATCAGCATTGACATTCTCATTCCCAGATTTGTGCACCACTTTAAATTTAAATGGCTGTAGAGCCAGGTACCACTGTATGATTCTAGAATTTTTGTCCTTCATTTGGTTAAGCCAACAGAGAGGACTATGAGCTGTTACAAGTACAAAGTCAGCTTCTAGTAAGTAAAACTTAAGGAACTCCATTGCCCTCTTTGCTGCAAGACATTCCTTTTCAATGGTAAATTACCTTTTTTCTCTGTCATGTAACTTCCTACTAATATAGAGAATAGGATATTCCATCCTGTCTATATTTTGTCTCAGGACTGCACCTATGCCTAACTCTGATGCATCTGTTTGTAACAAAAATGGTTTCTCAGAGTCTGCGCTTCTTAAAACAGGGGCTGAACATTATGCAGTCTTAATGGCTTGAAAAGCTTCGTCACACTCTGGGGTCCATTTCACATTATTCGGGTACTGTTTTTTTGTGAGTTCAGTGAGGGGAGTAGCTAGCTCTGCAAAGCTGGGAACAAATCTCCACTAATAACCAGCCATCTCTAAAAATTACCTGACATGTTTCTTGGTTTTGGGGACAGGGCTGTTAACTATAGCTTCTATGTTTGAAACCTCTGGTTTGACTTTTCCATTTCCCAAAACATAGCCCAAATATCTGGTTTCCTGCATGTCCAATGTACCCTTGGTAGGATTAATTGTCAGACCTGCCTTTTTGATTGATTGGATAACTGCTTGTAGAATTTCCAGGTGGCTTTTCCAGTCTGGACTATACACCACGATGACATCATCTGGGTATGCAGCACAATAATCAGTATGAGGGGATAAAATTACATCCATGTAATGATGGAATGTAGCATGAGCACCATGTAAACCAAAGGGCATGGTGGTGAACTGATAGAATCCTATAGGAGTGGCAAGTGCAGTTTTGTCTCTGGATTCATTAGCTAGGGGGATTTGCCAGTAACCCTTGGTGAGATCAAGGGTACTGATATACTTGGCACTCCCCAATCTGTCCCCCAAATCATCTATTCTGAGCATAGGATAACTGTCAAATTCTGACACTTAAGTTTCTTAAAATCAAGGCAGATTCTAACTCCCCCTTCTTTTTTGTTTACAGTCACCATTTGTGATGACCAAGCACTTCTTGACTCTTCTATGATACTCAGTTCTTTCATTTTTTGTATTTCCTTAACCACGTTTGCTGTTAACCGTTCTGGTAATCTGTATGTTTTTGTCTGATCGGGTGAGCATTCTTTGTCACCATTACATGCTCAAATGTTTTGCATGGCCCAGTACTGTGGTAAAAGTACTGTTAAATGTATTTAGCAAGTTACAGATATCTGTAGTTTGTTCTGAGGTTAAGGAAACATTCACCTTGACAGCATCAGCAGTTACAGTTTGTTTCAGTCTATCATAAGCTACATCAATATCTTTATCAGTTTCTGGTAAAACTAGCAAAACAGCTTTTGGTGTTTTTCCATCCCATTTCTTAAGGAGGTTAACATGGTATATCTTAGTAGGATTTTTCCTGTCAGGGGTCTCAGTCTCATAGTTAACTGTGCCAGTATGTCTAAGAACCTTATCAGGTCCTTGCCACTTCATTAACAGTTTACTTTCTGTGGTGGGTAACAGTAACAAGACCTTTTCACCTGGCTCAAAAACGTTTTCTTTTACCCCATGGTAATAATACACCTTCTGCTGGTTTTGGGCCTCTTCCTGATTACTATGGGTGATTTTAACATATTTTGCCAGCTTCTTTCTCAGGGCATACATATAAGATGTAATAGATTGTTTCTGATTTGGGTTATCTTCCCATGTTTCTTTTATTACATTTAGTGGCCCTCTAGGTTGTCTACTATACAGCATTTCAAATGGTGAAAAACCTGTTGATGCCTGTGGCATTTCTCTGTAAGCAAAAAGCAGGTAAGGTAAGTATTGGTCCCAATCTTTCCCTTCCCCTTTTACAAACCTTTTTAACATGTGTTTTAGGGTTTGATTAAAACACGCAACAAGACAGTCAGTCTGAGGGTGATAAGGGAGGTTCTTATGGCAGTGATACCTAGTAGTCAGTACAGCTTCTTCAGTAATGCAGCACCAAAATTACTACCCTGATCAGTAATAATCTTTTTTGGTATGCCCGCCCTGCTGAAAATTTTGGCAAGCTCTGCTACCACTTTTGGGGCTGTGACAGTAAACACTGGAACTGTCTCTGAATATTGAGTAACATAGTCACATACTACCAAAATTAATCAATTACCCTTTTTATTTTTGTCTAAGGGGCCAACCACATCCATTGTAATTCAGTCAAAAGGCACATCTATCAAGGGTAGGAGCACCAGCGACACCTTGTCTTTTTTTAGTCACTAGGACTACTTTCTGACACTCTGCACAAGAACTGCAATAGGTAGCAACATCTTCATTAATTTCAGGCTGTAAAATCTGTACAGCAATCTGGCAAGGTTGCAATCCCTCCCAGAGTGACCAGCCATAGGACTATCATGTGCTATCTGTAACAACCCAGATCTATATGTTTGTGGTATAACCAATTGTTCTATCTGGTCCTGCATCTGAGGTCTAACCCAAACTCTGTACAGTAACCCATTACAATTTTTAAACATAGGTTCACCCTTTTTTTATTTCACTCCCAGCTGCTTAAAATAACCCTGGAGAGAAACATTGTTAGCTTGTTCTGAAAGAAAATTGCAATCAGTGATCAGTTTAGTTTCAGCATTTTCATATGTTAACCTCTTATGTCCATCAGTCTTTTGTTGCCACAGTTTCTTCAGGCATCATCTTTCTTTCCTGGATTTCCAGATCTTAGAGCTGTGCTCAAACAAGTCCAAATCAAAATCAGCAAAAGGAAAAGAGTCTCCACCATTTGAAATTTTCTTTGCCTGAGCTCTTGTCACCCCAACTGCTGAAACATCAGGATTTACTCCCTCTTTGATTAACTCAGTAAATCCTGGAAAGTAATTTCCAATAATCACAGGTACAGGTCACTTAGGTACTACCCCCACTTTCATTTGGTGTGACACTCCATTAATAGTGAGAGTTACTTGGCTGGTGGGGTAGTATCAAGTGTCCCCATGGATGTAGATGACACCAGTACTAGGTCCTTTTGGACATTGTTTTCCCAGCACTTCAATATGCACTAGGGTCTGTCTTCTTCCCGAATCTACAAGTCCCTTCACAGTCTTATCTCCCACCTTTACATCTGTTAAGTACTTGCCCCAATTTGCGAAGGACAAATCTGCTCCAGTGTCACTCTTCTTATGGCAATTTCTTGCATATATGACCTGGCTTATTACAGTTATAGCAAATGACATCTTTGGGTGAAGACTTGTTACCCCCACCAGAGTTCTTATCAAACTTGGAGTTTAAATGGGAAAAGAATGTCTTACTTGGCTGTTACCTCACTGCTATAGCATCTGTCTGGCCATTTGGCAGTCTTCAGCCAAAGAAGCAGCCTTTTCCCCACCTTCTGGGAGGTGTTCTTTTACCCAGGGCTGTACATCTCTGGGCAGGATGTTGATGAATTGCTTAATTGAAAATGTGTCAGAGATCTATGGGACTGTTTTGCCTTCTGGTTGGAGCCATTTTATAGGGGGTTTTCTGAGTCAGGTGAAGGTTTCTCACAGATTGTCGACTGAGTTGTACTTCAGAGATTGAAATCTCTGCCTGTAGGTCACTCCTGAGATGTCATACCTTTTCAGGATTTTGCTTTTCACTAGGTCATAGTTTTCTGACTGTGCAGTGTCCATATTGCTGCAGGCAAGTTGGGCTTTCCCTGTCAGATAAGGTACCAGTCTGATTGCCCATTACTGCTTTGGCCACTGGCAGGCTGCTGCAACCCTTTCAAAAGTTGTCAGGCATGCTTCAATATCATCGGAGGGACACAACTTTGTAAGTTTAATGTATTTCAGGTTGCCTGTGTCCTGTTGCTCATCTGGAACTATGCTAAATCCTCCAACTTTGAGAACTTGCAAAGCATCCAGTCATTGCTGCTCCTGTCGCTGCATCTCTTCTCTCCTCTTCTGCTCCTGTTGCTGCATCTCTTCTTTTCTCTGCTGTTCAAGTTGTAACATTTCTTCTTTTCTCTGTGCTTCTAAATGTTGAATTTCTTGTTCTCTCTACTGCATCTCCTCTCTTCTCTGTTTCTCCATCTCTTGTGGTTGTATAGCCCACCATTTGCAAAAGGCAGTCAGGCTTTTAGGTTCTGTCACTGCCTGTTATTTTTCTATAACTGGTGCTAGCTGTGCAGTCTCAGCTTGGACTTCTGTCTCTGCTAGTTTGTCTGCCATTCTACTGGTAACCACTCCTGTGCTTGCTGCTGCAGAATCTGTACCTTTCTTCTATGCTTCCCAGTTACCAGGTCTAGTACCCATGCACAAAACTCTTGGCTTAGAGAATGCACGGTGTAAATACCACATAGGCTGACACCATCTGTCATCCAGGCACATGTCAGGAAGCATAGGAAGACCAGGAGCAGTTGTAAAATTCGCAACAAGTGATTTAACAGCAGTAAAATAAAAAAAAAATTGTTCAGTATAACTATTTACAAAGGCAGTATAAACAGAAAGTCCATCTGGGTTTCTTCTCAGTTTCCAATCTCAGTCTCTGTTTTTTCCCTTGCAAGAAATTGCAGTTCTTTTTTATAAGTCTTTGTACCCCTACTCGTTAAGAAAACAGCATGCTTCTCACACAGTGTTCTTGTAAATTTCAACAAGTGTAGCAAAAAGAACATTGTGACCCAGAACTGACCTCTTGCTTACAGCTTCTCAGAGAGTTTGCAAACATGTTAACCCCTTGAGTTCCAAACAGCTTTTTGCAATCATTTCAACAGTATAACTATATACACTTCAACAGTAAAACTATATACATTTCTAAACAAAGGGTTCCCAGTATCAGTTACATTTCCACATAATGATTCACATATATTTTTATACCAGCTGATATGTGGGGGGGAGAAAGAACAGCAAGAGAAGGTAGAGAGATAGCAAGAGGCAGAGAATTGCAAGACTGTCCGTGTGGTCTGGTCCTAGATCTCAAGAGACAATTTGGTTGTGCAACCAGACAGAGAAGAGACAGAAAAGGGGAGAATAGAACAGAACCTTGCCTTTAAACTCTTTCTCCAGAACAACTGGGACAGGGCACTATTCAACCCTGTCACAAGCAGCAAAGGCAAACAAGATGCTAGGATGCATATCAAGGGGGATCAGTAGTAGGAGAGAGGAGGTTATACTGCCCTTGTACAGGTCACTGGTAAGGCTGCATCTAGAGTATGGAATTCAGTACTGGTACCCACACCTCAAAATGGACATTAACCTGCTGGAGAGGGTCCAGTGAGGGCTACAAAGATAATAGCATTTCAGCAGGGTAAGGCATATGAGGAGAGGTTGAGAGCACTGCACATGTACTCCCTGGAAGACAGAAGAGAAAGAGGAGACCTTCAAGTACTTGAAAGGGATAAATAAGGTGGATAAGGAGGGTCCTCTTTCAGTGGAGTGGAAACCATAACACTAGGGGGCACAGTCTTAAGTTGGGGGGTGGGAGATTTATGAGGGAGGTCAGGAAGCACTTCTTCACAGAGAGGATGGTGGACACTTGGAATGCGCTGCCAGAAGAGGTCATCTCATTGAAGACAGTGGGCAGCTTTAAGAGAGGCTGGGATAGGTATAGGGGAAAGACAAGGATCATGGGTAGGGAGGATGGGAGGAGTGGGGAGGGAGGGAGGGAGGGCAGGGACATTAGCTCAAGCTGTGGACTCTGCAATATGAGAAGACTTGATAGACCAAATGGCCTTCTTCTACTGGCTTCTTCGTATGTTCGTATGTTTATATAATGTGGATGGCCCCATCACTCCTCAGTTCTTTCTCCCACCAATGATCATTCTCATTGGACCTGCTGAAGGAAACAATATTCAACAAACAGGTGCCATTTATTATTTCCTAAGTTTACCATTGTCATTTCTGTATGCCGTCAAAATCGAAGGAACTTTTACTTTGTTATTGTAAGTGCAGTTACACAATTTACAAAGAAGACACACACTCAGTTTCTGTGTGCTGTTTGGCCTTTCTCACAATGTGACAGCTTGTGAGATGTGCTAGAGTTTGCAACAGGCTACAAGGTGACTCTGTAAGTTGAGACACCAAGGTAGGGGCTTGGCTCAGGCACTGCTGCACCTACTATGGACAGTATGATGCCATCACCATCTGGCTCCAGCCCTTCGACACAGGTAGTCCGAGACCCTTTTCAGGTGCTGTCAACTCCCAAGCTGTGCTAGTGTCATTTTCTAAAATAATTTGACGCATTCTGCCATGGTCGCCATTACAGGCAGTTGTTCTGCCGCTGGGACAGTCTGGTTCTTGGCCCCCGTCGACAGATTCCAGTAGCACACTGTAGATTCCTTCCTGTCAGCTGCCACCATCATTGGTGGCTCCTTCAGTGGCTCCCATTGTCGTTCGTGATGTCGATGATGACACTGAATATAATCCTGACCTCATGGATTTAGAGGAGGAGTATGAGGGTGAGTATGAAGGTGAGGATCATTTTGTAAGAAATCTTGTTTCTAGCTGTACTTTCTCATCCTGTAGACTCTTATCTGGATGACTGGCTCCCGAAGGCCAGCTCCAGGAAAGCTTTGCTACATACCCTGTCTCAGACACATCAGTTGTTGGATGACATGGGGTTCACAAAAAATGTGCCAAAGTGTGCTGACTCTATGCCAAAGACTGAAGAACATAGGGACTCTCTTGGACGCAGAAAAGGGATGTGCCTTCCTGCCATAGGAGAGGTAGAAACTCTGATTTGTCAGGTACACATGGTGCGCAGGAGCCACTGTGTCTCTGCATGAACAGTGGAACATCTCCTTTGCCTCATGGCTGTGGCCATAGTGACTGTGCCACTAGCCTGACTTTATATGAGGATGTATCAATGGACACTCAGAGTCCAGTGTGATCAGTTTATGGCTGAAATGGAACAAATGGCTCTCATCACATCTCCACTATGCACAGCATAGTTACAGTGGATGGATCATGACAATCTGCTGAAAGGCGTTACATTCTTTGTAACAGCTCCTGTAAAATCCTCACCATGGATGCCTCAGGCTTTGGATGGGGCATTCATTTAGCCCTTACCAGAGACAAGAGTTCTGAACCAAGGTGGAGGTTGAGCTGCACATCAACGTTCTGGAAATGAGGGCTGTCCTGTACAGCCTCCAGGCATTTCAGAATCATCTCTGCCCTGGTCCTCTGTTAATCCAGATGAACAATGACAGTATGATGTATTACAACAAACAAGGGGGGCACTTACTCCTATCCCCTATACAGAGAAGTGATGAAAGTTTGGTACTGGGCTCTGTCTCATGACCTTCAGCTGTTTGCCATTTTTTTCCCAGGTCTTCAAAACATCTTGGATAACAGGTTAAATAGGTCACAATCAATGGTTTATGAATGGGAACAGCTGACCTCCATGGTAAACAATCTCTTTGCAAGATGAGTCATCCAGTGCTGGACCTCTTTGTGTCCCCACACAACTCAAAATTGCTGCATTTCTGCTTGCTTGCTCCAGGGTCTGGAGTTTTTTTGTGAGTTGTGTTGTCCCTTTCTTGGAAAGGGAAATTCCTATACACATTCTTCCCCCATTTCTCTAACAGAGAGTCCTGCTCAAGCTGTAGGTGGAGAGTGTTACTTTCATCCTCATTGCTCCACTGTGGCATCACCAGATTTGGTTTCCACTCCTTAAACATCTGGTGGTGGAGCATTCTGTCCCTCTTCCTCAGTGTCGGGTTCTGTTGTCACAAGGCAAGGGGTCGCTGGTCCACCCAGACCTGAAGTCCCTGCACCTATATGCATGGCTCCTGAAAACATACCCATTGCACACTTTGGGGTGTCCTCTAAGGTGGCCAATGTCCTGCTTGTGGCTAAGAAGCCTTCTACCAGATATACTTATTCCCTGAAATGGAAATGCTTCGCTCTGTGGGCTGCTTCCCAGAATATGGACCCTGTTACATCTGTGAATTCTGTGGTGGAATACTTGCATTTCCTGTCTGACTCAGGTCTGCAATAGATGGTCATATGGTTGCTCAGTTAGAGGTGTCCCGTACGTTGCTGAGAGGTAGTCTTCACATAAAACCTCCCATCTGTAATCCAGTCCTGCCTTGGAACTTGAATTTCATGCTCAAGAAATAGATATTGGAACATTGTGAGCCTGCTGTGAGTTCTGGCTTATGTTCCCTGTCATGAAAAATGTTATTTTCAGTTGCTATGGCTTCTACTTGGAGGATTTCCAAGCTTCAAGCTCTGAAGCGTGAGCTCCCTTATTTGAGTTGTCACAAAGACAGAGTCTCTTTGCATTCAAGTCCTAAGTTTCCACAGAAGGTGGTATCAAAATTTACACTGAACCAAACAGTACACCTTCCTGTATATTATCCTGAGTATGCCAGCCAGGGTGAGGTGCTGCTCCATACTCTAGATGTACATAGTACACGGAGATACTACAGCATGTTGATTGCACCAAGGACTATAGAAAGTCCTCTCAGCATTTTGTGTTATTCACCCCTAGGAAAGAGGGTGCCCCGTGTCTAAATGGTGCCTGTCCAAGTGGTTGGCACATTGTATTTGTTCTGTTTTATAAAGTACAGTGGGGAACCTCCTGACGCTGTTTGTAGTCACTCCACAAGGTGTATGGTCACTTTTGCTGCTTATTTCAGAATGTCTCTGCTGCTGACATATGTGCTGCAGCCACGAGAGCACTGTTCACACTTTCCCCGAACATGACAGCCTGCACATCGTCTCGTAGACGTTCTGGATTTGGTCTTGCTATACTGCAAGTCCTCTTGTCCTGATTACATCAGATTGTGCTGCCCTCCCTGCTGCTTTGCACTGCTTGGTAGTTGTTACAAAGGTATGGCCTAATGGAGGACATAATCCTCGATGGAGATAGAACAGTTACATAAGAAGTTACTGTAACAGTAGATCTTCAAGAGCATCTCTCCCATTTGGGTCATTCTGTACCCTCCCTCCTTCCCCTTTCAGTATCCTGAGGGTTATATCAGATGCTGTGCCTAAAGTCTTACACCATGCACCTTGTTTCCAGTCCCGAGCCTTCACTTGTTGCCTGGTACTGGTCTAATGGTTAGAGGCCCTCTGAGGCTAATCAGATCTTGTTGTTGTTAGTATCTCACCCCCCATTGTGTACTCTTCCCCCGGGTTTTTGTTTCCCAGGTTGAAAAAAGGGGCTCTTGTGGCTGCAGCACATATGTCAGCAGCAGAGACATTCTGAAATAAGCAGCAAAAGTGACCATACACCTTGTGGAGTGACTACAAACAGCATCAGGAGGTTCCCCACTGTACTTTCTAAAACAGAACAAATACAATGTGCCACTTTAGCAAGGCATTTGACACAGTTCCACACAAAAGATTAATATACAAGTTAGCCAGCCTGGGAGTGGGTCCCAAGATGACAGCCTGGGTAAAGAATTGGCTGGAGAATAGGACACAGGGAGTAATAGTAAATGGAGTCCACTCTGAAAAAAGGGGGGTTGGCAGTGGGGTACCACAGGGTTCAGTATTAGGACCGGTCCTCTTCAATGTCTTTATAAGCGACATTGCAGAGGAACTGGAAGGAAAAGTATGTCTCTTTGCAGATGACACAAAGATCTGCAACAGAGTTGATGCACAAGGTGGGGTGGAAAGGATGAGAAGGGACTTGGCAAGGTTAGAGGAATGGTCAAATGTATGGCAGCTTAGATTTAATGCTAAGAAGTGCAGGTAATGCACCTGGGAAACAAAAATCCAGGAGAAGAGTACACAATGGGGGTGAGATACTAACAACAACAAAAATGGAAAGGGACCTGGGGTAGTCATATCAGATGATCTAAAGGTGGGCAAGCAATGTGAGAGGGCAGCAAGGAGGGCTGGGGGATACTGGGATGCATAGGGAGAGGCATCACCAGCAGAAACAAGAAGTTATTATCCCTCTGTACAGACAGCTGGTGAGACCACATCTGAGGTATGCCGGCAGTTCTGAGACCCAATCTCGCAGACATACAGACAGGATGGAAGCTGTCCAGGAGGGTTAACCAAATGGTGCAGGGTCTGCACCGGAAGACATATGAAGTGAGACTTAAGGAGCTTAATATGTATAGCCTCGAGGAAAGGAGGAGAGGGGGACATGATAGAAACTTTCAAGTACCTCAAGGAATCAACAAAGTCCAAGAGGTAGCATCTTTCAAAAAGAGGTGTGCAAGAACAAGGGGCACAATTTGAAGATAGAGAGGAACGGCTCAGAGGTAATTTAAGGAAGTATTTTTTCACAGAGAGGGTTGTGGATGCATGGAACAGCCTTCCAGAGGAGGTTGTGGAGTCAAAAACAGTGGTGGAATTCAAGCATGCATGGGACAGTCATAAGGCAATTCTAGGGGGTGGGGGTAGGAAGAAGTAGGCTGCTGGTTAACTAGGATCTGCAGCTTATCCATCAGGTAGGGAAATGGGCAGACTGGGTGGGCCAAGCGGTCCTTATCTGCCATCAAATTCTATGTTTCTATGTTTCTATGTTAATCTGGGGCAGGGGACTGAGGAGTGATGGGCCGTCCAGGTTATATACATGTCAACACTGCATTTCACTGTGGGTGGCCTCCAACTAACAAAAGGTTTCTGTGTGGTCCTGATGATGACAGCTTACAGTTCCAAAGGTGTGGCCTAACGGAGGAGATTCTCTCGAAGATCTACTATATACTGTAAGATCCTACATAACTATTCTTTCTGTAGCTTGTTTCAAAAATGTCCCTGCTGCTGATAGATGTGCTTCGGCCACATGGAGCACTGTTCACACTTTCACTAAACATTACAGTTTGGACACTGTCCCATGTAGACATGTTGGTTTTGGACTTACTGTACTGCAAGACCTTCTGTTCTCATCACATATCAGACTGTGCCATCCTCCCTGTTTACTTTATACTGCTTGGGAGTTGTTCCAAAGGTGTGGCCTAATAGAGCAGATATCCTCAATGAAGGTACAACAGTTACATAAGAACTTAACAGTAGATCTTCAACAGAATCTCATCCATTAGGCCATGCCGTATCTTCCCTCTTTCCCCCTTTCTGTATCCTGAGGGTTATATCAGACACTGTGCCTAAAGCGTTACTCAATGCACCTTGTTTCCAGTCCCGAGCCTCTCCTTGTTTGCCTGGTACTGATCTAATCTCCTGATTCCTCGTGGTTAGAGGCCCTCTGAGGCTAATTTCTGGCAGGGAACTGAGGAGTGGTGAGACCAAACATGCTATACACATATCAACGCTGCACATCATTGATGGTCACTGACTAGTAAAAGGTTTCTGTGTGGTCCTGATGATGATGGCTTAAAGGTCCAAAGGTGTGGCCTAATGGAAGAGATTCTCTTGAAGATTTACAGTTAAGTTTTTAGGTAACCTTTCTTACCTTCATCTCTCAGGTGTACCTGGTTCTTGTTTCCTAGTTCTTGTCAGTGATTCCAGTCTGAGCTTGTCTCTGGCAGGAAACTATAAAGTGTAGGGGCCCCAGATGATTTCCAAGTGTTCCTGACACAGATGGCTTACAGTTCCTAAGGTATATAAGAACATACTTAATTGCTGGCAGAAAAAGGCCCACAGGTCTATCAAGTCTGCCTGATTGTATAGCTGTGGTGTGACTCTGTCTAGGAGATTCTCTAGAAGATCTACTGTTACTGGTAAGTAAAGCAACTTTCATTACAGTTTGGGCTGAGGGTAACTATCTGATAGCTGTCTTTACTGAAAAATGTGCACATTTTTAATTATTTAGAAAAATCAAATGCTCTTGTCTCTCATACTTAATTTTTTTTCACAAATTCTTCATAACTGTATTTTTTCCAAACTGACACATATCATTTTTGTGCATAAGCACCCACTTTCATAAGATGAGACCTCTGCTTTCATGAGCCTTAGCAGTCCTGAAAGTAGAAAAGAGAAGCCTTTATGCATCTAAACAGGAAAACATGTTGGAAATCTGAGATATGTGATCGATAGTGTGTTTTGTATCTGCAATTTGTATTTTTTTAACCGGAAAGGCATACTAGCGTCGCTAGCTTGTTTCCTAGGTGTCTGGGGTTATGTGAACCTCTAATTGACAAAGTAAATGTTGGCCATGGCACTGGGGATATCCCCTGCTCTCCAGTCAACAGTTGTCTGAATCCCATCAAATGAAATTTTACATGTCAAGAATATGACCGGGTCATAGCAGGAACTAACCCCCTGGCCTTTTTCCTTTTTTTTTATTGTAGTGTTTTTCTTTTATTGTATCTTGCACCCATTTCTGCTTACCAAAACATCCTCATGGGTTCCATTGGTCCGCTGCTGGCTATAATCCTCAGGGAACAGTGGAAGTGAGCTGTTTAAAGCTCCTGAACCTCCAGAGAGGACCTCACATTCCCAAGCTTTCCAGTTCCTTGCTAACCAAAATCAGGCAATGGAAAATATCACCCTCTCAACTGCAGTTCCATATTAGGAGACAGGTTTATAGCTCACTTATCCACTGTTTTTTTCCAACAACCCTCACTCCACACTATCCACAGAGGAATGGACAGTTATTTCACCAAATAACTGACCCCAAGCTTCCCCCACAAATATTAGCTGTTGTGTGGTTATGCTGCTATGGGAAACTGGGGGGGGGGGAGAAATATTCGGAAGCACAGAAAAGCAGAAGAGAGAACATGTTCAAAGCCACCTTGTTTCTTGTCTTGTGCTCTAGGCTGAAGAACACTTCCCAATTTATTGCCCTTTAGCCACTCAGTTTGGACTAAATTGGCTCAGTCATGGTGGGGTGCCTGCTTTCCATTCACCTTCATATGAAGTACTGGTTTTAGGATCCCACATGTGGCCAAGTATACCATGGAACATAGTTCACAGAAACGCCTTGAATATCCTTTTGCCACTTGTAAATACTACTTATGGGTAGCTTGTTGTATGTACACAATACAACAAAAGGTTAACACTTCTTTTGACATGCTCACACACGTCACTAATTGTCTTAAAAAGTATGGTATGCAGAATGTAGTAGAATGCTAATTTTGGCAACACTGGTCAAATTGCCCATGGATTACAGTGGACTCTGAGAAGGGGATGATATGTGTATGGGTAATAGCAGCCTTTCTTTCAGTGTAAATGTATTCAGGTTTCAGTATTTCTGTTACAGTATTTATTTTTGATTAGTAGTACTACAGCATATTAGTGAATACTTTTTTTTTCACTTTGTATAATGGTATTCTGGGCTTTCTTTATTTTTAATTGCATGTAGTTATTTAGTTTTTGATGTGTGGAGATCTGTTCTACTGATTATTTTATTTTAGTAAAAAAAAAAAACTACCCTTCCTCTCTCTTACATCTATGTTGTTCCCTAAGTATTCTTGGTCGTCTTCTTGTACTGTATAATTACTTTGTCTGTTATGTGACTCTCTCCCTTTTGTGCACATGATGAAAAGTGGTTGTAATGTGGACGACGTTCCATTTTGATTCTGTGTGATTTTCTTGTTTTCAACAAAATCCCCCTCCTCCTCTTCAGTAAGTGCCATTGGATCTTTAACTTCACCTGGATAGTGACCATAAATGGGCAGAAAGGACCTCGTCTGAGGTCTGATCAGAAGGAAGGCACCTCAACATATCAACATCTCCTTGTACTGCACTACAGTGTCTGTTAAGGGTATTACCCCAAGTACTGGCTGTGGGGCTAGAACCCATGACCCTCCAAATTTCTGGCATCAGAATGGACTGTGCTACCTACTGGGGCACTGACACTGACACTGACAGATGCATGAATAGTGTATTATGTAAGGTTGATTCTTCAAGTGTTATTTTTTTAATAAAAAGGAATTGTTGTTTAAATTATTGCTGAAATGAGGCTGCAGTGACTCACAAAAGCAGGTTCTGCTTTTGTTGTCACTCAAGAACCTCTTTTCATAACTTGCAAACCTAGAGATTTCATGAATGCTGTGTGGTGATTGTTCATTTTCAAATAGCTTGCATGAAAAACTACCCTTTGAGGCACTAACTGGAGTGTTCATGCAAAACTGCTTGACAAAGAGGCAGCATGGCTTTATCACGGGCAGATCCTGTCAGACCAATCTGGTGGATTGCTATGACTGGGTAACTAGACAGTTGGACAAGGGCCATGCAGTGGATGTCCTGTTTCTGGACTTCAGTAAGGCATTCAACTCAGTGCCACATAGGAGGTTGGGTAGTTAGCTTGCAGGTAGAGGTGCAGGGGTGAAAATGGTGGGATGGGTAGTAAACTGGTTACAGGGAAGGCAACAGAGGGTGGTGGTGGTGGGAGGAGAGCTCTCATCTCCGAAGGCAGTGACAAGCAGAGTACCGCAGGGCTCAGTGCTGGGACCAGTGTTGTTTGGGTTGTTCATATCAGACGTCTCAATGGGCATCAAGAGCAAGATGAGTTTGTTTGCAGATGACACCAAGATGGGAGCAGTAGTGGATGACCTAGGAGGGTAGCATGGGTTGCAGGATGATCTGTCAAAATTGGAGACCTGGTCAGACACCTGGCAGTTGGAGTTCAATGCCAAAAAGTGCAAGGTGCTACATTTCAGGCCAAAAAAAACAAGAAGGAGCTACCAGGTGTGTGTGTGTGGGGGGGGGGAGTCAGCTACCCTTGACAGAGGAGGAGAAGGATCTGGAGATGATTATAATGGGCTCAATGAACAACTCAGCACAATGCAGGACGGCATCTGCAAAGGCCAACACAATTCTGGGTTGTATGCCGGGGGTATATCTTCAAGGAGAGGGGAGGTGATCCTGCCATTGTATAGGTCACTGGTTAGGCCACACTTGGAGTTCTGCATGCAGTACTGGTGCCCATACCTGAAGAGGAACATTAAGTTATTGGAGGGGGTGCTGTGCAGGGCAACAAAGATGATCCAGGGGCTAGGGGACATATCCTACGTGAGCAGGCTGAGGGAGTTGAACATGTACTCACTGGAGGAGAGGAGAGACGGGGGATATGATTGAAACCTTCAAGTACATGAAGGGAATAAACAAGATGGGCACGAAGGCACTATTCAAGTTAAGGGGGGTTAGGGACACTTGAGGTCACTATCTCAGATTGGAGTGGTGAAGGTTCAGGAGAGAAATAAGAAGATTATTTTTACAGAAAGAGTGGTGTCTGGGTGGAACATGTTAGCTGCAGAAGTGGTACCCTATAGAACAGTGGACTTCTTCAAAAGGGGATGGGATGGGATAGGGTAAGAGGGAGGGTCATGGAGGGGCAACTGCAGTATAAGGGTTGCTAGCTGCACACTTGAGCAGACTTAGTAGACCATAAGGCCTTTATCTGCTGGCAAATTTGTATGTTTGTATGAAAGCTTGCAAGAAAAAAGTGCACTTTGGCATAAACTGTGGCCACTGGATGCCCAACCAAGGTGGCTCTACCACCCTCTCCCATTTGTTTCCCCACATTGGATGCCCAGTCATGGTGTTATGAAATCCACAAATCACCCTCACCCCCATTTTGGACCCAAATTGTCACGATGCCCAAGTCACCACCCTCCTTATTGTCACATAAGTGGTACTTTGTAAATCCAGCCCAAAATGTGTTTTTGAGACCCCCAAAACACTTTTTAAGTCTGCTTTACAAGGTGCTACTTATGTGGTCGTGGGGGGTGCAGATGTGGCATTCTTGAAAATTTGGGCCTCAAATGGCAAAGTTATAAACCCTAAGTCCTGACACACGAGCAATTACCACATTTTGGGACTTAGTTGTTTGCAGGCATTTTTTCTTTAGTTAATAGTGGCTGACCAAGCTGGAGGAAGGGTTGTGCCTGTAGTGCAATGACAGATCTTAATTTCAAAAGTTTGGTGCCAGGTTTGGTACGTGAACACATGACAAGACTAGGTGGGCCTTATGTCCTTATCTGCTGTCAACATCTGTGTATCTCTGTATCTATGAAGGAGATTGGGGAGGGTGTATATGGGTGCTAAGCAGGCTAGTGGGATGGAGATCTTTTTTTACATGTATGTGGGGAGGACTAGGTTGACATGGCTGCTACTGGGTGTAGGTGAGAAAAGTCTGCTGCAGGTCCTTTACAATGTGTGTGGTGATACAGCTGCTTCGAGCCACTCACAAAGTCTGCTACAAGTCTAGTGTGATGTGTGTGATGATGCAGCTGCTTCTCGGGCCACTTGTGAAATCCTCTGCAGGTCTGACGCAGTGTGTGTGACCATACAGCTGTTTCTTGGGCCTCTCGTGAAGTCATCTACAGAGCTGGGGTAATGTACATAAAGATCTAGGTGCTTTTCAGCAAGTACAGTGTTTTTCATGGGGTGCAAATAAGGCAAAACCTTAAAATGTTAGTTCTTTATCTTTTTCAAAATGTAAGGAACTAAAATTGCAAAAATAACAAACATTAATGCATCTACTAGGGTTGAAAAACAAAGTGCAGAAAGCAGAGGGATGAAACATTTAGAGTCAAAAGTCCCTGGAGCCTTGGTGAATCTGTGGTGTGGTGTTCCTTGGGGTTTAGACGATTGTGCGATGCAGTGTTGGCATTACCCTTATATTGGCACTGTTCTATCAGACAAAGTGAATAGTGACATAGCAGAGCTAGTGTAGAGGGTGCCAATATTGAGGTAATGCAAACACTGTGTCACATGATCATTCAAACCCTAAGGAACACCACAGCACAGATTTGCCAAGGTTCTAGAGACTTTTAACCCTATATTGTGTCATGTCTCTACTTTTGACTCTTCATATTTCAAGCCTAATAGGTGCATTCCTATAGTTTTTTAATATAGATAGAATTACAGAATGGGCAGACCTTTTCACAATAAACAAGCATTTGTCAATGTCAAATGTTGTCGCACTGGCAGTGGGAGTGGCGGAGCTAGAGACGCATAGTGCTGTGATTTTGTGAATGTGTCTGAAAAGGTGATTTTGCACAGTGAGCACGCCATTGTGCGCCACAGCTGTGGAAACACGTTTTGGGCAGGCTGTGAAAAATGGCAGCTGGACTGTTGATAAGGAGTTGTGCACAAATGCCAGTGGTGAAAATGTGGCATGAAAATATTGCAGATTGATGAAATTACAAGGGTGCATGGAAACTGCGCAATGCACACTTGCAACACAGTCATTGTATGGAGTTTTGGCACCAAATTTTCAACATAGGCATTTTGGGACCTCCGCTCATGAATAGTGTCACTGTCATTTCCTCAAACTGTCCCGATAACTGATTTGCTTTGTGACGTGCAGTCTGCATTCGCTGCTGGATGCGAGAACACATTTCAGGCAGCTGTAGTGTTCATAAGGAGGTATGGAAAAATGCCAATGATGAACAGCTGGAGCGAAAATATTACAAATTCACAAAGTCATGAGCGTGCATGCAAACTGTGCAACACACGCTCAGAAAACACTCATTTTATTGACTTTCGTTCCCAAATTTTCAACATTGGCATTTTAGGGCATCTGCTAATGAACAGTGTCACTGTCATTTTCATCATGTGTCTCAAACACAGACTTTCCACAGCGACCACGCTATTCTGTGCTGGAACTGCGAAAACAGATTTTGGTCAGGATGTGAAAAATGACAGCTGTACTGTTCATTAGGAGGTGCAGAACAATGGCACTGTTGAAAATCTGGAGTGAAAATATTAGAAGTTTGCGAAGGTCCGAGCGTGCGTGCAAACTGAGCAATGCACACTCCTAACACAGTCATTTTATGGAGTATTGTCACCAAATTTTCAACACAGGCATTTTAAGACCTCTGCTCATGAACAGTGTCACTGTCATTTTCATAATGTGTCCTGAACACTGATTTCGCTCAGTGAATGCACTATTCAGCCGAAACAGCCGAATACTGTATACCCATGATTACCTGTGTTATGTTACTGCACTAAGTTCAATATGTCTGTACTAATATTCCCAGGTCACCCCTGAAAAAGGGACCTTCGGGGCCCAGCGGGCCTACCTGGTCATCAAAATTCAATAAATAAATAATTCTGCTCCAGAAGTGCGAAAACACATTTCGGCAAGGATGTGAAAAATGACAGCTGTACGGTTCACAAGAAGGTGTAGTAAAATGTCACTGTTGAGAAACAAAAAAGTGCTGTGTGCTTAAAAAATAAATGTGTCTTGGGGGTAGGAGTCAGAGTGGGAGTCTAATAAGCTAATAAACTACTTACCTTTAAAGTGCATAGTTTGCTATCTCATTAAACCCTCCTTGATGGAATTATTCTAATTATATTGCAAAAAATAGAGAATAATGGATAGCTCACAGGGTATTACTGGTGAGTAATACCATCGAGAGGTTCTGGGCACGTAGGAACCTCGAGAGCGAAGCTCGAGAAGTTCCAGTGTCCAGAACCTTGAGATGGTATCTCACCAGTAATACCCTGTGAGATATCCATTATTTTTTTAAATATTTGGATGCAAGTATTTTTTCCTGCTTTCACAAAGAAGAGTCCGACTTTTAGGTGACTGCCGTACTTTCTGTGAGACTCTCGCTGGGCCACTGTGTTCCTGCTGCCCCAACACTCACATACACACTCCAACGGTACTGGAAAGTTTTGTCTCACTCCTACCTTTTGGTTTCTTGGGGGGAGGGAGCACAGGGTCAGACTTCTAAATCCTTGGTGTGGTATGAATTAAAAAAAAAGAAACAAACTGAGGAATCAGTACAGACGGTTTACGCTCTTGCTAAGCAAGAGATCGACGCCATGTTTTTAAAACTGCTTTGGATGCCCACAGAGAGAAACCGTTCAATGATGAGCCACGCTGTAAATATCCTCTCTTGATTGACGTTTGCCAGCTTTACCAGTTTTTTGAATTGTGCGCTTGTGCTCTTGAGCTGCAGTGATAATACTATCGTTCAGGTCCCGAATTATACTATTACAGGACCTGAACAATAGTATTATCACTCTCGAAGTGTGGTATTATCACTTTGGGAGTGACAGTATTACTGCAAAAAAATTGTATGCTTTACTATACTATTAAATTGCCGATCCATATATTAAAATACATTAATGCATCTATCAGGGTTAAAGTGCAAAATGTAAAATTAGGGTCAGAAGTCCCTAGAACCTTGGCAGATCTGTCCTGTGGTGTTCCTTGTGGTTTGAATGATCATGGAATGCAGTGTTTCTATTACCCTAATACTGGCAGTCTGTCTGCATGAATTGCTATATCATTTACTTTTTTTGACTACTAAGTGCCAATACGAAGGTGGTACCAAACCTCTGATGCATCACTTTTCAAATCCTGATGAATACCACACCACCATTCCAGGGACTTTTAACGTTAATGTTTCATTGTCTTATAGGTCACAAACCATTCTTTCCACCTGAACAGAGTGAGACAGACAACGTGCTTTGAAGAAAAATGGCCACAGCCATGTTTTAATAAACAGTTTAATGAATAGTTACAGCCAAGTCAGTGTGATGTGCAGAGCAAGGTAGCCATGGCAAGTCATTCATTAAGCCAGTCATCATCATGATCATCACAGTGGCCATTGCCTTATCTCCAGGGGAGCCAACTTAATGAGTACTAGCCACCGTGAGGGAACTGGCCTTCGGGCCATGAGGGATGACCTCAGCTGGGTGCCAATGTACCCCTCTCCTGTCAGAGGACACTGCGTTCCACAGCAATGCCCAAATAGGCTATCTCTCTGATTGCCCCTTGAATGGGTGACACAAGCTGTCTGGACCCTCACCTCTTGCCAGCCTCAGAGTTGATCCACCTGCAAAGATGCATGATTCCCTGTTCCCCGAGCTGTACAAACCTTGTAAGACTACTGTGTCACCACAGGATGAGGACATACAAAATGCTTATAATCCACCAAAAGATGTTCACACTGCTATTTCTATCAAAGTACTTTGTAGGTTATCTACAAATTTACCATTGCCTAGGCTAGACAGGTACACATGAGCTTATAGATGGGGTACCTTTGTCACTGTGTCATGATGCCTCAGAACAGAACCCCCCTCAATATTGTCCGTAAACAGTCACATCATCATATTGATCAGTCTGTGTGATCTTTCAATTGGTTTAGGGTTTCATGCATGCATGCCGCCAATGCCTTCTTTGAATTATGTGAGAACACATAATGTACACCCATGGCCAAGTGCATTTCAATAAGGTCATGTTCTGTTTCATTATTTGCAACAGTTACAGTGATTATTCAGTTCCCAGATTGTTGCCTTCCATGTGTACAGCCAAGATGCTGGGAAGGTTCCACTGCGGAGCTTCAGCTAGGATCCATGGCAGCAGAGCACTCCATCTCATCCCTTGCCATCCCAGCCAAAGTACACAAGCTTGTCCAGGGTCCGGAAGCAGGTTCTTGTCTCTCTGGGACTGCATTGCTCTGCAGGCCACCCAGTGGATACATGAGTGCCCACAGATCAACACATATCTGGGCTGGGAGATTCCCCTGTCAACAAACAAAACAAGAGTTACAACATATGAAGTCTCACATATCTTTCAAAGGTCTGTGACTTCCAGTGGCCATGGTACTGAATTTTACTATAAACCATTCTGCCCGTGATGCAGTCCCAGTACAGAAGAAGTGGGTATTAAACTCCTTCAAGTCTACTCCCACTACTCTCATGGCCTTCCCCAACACATGTTAAAATTGAAAGACTGTCACTGGGGACCCATCCATGTGCCGAAAAAAATGCTACTCCCACAGTAGTCTGACAGGATACATAATTCTGAACCCATGCTCTGATGTTCCATTGTACCCCCAAGGGTGATCTCAGGCTATGCCAACACCCCCACGTCCTTCTGTCCATCGTGTTTCTATGCAGCTAGACACACACACCATCCACTATCACATCATCATTCCCCAAGGTCACTGGCAAATCAGTCACCTTACTTGGCTGCCCTGGTTCCAATATTCTAAAGGCACTACAAAAGGCCACCAAGAAGGCTGCTGTAAACAACCGCACCTCCGAAGGTTTGGCGCACACCTTCGGTAGCTGTTCCCACACACACTTCAGGAGTGTCTGGTAAGTAGCTGCCTGCCATTCTGTTGGTTTGGGATCCCAGCCCCAGTCCTCTAACAGTTTGTGAAGGGGAAAGCCCACATGGCATCTGCCTGGCTTGAGACTTTTGAAAACCAAGCCATCCCTGCGAGGTGCTGCCACATAGCCACTGGCATAGACCTTTCCCTCTCATGTGCAGAACATCCTGAGCACAGCTGGCCCACTGGGATGGGCTATAAGTTTCCCCATCCTGCACCTGCCGTGCATTCAAGAAATTCTCCATCCCTCTCTAGTATGACACCCTCATGCTGGGCACCAAAGAAGACCTGAATAACTCCCAGGCTTCTGGGTCACCAATTCCCAGAGGTAGGCTGGTTCTTCACTGGGGTACCTCTCCACTTCTGCAGCCAGCCTTCAAAATCTCTGCCACTGTGAACGAGAAGGAGTGTCAGCATTATTGTTGTCAACACCTGGTGCATGTACTGCTCTAAACTGTATATTGAGAAGCAGACATTTTAGTACAAAAACCCACATAAGATTACCCAGTGGGCCCTTGCTACCAAGCTGGCCATTGATGATGTAAACTACCCTGGTATTGTCTGTCCTGAAGATCACCTTTTTATCCCTCAGCTACTCCCCCAATATAATTAGGACTATCACAATGGGGAAGCATTCCAGCAGTGTGATCTGTGTAACTAATCCCTCTGCTACCCAAGACTATGGCCACTGACCTGCACACCATGCTCCTCCAAAGTAAACCCCGAAACCTAAGCCTCCAGATGCATCAGTGAACAGCTGCAGCTCCTGACTGGTGGCTGGCTGTGGCCAAATGGCCACCCCATTAAAGCAATTTAAAAATGTCAGCCACACATCTGGGTCCTCCCTCAAGGTTTCTGTCACCCTTATGCTGTGATGAGGTTTGGAGCAACCAGAGCCCACACTGGCTTTCTGACACATGAGCATCCTGCCCATGGGAATGATCTTGCAAGCAAAATTAAGGTGGCCAACCACCTGCTGCAATTTCAGAAGGTGATCTTGCAAGCCTTGACCACCCACTCAAGAAGAGCCCTATGGATGGCTAATTTATCCTGGGGCAGACAGAATTCCATGGCTGCCGTGTTGATCTCTGTGCCCAAAAAGCTGAGCCTTGTGCATAGTCCCTCTGTCTTCTCTTGGACCAGAGACAACCCCAAGTCATTGCAGACCTCTTAATTAACTGGCCACAGTGCTCAGGTTCTAAGGGTCTCCAGTTTCTCCTGGGGCAACCAAAATTCAGTGGCAACCATGTTGATCTCTATGCCTAAAAAGGAGATTCTTGTACATGGCCCTTCCATCTTCTCATGGTCCAGAAGCACTCCCAAGTCAGTCCATACCATCTGAAAGACCTCCATTAGCTGGCCATAGTAATCAGTGCCTACCTGCCCTACAAACAAAAAGTCATCCAGGGAGTGAACTGCTTTCAACCGAGCTGCCCGGCTTGTGGTGGCTCAATGGAGAAATGTGCTAAATTGCTCAAAGGCAGTGCACACCACCACACACCCCATTCACATGGAATTACTGTGATTTATACTGTGGTATTAGGATGACAGAAGACTACATGCCCATATAAGTCATCCCCACTTCTCAGTGGTTATTTAGTATACATAATATTAAAGTGAGCATCTAGTTTGATTTTGAATCTAGAAAACATTGGTTGGTCTATTACCTCCTGTGGTAGTTTATTCCACAGTCTAATTGCTTTCAGAAGAAAAGCATTGTTTCTGATGTTTGTTTTGGCCAATATCATAATTGCCCTATTGTGCATTTTTAATTATAGTTACTCACTTTGAATTTACTATCAAAGGCAGATGTAAGTTCTGTGTCTTTAAGTATTTTGTAAAAGGTAAGAATGTCACCCTTTTGCCTTCTCAATTCCAAAGGCCATAGCTTAAGCTTTGAAAGCCTTGAATGATAGTTTGTGTTTTTCAAATAAAAAATCTATTTGGTGTATCTTCTTTATGATTTCTCTTAAGATCTCAACATCTTTTCTCAGATAGGGGTCCCATACCTGCGTACAGTAATGAAGGTATAGTCATACATAAGCTTTATATAGAGGCATCATTACTGATTGTGATTTGTTAGAAAAAGCTTTTCTTATACATCTAGTCAGATGGTTAACTTTTGTTGCCACTGCCCTGCATAGAAACATAGAAGCTGACGGCAGAAAGATGTCCATCTAGTCTGCCCATTTGTTTTAGAACTATTTGACACTCCAGTTGCCCTTTGTAGTCAGGGCTCCCTTGTGTCTATCCCATGCGTTCTTGAATACCCCCACAGTGTTGACCTCCATAAACTCTTGGGCAGGCTGTTCCAGGCATCCACCACTCTTTTTGTGAAGAAAAACTTCCTGGTGTTGGTAGAAAACCTCCCTCCTTGCAGCCTGAGGTCATGTCACCTGGTCTTAGAGCCCCTTTTGAAGTGAAAAAGTTCCTGTGCCTGTACCTTGTTAATGCCTTTTATGTATTTGAATGTTTCAATCATGTCCCCTCTCTCTCTTCTCTGATCCAGGGAGTACATATTCAGTTCCCTAAGTCTTTCCTCATAGGACATGTACTGCAGACCCTGAATCATTTTTGTTGCCTTTCTCTGTACTGTTTCCACCCGGTCAATGTCCTTTCTGAGGTGAGGCCTCCAGAATTGGACTCCGTATTCAAGGTGAGGCCAGACCAGCGATCTATACAGTGGTAATGCCACCTCTCTCCTCCTGCTTGTGATTCCCCTCCCAGTGCAGCCCAGCATTCTGCTGGCCTTCAATCTTGCCTTCTCACACTGCTTACTAACCTTCAAGTTGTCCGAGACTATGATTCCCAGAACTTGTTCCTGGTTTAAAGCTGCCAGTCTTTCACTTCCTAGGCAATACTCCTTTCTTTGATTTTTCTTTCCAATGTGCATGACCTTGTACTTTTTGGCACTAAATCTCAGCTGCCACACTCCAGACCATTCTTCTAGTTTCTTGAGGTCAGCTTCCATCTTGCTCACTCCTGAGGTGTCCACCCTGTTACATATCTTGGTGTCATCCGCAAACAGACACACCTTCCCTTCCAGTCCATCAGCGATGTCTGCTATAAAAACATTGAAGAGCAGATGCCCCAGCACTGAACCCTGAGGCACTCTTCTGGTCACCCTGCCTTCCATCGATTGCGTTCCATTAATCTGTACCCTCTGGGTTTTGCCTTGTAACTAGTCTTGTACCCATCTGACTACTTCTGGAGCAGTCCCTGTGTGGTCAAGCTTCTTTACCAGCCTTCTGTGTGGAATCGAGTCGAAAGACTTACTAAAGTCTAGGTAGACCGCATCTACTGCCCCACTGTCATTCACTGTTTTTGTAGTGGTAAAAAAACTCGAGCAGATTTGTCTGGCATGACCTACGTGCTGTGAAACCATGCTGTCTAGGATCTTGCTGGCCACTAGTTTTGAGGAATGCCATGATCCTCTGTTTGAGTAGTGTCTCCATTAGTTTCCCTACTATAGATGCGAGGCTCACTGATCTGTCATTACTACCCCTCTCTGCAGCTGCCTGATTTGTGAAGTGGAACCACTATTGACTTTTTCCAGTCTTCAGGTACCACATCGCTCTTCAAGGATTTCATGAATAGAAGTGCCAGAGGAGCTGCTAATTCTGCCCCCAGTTCCTTAAGGATTCTGGGGTGCATCTCATCTGGTCTCATGGCTTTGTCTGCTTTTAGTTTATTTAGTGCCTCCCATACTTCGGCTTCTGTAAAGTGACTTGTGTCTACCCCTGATCCTGGGGTGTTGTGTTTTTTTCAGGGCTGGGCCATCCCCATCTATATTTCTCTGTTTCTATCCCTGTGGAACTCTACTAGTTACCCCTCCATCAGGTGACAGGAAGCCATTTACACAGACTATTTGTGTTCTGTCGGATAGCCAGAATGATATCCATGTGATAATGCTTGCTTTGACCTTTAATTTGATTAACTTTTCTATTATTCCATTATGTGGTAGAGAATCAAAAGCCTTTCTAAAATCAAACCGCATAATGTCTACTGGATTATTTTGATTTAGGCTCTTTGTTACAGTATTGTAGAACATAAGGAGGTTGGTGTTACAACTCTTACCCTCCATGAATCCATACCAAGTTTTGTCTAAGAGTCTCCTGCACCTCAAATCTTGAATAAGTTTTTTGATTACTCCCTCAGTCACTTTACTGACAATGGAGGTAAGGCTTATAGGGCCTATAATTCAAGGGTAGATTTTTGTTCCCCTATTTGTAGACTGGGACCACAATGGCCCTTTTCCAGTCCCCTGGAACAATACTTTCTTTGAGTGTTTTGTTACCTATTATGGAGATAGGTGCTGCTAAGATATCTGACAGTTTCTTAAACAGGTGAGGGTGAATGCCATCTGGCTCTTCAGATTTGTTGATATCTAATTTATAACAGCCAAAAGAACCGCTCCACTCTCTAATACCTGTGCTCCCATGCAAAATCTGTGACAGTAGCAAACAAAAACGCGAGCACCAGGCTTTAGCTGTAATAAACTTTTTCAATAATGCAAATAGTGCATAAAAAGATTAAATACCATAGCATACAAATGTGGCCATAGATCCAACTCATGGTAAGAAGGGTTGGTCTCGGGACATCTGAAATGAATTTCTTCCCATAAACCCAGGTACAAATTTGCATAATTGGGGTAGAAGTTGCTATGTATTGTAATCTGCAAATATGTAGTGTCTTGAAATAGGAAAGTACTAAGCTGCATGTTGTGTTTATTTATATATATATATATATATATAAAACCCCCATGTGTATTGGTTACAGGATCTATACAAGTTATAGCTATTTAAAATATGAAATTTTCATGATTATTAAAAGAAAAGAATAATAAGAGCTTACTAACTGGAGGGACCCTGTTGTAAAGGAGTTAATAATATATATATATATATATATATATATATATATATAATGTATATGGGGGATAAATATAAGCTGTATTTCAATATACTCTAGAATGTGTGTATGAATTCAGCTAGAAATTATTGTCCATTGCTGACAGGAATAAGCCACTAATCCATGGTTTTCACCACTGTTCGATTTATACATATTAATACTGGGCCTATCCATTCAGATAAGTATTGTTTTTAAGTTATATTTATAGCACTTTTTTATATGGCACTTTAATAGTAATACAGAATTGGCTACTGTGCCTTTAAATTGATGCTGATTTGAGATTGTTTGGGTATTGTTTTTAAACCACGATGTCTCCCTTGGCCAGTATCCCTTGAGAAAGCCTTGCAGCAAAACCTGGTCGGGAGTTCTGTTTGCAAGTTTGCACAGCTATGGCCACGTTTGTATGCTATGGTATTTAATCTTTTTATGCACTATTTACATTATTAAAAAAGTTTATTACAGCTGAAGCCTGGTGCCCGCGTTTTTGTTTGCTGATATCTAATTTATCTAGTTTCTGTTTTATATTTTCTGCTGTACATAAAGGGATTGGATAATCTTGTACTGACTGCTTGCTGTTTATTTTTTCTATGTTTTATTCTGACGTGGAGCCTTTGGAAACTAATTTATGACTCAAAGGGTTGTAATTCTGATTTCCCTAAATAAATAAATAAATACATTTTGGGTTAGGGGTTTGGATTCTGTATATAAGTGGAATAGAAATAGTCATTAAATATGGTAGCCATATCTTCTGGCTTATTATAAATACTGTCATTTTGAATTAGAGGTCATATTACTCTTGATGTCTTTCTTTTTGCATTAATCTACAAGTAAAAACTTTTAAAATTCTCTGTATTTGACCGTGCATTTTTAATAGATTGTTTTAGGATTTTTTAGTATTAATTTGTATTTATTGATGCTAGAAATAGTTTATTAGTTTTTTATTTGTGCAAAAAGTTTTTTCTGAGCTGGCCCGCCATCGTAGTGGTTGGATTTCTACTTGTGACATCAGCAACCTGAGTTTGGGAACAAGCCCAGGAAGCTGGAGGGCCAGCCAGGGGAGAAGGCTTGAGCATCCCAAGGACAGCTCGTTTTCTCCAGGGAGGGAAGGGGGTCAACATCCCAGTGCAGGGCTGGCCCCAGGCCGGAGTCTGGGCTGCTTGCATCACCGAGGTGCAAGCGAGGGGAGGACATTGCGGGTGTCGGCGCTATAAGCCCTGATGTCAGGGGATCATGTGGCGTCAACAATGGAAAAAATGGCTACGGCATCTCTGGTAGGCAGGCGCTAGCCCCAATCCCCAAAACCTCCTACCTGCAACCCGAACTGGCATCCCGGCAGAGACAAGGAAGCTTACAAGGGTAAACCCCTGACCCCACCTGAGAGTTAACCAAAACTCTATGAGGATGTGACTGCTCAGAGGGTCAGGTAGGAGAGAGGGCATGTACAAGGCATACGCGATTCCCGAATAGAGGAGTGTCGATGGCTGGGGGAAGTATAAAAGAGAAAGTAAAAAAAAATGTTTTTTTCTTTTTATTTAGCAATCTTTGTATTTTGTAATTTAGCCAGCTTGGTTTCATCCCTCTGTTGTTATATACCTTTTTCTTGGGGATATACTTGTTGACCAGACTGTGTGTTGTACCAATAAAAAGACACTAAGCATCTGCTGAATTTAGCTGAATCAGTTTATTTTGTAGGTCTATTGTTGAGAGTTGCTGCTTAATGGCTCCCCAGTCAGCTTTGTTATAATTAAGGAAAACTACCCTTAGTAGTTTTGATAGGGTTTTTATCTATCAGGGGAAAAACATACTGTATTGTGGTTGCTGTTGAGAGTGAGGCTTTAATTTCGATGTGACGTACCCTACCTGGAATACTGGTTAGTATTACATCTAGGATATTTTAACCCCTAGTAGGTTCTGTAATCAGTTGTTGCAGTTTTACATAGAAACATAGAAGTTGACGGCAGATAAGGACCTCAAGGCCCATCCAGTCTACCCATTTTTTCTACCTTATGAATGTGTCATAGGTATTTGCTCTGTCAATGGTCTATCTATTCATACTCATCTGTATTGCTCCCTTATGCCGATCCCATGCCTGTTTGAAGCCCTGCGCTATATTAATATCCACCACTTCCTGAGGTAGGCTATTCCATGCATCCACCACCCTTTCTGTGAAAAAGAACTTCCTCACATTACCCCTTAATCGGCTTCGATCTAATTTCATGCTGTGTCCTCTTGTTCTGCTGTTTTTCTTATATTGAAACATGTTAGACTCTTTCACCTTGTTAATGCCCTTAAGGTGTTTAAATGTTTCGATCATATCACCTCTCTCCCTCCTTTGCTCTAGAGTATACATACAGTATTGAGCTCCGTTAATCTGTCCTCGTATGTTTTCTGATGCAGTCCCTGCACCATTTTAGTTACCCTTCTCTGGACTGCCTCCATTTTGTTAATGTCCTTGTGCAGGTGCGGCCTCCAGTACTGCACACAGTACTCCAGATGGGGCCTAACCAGTGTCTTGCAAAGAGGGATTATTACCTCCCTCTTACGACTTGTGATACCCCTACTAATATACCCCAACATCCCTCTAGCCTTACCTGCTGCTTTACTGGTATATAGAGCACTTCTGGATGATGACTTATGGCCAAAATTAGGCCTTGAGTTAAGGACCCAGTTATAGGATACTAAGGCACATCCACTTCAAATTAAGATCAGTACTTATTGTACAAATAGCAGGAAATATTGGTTTAGTAAAAGGGTAAACAGAATATGGAATAGTCTACCAATAGAGGTGGTAGCAAGTGTGAATATGTCTGAATTTAAGATAACACTAGGTGATTATCTGATTACACAAGGTATTATGGGTCATTAATATGGCAGGCCACTATGGACTTCGGTCTTCTTGGCCTTGTATTTACCTATGAGACCTACTGGTCGGCTTGGATGATTTCAGGTCATTTGTGATGATGATGCCCTAGTCTCTTTCTTCCCTTGTGGTTGCCAGCAACTCCCCTCCCAACCTATAGGTGGCTTCAGGGTTTCTCTTCCCTATGTGCATGATCTTGCACTTCTTTGCGCTAAACCCCAGTTGCCACTCTTCCAACCATTTTGCTAGTTTATCCAGCTCTTTTCTCATTCTGCCCACCCCATCTGGATCATCTACTCTGTTGCAGATCTTGGTGTCATCTGCAAACAGACAAACCTTAGCCTCCAGTCCATCTGCAATGTCACTGATGAAGATATTGAAGAGGACTGGCCCCAGAACTGATCCCTGAGGTACCCCACTTGTGACTTGAATCTCTTCTGACTGTATACCATTTACCACCACTCTCTGTTTTCTGCCCGCCAACCAGTTGACCAACTTCTGACCCACCCTGAGCCTACCCAGCTTGTTAATCAATCTTCTGTGTGGAACAGTATTGAAAGCTTTGCTGAAGTCAAGGTAGACAACATCAACTGCACCCCTTTGGTCCACCCCTCTGGTTACCCAGTCAAAGAAATCTATCAGATTAGTTTGACAGGACCTTCCTGTTGTAAACCCATGCTGTCTTGGATCCTGTGCTCCAGTGGATTCCAGGTGTTGCACTATCCTTTTCTTAAGGTGTCCCTCCATAATCTTGCCCACTACTGAGGTAAGACTGACTGGTCTGTAGTTCCCTGCCTCCTCCCTGCACCACTCTTGTGGAGTGGGATCACATGAGCCCTCCTCCAGTCTTCTGGGACCTCTCCTGTGCTCTGAGACTCACTAAACAGTTCTGCTAATGGCTCTGCTAGTTCCACTCTTAGCTCCTTTAGTACCCTGGGATGTATGCCATCAGGTCCCATTGCCTTATCCGCCCTGAGCTTAGCAAGCTCTTGTAGGACCCTTTATTTTGTGAAGGGACTAGTGCACACATCCCTGTCCCCTGTGTCCATGGTGCTGAGCTGTGGGCCCTGCCCTACATTCTCTTCAGTAAATACTGAGTAGAAGTATCTATTCAGGATAGATGCTTTTCCTTGGTCCTCCTCCACACACTCCCCCTTATCCCCTTTGATCTTAGCAATACCCCTGCTGGACTTTCTCCTTTCACTAATATATCTATAGAAAGTCTTGTCCCCTTCTTTTACTGTTTGTGCTAGTGTTTCCTCGGTTTGGGCCTTTGCCTGCCTTACTGCCTTCCGTGCTTCCTTTAGGAAGTTTGGTATGCCTCCCTATCTTCATCCCACTGCATTTCCTTATATTTCCTGAAGGCCAGCTTTTTGGCTCTGACCTTTTCTTCTACTGTTTTTGAGAACCAAAATGGTTTCCTCCTTCTTTTGCTCTTGCTTTTCTCTCTAATGCAATGGGATGTTGCTTCAAGTATTGCATCCTTTAATGCTTGCCCACTATGTCTGTACCTCCTCGCCTGTATTTCTTCTTGCCAGGGTTAGCTTAATTCTGTTGGCCATCTTATCAAAGTACATGCTATATATTGTCTATTATCACCCTAGGGGGTCCTATACCTTTGCTGCCCCTAGGCCTGTATGTACCCTATGATATCTGACCCACTAGTGTCGCATATATGCTTATCTCTATACTATGTACTACTGCTTTAATGACCATTGTTGTTTCACTCCTGTGTTGGAGCATGCCGCTCCAGGTTTGTACTGTGACTATGTATTTCTCTCACGTATGCCTTGTAACTATGTATTTCTCTCATGTATGCCTTGTAACTCTCCCGGGTCGCACCTGAAAATAGGCACCAGCTGTCTAGTGTGCTTACCCGGTTACCAAAAGCAAATAAATAAATAAATAAAGTCAGCTGCTCTGAAGTCACATATTTTTGCCTTGGAATGGGATAATTTAGTTCTATTGGCCAAATTAAACCATACCATGTAATGGTCATTGGCCCCCAGGTGACCTTCTACCTGGAGATCTGTGATCCTTTCCCCATTAGTCAGTACTAGATCTTGGATAGCCCTGTCTATTGTGGGTTGTTGTACCAGTTGTTTGAGCCCCTCCCACAGGGAGTCCACCATGTGTCTTGTTTTGGTAGATGTTCCTGCTGGTATTGACCAATCTGTATCTGGCATGTTAAAGTCTCCCATTATCAGAACCTCCCCTTTAGCTGTCATGTTTTGTATATCTTCTAACAGAAATGTGTCTATGTCCTCCCCCAGTCTGGAGACCTGTACACAACCCCAGTTCATATGGCTGTCCCATTTCCTGTTTCCAGGGTGACCCACACTCTTCTGGCTCCGTATGTGTATTCTGAATTTCTGTAGCTTTGATATTTTCTTTGACATAAAGGGCCCCCCACTACACCTTGGTCTCTTCAGAACAGTACATAGCCGGGTACTGAAGTCCCTTAAGTGTGGTTACTGGTAAACCATGTCTCGCTAATGGCTACTATGCCCAGTTTAGCCTCTGTCATTGTTGCCTGCAGGTCTGGGATCTTGTTTCCCAGACTGCGGGCATTAGTGTACATGATTTTCCATTGGCCAGATTTTGGTGTGTTAGTTGTTGCGCAAGGTCCGGCATTCCCTTGCGCATCATATGGGGAGCCAGACCTTTTTCCTTACCTGGTGATGCAAATGAACTATAAACATGCTGAACTCCTGTTTGATCACTAGCTGAGGGGGGGGAGGGGTGCTGCACCCCTCTCCCCATTTGCTAGTTTAAATATTCTGCAAAGGCATCAGACTTCTGTCCCAATTCACTGACTCCCTCCTTAGTCAGATGCAGTCCATTGAATTTAAAGAACTTTTGCTCCCAAAGCTGTTGCCTGTTACCTACAAATGCGTGTCCTTTTTCCTGGCACCAGCCCTTGAGACACATGTTTACCTCCCTTATCTCCCCTTCTCTGACCTTCCATCCATCTGCCCCCTCTCCCAGACTGGCAGGATCTCAGAGCAGGAGATGCCAGATGAAATGGATGACAGTGTGTCTCCCAGCCTGGTCAGGTGTTTCTTGGTCTCCACAACTGACTGGTTGGCGACATTGTTAGTCCCTATGTGTACCAGGATGTCAATGTTTTCTCCTGCTTCCTGCACAATTTTAGCAATGTGGTCAGTGTCTCTCCATGCTGATGTACCTGGGAGACAGCTGACCATTACCCTCGGCTGGAGGGTAGGTATCAACTCCCCAAATCATGGAGTCTGCTATGATCAGAAGTGTTTTGGATTTCCTTTTTTTGTTTTGGTCCCAGTTTTGGGTGAGTTTTGTTGCACTAGCTCCTGTGCTACAGTGTCATCTGCCCCTTTGTTTGATTTTGGAAATAGAGGCAGATACCTGTTTGTAGTTTTTATATGGTTTTTGGAGGTGATACGTTGGAGAGCACTGAGTGATGTAGCACCTGATTTGCCCTTCCTAACCACTTGCCAGCCTTCTGAACCAACTACCTCCTGTGGTCGATGTGCTTCAGTTGGATGTTGGGGAAAAGGCAGGTGGTTCTTATAATATATTTTCTCCTGAATATGTGATTTGAGGTGCTCAATCTCTGCCCATGCCGCCTGGAGCTGAGCCCTTAGATCTCCAATGGTCCAGCATGTAGGACAGCATCCTAAATCCTGTATAACTGCCCTTTTGAAAAGTGTCCCACAGTGCCTGCAGTTAATAATATCCATTCCAGATGATTCACTGGGTTTATAACCTGGTCCGAGTAATTAGAAGGAGGAAAATGAAAGCAAAACTTTGATTTTTTTGGTTTGTTTGTTGGTTTTTGTATAACTTGTTATAACAAGTTAAATTACTTGTACCTCTGTAAGTTAGGTCACTGTGTGAATACCCCCTGATCCTTCCCTTCCTGCTTTGCTACAGGAAATGTCATGACTGTGCTACTCTATAAAAGGAGTGTAGCGTGGGGTGGTTGGGTAGCTGGGCCCTTCCACTGCCGAAAAAGAAGAACCATGGACAAAAGAAACAAGGAGGTAAGAGCAGAAACAATCAACTAACAACAAATACAGTGGCCCTGAAAGCTTTGCCTAATGATAGATATAGAGAATAATGCATATGTATGGGGTTGATATGGAGTTTTTTTTTACACACCCAAGTTGTGTGATAATATGTAAACCTCGAGAGTGAAGCTTGAGCAGTTTTACTATTATCACACAATGAGGGTGCATAAAAAAACTCCATATCTGCCTCCTACATATATTTTATTTTTTATAATAACTGGTGCAAAATAAAAACTGTCTCAGAAGGATTACGAATTGGCGATCACTTAAGTTGCTTTTTAGCGATGGTAAGCTTGTGAGTGCATGTTTACCGTTGGAGAACCGTCTCGTGCTGCCTCGGACAATTTCATTGGTTTGTGCTGGTGTATGCTTCTCGGTGCAAAGATGTAAACGTTATATCAACCCACGCGTTGATACGAGTTTTTTCATATAAAACTGTGGGTTGATACAACTTTTCAAAGTTGCTAAAAACAAGTTGATATTGGACTTCACCAGTTATTATAAAACTGTAAAACCTGTAAAGCACCACCTGTAATAATTTCACAGAAGATATACCCTGCAAAAAACATTTTGTTACATAGAAAAATAAAGCAGTAACAGAAGATATACCTTGTATCAGAGAAGATTACAGCAGTAATCTGTAAGCACAAAACAATAACAAACCTGTAGGCACACCCTGTAATAATGCAGCAGAAGGTATACCCTGCAACAGCAATTTGAATCAGAGAACAATAAAGCAGTAAAATGTTAGCAAAAGACAGTAACAAACCCTGTGAATACAAAGGAAAATAAAAGCACACAGTAAATCTGCCTAGCCAAAAGAAGCCTTAATTTTTTTCCTTGCTCTGATAATGTTCCTTGCTCTATCCTTACAAGCAAACCTAGAAGAAAAGAGCTCAGGTGAAGCTAGGTGCCTTTGCCAGCAAACCTAGTCTTCCAGGTTACCTAGGTTATTGAGATGGTCTACAATATTTTGATCATGTAAACTGGTTGCCTTTGCCTCAGGCCAGTTAATGTTTGGAAAATTAAAGTCTCCTGTTATGACAACATCTCCTAATTCAGTAGCAACAGTTATTTGATCCAGTAGTAAGGAGATTGACTCATGGGTACTATTTGGAGGTCTCTATATGACTCCCAAGGAAAAACCTGGTACCATGGGATCCACTCACTTTAAGTCATATGGATTCAACCTCATTTCCATCCGGTGTATTTGTGTTAATTTCACGGCATTCAAAGGTATCCTTGACATAAATTGCCACCCCCACCTCTATATCCAGTTCTGGGTTTATTAAATAGTTGATACCCCTGCATCTCTTGGTCCAAGGTGGTATCTTTCTCCCACCATGTTTCAGTAATGCACATAGTACCGAGTGCTGCTGTTAAAACCATAGCATTAAGTTCCACTACTTTTGTACTATTGAGACATTACTATGTAAGTAATGTTGCCCCTCCAATTTCATACACAGCAGATCTCTGTCATCAGGATGCACTGGTAGCAGCATAAAAGTGGACTCGATATCAACCTTTCCTAAGAGAGATCCCTGTCCCTGAATCATCTCTATTGCCCTGTCGAACAGTACATACTGTATATAGGATAGTGTATGGCGTCCCGTACACTACAAGGCTATTCTTTACCCGAGTGTTTTCTATGATAGCAGATGACATCGAGAGAGAAGATTGAGAGGTTTCTCTGCCAGCATAGAAAACATGAGGGTAAAAAAAGAGTAGCTGAGTAGTGTATGGGATGCATACACTCCTCTTTATAGTGTATGGTCCCAACAAAATGATTAACTTACATTTTTGGTGTAGATGGAGCCAGCATTTGCCATCCACAGCAGCCATTTCACTGGCATACAATCGCTGGCCAGCTCGCGCACACGCTTCAACTGGCCCAATCCTATGAACAGCACTGAAGGGGGGGTGGCATTATGACGTCCTCACTAACACAGAATGAAAAGTCATTCTGTGTTAGGATGTCATTACTAACACAGAATAACTTTTTACAGTGTATGGTTTTCCATACACAACATTCGACCATACACTATAAGACAATGACATGTGGACTGGGTCAATATGATGGTTAACTGGTCACCCTCTGGGTATGCTAAGTGATTCATCATCTGATATTCACCCAGCACCTTCTTTGGAACCAGCCCAATGGGTGAAATCAGGAGATGATGCCGGGAAGGTGCTGTGAAGGGCTGACTTACCCTACCTGCTGCTACCTCTTTGTTCAACTTAAGTTGTTTCCTGGCAGACTTCAGGTTATCTGCCTCATAAGCCTGGCATGGACCCTCATTCAGTATCTGAAAGCCAACCCTGAAGCCTTCTGCCAAGGCATGAGTGGCCATTCTCTTTTGGTTATTGGCTAGCCATCTCCCAATGAGTTTTACCCTTATTGACGTTGGGAGCCTTGTGCCATTTTCAAAAAGGCCAAAAGGAATTGTTCCCCTTTTGTACTGTCTGAATGGGTGTGGGCGATCATACACTAAGCACTCATGTTTGAACCTGTATGAGTCTGATTTATAAGTCCCCTGATCATTGCTATAACAATGCCCATCCCCCACCCCTCCACTGCTACCCTGCATCCCTTTATTTGGTGACATAGATCCCCTAACTGGGAATCCACTGTTTGAGTGCTGTACTCCCCCCAGGTTTATCCTCCATACTAGGGGACGGTCCAACATGTTTCATGCCCTGCCTGGCTCATTCAGTTTGCACCTATGAAACTCTTCATCATACTCTAGCCATCCCAAACCAGGTTTACTGGCATGCATGGACATAATCCAACTGTAGTAAGTCCACAGCCCTGCTGCTTTAGCTGGATTTACCTATGTCCACAACCCTTCAAATATTGCAAAGCTGGCTGACCAATTTTCCCCACTGTGCCAAATTGTAACATTGTGCTTCTTTTCCATCCCCTCATCTTCCTCCTTCTTCTCTTTTTTCTCCTCTGGCTCTCTGGGGTTACTGAGCAACATGAATACATCCACCTACTCACTATTAGCAATTTGCTGGAGGATCTCCTCTAGAAGATGAGAACCTACAGCTTTCCCAGGCTCACAAAGCCCATGTATGCTGGTTGTGATGCCCCTTGCTGGGATAGAGGGGCTGCAGGTGTACCCCTATGGGCTGACCCCCCCACCACTGTGCCTGACCCTGTGGAGTCCATCTGTTTCTGCTCCTGTACTGCTATGAATGCCAGGAATTTGTTGAGCTTTTGCTTAAGAGTTGAAGAACCTGCTGGGAGGGAGAGAGCTGTGAGCTGTGGAGATGACTACCAGGTGGTAGCAGACTGCCAGCTGCAGGAACACAATAGCCAGCGGAAGGGATAGAACCAGGATCTCAGGTTGAGGCAGTGGAAACACTGGAATCAGTGGTAGGAGCACTGAGCCTGGTGTAATGGACAAGTCTGGATTCTGGGGTGCTGATGATGGGGGCACTGGGAATGGCATCCCTACTGTGCTGGTTCTGGAGTGGTGGGACCAACTGGCTCAAGGAGCAGGTTGTCTCCTTGGCCTGCCAGAACTGGTGCCCCCAGGGCTCCATGGCCACTTTGGTGTACCTGGGGTGGGAACGTCAGACATCTGCTGTAATAATGCCCTCAACTGCTCATTAGACATATTCACCAAGTCTGGCCTACCTGGTTGAGGATTCACCAGTGCTGGAGGTGCCTGCCTGGGCTTTCTGGTCTTGCTTCTCTTAGTCGGTGGAGCTGGTGCTGAATCAAGTGGAACTGGAGTCGCAGGAGTCCCTGGCTGTGGTTGTGGTTCTGGGTTGAAGGACCTGCTGGACCAGGATGATATGGGTTCTGGAACAGAGCCTCCCACCAAGCCTTAACCTTTCCTTGCACGAGGGCCACAAGCTGTCAGTCAAAGTCCATACCACTGGCCTGTCTCCTGCTTGGCATCTTGGGTCCAACAGCTGTAATGATATAAGCACAACACAAAAAAAACATGTGTGGTCTTAGCCTTCACTGTCAATGCACCATAGGGTATATGGTTTGAAAAGTGCACATTAGTGATGCTGTATTAAACATGTCATTCTTACCCTCTTCTAGCCAATCGGCATCATTTTATATGAGTGGTATTACTGGCGCATCAATATGGCGATTCAGTAACCACCACTCACGATGCAGAGAGATATTAGTATAATCCCAGAAGGGATCCCTTCTGGATCTCCTGAAATGACTTAACTAATACAGGGGCAATTTGTTTGTAAAAAGTTTTATACCATTCTGCTGGCATTCCATCTGGGCCTGGGGTTTTTAAGGTTTTACTATCTGTTACCACTCTTTTAAGTTCTTCCATCCTAATTGGGGCCTTCAGTCTCTCTGCCACATCTTCTGGCAAACGGGGAAGAGTGAAGGAATGAAAAAAGTTCTCCAACTTACTCGAATCAGCTAGTACAGGGGCGGTATATAGCCGAGAATAATAATTCTTAAAGCTAACTTTTATTTGTTCTGTGTGAGTTACTCGGGTATTAAATGTAGAATCAGTTAAGTGTGAAATGTATGTAGCTGTTCTCTGCCCTCTTAATCTTCTAGCCAGGTTCCGAGCCCCTTTTGGCCCTCCCTCAAACCTATATGATTTCAAAAAAAATAATCCTTATAGTCCTTATACTCCTATCCCACTAGGGGCAGCATCCTATCTCTACTAGGCAGCGACTCTGACAACTCTCTAACCAGCCCGCCTTCTTGAGCTGTGGAACATAGAATCCCTCTGTACATGTGTTTCCTGGCCTCCGTGAATCCTCAACCCTGACGCTTGGTATAATCCTTTTTGGCATTTCTCCTTCTTCTTGGTGCCTATGCACCCCTGCACCTGCTCTACTAAAATGACCCTGTATTGGTACACCTGTCACTCTAACCTAGCTCCCCTCAGCTGCCTGTTTCTCCTGCTTGGTCTTAACAGTATCACTCAGTCTCTACCTATTACTGACAAACAGTGTACCATCTCAACTAATGACTTTAGCTTTCTAATCTCCTTCTCTCCTGCCACACTCATCTACTCCTGCTTACTCACTGCGTGCTCTTGAAAAAGGATGTACCTACCTATCCTCCTTTTCTACTTGCAGCACAGTGAAAAACAAAAAAAACGTAATGTTCCCTAGAGCCTTGAATTCCTTGCCCAAAGACTACTCATACTGGCCGGTGGCATTGAATCTAACCCTGGTCCACAACCTAACACTCCACTGACAGCCACAACTAAAACAAAAAAAGGCCTAGTACTAGTCCATTTGAATATTAGAAGCCTCTTGAGTCACTTGACTGAGCTTGAAGTCTGGGCAAGGTTGGTAAATCCTGACATCCTATGCCTCACCGAAACGTGATTAAAACCTAATGTCTCAGATGCACACTGCTACCTGCCTGGGTATACTATCGTTCGACAAGACGGTTTGGTTCTAAAGGGGAGGGTGTTGCCATATACTACAAAAATCACCTTTCTATTAGTATTGTTCCTAACTCTGGTCCTCATATGCGATCCGAATCACTGCATCACACATTGACACTTGGGCGAAATGCCTGCACATCTTATGTGTACAACCCTCCCACTGGTGGGATGGACGGTCTCCAGAACCTACTTCAGCATGTATCTCTAACTGTGAACATGCATGAAATCATCCTACTGAGGGCGTTAATTTGAACTGGCAGGGACCACATCACAGTCTCCTTGCATCCACTGATCCAAAAGCACAATTTTCATCAACTAATAACTTGGAGTGCACTAAAGTCTAATTCACAATCAGGTGATGCGTATTGGACTGGATCCTCACCAACAAGACCCGGATCATATTATCTAAACAGCAGATCTGCTGACTCCTGACCGGACTACTGCCCGCGGTCTGTCACAGCCATGCTTCCTGCCCACCCTGCTCCTCAATCCCACCTGATTACCTTCACTAACTATGCTGCTCTGGATGTACAAACCTTCTCTCTGACATCTCTGGCATTGACTGGTCTGAAATCTTTTTTGCAACCAATACTGAAGCTGCCCTGGATACGTACCTCACCAAGTTTGGAGAAGTACAAAGGAGGCATGTACCAAAGACAATGAGAAGGGTCAGAGGTCAACCAATCCAGATGGTTGGACAAAGAACTTCTATGCAAACTTAAAACCAGGGACAAGGTCTGGAAACAATACAAAATAACTGGACTACCCAGGATCATCTCATGTATAAACAACATAAGTGACTGCAAAAAGCATATCAGACTTGCCAAAAGCAAATATTGCCAAAACCTATTGACTAGCTCCTCCTACAATGATCCCATGAAATCTTGGAGTCATATTAAAACCTTCCTAGGAACCACCAATCTGTCACCCATCGAAATGATACCTGTTGGGTCCACTGCAATGACTCTCACCATAGCCAACGCCTTTAATCAAAGGCAATTTTCTGACTCCATCTGCCTTTACATCCTCCTTAAATCTTCTGCTTCTCAGCATCACTCAACTGTAATTAGCACTGATTCTCAACCAGCTTCAGCTAAATCATTTTTATTTTAAAGGTTACTCGGAATCAAGTTTTCAAACTTCTCAATACCATCTCGGATAACACTAGTCCTGGCTCTGATACACTGGAACCTCATCTACTAAAAATGGCAGCTCACTTCCATATCCTGTCGATAGCAGGATCTTCACTCCTATCCTCTCCCACTTTGGCACTGTCACAAGAAATCTGAGCTGCCAGAATCCACCCGATGTTCAAAAAGGGAGCAAGAGATGATACATCGAACTATAGACCAATTGCCATCCTATCAGTCCTTAGCAAATTCTTGAAAAAATAGTATCCACACAGGTCATTGAATTTATTGAATCCTCTAATGTACTCTGTGAAGCCACAACATAGCTTCAGGAAGCACCATAGCTACCGACTGCAATGCGCGAAATTCACCCTCTGATGTACTCACTAATATGGATAAAGAGCAGCTAACAGGGCTGTGTTCATTGACCTTACAAAGGCTTTTGACCTCGTGGATCACCCATTGCTGCTTGCCACCTTCAGGAAACCTGAGCCTCATCCCCTGTAACTTCATTGGACTTCAGTAGCTACCTTACCAACAGGTCACAAGCAGTCAAATTTAACTCGCTATCTCCTGGACAGTACCCTGATCAATATTAAAGTTCGTGAGGGCTCTATACTTGGACCTCTCCTCTTCTCATTATTTATAAATAACCTCCCCAACGTCATAACATCTGGTAACTCACTCCTTTATGCGGATGACCTAGTTATCTATGCCCACTCTGACAATGCTACCAACCTTAATGCTGCTCTGACATCAGATTTCCACTTGGTACAACACTGGCTAAATACTCATCGCCTAGTACTCAATTCTAATAAAACTAAAGCTATGCTCTTTGGGTCACTCCATAAACTAAGAACCTGTTCATCTTCACTCAATATTCTTGACATAAATGGTACCCCACTGGAGACTGCAAGTTCAGGTTCCGTTATCTGGGTATACAGCTTGACCAAAATCTTGACTTGAATCACATGTCCAGAAACCTGTAAAGCTGTCAACTGCAAACTGGGGGCCGTCTACAGGACAAACTAACGCTCACTCCCACTGCCAAACCTGCCATTACAGGGAAGTCCTATTACCTACCCTGTCCTATTGTGCTCCCTATCCACTAACTATGGCTAACAAAACAGTACTACAAAATGGACACTACCTTTAACAATGTCACGTAAATATGCATCAAAAGCACCGCATAGAAACACCACTGTCAGTTTGCAAAGATCTAGGCTGGCTCCCCTCCTCCTCCACTAGCAATATTATCTCTGTTGCCTCAGACTCTATCATTAGAGTGGCGAAAACCAGCTACTCCATCTGAACTGCTCCAGCGGTGGTATCATGCGAGAACTGAGATCGTCCGACAAATCTCTCGCTAACTGTTCCCTGTCGACCATGCTACCCGGGGCATTCAGATAAGTTGCCACCCCCCACTCACATGGAACTCTGCTGCCTATGGACCTACAAGGAGTGCCTCCCTCACACCCCTGCTTTCAACAAAAAACTAATGATCACACCTTGCCTCTGTGTGACCCAACAATGCATGTGTGTTTGATCCCACTAAAAATCCTTAGTCTCTGTTCTCCCCCATCTAGACAACCTCTGTGTTCCCTTACAAATGTCTACTTGCTATCCCTCAACTGAGTTGTATGCCTATATAGTTACTAGTTCCTAACTGCCTGCACTTTACATGTTTTACAAATGCATCCTGTATGGATACTCTGTCCTATGATATCATGTCTAATATCTCTATAATGCCTAGTCACTGTGACTCTTATAAATAAGTGTAGTAGGTACTCCACCTATAATGGGTCTACCGATTGTTTTTTGTTATGTTGTCCTTGCCTAGCAACTTGCTCTATTTTCTCCTGTATTGTATATGTAATATGTATTACTCAATTGTTAACATTGTTGTCCCCATTGTGTTGCACTGAAAACCAATGATGTTACTGAATGTAAGTGATTACTGGTCCTCCCTACCTCCCCTCCCATTCCCTCACTCCACAACCTCTCCTGACCTTTGCCTATTCCAGTTCCACAGCTCCGGGTTCTGCCTACTTTCTCCGCTATATTCATAAATGTTCTCTGACTCCCCATCTCTCATAGCTTCCCTACCTCCTATGTGCTCTTGCTGACTATAGACTCCTTAGTTCCGGTTTTACTTGCACCTCTTCCCGCCGAGCTAATATAATCTCCTCACCAAGCTCCTAACTCCACCCCTCATGCTCCCTACCTCTCTGTACCATGCCATCTCAGTCTCCATAGCTGCCAGTTCAACTTCGCCCTTTCTGCCCTTCCTCCTGTATGCTCCTCCACCCTCTGCCTTGCAGTTTGCAGTTCCATAGCTTGAGGTTGAACTCACGCCCTTCCCGCTAAAGCCGTAAACTCTCTCTGGTTCTCCCTCTCCCACTTCCTCATGCTCCCCTACCCCATCTGTGCCTTGCCACTTATCAGCTCCATAGCTTTGGTTTCCATTTGCGCCTCTTCCCGCTAAAGCCATAATAGCTCCCTGGCTCCCCTTCCCACTCTCGTATGCTCCCCTACCTCTCCGTGCCTGGCTGATTCAGTTCCCAGCACCTGTCTTTTCCACGTCTTTTCCCGCTAATTGCTGTATTTTGCCCATGGCTCCTCCCCTCTCTTTCCATATGCCCCTACTCTTCTAATGCCTTGCCATTTAGGCTCCTTAGATCCGGATCTTACTCACGCCTTCTCCCACAAAAGCCGTAAATCGCTTTCTGGTTGGCCTTATTCCCTTCTTGTCTGAACCAGTTCTTGGCGTCACTAACCCAGGAGCGTTCCCCTGACAAGCCTTTTCCCCTCCTCGGAGACCATGCCCTCAGCCTCCCCTGCTGGCCCACGCTCTCTAAGCTGTTCTCCCCTGATCATCTGCCCTACTCACACCTCTCTTCCCCCTTCTTCCCCTTCTAGTCACCCCTCCATTACCCTCTGTCCTCCCTCTGATTATTTTCTAACTGTATGTACTGCCCTCCCCCTTCCCCTTCTCCTGCCTATTGCTTACCCTCCTTTAGCATTTTAGCCATATCACTCCCCCACTTACCGACCTCTCCCTTCTCCCCTGCTGTCCCTCGGTTTCACTAGCCTGGATGCAGGTGGTAACCTTAATACCCGCTAAAGCCCATTTTCGCCGTCACCTTTCTGCATTAGATTTTCACCTCCCCTGTCTTGCCATACCACCTCAGAGCTCTGAATTACACCTCTCCCTTCCTTCTTTTCCTCCTTTTCCTATACTGCCCCCCTTCTCCCACAAACCCATGCTCCCCAGTCCCCTTTACCCCCCTCCTGCCCCTTATCTTTAGAATGTATGCATACCTGTACTTGTTCCAATGAATCTCACTTGTACTGAATAAATCTGAACTGTCTTACTTGTACTGTAACTGTACCTGTACCTCCCGGGTCGTGCCTGAAAATAGTCACCTGCTGGCTAGTGCACTTACCCGGTTAACAAAAACTAAATAAAAATAAAAATAAAATAAAAAGCCTGTTGTGTTTTCTCATCTAAAAGCTTTTGTAAACTAGCTTTTGTTTGTTTCATTTGTGTCCTAATCTCTTCAGTTATAGGGACATGGGCCTGTAGGTCTCTCAATTCACCATGAAGCTTAATATATTGCTTTTCCCAGTTTTTTTTCCAAGCCGCTGCATAAACTATGATCTCCTCCCGAATTACCACTTTAATTGTATCCCACTGTATAGATGTGGAGACCTCTCCTCCTGAGTTTTCTGCAATTACCTGGGAAATTTTAGCTTTGAAGCTATCTCTGAAGGGTTTATCCTTTAAAAATGAATTATTCAGACGCCACCCAGTGGTTTTCTTAGGAATTTTAAAATCTAATTTCAAAAATAGAGGTGAATGATCAGAAAGGAATCTGGGACCAATTGTCAGGTCTTGTAAGTAATCTGTATGTTCCCGACCAATAAAAACATAATCCAATCTGGAGTGGGAGTCATGACGAGGAGAGTAAAAGTATAATCCCTTGTTGATGGATAAAAACCTCCAGACATCGGTCATCATGCAACTGCCTCCTATTAGTCTGAAATATTTCCAGGCTGGGAAGATCTATGTTTATGTGGGCTGATGAATCTAAATAGAGTTCAAGGTAAGATTGAATCCACCACCATAATAAAACCCTGAAGATTGTATTTAATTGCATAAGAATGGGTTTCAAATACTGTTACTGGCATATTGGAGGAAGTATCGTTCACAGTGTTCCTGTTTCCAAACAATGTCCCCTTAGGATCACGACACCTTCCCTGAGGATCAGTGAGCTGTGAGGATAGGTGAAAAGGGAGGTCAGGGAATCATAATTGCCACCCCGTTGTTTTCCGCTTAGGAAATGAAACATATACCTGATACCTCCCCCTCCCGATAATTTGGAATGTTAAAGCGTCTGTCAGATGGGTCTCCTGTAAATATATGACATCTGATAAATGTTTCATAGGTATTATGAAGTCTTGCTCTTTTAATCAGATTTGTTCAACCCATTTATATTAAGGACAATACCCTAATAAATTGAGTCACCATTATAAACAATTATGTTGCATTTGGACCTCGCCCCTGCACCTCCTCCCCTTCCATTCCACCAGTAAAATAGGAGGATATAATTTGGATCTACTGTGAAGGAACATTATAATATTTTTCATAAGTTTGGTTCCTGGCCCTTAACCCCTCACCACAGCCCCTCACCCAAACGAGTCCACCCATGTGTTCTTTAATTTGAACATTACTGTCAACCCTACACATCCTGCTGCTAACTAAATGCATTGAAAAACTGAAGCAACTATTTTTTTACATATTTTAAATGTGTTAGTCTGTACAAACTGTACAGTCAACTATGTGGACCAGAAGTCGAGGAGAAACTCCACCTCAGCACTTGAACTATGTACATCTACTGTGACTTCCAAGGTAGGGGAGATTCTTTGCCTTCTCCCTAAATGTTCCTCCAGACCAACAGAAGGAACCAGAGGTAGTCCGGGTGCAAGCTGCTCTCAAGCCTCTAGAGGGTGTAAGTTCCCTCTAAGGTTAAAACAAAAAAATGGGCAGAATGTTAAATTGAATTCCAAAAATAAAACAAAATGTAATGTTTTGCTGCCCTTCTAACAAACATAAGCCTAATAGCCTGACAGTAATCATGAAGCTCCTCCTCAACTTCAGATTAATTTTCTTTTGTAAATATTAGGCTGTCATATGTATCTCCTATTATTTGTACACTAAACTCTCCTTCTTTCACCTTCATTTACTTCTCCTTATAGTTGATAAAGCCATATATATTTGATAAAGAAACTGGAAATAACAGGAGATACTAGTTGGCAGCCTATTTATACCGACCTGAGATTTGTCTGCATAGCGTCCTGGATTCTGGCCTCGACTGATTCATTAGTCTCTGCAGATTAAAATCTCAAAAGTCTGTCTGTGACTAAGTCACTGAACACTTCTCCGTGTTTTTCTGAGTTTAAGTCCAGGTTCTGCCACGAGTGGATCTGCGAAATGTAGCGAGTCGGCTCTTCAGACTGTCCAGTCTCTGCTCTCCCACTTGTCGACGTTCCTCACGTGGAGTTACTGTCTGCCATCGAGGTACCCTCAGGAAGACCATAGGTCTTAACTCAGCCCTCTTCTTAATCCGGATCCCTATTTTGAGGAGCTCTTCCCTGGCCTCCTCTGCAGAGTGAAACTCCCTCCTGCCTGTCGGATGCTGCACAACAAGGCGAGCAGGGTAAGGGGTGGAAAATTTAACATTTGCCTCTTTTAGAACTGGGAGAATGTCTGCATATGCCCTCCGATTCCTCATGGTTTGGGGGACATAATCATTATCTAAATAGATTTGAGTCTCTCCATAGAAAATCCTCCCCTTATGCCATGCTGCTGACAATATCTTTTCTTTTACTGCATAACTGAGGATGCATAGTATTATAGACCACGGTCTAGCATTTGTATTGTTAGGTCATGGGCCCAAGACCCTGTGGGTTCACTCTAATTCCAATGGCATATCTGAGGGCAATTCTAAGGCCATTTCAAGAACAGTTGAGTTGAAATCAGGAAATCCTGACCCTCTGAGCCCTCCGGGATACAATAAATTTGGATGTTCTTACATCTGGCCCTGTTCTCCATCTTCTTGTCTGGAATGGAGAGCATATTGATCTTACCTTTATTGTAAAGACTCCTCAATGATAAATGGCCTATTTTCTACTACAGTGATCACCCTTGCCTCTCAGTGGAATCTGTTTGTTTGCTCTAAATTAAACACATCTCTTAGCAGCTCCCCATACATATATTTTATTTCCGCTTGGAATGCAACAATTCTTTGTATATTGTATCAAATTTCACTCATTTGTTCTTTATTTTGCCATGGAGGTTGCAGTAATCTGTTCCAGTGATTTCAGAGGCCATAGAGAGCTCGTCGGAAGGCCTCCAGGGCAACATTAAGCTGCTGGATCTATTCTTTCCCACTTTCTTCCGTGTAAAGTAAGCAGATTTTGTATCGTTTAGCAGTAGTCCTGCAATTATATTTCTTTCTGGATCCCAAAGGCAGTAAAACTTGATGATTGCTAGGAATTTAATGAGGGGGGATCGCAGAGCTCATGACTAGACTGCCATCTTGGTTCTCGGCTCCACCGGAAGTCTGCCTTTTCCTGTTCTAATCCTGTTATCCCCAGCCTTGTTCTCACTTTTAGCATTTTGTACTCTGAAGAAAAAAAAAAAAAAACTACGTCACAGCGGCAGTCACACTCACTAAGGTCAGTTATTCCCCTTACCCCCAATAGAAATAGCAATGGGCACCATAGCTATCGCACTCATACTACTCATGGTTATCTTTCTTGCTGACTGCCCATATCCTGCCCCCTACCTCCACCTGAGCCCACCCCTCTAACGCCCACAGTGGCCAACCCCCCACCCTGGACACCCCTATTTTCCACAGTACCCAACTCCATGACAATACCCCTCCCCTCCGGGACACCTGGAGCCCTTCCTTGCCATACCACCCTCCACACCCTACCCATTCCTTGTACCCTCCAGAAGGACCTCACATTGGTGCCTGGCTAGGGTCCTGGTCACCACAGACCACTCATCAGATTAACTGCTCTACTCCTTCTGCTCTCTGGGAACACACACACCTTAACCCCATGCCGTTGTCAACTAGCCACCCTGCATCCCACTCTAGTACTGGCCTCAGTATTCCATCCATGAATATTTGCAGCCTCCTAAAAAAATCCACCGCTCTCCAGTGCTAGGCTGTACAACACCATCCTGATGTTATAGCACTAGTCGAGACCTGGCTTTTGAGAAAAACTCCTGACTTGGTTATCTCCCTCCCTGGCTAAACTCTGTTCAGGGAAGACTGTATAGGCAAATGTGGCGGCGGGTGTACAATCTTTATGCATGACACACTTTTAGGCCATGCACTTCCTGCCCCCAAGCACGGTTTTAGTGACGAAGCCCTCACCCTCAAGGTTACCCCTGACCCAGCCAGGGGCCCTCTTTTCTCACAGTCTCTTACATACTACCGAGGGACCAGGGACCAGCTGTCCACTCCCTCATTAATTACCTCACCACACTCCCACACAAGGTGGAGCAGCTCATCCTAGGTGACCTTAATGTCAATTGGCTGAGAACTGCTGCCCCCCCATATCAGGGACTCCTTCGCTGCCCTAGCTATGACCCAACTAGTTAATCTCACCCACTAGTTTTAACCAGTCAGGTGACTCCAGCACCCTCCTAGATGTAATTCTGTTGAACAGCCCCCATAAAATCAGGGATAGTAATGTACTACCAGACTCTTTTAGTGACCACTCTCCTGTCCTCTGCCACTGGTCATCCCCCACACCAAAACCAGTGTCCCAGGTCACCTCGCATTGGGAGTTTCACCCAGGGGGTCTCAGAAAGCTAAAAATGCATCTAGCCCAGCTTGACTGGTCCACAATCCTACTTGCAATGGATATTGACTCTGCCCTAGCCTATTTTCTCCAGTACTGCCTTCAACAAGGCCTGCAACTTTTTAGTCCCAGACCAGAATCCATGCAAGAAACTGCGCCCATGGATCTCTCCATCCCTCATCCAAACACTGAACCAAAGAGATGACCTCCGGCATACTGCTGTCGAGACAGGCAAACTGGCTGACAGACAAGCCTATGATGCAGCATGTAACAAGTGCACCTGGGCTATGAGGCAGGCTAAGGCCGAATATTATCAAGCCACCCTTGAATCCACTTGGGGCTCATCCTATGCCTTCTGGGACAATATGAAAGAGCTCACTGGAAAGATCCACTCCCCCCACTATCACTACTCACCATAGATGGTATCATCACTACTGATCCTCCCCGCATAGCTGAGTACCTCAATATGGCTTTCTCAGATCTAAGCTCTGTCCTTCCCAACTACTTTTTTGACCCTATCCCTGCCCCACCCCTCCACCTCAGATCTCCCCCCTTTCTACCTGTGTGCCATATCACCCTTTGAAGCCAGGTCTCATCTGCAAAAAGCATTAGCTAGCAACAGCCCCAGCTGTGATCCCCTGGACTCCAGGATTCACCGATTAGTCCTAGATACTGTACTAGCCCCTCTCCCCAAAATTTTGAACCAGTCACTATGTCTTGATGAGTTTCCCAGTGCCTGGAAAATTGCAGAAATCACCCCTATCCATAAGAGTGGAGCTAGAACCTCCCCTAACAATTTCAGGCCCATCTCCATTCTCCCCCAACCCCCCAAAGCACTAGAAAAAATAGTGGCCATTCAGCTCTCTGAGTATCTGTCCAAATATGACTTGCTGTGTCCAGAACAACATGGATTCTGCCCTGCACACAGCACCATTACAGCCCTCCTGGAGTTCTCCCAGCACCTCCACTCTGCTCTCGACCTCGATCATGTTGCGGGTGCAGTGTTTATTGACCTCTCCAAGGCCTTTGACACTATCTGTCAACCACTCCTACTTGACTCCCTCCACCAATTTGGCTTCTCCCGTGGCCCACTGGCTTGGTTCACCAGTTATCTCTTTGCTAGATCACAGTGCATGAAGGTAAATGGCACCCTGTCCAGTACCCTGCCCATTCACTCGGAGGCAGGGCTTGACAAATTTTAAAATTAGGTACTTGTCCACGGACAAGTGGCTTGTCCAAAAGTAGTTGTCCCAGTGCTTGAGTTGGTAGTCCCGGTATAAGATGGCATATTTTTAATGGAAAGTATCAAACTACAGAAAACTCAATGGATTTATTGTAGTAGTTATTTAGTGTTGAAATAGACAATAAGGAGAATAAATAATATGATTTTATTTTTGTCAGCTGCATGGCGGGCTGCGAGCATAGAACAGAATTAGCATTAGCAGCGAGGAACTGACAGCATGTGTGGTTGCAGCAGCAGCACGAGTGCCAGCCTGCAGCACAGTGAAAGCTGTCGTTACAGCAGAGTAGCAGACAGTACAGCATCAGCATTGGGAAAAGTTACAGGAAGCCTGAGCTTGCTCCAGCCAGAGCATCATATTCCAGTCATGTACGTCATCAAGACTAGTGACGCCTCAGGGACATTTCGCGTGAATCAGCAGAACTAGTAGTTGAACTAGCATGATATGATGACCATGAATGTGGGTGTGCAGGACCAGATAGTAGCTCAGTGGTTGATAGCTTGATCCGGATCAAAGCTGTCTAATGCAGGAGCCTTCAACTGCTATATGCAGAAGTGACTGGAGCGTGTCATCAGCCAAACTTGTTCTTATTTTTGTTTTATAAGATTCTGAATGGAGAATACTCTCCACATTTAGCAGTAGACACACTCATAGCCAGTAACATTTCTATTAGGTTGGGATGTGAGCAAGCTGGGCAGGTTTCTCTAGTAGTAGTGTGAATACACTTGCAGATATGAAGCTTGTCAACTGCAGACTTAAGCATTGCTTTTAATGCACAATACTCCCTTTTATACTGGTTACATGATCTTTCGAAAAAAGGTTTGAAAGTAGTCTAATAAATGCCTAAATCAGTTGTGCCAAAATTGTGCAGAGTTCTTCTCGTGACAGATCAAAATTTTTGAAATCCAAGCAACTGAACCATTTCAGGGTTCTTCCGAGAAATTCCGGCAGCTGATCAATGAATGCTGCATCTATTAAACTGTGCAGCTGTGTATCAGTCGTCAATTTACTTCTGGGCAGTTCCTTTTGAAAGTGAAAAGAACAATCTTGTCCTCACTGCCACGTTTTGATAAGGTAGTTCATGCATTTCTCTGCAGGGATTATATTGGTTCAGAAATGATGTCATAAACTTTCCAGGTCTTGTTTTTAGCTCAGTCAACTGAAGTAAGCATGTCTCAACGAGTTGGGGACTTCTAATATTAGTAGGTCATCTTTCTGAAATTCAAGTGATAAATTTTTCAATATTGGCAGAAAATCTTGAAGAATAAACAGTGATTTTACAAACTGTACTGCGTCGCATCTCTTAGAAGTGCCTTTGCTTTGGCCCATCATCACCAGCAGAGTTTGACACATGTTCAAGATGCTGAATTACTGTAGGCAGGTTGACTTGAACAGCATGAACTGAGCGTGTCTTACTTGCAAAGTAGCGCGCTTGCTTTATTGCTGGGAAATGAGCCAACTTCGGTGTATATGACATCTGCTGTTTCCTGCAGTTCCCGAAGTTTCTTGGGGCTGTAGTGGTAAAATTTAAAATTCCTTTCAAGGTGTTTTCTACTTTTTGAACAAAGTTTTTTTTTCATGGCGTCGAGAACTGCTAACTCAGTTTGTGGACTCTACATGATGCATGGGTATTACAGTGGGGACATGTTCTCGGATTTTTGCTATGGTGCCACCTGTATGGCCCATCATCACACTGCACCATCAAAGTTGGCACATATGAGAACTGGTCAGGTCTGCTCACATCGTTAAGGTCCACAAAGAAAGATCAACAGACTCAAGTGCAGAGGTTATTGCTTTAAAAACTCCATCTGCATGAGAATGTTCAAGAGGTACAGCTTTAATTAACACAGTTGTAACTTTTTTCATCCATCAACAAAGCGAAGGAAGACATTTTCCCACTCTACAATGCTTGCATCTGTACTGCCATCTGCAAAACGGTAATGAATTTTGTATTTTGATAGTCTGGATCTGTGTTGTAGACATGACAGCTGATATTGCGTTACAGAAATCTCTGGCCACGTTTACCATTTGTAATTGCTGCCGGGGTTAACCCCATTTTTCTTGCAATGCTGCAAAGCCCTCCATATCTGAGAAAGGGCGTAAATTTTTAGCCAAGGAATATCGCGGTGTTAAATAAATGCCTCATTTTATTTTGGTGACTTCCTCCATCTGAGAAAATGCATGATATATTGCAGTTTCAGATATGTTAAATTGACTGCATGTTGACCAGTTTAGGTGACTATGGTGGTTTGCACAAATTATATGGATTCGATTTCTCATGAGCTCCCGGACTCAATTCTGAAATTATTTGAACCAGTGGCAAACCGTTAGGTTTTTTGAATAAGCAGAAGTAGCAAAGAGTGGGATATTTCTCACAGGCAGGCAGTACATGATGTATTTTTGGTCATCATACCCTTAACCAGGTAAACTGATTTAGCCAGTGATGCTGAAATGTTGAGCCTTTTTCAACATCATATTTTTATCTTTGCTTCTTTTCTCAGTGTTTTTTCCTCATCATCTAAAATGAAGGTAAACTTTACCTGTACTGAACCAGAATGTGATGGCACTGAACTGCTGCTACTTATGCTCACTCGTTTCCAGAAACTGAGTACGGTCCAAGTTAGACTGATACGCCTGTTATGTCTACAAACACAGACCCAGACGAGAACCTTGATGCGTTTTTTCCTGACCACTAGTAGGGCCAGGGGGCTGGTTGGGGCTGGCTTTCAGACTGTGAAGAGGCTCAGGGTCAGGCTCTTTACTTTTTGTTTCGATGAAGATTTTTTCCCTGTCAAAGGGAAAATAGAGTAGCTGCTTTGGCTTATTTTGTTGCATTATTTTAACTGTCTTCTATGCTGCAATTGTGAAATAAACTAATAAGATTGTTGTATTATTGTACACAATAAAATTCTATTTTGTGTTATCTTTGTGTGTGTTGTGTTACTGTAATTTTTTTTACCTTAAGCTGTTGTTATGCAGCACTACAAGAGGGCAGGACAGAGGTGGGTGGGTGGGAGGGCTGAGTCCAGGACGGTTAGAATTACTAGCAGGAGAATTGCTTTTTCCTTCTAGGTCAGGTTAGGTCTCACAGCCACACACAAACAAACACTTCCCACCAGTGTAAGCTAGTACTGGTAGGTTTATTTTATTTTTCAGTGTCCCCAAAATGCCTTTTTCCTTCTCAGGTCAGGTTTGGCCTCACAGCCCTTACATACACCTCCAAAAAGTACTAGCTGGGTTTATTATTTTCTTCTGTGTAGTGTCACTGTCACTTTTCACACAAAAATGTTTTTCTTTTCCCTTCCTATAGGTGGGTAGAGTGGGAGGGCTGGGTCCAGAGCCGGACGATACTAGCAGGAACTGCTTTTTCCTTCTCAGGGCAGGTTCAGTCTCACAAGCCACACACAAACAAACACTTCCACCAGTGTAGCTAGTACTGGTAGGTTTATTTTATTTTTTAGTTGTCCCAAAAATGCCTTTTCCCTTCTCAGGTCAGGTTTGGCCTCACAGCGCACACATATACACCTCCACCAAAAGTACTAGCTAGTCTTTATTATTTTCTTCTGTGTAGTGTCACTTGTCCACTTCACACAAAAAATGTTTTTCCCTTTCCCCTTCCTATAGGTGGGTAGGTGGGAGGGCTGGGTCAGAGCGGACGGAGTACTAGCAGGAAGTGCTTTTTCCTTCTCAGGGCAGGTTGGTCTCACAGCCACACACAAACAAACACTTCCACCAGTGTAGCTGGACTGGTAGGTTTTATTTTTTTTCGGTGTCCCCAAAAATGCCTTTTTCCTTCTCAGGTCAGGGTTTGGCCTCAGCCATACACACATACACCTCCACCAAAAGTACTAGCTAGGGTTTATTATTTTCTTCTGTGTAGTGTCACTGTCACTCATGCCTCTCAACTGTCCCTGATTTTGCCTCAAAATTTTACTCTGTCCCTCCTAAAATTGTGTTTCCGTGACCAAACAGTGGTGGTTATAAGCATAAACTAATGTCAAACATTTAAGTTACAGACTTGTTCTTCTTTAGATAATGCATTTTACACTAAGCCCTTTATTCTACCAGCTTCCTGAGTGGATAACTCCAATTTTGAAGAAGTGTCCCTGATTTTGGTCCTTTGTCCCTGATTTTTTAAGCCTTGTCCCTGATTTGTGAGGGCAGGAGGTTTTCACAAAAATGTTTTTCCCTTTCCCCTTCCTATAGTATATTTCTAAGAAAGAAGTCCGCAGTTGTTCCCAAATTCCTGTACCCTCTCCTCTCAGGGCAGGTTAGGTCTCACTCACAGCCCACTGCCACACACACCTCCACCAAGTACTTGGTAGGACAAACAAAGTACTAGCTAATAAGTTTATTTAAGGTAGCTATCTTTTTTTTTTGGTATCAATCTCTTTTTATACTGCGACTGTTTACTTTATTAAGTATTCAGTTCTTTCCCTTCCACAATTTCCTCTACTCTACCCTTAGGCTCTCAGGGCAGGTTCGGTGGTCTTGCAGGAGGCACACATTATCAGTCAGGTCCAAGTCCCTGATCTCTGCTCTCTCTCAGGGAGGGCAGGCTTGTCTCACAAACACACCCACACACACACACACCAACCCTTATCACACGATTATTATTGAAATGTTTAGTAATTCCACAACTTAAATTCAACACACAATCACTTCCCCCACTTAGAGTCTCATGTTTTTGCCTTTTTTATTTATTTAGAGCTGTGTATCCTTTTATTTTCTTCACCTCCGTGTCCAAACAACACACACAGCTCCTGAATTCAGTGTGCAGTGTTTTCTTAGTTCTCCTTCTTTTTTTTTATATATATATATAAAATCAGCAGATTGTTTAATCAGACTTTCCACTCTAAGCAAACTCTCTCCTCTCCACATCCCCTCCCCAAACTACAGATCCTCCTACTCTCCTGCTCCAAAATTCCCAATATATATTTGTATTATATTCTAACTTCTCTCTCCTATTACTGATTTGCTAGTGACTCGCGGCAATCGCCCACAAATACACAGTTTGACTGTGCTCCAAACAGAAAGCAGTGCTCTCTGCCTCTCTCGAGCAGCGAAATGGCGCGTTTGCCAGCGTGCACCGCTAGTGCTACTGCCACTCTGAGAGCTCCAGTCCAGCCCTAACGCGAGTCATAGCAGCCAGGACTGGCAGGAATGTACCATCAGGCTGTAGGCTGCCTAGCCTGTCAGTCTGGCTATTTTGACCAGTTCTGCGCGTTTCTTCTTGGCCGCCCTCGGCGCCTCCCAAGTGTCTGCTGGTGCCCGGTGCACAGTTAATTCGGGAGTCGGGACATGGGGCACGGCGCCAGTGGTAGTGGAAGTGGTGCGCAGTGATTCAGCAATGCACAAAGACTCCATCTAGTGGCCAGCGAGAGAAAAGCAGGTAAAAACCTGCAGATTTTAAACTGCAGTATGGTAGTCCGTGGGACAAGCAGAACTCTGGCATCTGCTTGTCCCTACATAAAAAATGGTAGTCCGGGACGTCGGGCTATAGGATTTGTCAAGCCCTGCTCAGAGGTCCCCCAGGGTTCCATCCTGGGCCCCATTCTGTTCAGCCTATTTCTCAATACCCTCCCCAGCTCCTGCTCAGGCAATATGGCACGCTATGCCAATTTTGTGGTTCTTCTTGCCTCCCACCCTGCCCCTGCATCTCTACAGAAATCCCTGCAGCACACATTCAACCAAGCCAAAAAGTGATTCCTTGACCACCGGCTGGTCATTAACCTAAAAAAAAACAAATCTATGCTTTTTTCGCATCACCAGAATAAGGCCAAAAATGCCCCCCTCTGCATTCTCCCCAGTAATGCTCACCCTCTCGAGCAGGTGTCATCCTACAAGTACCTGGGCATCACCTTCGACTCAGCTCTTACATTCCACACCCACATCAATACCCTGTCCTCAGCCATAAACTCTCTGATTGGCCTTCTCTATTGCCACAGAGATTGCCTCCCTCAAACCACTCTCTGACTAGCCATCAACTCCTCCGTCCTGTCCCTAGTGGACTATGGCCTATCTATCTATGCAGCGGCCGACAATACCACCCTCACCAGAATCCAGACCTCGATAAACAAGGCCTGCAGGCTCCTAACCGGTGCATCCTCCGCGCACTCCTTACTTGCCTGCTCTATTCCACCACCAACCTGCTCACCTTGGAGGGCGCTGCGCTACCAAACCGCTTACTTGCCCAAAAAATCCCTGCTAGAACTCCCCCCCCCCAGGGGTCACCATGTCCCTGCAGCTTGCATCCCCATCTGTTGCCACCCGTAGCTCAGTTAAGGCCACCTTTCTAGTGCCCTGTACCAAGACCTCCCTAGCCTAAAGGTCCTTCCACTACCACGCCCCCACATGGTTCAACTCCTTCCCGCTCTCTGTCACTAAGTCTACCAAAATTGGTCCCTTTAAAGTCACTCTCTGTAACCACCTCTTTGGTGCACAAAGCTGTAGTTGCCCTTAATCAACCTAATGTTGGGGTCCCTCCCTGTTTCTTGCCCATAGCCTTGACAATATCCATTGGACTGCTCCCCCCTTTTCTTTTTTTTTTATATGATTGCTATTTACTGCATGTAACTTTATCCCATAAACCACTGTTATATTGTGTTCTTTTTGTTATCTGTATTTCACCTGTGTGTTACCACTGTTGTAACTCACACTGTAACCATGTCTATCCTCCCTGCGACGAGGTGCCTTTGTAAATGAGTCCCTGACTCAAAGGTTGTAAATCCAACTTTCAAAATAAATAAATAAATGTTTTTATCTCAGGGATCCTCTTCTCTCAGCCAAGTTTCTGTAATAGCACAGATATGTATGTTGGAACTGCGCAGAGTATAGAGGAAGTTCACTGGTTTTATTATTTAAGCGTCTGGCATTTATGACCATACAATTCCAGATTACTGGATCAATATTCTTGGTGTTATCAGACTTTGGTCTAAGGTTCCCCTCTCCCCCCCCACTTGCTGGCAGTTTAAGCCATTGTCAATAGCCTGGCACAATCTGTGAGCGAAGATGCGCTTCCCCTGTCTATTCAAATGCAGTCCATTTTGTGCAAATAGTCCTGGTTCCCGAATGTGTCCCCATGTTCTAAATATGTGTAGCCTTCCCTATGACGCCATTTTTTAAGCCAGTCATTTAGGGCTTGTATATCCCTGGTTTTAGCAAAGGTAGCTGTAGGTACTGGGAGTAGACCTGATACAATGAGATCACTACCATTTGCTATCAGGTCCCTTCCGACTTGTTCGAAGTCCCTTTCGATGTCGGTAAGATTTCTTTTCCCTACATCATTGACCTCTGCATGGATTAAGGCTAAAGGTTTTGTGGTACGATCCTGTAGGCCAGGGAGAAGTTGTCATACTTTTATGCCAGCCCCTGGTAACACACTGACAGTGGTGTTGTAGTTACGATGTTTGCATATTATGTGGTCTGGGTAATGCAGCATAGAGTCCCCTACAACTAGGACATACTGGAATTCAATTGTGCCATCACGTGGCGGTTCCTGTTTCTTACTGCTGGCTAATTTGTTTGGATCAGGTGCGGTCAGGTGATTGCTGTTATCAAGTGTTAGAACCCCCTGGGTTAGATATCCTTCGTGCTCACTTAGGTTTATGTCTGGTTTTAGGACACTGTATCTATTAGGGGTTAGGATGTTGGAAGATCCCCCTATATTCCTTCTACCCTTTTTACTCTTATTTTTATTTGCCATGTGCCAGTCTCCCCCCCCCCATCAAATATAGATTTAACTAACTTGTCAGGTTCAGCCACATTGTTTGCCACATTATCTACTGTATAAACTGCTCCAAATCGCTTATGTCAAGCTGGATCAGTACCCTATGTTGCAGTGCAATAATTTCCACCTGCAGTACCTCCAGAAGTACACATTTATCACATTCAAATCCTGATGTTTCTTCCCCCTCAGCATACATGCTGCATCTGATACACAGTTTCATTATGAATATCTACCTTATATTATTTGTTAATAACAGGTAGGCCCAGGTCCCAGCAGACACTCGCAGATGCGAACCCTGCTAGTGCTCACCTTGCTCACAGCAGGGGAGATTTAAATTGCAGATACTGACTCGGAAGTCTTTGTTGAGGGTCATGAGCACTCGCAACTACATTTACGATTAAAACAGCAGAAATTAACTCTCTGTGTACGTGCAACTCTTGCGTAGCCTAGGCACAGGATTTCCCACAGCCAATACAAATTTTAAAATGATTTAGTTGGATTTGCAGTTTAGGTACAAGTCCCCAGAACTACACCAGCTCTTGTCCTGCTTCCTGGAGGAGTGGAGGCAGGGCTCAATTAAAAGTCACGGTGTGGAATCCCAAAAGAGTTCTGCTCAGGTCTGTCTTATTATTACCCCTACAGCAGTTCATTTGCACTGATTTGTGCAGCACTGTATTACTACACTCGTCCACTCACAGCAGGGGCAATTTAAATTGCAGATACTGACCTGGAAGTGTTTGTTGGGGGTCGTGAGCACTCGCAACTACAGTTACAATTAAAACAGCAGAAATTAACTCTCTGTGCGTGTGCTACTCATGCGTAGCCTAAGCACAGGATTTCCCACAGCCAATACACATTTTAAAATTATTTAGTAGGATTTGTAGTTCAGGTACAAGTCCCCAGAACTACACCAGCTTTCTTCCTGCTTCCTGGAGGAGTGGAGGCAGGGCTCAACTAAAAGTCAAGGTGTGGAATTCCAGAAGAGTTCTGCTCAGGTCTGTTATTATCCCTACAGCAGTTCATTTGCACTGATTTGTGCAGCACTGTATTACTACTATGACAGAGTTATATATTAATTATATTTATGTATGTTGATATTTTATTGTTTTTCACTGATTTGTATTATTGTACTGATAGAATGTTTCTATTGTTCGGCACCCAGAGCCTCCAGGATTGGGCACCAGAAAAATAAAATTTGCCTTGCCTTGCCATCTCAATAACAGAGATGTGGGGGTGAGCTGTTAGAGTCCACTAACTGCACAGTCCTACCTGTGTGTACCCTGATGCATGGCCACGCGGTCATCAATGTCCCCTCCATGAGTATAAATTCTGTCTTTAGAACACCCTTCTGATTAGTTACTACATGAAATTCAAGACATTACACTCCGACTGGAAAATTGCTGGCATAGCATAGCAATGTATTCATCATCAGTGGCTGATCATCACATACCATGAATGGAGCAAGCTGCTGACCATGGCAGGAGGGGGGTGAAGCTCACACCACCATGCAGTTCTCACAGTGGCCCCATCATTGCTCTGTGGAGGCTACCTTACCAACAAGCTAGGAGCAATACGTGTTTTGCATCTATGCCAATTGTATGTATACCCAAAACACTATGGTGGTACCTACCGTAATGCTTGTGAACCCAAATATTAAGCAGAATGGTAAAAAGTGGAAACTGGACACCTGCCCACTCCCACAACACCAGGATGATTTGCGGGACAAACCACTAAAGCGCTAGCATCCAATATGCGCTCCAGTATGAAATGGTATAGCACCAGATGTTGGGCTCCATACCTTTCAAGAAATTGTAAAATAAGGATGTTTATAATATACACCCTCTTTCAAAATTATTTAATCCGTGAAAGTCAGTTGCATTTAATTTTATCTCACTCAAGTAAGTGAACGGTTTAAAACAATCTTTTAAAGCTTTGGAAAATAATGATATGGAGACCATGGAATGCGAGGGCTGATTTAGAAAAGGTGGTTTCTTTGACTGAATTGCACTAAATTTTTGATTTCCTGCCTTTCATGCATTCTGCATCTTCAGGTCCAACATTCTTTCACATATGTATTTAAAAATTAATTCTGCTGCGAACATAACTGCAATTTAAACCCTTTGCATTCCCTTCCAGGTCTTTCTTAGGAATTTGTGAAAACCCCCAGTTGTTCTGCCCTCCCCAGACAAACATTGTGGTGCAATGGTACCTCCAGAACAAAGATACAAACCCGGTGGGGGGGGGGGACTTGAGGTCCAGCAGCCACATTTATCAGACAACTGCCTGTAATTTAAGCAACCCCTCCCCAGAAAAGGAAACTGCCCATCCAGTGCTGAAACTTTTTTTAAAACTGTCACTAAAATTACCCCCAGTAGTCTTGTGTATCATTTTAAATCATCAAACTTGTCCTCTACATAACAACATGAAAGAGTGGAGACCTAAAGAAAGGCAAAAAATTAAAAATAAAAAATAATTCCAGTTGCAGAGCCCATGTTTTTAAGCTTTTCTGTCTACACAAAGGAAAAACAACATTTTGCCAGTCACCTGTCCTATGTTTCCCGCTTTGTCCTCTAACACCACAGATATACACAGAATGTTGCCAGTTACAACTCTTATATTTCTAGAGAGGCCTCTAACCAAAAGGCCTGCACAAAATGTTTCTAAATTACAGATCCTGTATTTTCCATTTTTCCATCTACCTAACTGCATGCTCAACAAGTTGTTTACTTTTTTTTATTTACAGATCCTGTCGTTTCAGTAAGCGGTCGCATGGCCATAAGAGGAAAAACACTGAAAAATACCAGCCAAACTGACAAAGTTTATGTGACTCCAAACCTATGCTGTTGTGGAAGCACATGGCAGGACAAAGGCAATGGGGGAGGAGGGGGTTCAACAGTTCCAAATCACAAAAACATGTAACAGGCAACCACAAACAGCAGTAGTTAAATCAACAATTTTGTGAAAAATGTGCTGTGGGACACTCCTCCCCAAGTTGAAATTATCTTGCCAGTTACAAAACAGTCTCAGAAATCAACAATTCCCTACTAGCAACTCAATCACATCAATAAACCCCCCCAAACATTTTTTTTAATACTGCCAGCAAAACAAAAGAACTATCTGCCCCCATGAGATTGTTTGCATGCTGAGAGTGAACTCAAGGCCAGCCCAAGAGTTAAACGCAAATGTACTTACCAATGTGTTCCGATTTTAACAAGCTCAGTTCCTGCTGCTGCTGCCCGAATCCCTTTGGAGGACTGAAAACCCCCTGCTGTTCTTTCTGGAGCTGTTCTTGTAGGCAGGCAAGATCTAGAAGAAAAACTTCACCTTTACCGTGCCAATTTATTAGCCTAAGCTCTGCCCCTCCAGCCTTAAACTGCCCTCCCCTAAGGAACTTCTCCCTGCCTACCTCTGCTCCTGGAGGGCATCTATCTACCTAACAAACTAACCTGCCAGCTCACATGTCATTCAGGGCTGTTCCTACAGACAGTGCCCCTCCTGCTGCAATTCTTTGCAGGCTCCCTTGTTTCCTGCTTATTTACACTTAGTTCTTGAACCCTAATACTGTAGATGCAGCACCATAGTTTTCTGCAATTTATTTCATTACTTTCGATAAGTTATAAAACTACTGACACATTTAGCTTTTGCCTTTCTTACACCTCCAGGATGAACATTGCATCTTAACACAGTGGCAGATCTGTAGCATTCTTCATGATTGCAATATGAGTATCACTCATGAAGCAATTGCATCATCACACACTGTGTGCCAGATTTATCTGGTATCCCTCCATAACCCCTTTCTTCAGAAATAAATTACAGACACACATCTTGCAGGAAATGGCTGCAGTCATGCATTTATTAATTACTGTATCACCCCTTGTTGTCGACACCCCAACAGTAAAACACAGAAAAAGACCATTACGGTTACGGTGACATTTACGGTAATGGTTCTTTTTCTGTGTTTCACCTTCCCCTAGTGTTCCGCTCCCTCCCCGGACCAATTCTGACCTGGAGTTGGAATCCTAGAATCTGGGGGGGAGCAGGGGGCAGAGCCCTCTGCATGGGTGTGTGAGGGGCACAGCACCCCACAGAAAACACCCATTGAAGAGGCGGGACAATACTTGCGTCAGTATTGTGCCGTTGCTGTGGGGGAGGTTGGCATTATCGCTGATGAGATAACTTGGTGCTTCCACTGATTACAAACCAGATTGAGAGCAGCGTGTACACATGAGAGGATTGACAATCCAAGGTTGTAAGGGCCAAGGCCACTTGGCTGCCCCTCGTCAGTCACCGTAAGCTTTACAGGATAGCTGTACCTGCTGGAGGTGGAGTTCGACCCCTCCCTGGGTCAGGATGCTCAGCTTCCATCTCCACAACACATGGGAGCATGCGTGCCCATGCTGGGATGCATTGCATGACCAAGCCAATGGGGAGGGACCTAAGTAGAAAATCCCCATTTTCAGGGATAGGTGACAGCACCACCACCATCAGACACACTCCAACAGCTGGACTCCCATCTCTCTCCTGGGCTGAGACCAGCCTGGCTCTAATTGTAAATAAAGTGCCCTGAGCAGATAGGGTGGCCCTACCTCAGGGGGCTCAGAGCCAGGGGGATAGCCAGGCTGGTGCCAGGAAGATGGAGGAGTTTCAGGCTAGGAGGTAGAGCTGTGAAGTGGGGGATGCCTGAGACAGTTCCCCAGAAGACGGCGTATAAAACAGAGTTCAAAAAAAAGAAAAAAAAAAGAAAATTACCTTATGAAAAACTCAAAACTCTACCTGCACATATGTGAAAATGGAATTTTATTTTATTAATAATTTAAAAAATACAAAGTTCTTAGTAATACCATCTATCATACAATCACCTTTGGGCCAAACTGTAACTAACCTGAAAATCCTATGTTTGAACTCACAGCTGTTTTTGCACTATCAGTGAGCAAAAAAAGTCAAAAATAAATCTTTTGTGTTTTTATCTTTCTAGAACTTTTAAACATCTGACCTGATTGTTACCAAATTTTCAGGATCCAGAGATCCTGAGCCCAAGACTGTGCATGCCAAATTCCAGATTATTCTGTCCTGGGTCAAGTGCATTAATGAGGTGCAAAAATAGAGGTTTGGGAGGACATATTCGGTGCCGGCCAGTTGCGCTCACATATTGGTGCATCGCACAAAATGGATGCGTTGACCAGCACTGAAGCAATATTCAAACAATATGCATGATCGGCATGGATCACACATTCTGTTTGAATATGGGACCCTGGATGCGTAGCACAAAGCAGGCAGCTGCCATGGTGGGTGCAGCATATTCAGGGCCATGCTGAACACCGCCTGTGGGGAATGTGCGGTGCATACCTGAATACACCATTCCCCTAAGGCCGTTATTCATCCACAGTATGCTAATGAGCTCATTGGTCATGCATGGCGCAAGGAGGCCTCATGCATGCACATTATGGGCTCATTATCATAGCTGCACCTGGCTGACTGCACCAGGCCTGCTCCCACCCACCCCTGAACAACAGTGACAGGACCAGTCCCCTGTCAGCCCAGGCTATCAATTAGTACCCTCCTCGTATCCCTGCTCCCTGTCGGAGGCATGAGCAGACTCCCACCCTACCCCTTTAGTAGCAGAGACACACCCCCAACATGCCCAGTCCCCAAGCGAAGTGGATGTATCCCCTGATCCCTTTTCCATAGTGCAGTGTCCCCCTTCCATGCCTGATCCCCGACTGTAGTTGACATGCCCTGAACCAGAACTGCATTGCACAGGTACCCTCCACCCATTCCTGATCCCCAAATGCAAGACTTCTGTCCACCGATTGCAGAGCCAACATGTAGTGGTCCCCCACTCCCACACCCCAACAGGACCAGACCACCCAACCCCACACCCCAACCCAACCGGAGCTGGCGACTGGCTCAACCCTCTGCACACCACTACGGACAGTCTCCAACTGCCCTGTCAGTACACTGCAGTGTACACAGTACGTGCTCATGTGCATACTGTTTACAGTGCAGTGCAGTGAGCAGTTGGTGGCTGGCCGTGGTGGTGTGTGGAGGGCATGTCAGTCACCAGCTCTGGTTGTTGGGGGCAGGGTGGGGGGGCTACCACTCATGGAAATATGGGGTGTCTGTACATGCCACAAGGGGATTGGAGCTGGAAGAGGCTACGGTGAATGCTGTTCGGGGAATGGGGCTGGGTTAGGGGCATGGTTGTCCGATTGATGGGGTACTGGGTTGGGTAGGGGGGAACACTATGCTATGGTACAAGGAATCAGGTAGGGCAATCATAGCAATTGTGGTTGAGAGTGGGTGGTATCCCCCTTTGAACAGGGACCGGGGTCAGGTTGGGGGCACAGTGCCCAGTGGTGAAGGGGGGTCATCATATCATCTGCATCGGGGATCCAGATTGGAGGGGGTTTCTCCAGCCCACTGTGTCTGGCAGACTGCTGTGCACCTGTCTGCACTACAACAACCTGCCAGTGGGTGGCCGGCTGAGTTAGGACGGCTTTTTTCAGATGATTTTTGTGCGGCACATTTCTGCGCCTTACAGAGTGCATTCCCATCAAATATGCCCATGCATGGCACATTCAGGGGAACACCCCCTCTACATGCGCTGCATACATTACTTGTGGGACATGTCTCAGTGTTCTCTGGGTGGTGCTTCTGCCTCCTTTGAATATCGCGCTTTGGTGCATTGTTTGGGATACACAGTACATCTCCATTGTGGGCTGGGATGTGTCGTGCTTCTTCTTTGAGTATGGGGGCCCTAATGTAGAATAGAATTTGTAACCTTAATAATAAGGGCACTACAATACCCCTATAATGTATATTCAAATAAAAAATAATTAAGGAATATATTGTGTATGAAGAATGCAAAATGGGCAAAGTAAGCAAATGAAAAATTAGGGGTCAAAGTCTCATACACCTTGGCAAAATGGTGGTGTGCTGTTGTTTTGCATTTTTTTTTATTGAAAACCACAAGAAATAATACATGGCAGGAAGTCCAAAAATACAATGATTGCACCATGTCCCAGTCCGTTAAATTAGATATAGGAAGCTCTAGCACCATTGTGGATGTTTCCAAGGAAGCTCTAGCACCATTGTGGATGTTTCCATTGTTTAGCTGCTATACTGGATTAACAAGGTAATGCCCCCTGTTATCTAATACATGAACAGATGCTATCATTCTGGAGTCTAAAATGAGAAGTACACTGCATAATAGTACTATCTCTGCCGATATCCCTATCCAGTGTTAGTTCTGGTGCCCATAGTATGCTGACCACTGTACACTTCCAGTAGCAAATATTATGGGGAGAGAGTTTTTAGTCTCCATCATATGTTACTTTTGTATAACATTCCCCTTTTGGAGTGGCGCTAGATAAGGCTTCTGTAGGATTATTCCAATACAACTGCAAGACCAGTAGTGCAAGCTAACATTTAAATGATAAAAGTAGAAGAAGAAAAGAGGATGAAAAACCATAGATTGTATTAAACATAATACTAATACATAACTATTTAAGGAAAAAGTAGAAGACAGAGAGAGACCAGAGCTACTCGTCTCGCTAAAACTCAAACTGGAAGTTGAAGGGTCTTAGGGAGCTCAGAGGTTTAGAGGCGTAGCTATCCCAATGAGAAGGACCATGTCCTGGACCACTGCATCTGAGGCTTACAAATTCTGACCCCATAGGAACAAATCTGGGTGGTGTTCAAGCTGGCACAGTACTCATTTACACCACTTGATTTCAAAGGATTCTATACGATTGGGTAGCCTAGATGAAAGCCTTTCTAGTGTGTAATTTCCACTGTGAGTTTATACCAGCATTTCAAGTGGGTATTTTGGTTGTGCCCACAGCATGGTTATGGTCTTCTTCGCTGTCAATAGTAAATGTGTTATTTGCTTGTGTGTATCCTTATTGACATTGATGCCCTCTGACGGGGTGGCTGTGAGTATATAAGTAGGGGCAAGGAGAGAGGGGCAGTCATAGATTGCTGTTATGTGCACATGAACATCTTGCCAGTAATGTGAGCATGAGGCACAGGACCACAACACTTGCCCACAGTCTGCATGTGCCTGGCTGCAGCCTCTCCAGTACTGTCCTAGCAAAGGGCCCGCAAATTTAGCGACAATAGCAGTAATGCGGAAATATCTAAGGCTACTCTTCCATGGGTCTTCCTTCCGATAAACTACTGAAGAAGCTTTGTAAGCTATGCGAGCAGAAATATTCCAAGTGTGCAGGGTAAGCTCATTCTGGAGCTCTCTGGACCATTTTAGCTGTACAGCTTCTGTGGAATCTGTTGATGTGATCCTCAGGGCCTTATAAATCAAACTAATGAGGTGTTCCGACATATTCTGTCTCAGGCGAGTGAGAATAATTAAAATCAAAGGTGTTGGTTTTTCTGCCATAGCGGCCAGGGGTTCTTTGTTTTTGCATTTTTAGCCCAATAGCCCCCCAGTCATTCCCTGTTCTTGTGGCCCAAGGCCAAGGTACAGTAATGGGGCTATGCCCAATTTGTCTGCTGCTTTGACCTGCAGGTCTTGGACCATGTGCTGGACAGATGCATTATGTGGTAGAGGTTTACCCTTAAAGCAAACTTGTTCTCACTTTAGTGAAGGGAAGGTGCTCTGTATGAATAAATTGAGATCCTCACACAACCTGTCCCATCTCATGAGTGGGACATCTGACTGTGGGACATCTTTGGAGCTACTGCAAGAGATGCAGATCTGCAGGGGAGTCTGTAGGTGAAACACCAGAAAAGGAAAGAGGTAAAACCTAAACCATCTATTATTACTGTAACATACAAAAGTCAGACAGGTAACACATCTAGGCAGACATAGTAAAAAAGTATAAGGGAACTGAAGAAAAAAGGAAACTTAAAGGGAAAAGTCCAGCTGTAATCGGGCCATGCCCTGGTGTAAGGCACGGCTGAACATCTTTTTCGCAAATTGTATTATGTTTTTTAACTTACGGTTGGTGAAATACATAGGTATTATCTGGTTGATCCTGCCTTCCTCCCACCAGCAGTTTGAAATACTTGGCGTGACCACAGCCTCCCATGGCTGTCCCACTATGATGTCTGACACAGGGAGCAGCTGTGCACATGTCCTTAGACATCCTGTGTAAATGGAGCTATTAACAGCTCTTGTTTCCAAAGTACATGTCCCAGTGCTATATCAAGACCAAGTATAGTCTGGCCACGCTATACCTGGACCTGGTCTCGGTATAGCACCAGGACATGTACTTTGGAAACCGGAGCTGTTAATAGCTCTATTTACACAGGATGCCTATTGATGCATCCATGTCTGCTGCCCGTGTCAGCAGTCATGCTATGTCAGCCATGGGAGGTTGTGGACATGCAGGGTGCTTCCAAATGCCGGCGGGAGGGAGGGAGGCAGGCTCAACCAGATAATATCTATGTATTTCACCAACTGTAAGTTAAAAAACTTAATACACTGTGAAAAAGTTCATTTGGCCTTGCCTTGCACCAAAGCATAGCCAGATTACAGCCAGACATTTTCCTTTAACTTCTTATCTGGGGTACACGTAAGTATCAACTGATCCTCAGCAACTGGGTAAGTTACCTCTAATATAGGACACTGTAGTGTAATGAATGCTGAAAGATTTTGGTATTGTATCTGCTGAAACAAATTAGAATCCCTGGCCAAATACCTACAGTATATAGGATAGAAGTACAGGGGCAGTGCTATGGTCATAGTATTGAAAGCCAGTAAGTTTGTGGTAGGTTGATTCCTTACCCAAACTATCCACATAGGATAGGGGTACAAGGTAGTAATCTATGATGGACAACCAGGTAGCAAACCAGGACAGGAAGTCCAGGACAGGAAGTAATAAACCTGGTTGTAGAAAGACACTAGGCAATTAAGGGAATACAGGTTGTTCTCAGTGACCTAAGATTATCATAGGTTCAGTATGGAGATAAGGTACAGTGGGGAGCTAGTCAGTTGTGGTGACTGTGGGGCTCTCTTCTCCAGGGTTACACTCTGGAAGATGGGGCACTACTATCTGCAGGACCCTTGCAAAGCTCCATGCTCAGTTGGTAGCAAGAGAAGCGATATCTCAGCTACATCACCAGCTCAGCTAGAATCCATACCCCACTCCCCCAGAGACCCACTGGTTCAGGAGGGTGGAGAGTGAGGGAGAGGGAGAGGGGAAGGGGGAAGAGAGGCAGGGATAACCACAAGGAAGTTGATCAGTCCCACACCATCCAGATGGAAAATTGCTTTGCACCGCTGGAAGAGACTTGGGTACCTGATTCTGCTGGGAAGGGGAGGGGAGAGAACTCTGAGAATGTTGAGGGTAATGGGCAGAATGACTTGGTGGCATCTGCGGTGACGAGCAGGAGAAGTCAGCCAGGAGAGTCTTAGTGGTCAGGGGCTGAATGATCAGGGGAGTACAGAGGGTATGGGAGGGGGACTGGATGTGTGGGGAGTGGTCAGGTGACTTTCTGCTCATCAGTCATCAGGGACATAGACAGGATGGGGAGAGGGAGGTGTACCAACAATTTGATGAATCAGTCTGTGGAGATGGTAAAGCAGAACTTTCATAGACTGGTGACATTGAAGGCACACTTGGCCTCCATGGCCTTTCCTGAGGTCATCCTTGTGTGGAGTAGGGAGAGGGAAAGCTAAAATAAGGATGAATGAGATCAAGGAATTTAACAGGCGGATAAAGGGATGGTGTCAGCAGAGGGGGTACCACTTTGTGGGGGAGTAGAAGGACTTCTGGGACCGGAGGTCCATGGTCTTCACCTGACAAGAGAGGGAGCCAGTGCACTGGAACAGAAGTTTGGAATCATCATTGGATAGTTACACTGACTGCTGGGGAGACTGAGGCTAGGTGACCATGATGATAGCAGACAGGAAAGGAAACCTATATAGTACTCCCTCTAATCTGGGGGCTTGTAGAAGCATAGTGGACAGAAATAAAGTTGAGGTTCAGACTGGGCTGGGGGAAGGGACCGAAGTGGGAGGGCTCACAAAGCCTGAAATCAACATAAAAAAGAAGTTAAGAAAACTAGGGAAAAACAAGCGAGAAAGACAAGCAAAACACAATAGATCAGGAGTTAGATGGAAAGGGGTCTGCCAAAATGCCAGAAGTCTGAATAATAAAATCAGTGCACTCCAGGCAATGATGACAGACACTGAAATGAACCTCATAGCTATCACAGAAACTTGGGCTTCAGAAAAGACTGATTGGAACCTGATAGTCCCTGGTTACACAATTTTCAGGAGGGTTAGAGGAAAAAATAAAAGGGGGCATAGCCCTACATGTCAGAGAAGGCACTGAGGCAGTGGAAGATGACTACATCAGTGGAAGTAATGGGGAGACAAAGTCACTGTGAATTCAGCTTATGCAGACTCAGGCAAGAAGCTATGATTTGGGGTGATCTATAGACTACCAGGACAAGAAGTAGAGAGGGATAGGGAGCTTGTGAAGAACTAGGATGGGGAGTGGCAAAAGGGGAGGTAGTGGTGGGTGATCTGAACCTGCTAGATATTGATTGGAACATTCCAGCTGCCAAGAGCACCAGAAGTCGGGTCCTACTAGATACATTCTGGGACTGTCTGCTGGTGCAACTGGTTAAGGAACAGGCAGGCTGCCATTCTTAATGTGGTGCTCACCAACTTGGAGGTGGTGTGAGGTGTGCAGGCAGGGGAGCCACTAGGGTCCAGTGACCATGACTCTATTTGGTTTGAGCTGAACCATGGGACTGGAAAGCCCCAGTTGAGGGCTGAGGTCCTTGATTTCAGAAGGGTGGGCTTCAACAGGATGAAGGAGTTGGCCTAGGACAAGTTAGTTGAGGTAGACAGCATTAGAGGTGTGGAGGAGAGATGGGAACAACTGGGGCCATTCTCAAGGCATCTAAGTTATGCATGAAAACAGTACCCAAAAGAAACATGTACAAGAGACCAATATGGTTCATGGAAAGGGTCAGAAAAACAGTGATGGCCAAAAAACACCTTCACCAGGTATAAGGAAATGCAGGGGGAAGAAGCATGGGGAGAATACTAAGTGAGAAATAAGGAAGCAAAGAGGATGGTTAGGGAAGCAAAAGCAGACGCTGAGCTGTGTATTGCAGAGGGGTTCTTCAGTTATGTCTTTTTTTGTATGTCATATTTTTATTAACAGTAGGTCAAGTATTACATCTGACTTACATCAATCCTAACAACAGGTCAGGTGAAAAGAAAAAAAAAAGAAGAAACCAATTTTCTAGAAAATGCAGTAGGGTAAAGTCAAAACCTATATACAAATTTTGCACCAGCTCCTAAATTCATATATATAATAAGTGACAGGCCTACAACACATTGCACACATAATAAAACGGGGAAAGGGAAGATCTATCACTCCCTTTCATGCATCTTCACACTTTCCTCTATTTGCAACCAACTGTATGTCTTTCTTTGGACCGAGATTAATTAAATGTCCCGAGTCTTTTAAATGTTCAAAGGTGCTCATGGCACAAAGTCTTCATTAGCTGCAATCTGGTAGAGTACCCTGTGTTTCCACATTTCTTCAACTGCAGTGGATTTATCTCTAACATATGCTATAAACAACTCCAGCCTGTAAATATTGTTCACTAAAGTTACCCACTGAGACAGCTGAGGAGGCATCTACAGTAGCCACAACTTGGTTATAGTTTTCTTTGCAGCCAATAATAAACATAAGAGTAATTTCCAGCTAGGTCCTTGAATGGTCCAAGGTACAATAAAGAAGAGAGCCAATCGAGGTGTAAGAAAATGTCATTCATGCAGCCAAAACAAATCACTTACAACCTACATTATTATCTCTAGATGCAGACAAGGTCTTTGATAGAATAGAGTGGGAGTATTTATTCAAAGTTTTACAGAAATATAACTTAGGGGATTACTTCTGTCAAGGGGTCCAGGCCTTGTATTCTAATGTACAGGGTAAAGTTAAAGTTAATGGGGTTTCATTTACTAATTTTCAAATACATAGGGGCACTAGACAAGGATGTCCATTTTCTCCAATGTTATTTTTGTTAGCTCTTGAACCATTACTTATTAGAATATGTTCCTCCAATAATATTTTTGGGATAAAAGTGGGTAGTAGTCAAACTATTTCAGCTTATGCAGATGATGTGTTGCTATCTGTTGCCAAACCTTAGATATATATACCCCACATTCTGTCAATCATCCAATAATTTTCTATTATCTCAGGGTTCAAAATAAATTTAGATAAATCTATGGCTCTTCCATTGTCAAAAGAAATAGATAAACACATATTTAGTAAGAACAAGATTACTATTGCAGCACAAGGCATTACTCTTCTGGGTATTTTCCTAACCCCAAGCATTCCCCAAATTATCTTGGAGAATTTTAACTCAATTTTGGAAAAAATAGATCTAGATTTTGTAAGGTGGAGTAAAATATTTCTTTCACTCTGGGGTAGGTGGTTATTGCACCTACGATATTCTATCTCCTTCAACATTTACCGGTGCACATCCCAAATATATACTTCACTAAAATATATACACGGGTTTCTAAATTTATCTGGGACAATAAAACACCCAGGATTTGTATGTTAAAACTACAACAACAGAAATCAAAAGGCAGATTTGATTTACCTAATTTTAAACTTAGACATGATGCATTCATTGCGGCACAGTGTGTCAAGTCATTATGGTTAAATAAGGAACAATACATACCAGGATGTGTCTAAGTAGAAAAAGCAATACTTGGTGGTATTCACCCTAGAGTTATTCTGTTTTCTAAGTCAGCTGGTATTTGCAAATCAAATCCTATAATGTGCCAGTCTAATGCCTCATGGAAACAGGTTGCAGAAATATTAGATTGGGACTCCAGGTCTTCACCCCACTGTCATCTATGGGGTAGTCCAAGTTTAAAAATAGAAGGCAAATGTATAGATTGGCCTATTTGGAAATCTAAAGGTATTCTATTTCTTGATGACATTATTGATCCGAATACGGACTCTTTGATGTAATTCTCACAGATTAACCTTAAATTTAAAATACCCAGACTAGAATTCTATAAATATTTACAATTGCATGAGGTCCTTAGAACTCAAATAAACAATGAGGTTATTTTTTCCCCCTAGTCATGTCTTAGATCAAATCTGTACAACTAATACTGGACATAAAAAATGTATAAAATGCTGCTAGAATCACAACTAGATCCATTAATAATATTAAAAGATAGGTGGCAACAGGAACTACAAATTCAAATTACCACAGAAGAATGGAATGATATATGGGAGATGACACTAAAATTTTGTAGAGAAGCTAAAGAGAGGCTTAGTCAGTACAAAATAGTACACAAATGGTGCTATACCCCATGTAAAATGTTGAGGCTAGGTCTTACAGCAAATGACAAATGTTGGAAATGCTTAAAAGATAAAGGGTTTCATATTCTGTGGTCATGTCCAGTGAGTACACCCATCTGGAAGAGCATACTGCAATTGTGTAATAAGATTGCCAAAAGTGAAATGGAGGGCTCAGCCAAACTTGTAGTGTTAGGGATAAGTTCAGACTTAGTTGACTTGTCATTACATCAAAAACTTTGGCTCTTAGCAGCATTTATTACAGCAAAAAAAAAATATCTTGTTATGACATTGGAATAGCGCAGTAACCCCATCAATTACAGAATGGCTGCAGTATTTATATACAAGAGCAGGTTATGAGAGAGTGTCATATGTAAATATGGAAAGACTTGATAAATTTCTAGAAATTTGGGAACCATTTTTAAATTTTACACAGCTGGAATGTTAAGCTAGGATTGCAAAGTTTATAATTATAGTATTTTTCTGATACGAGTTATCAACATACTCCATTATTTTACCCTCAGTGATATGTATTGTAGTATAAGAATACAAATTAGAACTTTTATGTCTAGCTGAATTACAAAATTCTGCTATTGTACTTTATTTGTTTATGCATTGCAGACAAGAGATGTATATTACTGTCATAATCAGTTTTATTTTTTTATTGTAAAAAAGTTAAAATAAATAAAATTATGAATTACAAAAAAGAAAATGTTGTTCTACAAAAAGAGCATTCAGAGCCTCATTAATCTCATGCCAAAACAGAGATACCTTGGGACATGCCCAGAAAATATGAGTATGTGTGGCAAGAGGCCCACCACATCTCCTCCAGCATGTCTCCATAGGGTTACCCTCTCCAGTTATATTAGGGAAAAAGGAAGGAATGGGGAGGATTGTTAGACTATCTGAGGAAGATAGGATGTAGGGTAACAGAGGAAGACGTGCAAGAGGTAGCCGTCCTTAATTATTACTTTTGCTTTGTCTTCACAAGGAAAAACAGTGGACTCCTGCCAAGCACTGGCATCAAAGCAGCCACAAAGGAGGCACTGCAGATGAGGTAGCCCATATGTATCAGCTAAAGGCTCCAGAAGGGGCTCACAGCTCTAAAGATGGATAAGGCCTTGAAGCCTGTTGATATACATCCTTGGGTACTCAAAGAACTGACAGCAGAACTGGCTGAATCCCTGGTAGGGTTGTTCAGTAGCTCTTTACAGATGGTGGTAGTTCCAAAAGGCTGGAGGCTAGTAAACATAGTTCCATTACATGGTCGGGGATGGGGGACAAGGAGCAGGTGGGAACTATAGAATTGTCCATCTTACCATTGCTGTGAGTAAACTGATGGAGTCACTGGTCAAACAGGTCCTCGTTGACTACTTGGAGAGCAATGGACTTAAATATAGTAAACAGAATGGGTTAGTGGCAAGGAGGTCTTGTCAGACGAACCTGATAGTTTTCTTTGACTGTATGATAAGGGTTTTAGATAGGGCCATACTGAGGATTTACTCTAGCTTGACTTTAGCAAGGCTCTCGACTCAGTGCCTTACAGAAGATTGCTGAAGAAGATGGAGGATCTGGGTGCAGCAAGGGACATAGTAAGATAGGTAGGAAATTGGTTGAAGGAGAGGCAGCAGACAGATGTGATTAATGGTCTCAAATCAGAAGAAGAGGAAGGTCATAAGTGGGGTGGTATAGGGATCCCTCCTGGGTCCTCTACTCTTCAATGACATTGGAAAAGGGATTGGGTGCAAGTTATGTCTCTTTACAGATGCCACTGAGATCTGTGGGAGGTTAGATATTGATGATGGAATTAGGGAGGTGTAGAGGGAGCTGCAAAGGTTAGAGATATGGTCTAAAGTTTGGCAGTTGAAATTCACTGTAGGTAGATAACAAACTGTTTATAGTGTTTTGATATTTTCATTTGGCATTATTGCGTTTTTAGACAAAATGTTTTCTTTCCTAACTATTCAAAAATACTTTTATTATGATCTTAGTATTTTCACCACTTTTTTACAGTATTTCTCATTTTTGTATTAATTGGACCAATATGATTGATGTATGGCAAGTGATGAAAACCAGACTGTGGCTTACCAAGTGAGCCATGTGTAATTTGCCACAGTATTTTCACCTGGTGCCCCTGTGCACCATATGTCTGACCTCCCAACCCCCTCCCAGTTATTGTGGAGTGTTTGAAATGTAAAGAACTTGCAGTCCCTTCAAAAAGTGTATAATGCAAAGAGTGACCCTGAACTAACTGTTAGGACCATTGGAACCAGTAGATACATAGTACCTTTTAATCTCACTTTTGGGACTTGGAATGTTGCATCTTATATCAGCAGCCACCCACTGCTTTTGTGCATGGAGACTGAAAGCACTGGGCATCCTGGTGTGATGTCACATCACATGCAGGCATGCAGCACATGATGTCATGATGTCCTAGTGCAGCAGACTCATCAGCCATGAGGAGAGTGAACACCACCAGATTTGTACTGGAATGGTGGTGTTGTGACTACAACACACGAGAATGTGTGTTCAACCAGGTGTTCACCCTTTGTATTGCATTTGGTCACTTTGCAGACCTGGTGAGTTACTTACTATGAAATCACATGAAGAACTATTATGCTATTTGTGTAAAATTAAATGAGTTCAGCTCTGAGAGAAGTTATGATTTTAGGCATTATGTATTGATGCAGCGTGGTGCTTTAGAATACCTAAATGTATGCATATGTAGTTTTTGAATCTGTAGGACCACTCCCTTTAAAAAAGCTGGCATGTGGACCAGAGAAACATTGGGGGCAATACAATGGTGGTCAAGCATGAATAAAAATGAATTATCGAAGTCACTGAAGATATCTGTTTGGTTCACTGGTTGATTTTTACCTCCTCTTGCTCTGAGTTGAAATTCAATGCCAAAAAGTGCAAGGTGATGCATCTAGGGAAAAAGAAACCCAGAGAGAGAGTGCTGGATGTTTGGGGTAAGACTCAGCATTACGACTGAGGAACAGGACTTAGAAATTATTATTAGTGACTCTCTCAAACAGTTAAGCCAGTGTAAGAAGGCCTATAGTAAGACAAATACTGTAGGATGCTGGGCTGTATCTTTGGAAGATTGACAGCAGAAGAAAGGAGATAATACTACCTCTATATAGATCTTTGGTGAGGCCACGCCTAGAGTACTGTGCCCAGTTCTGGAGTCCTCACCTCAGAAAAGGCAGGGACAGGCCAGAGATGGTGCAACAAACTGTGACCAGGATGATTCAGGGCCAGCAGGGCAGATCTTATGGGAATCGGCTTAAGGAACTGAGCGTGTACTTGCTGAAGACCAGACATGAGAGGGATGATATGACAGACACCCTGAAGTTCCTGAAAAGAATAAACAAGGTGAACTGCAGGGGACTATTTAGCATGAGTAACAGTTCTAGGACATGGGCATGAGTGAAAACTGATGGGAGGGAGTTCAAGAGGGAAGTGAGAAAGTTTTATTTTACAGAAAAGATGGAACCATGGAACAATTTCTCAGCTGAGGTGGTGGGTGCTAAATTCATAAATGGTTTAAACATGGCACTGGTGACGCCCACACGGATGAAGTGAGCCATTGACGGCGACAAACTCTACTCCTTCCCCTTTGGTGTGCTGCTAATACACACCATGGCATTTGCACGGAGTCATGCACATTTTTGAACTGTGGTCAGAGAAAATGAATAAGGAGGGTAAAGCAAATAAAACCCTTTTTGACTATGGATTTACAATGCCGCCGAAAAGACAAACAAATCTAGTAACCCTTCCCAGCAAGTCAATTCAGCAACGCAAGGCAAAAATACGGTTACATACAGCTACTTCAAAAGCTAAGAACGATGATCGCCAGCTTACTGAAAAAAAGGAACCAAGCAACAAAATGTCAGCAGCCAGCAAATAAATAATACCTGTGATCCTGGAATTCCATAACTCAAAGAAGGAGGCAATGAAAGAAACCTTACCAGCTCCAATATTCTGCAACCATATGGATACTGGACCAGCAGTTGCTGAAAAGGAGAAGGAGACTATCCTTGAGAGAAAACTCAACCGGGGAAAAAATACAGATTTAAACTCCCAATCTGCAGCAGCCACCAAAAATGGTGACTGAGTATCAGAAGATGTGCTGCAGCAGGGTGAAGTATTGGGGGTTAACAAAATAAAGGTAGCGTCTATGTCCATTACTACTGAGGAGACGCTAGAGAATCTTGCCGACCCACAGGCCCAGGTAAAAAGCTCTTCTACTTTACCGAATGTCGAACAAAGTCTTGATACAAACAGTAAGACTGATTAGCAATGCTCGTTAGGTGTTGGAAAAAGCCCAGACACTCAGACAAAATTGGTTAACCCGAAAACAAGTTCTCATAACAGTTCAAAAAAATTGGAAAGCTTTCCAAACGTTGCTCACAATGATTTTGTCTCTATGTCTGCTAGTAGCAGGATTCCAAGCGCTAAACCAGTTAAGAATAAAGACCTGAATTGTGCACAATCTCTTCATATGTTACCAGCTAGAATTAAAGAATTTATAGTGAATTTGTCCCAAAAAGAGTCAGACTCTGAATCTGATTATCACAAGGCCCAGTCAGACACAGAAGACACTAATGAGGAAGATGTTAGACACCCTTCCTAGGTAAAACAGATACTGGCTCAATTAACATCTTTGAATGAAGGTATGAAGAAAATGGTGAGATTAGAGACAAAAACTGACAATGTTCAAAGTACTGTGAACACTTTAGTAGCTGACAATTTACAGATAACGCAAAGTATTGCAAGTTTGCAACAAAGGGTTTCTGATATCAGATATATCAATGTGCCTGTTCAGAAGCAAATAAAAGAGCTAGAACTGCTAAGTTAGGATTTAAAAGAAAAAAAAATGCTGGACCATGAGGCTAGATCGCGAAGAAAAAACATCAGAGTGTTAGGCATGCCAGATGAAGGAGACAACTTGAGACCTCTTAAAGAATCTTTGAAACAGGTTTTTGCCACTAATTTGGACACAGACAGTTCTAAACTGGAACTCAGTATAGATAGAGCTCACAGGATTTGGAGGCCTCAAGGCACAAATCCTTTTCCAGAACCAACTTCAGCAATCCTTTACATCTGCAGAGAAGTGGTTTTGGTATAATAAGCTCATCCTTAATTATAGCAAGACTAAGACAATGTTGTTTTTGACCTCCCAAAGCATACACAAAACCTTCCCACTTACCACCATTAATGACACTGGCTCCCCTCTTGAACTGGTTCACCATTTCAAGTACCCGGGTATAACAATTGACTCTACCTTGTCTTTCACCCAGCACTTCGACTGAACAGCGAAAGCTATTAACCATCATTTAGGAGTTCTATACAGGAACAAACATAAACTCACTCCTGAAGCACTGAACATGGCCATCCACAGTTCTGTGGTCTCTCTCGGACTATGGTATTGTCATTTACAGTGCGGCTACAGACACTGCCCTCTGACGTATCAAAATGGCCTTAAATAAAGCATGCTGCCTTCTTACTGGTGTCGTACGCTTGACACACACCTGCGATCTTTATGCCCAGATTAGCTGGTTACAGTTTGACAGCAGGCTCAAATACCAGTCATGCCTGCTTGCAAAGAAAAGTCACCTTGGGACTCCTACCCCCTGGCGTAATGGCCCTTCTTTCCCATGCATGTAACCCATGCAGTATCAGAAGCTCTGGTAAACAGGCTTTTAGAATCCCATGGTGCTACACTGCCTTTGGACAACATGCATTCACATACAGAGCTCTGCAGTGGTGCACCTCCCTGCCTCTTGACATAACCAATGCTACTTTGCTGGGCTCCTTTAAGAAAAACTCTGGCAGCATCTAATCTCACTGGCAACCTGTGACTGCTACCGCTAATTTGCTTTGACCTTGCTCCTATCATTTGCACACTCTGTGATCGCTATTGATTAGTAAAATGTTATGCTTCATGTCCATATCTTGAGCCCCCAGTCAAGTTAACACTTTCATGGGCTTTTTACCCCTGCCTAAATTATTTATTTTTCCTCCTACCTCCCTCCCTCCACCTCCTCTTCCCTTTTTTGCCCCTCCGTCATTCCATACCTCTTTCCTCCCTACCACCTTACTACATCTTCAACATCACCCCACTACCTACACCACCTCTTCCTCCTTACTCTCCTCCAACCCTCCTTTCCCCCACTCCCTTATTCCACTTTGACTACATAGCTATTCTTCCCTTTCCCTCCCTATCTATCCCCATCCTACCCTCCACCTCTGCTTTCTTTCTCCCTTCCCGCACTTTCTTCCACCCTCTCTTGTCTCCCTCTACTGGTACAAGACCTTCCTTCCTTCTTTCTTTGACTCAGGCACAATCCAATTATCTGCCTATGTTGCTAGTTGTACAATTCTCCTTTTAAACCAGCGTCTTCATATTATGTTACTGTTACCTAGTGAAATGTTAGCCTTTGTTTTGACTCTGCACCCTGTATGTGCTTAGATTGCATAACTATTGTTAGAATTTATGCCTGGAGGCAGTTTTCAATTGTTTCTTGCTGTTTCTGTATCTGTGGAATATATCTGTATTCTCGTTTGTGTCATATTTGATGTGGAACCTATGAAAGAGCTCTCTGCTCAAATGTGTTAATCCAAGATCTCAATAAATAAATGCTAAATACATTATCTCAGAAACCTACTCCTAGACTGGCGGTGGTTACATTTTTGAAGTCTGAGGATAAAGAGTCACTTGCGTCTCAAGTATACAAAAAAAAAACATGTTTCAGTGATGGGAGTCAATATTAATATTTTCATGATTATCCATCAGAAATCATGCAAGACAGGACAAAATATGATTTTCTAAGGAATAAACTGTGGTCAAAAGGTTTAAAGCAACATTAATCTACCCTGTGAAACTAATGGTTATATATGAAGGGAAAGGTTTTGCTTTACTCATCCTTAGAAGAAGCTGAAAAGGACTTGAGTCAAAAGATTTCTAATTTATATGAGTAATTTCCAAAAGGTTTATCTATAAATGCTTTGTACTAAGAAACCCTTGTGAGGTCCTAACACAGTATATTTTCTCTTTATTATTTCTCTTCACAGTCTTTGATGTGGACCGGGGATAACCAAATAGGAGCTATACAAAACATTGGTAGGGAGATCCCATTGGACCTGAAGATGCATGGTGTACTTTCTTTCATTTTTAGGGCAAATAGTATCTTTCAAGGGCTTTTGAGTTTTTTTCATTACAGATGGGGACATTTCATCATGAGACTACTTTTGAGGGCACTGTATAGAGACAAGAAATGATTAGATATTGGTTATGCAAAATCTTAAATTTGTTTCATTAAATGTAAATGGAATTCATTCACCTATAAAAAGAACAAGGATACTTTCTTATTTAAAAAAAAAGGATATGTTTTGTATGGCATTGCTGGATACTCATTTAGATCAAAAAGAGACGACTAAATAAAAACTGAAGTTGATTATGCATGCATTTTCCTCTGAAAGAAGGAAAGAGAGCACTGGTGTTGCCCTGCTTTTTAGGAAAAATATACCAGCTGATATTTTACAAAAGGATTAGGACAAATCTGGAAGAATCTTATTGGTTAAAATAAAAGTCAGGGGCATTATTTTTACTATTGGTTCTATCTATGCCCCATTTTGTAATTACTCCGAATTTTTGGCTGAACTAACCCAAGCATTAAATGAAGTACAGAACAGTATACTCATGGGAGATTTTAATGTATTGGTAAATCCCTTAATGGATAAGACATTAAAAGCTTCTTCTATTAACAAAACCCAATCCAAATTGATTAATCACTTTACCCAGCTACATGATTTAGTAGACAGCTGGAGGTTGTTTAATCCCCAGTTAAAGGAATATACTTACCATGACAAAAAAATGGCTTCCCTAGAATTTATTATATTTTTTCATCAAAAGCTATTCTATCATTATTAAAAATTACAGGAATAAATTCCATTAATATAACTGATCATGCTTTGATTCAGATACAGTTAGGGATACCAGACCAGAATAAGGTGTACACTAAACAATGGTGTATGGACAATACTTTACTTCTTGATCAAGACTTCCACCAGAAAATAAAGATGGCCATTAAGGAATACTGGCAATTTAATTATGATGGGACTCAATCTGTAATAAAGTTATGGGATGCTTTCAAAGCAGTAATTTGAGGGATGATTATTTCTTATAAAGCCTTCATTAATAAAATTAAAAGAGGACAAAACTATAGAATTGACAAACAATTAAAATAAATGGATTTATTAGTAACAAAGGATTATAATAAGAATGCAGATGAGTGGTTCAGATTAAAACTAGCTAAGAATGAGATTAATAATAAAGAAATTGCCACTAATTTAACCAAAGTTAAGAAAGCTAAATATCTGCAGGGTGAGAAATCGGGTAAAATGTTAGCATACCTACTAAAAAACAAAAGTAAAATAATTTAATAATGTGTTTACAAGATGCAGAGGGCAACAGGCTATTAAATGATAAGGAGATGTCTGGAGCCATTATAGAGGTTTATAAAAAAATCTATCAGATTAATTTACGGCTTGCCCCTGAATCAATAAGAGAATATTTGGGTAAAGCTAAACTGCCCTTATTAGTACATAACAAGCTAGCTTCTCCATAAAGGAAATCAAGGAGACTATAACTAGCATGCCAAAAATTAAAAATCCCAGATTAGATGGGTTGCCCATTGAATTTTATATTACCTTTCAGGAAGACTTATTACCATGGATCACCCTATTATTATAGGAAATATTTGACAACGGACAGTACTTGCCTCCATCTTTGGAAGAAGCCAAGGTTATACTAATCTTAAAAAAAGGCAAAAACCCACTATTAGTTGATGGTTACAGACCAATAGCACTGTTAAATAGCGACTACAAAATCTTAACAAAATTAATAGTTCATAGAATTAAACCAGATCTAACAAGGGTTGTTCATATAGATCAATTTGGATTTATTTTGGGCTGTACAATATCAAATGCAAATCGGAGAATTCAGTCACTAATTTATTACGCTCAAAAACACAAAATATTATCCCATGCCTTAGCTATAGATGCCATTAAGGCTTTTGATTTTATCAATAGAGCATTTTTGATCGAAACTTTAAAACATTGGGGGATACTCGATAAAATTACTAGGATAATCTCATTACTTTATAGTTAGACTATGGTATGATTTATGGTGAACTCATATTTAGGGGAACCTTTCAGTATGACAAACGGGGTGAGGCAAGGTCATCCCCTATCCCCTGTTTATTTGTTTTGGCCCCAGAACACCCTCTAAGGTTAATAAGAAACAACACACATATAAAAGGAATAACAATTAAAGATGCAGAGACCAAATTGCATGTTTTTGCAGATTACTTTTTTTTTACCCTCCTTCCCACCTCTCCTTCGGGTCGCCTAGTACTCCATGACCCAGCAGTCCTCTTCTGGAGCTCTCCCTCTTTGTCACATATTGCAGCCAGCCCCTGAGTTGTCCCATTGTATCCCATCACCGGGCGAGTCCCCCTACTCTGAGGGGGAAGGCACCGGGGGGGTAGAAAACCCAGCACACTATTTTTCCTTCATAGCCTGGGGGCACTGCTGTGGCAGAGGAGGCTCCTGGAGGTTCCAGGAATGTGGAGAATGGAAGCCATCATCTAGTGGTGCCAAAGCTGTTTTCTGGCTTTTTCTTGGCCCCTCCTGCACCACTATGTGCAGTGCCCCCGGTCTCCAGCAGGGGCCACTACAGAGCGGGGCTGCCCCCCAGCCCTCCTCTGGAGAGGAGAGCAGTCCTCTTGATGCTCGATCCTCTCCTTCCCCTGCTAGCTGGATGACATTTTATTAATTATACAGGAAATCAATGATACTCTACATATCATTTTAGAAGAAATTCGTAAATATTGTGCCCTATTGGGATACACATTAAATAAATCTAAATCTGCTATCTTAGAAATTTTTGTCCCTATTCATGTCTTAGATAACATTATCATACAAGACTTCACAGTAAGTAAACATGTTAATTATTTAGGGATTGTGTTGACAAAAGATCAGTCTGAAACTATAAAGCTTAATTATAACAAGGCCAAAGAAAAAATGAATACACTATTGGAAGGCTGGGAGAAAATGTCATTATCTCTACGGGGTAGAGTGGAAACAATAAAGATGATGATTCTCCCTTATCTGGTTTATGTGATTCAAAATAGTATAAGCTTTCCTGTGGGACAATGGTTTAGCATTATGCGTAGGAAATTTGTTAAATTTCTCTAGAGAGGGGAACCTAGGATCCCATGAAAGAGTATGATTTATCCAAGGAAACAGGGAAGCTATAGCTGCCCTGATCCCCTATACTATGCTGTAGCTTTCCAAGTTAAAACTTTCTGGGAATGGGTCTTCCTGCCCAAAAGAGGCAATTTAATTGAGCCCTGCTTTTGGGAGGAACACTGTTCTCTAGTCTTTAATAATATTATACAAAAAATAACCCCTAGAACTAAGATCCCTGACATTTTTTAACCTATTAAAAATAATTGATTCAATCAACTTCTAAAATTAAAGAATATGGCTTATTTCCTTGGATGCATTTAAATTTATGAGGAAATATGAAAATGAAGGGAATGACAACTCTGAAGAGAATGAGAAAATAAACAAATTAGAGACCACAACCTGGTCTCAATTGGTAGAACATGAAGATTCTGTCTCACTGGATAAATTTAATGTATTATTTCCCAGCTCTAAGAATTTTAATTTCATATACTATCACTCTCTATATAATATTTTCAAAGAACAATAGCTCCAAGGAAGGTGGCAGGATCTTTTGGCATTAATTAAGGATCATACAAAAAAACTACAAAAAGGGAGAACTAAACTATCACAACAAATCTATGCATTAATGGTGACTACTAAGGAGGACCCTTGGCTTATTATTAATAGGAAATGGGAGAAAGAAAGTAGTATAACCAATAGTGAACAACAGTGGAAGAATCTAAGAATAAAAGTTAACAAAGGTTATGTTTATGCTAAGAACAAAGTTATACAAAAATAGATTATGGATAGAGCATACTAAACTCCACAGATATTTGGTAATATGAAGTCCGGGGGTAAAAATGAGTGTTGGCATAGCTGTGGATCTATGGGGGACTTGTATCACTGTTAGTTTAATATTGATCTACCTATGAGTTTTAATTGCATGATTCTTAATGTTATACAGACTAGTGATCTACAGGTCTTCCAAAAGAAAATTTACTATTTAGCTACTATGACTACTAAAAGATTGATTTTGGCTAGTTGGTGTCACACCTGGACAGCTGGTTCTGATCTTTGTTATCATATTCTTTGTAAATATGGGGATGGGTTATGGACTGTATGTCCTAAGAGCTGCTGAATCAGCATGTGGAACTGTTACATCAAGAAAAAATCCAGGCACAAGTTCTAAGGACAGGAGGTATTTTAAACTACAGAGGTCTGAGGGTCAATTAGCATGTTAAATTTGCTTTGATCCCAGGAAATGAAGTTAGCCATTCATGATGTCCTCGGGGAAGTCCTTTGATCTGCACTAGATGTCCTAAGAAAAGGGACACTGGCCAGTGTTATGAATAGCCTCACAGGAAACCAGCATTTCATCAAAGAGACCTTTGATGTGTAGATACCAAAGCCAGATGGAATTAAGGAATGAAATACACTTTTGCTTTGAATACAGTGACTTATATCAAAGAGACTTTTGAAGTGTGTGTGAAGCAAAGCACAAACCTGTTTAGACCAGTCAAACATAAGAAGAGGAGATTTATTATGTCATCTCTTATTTTTTTTAAATACCTTAGTAGGCCATCTTGGTGTTATCAAAAATATAGATTTTGTTACACCAAGGAGGAGTTTGGTAACCTCAGAGAAGGCCGGCTCAGGACTGGTTTTAACTGCTGAGAGAACCTGGACAGAGACTCATTCATTATTTGACTGAGAGAAGAGAGACCATCAAAGCACTGAAGTAAGGACCTTAGACAAGATTAGTCTGAAGTTATTATTTATAGGAATTTGCACTTTAAACCTGTTTGTTTTAAGGCTGTATGTGTTGGGATATTTTGTTCTGTAATATTTTCTGTTTTCCTATTTTAAAGTAAAGATATATATTTACAATGGAAACTGCCTGGAGTGCCTTGCCATTTCTTTTTATTTAAGTGCTGCTTTTAAAGGTTATAGTTGACACTGTGTAAGAGCTTATTTTGATACCAAACTGGGAAATGGATAGAGTTCTCTAAAGTCTTGCATAGAGTGCTAAGGGTTCATTTTGTAGACCTGGTTAGGTGCCATAGGCAAAGATATCTGGCCTTCTGAAGACAGAATCATCTGAGCCTGATAATTGCTAACAAGATGTTATCAGTTTGAATCCCTCCAGAACTTGAGACTAAGGTGACTCAAACCCACAAAACCGAAAAGAAGGTTACCTTGTACTGTTCACTGTCCACAAATCATACACTCAGAGGTTGGTATTTTGGGAGTAGGGGACTGACTGGTTGAGCAAATCTGTGACAGATTGGTTGGCAGCGGTGGCATAAAAAGTTTAGTTGCATAAGCTTCATTGTTCAGTGTGTCAGCTTGAAACCATTCAGCTCACTTAGAAAAAAAAAAGGCAGTGTTTTATTTAAAAAGGAAACAGAACTATATCCCTTGGCTTACAGTCAGGTTCCTACCCATTTTATTTTTTTTCTAAAGTGCCAGTCAGATTAGTGTAGTCAGGGAAGAAGATGGCTTCCGACTACAGCAGGCACACTGTAGATCACTTGAAACAGTTGTGCGAGGACAGAGGAGTCCTGCTCGAGGTGACAGCCAGAAAGCAGAACCTCATAGAGGCCCTGATGGTAGCAGATACCCAGCGCAGAGAGTCACAGACCATAACTGAAAGGGACCAGACCTTGAGTGTGGCAGGACAAGAGGCCAATGAGGGGTCCTGAGCCGAGGAGGAGGAGGACAGCAGGGCCAATGTCAGTGAAGGGCCACAGCAGCAGGGGAAGGTCACCAGTACCCTGAATCCAGAGGTACTCAAGCTGCAAATTGAGTTGCACAGGATGGAACTGGAGGCAGAGCGAGACAAGAGGGAGGCGGACTGTGAGGCAGTGACAACAGAGGGAGGCATACCATGAGGACCGTGAGCGCCAGTGAGCTGCAGAGGAGAAGAGAGAATGCGAACACCGAGAGGCAGAGTGAGAACAGAGAGACACAGACCATGAGGAGAAGGAGTGCCAGAAGCAACTTGAACTGGAGAAGATACGACTCCAATTAGCGGCACCAGAGCAGGTAAGTGGCTTGGGTTTAACTGGAACTGCAGGACTGGGTTAAAACTTGAACTCCAAATTAATAGTTGAGTTTAAGGAAGAGGAGGACATGGATGCCTTTTTAAATTATTTTTAAAATGTTTTTATTCAGGTTAAAATTTCTAGAGAGTCCTGGAGCTTCCAGCTATCCCCACTACTTACCGGGAAAGCTCGGGATGCACTGGGTCAAATGAACAATGAGGACAGTGACAATTTCAGCAAGTTAAAAGCTGCACTGTTAAAAAAGTTTGAGTTAACTGCTGAATCATACAGAGCTAAATTCCATAAGCTCATGAGAAGCCCTGATATGAGATATGAGGAGCTAGCCATGAAACAACGTCAGTTTTTAAAATGTTGGTGGGAAGGAATTGAGGCAAATTCTGTAGATAAAATTGAAAATGTGACTTTATTAGAACAGTTTTATTGGGCTTGCTCAGCAGAGCTAAAAACCTGGCTACAGGACCGACATCCAAAAACAGTGCAAGAGGCTGCTGAACTCTTGGACCGCTATGCCAAGAGCAGACCTGCTGTGAGAGCGAATGGTGTGAGTGTCACAGCGCAGAAAGGGAAAAACGCACCTTCAGGGCAGCTAAAACCCTCACTGCCTCCACTGAAACCAGTTAGCCTCAGGTTTCAATGAAAAGATTTATCTGAAGTAAGAAATGCATGTTGGCTGTGTAAGGAAACTGGGCATATTGCCAGACAGTGCCCCAAAAAGGCAAGCCATAATACACAACAGGGTGCTAGAAAAGAAGTGGGTTGTTTGTGTATCCCTGAGGGCATGCCAGTGAACATGAGGAAACACATGCACGCAGTCATAGTAAATGGTGTACAGATGCAGGGGTTAAGGTACACAGGAGCATCCCTGACATTGGTAAAGGGGGATCTGGTACAGTCTGGTCAGCTTATACCCAATAATAGGTAACTGTACAAGGGTTTACTGGTGAAGAAAAAACATTGCCACTTGCTAGTGCTCTCCTGGACTGGGGTGAAACAGGGGGAACTGTGCAACAGGTGGCTGTAGCCAACACATTAGCAGTGGATGTGATCCTGGGTAACAATCTCCAGCAGGGGTTGGTTTGTGCAGTTACCTGTAGCCAAGCGGCAAGGGAAAATAGTAGTTCCCTGAACCCCACAGAAACCAGTGTGGAAACCACTGAGAGGCTGGTTCCCCAGCCTATGTCTCCAGATGGGGAGACTGATAAAAAGGGGTGGAAATGTCCCCGGTATCAAGTAACCACACAGCTACAGAGGATTACTTTGAAGAGGAAGGGGTGACCCCTTGTCAGAGGGTTGGGATTGACAGTGATCCTGAGGGCCTTGACGCTAGTGCTAGGGACCCTAGTTTAGCAACTGAAGGGGACCTGTCCCATGCCTTGGGACTGTGTGAGGGGTTTGCAGCTGCTCAGAGGAGTGACCCTAGTTTTGAGAAGCTGAGGGCTTGGGCAGACTCGGAGAGCACACAGGGAGGTGACGGCAGACATAAGATTTATTGGGAAAATGGATTTATGTATACACAGGCAGTACAGACAGAGGAAGGGAGGGATGGATGCTAGGCAGGCAGCTTGTCATTCCCCAGGGATATCATGAGCAGTTGCTCAAGGTTGCCCATGATATTCCCTTGTCTGGTCATCTGGGAATCACACGAACTACATAGCGGTTGGCCCAGAATTTCTACTTGCCTAACTTCACCCAGCAGGTGAAGGAGTATTGCAGGTCTTGTCACCGGTGCCAAGAAATAGGGAAGGCGGTAAGAAACCCAAGCCACCCTGATCCCCTTGCCCATAGTGGAGGAGCCATTCCAGAGGGTGGGAATGGATATTGTGGGGCCTTTAAATACTCCCAGCTCCTCAGGGAAGAGATTCATCCTGACTGTGGTGGATTGTGCCACCCAGTACCCAGAGGCAGTCGCCTTTTCCTCTGTGAGGACAGACAAAGTGGCAGATGCCTTACTTGGGATTTTCTCCTGTGTTGTATTTCTGCAGGAGGTAATCACCGATCAAGGGGGTTCCTTCATGTCGGACCTAATGAAATGTTTATGGGAGAAGTGTGGGGTGGTGCAGAGAAGCATGACACCGTATCACCCACAAGCCAATGGACTTGTGGAATGATTCAATGGTACCCTAAAGTCTATGCTCTGCATGTTTGCTGAACAGCATGGAAGAGACTGGGAGAAATACCTTCCCCACCTGTTGTTTGCATGCAGGGAGGTGCCCCAAGAGTTGACAGGATTTTCCCCCTTCGAACTCTTCTATGGATGCCGGGTACATGGGCCCCTAGACTTGATCTGGGAGGACTGGGAAGGCAAGCATGCCACCCAGAAAACTCCCCTCATGGATTATGTCCTTAGGTTTAGGGAGAGGCTGAAAGCCTATGGGGACAGCCCAGAGCAACCTGGCAGCTGCCCAACAGAAACAAAAAGTATGGTACGACTGCAGAGCCAGAGCTTGCTGTAACATAGTGGGTCAGGAAGTCATGGTCCTTATTCCGGTCCGGAAAGGCAAGCTGCAAGCTGAGTGAGCAGGACCATACAAAGTGGTTAGGAAGGTAAATGACTTGAACTACATTGTGGAGTTACCTGTCTGTAGACAGACTGACAGGATGTACCATGTCAACGTGATGAAGCCATATGCAAATAGGGCTGACATGGTGTTTGCAGTGTGTAGTCATGGGGAGAGGATGGATGAAGAAGACCCCCTTCTGGACTCACTGGAAGAGAGTAAGTGGGAGTCCTCTGTGGAGGCAGTAAAATTGTCTCCCCAGCTGACCCTGGGCCAGATCCAGAAAGTAAGAGTGGTTTTAACAGACTTTGTCCCCTTGTTCAGCGCCAAGCCTGGACTAACCCCCTTAGCAACACACAATGTGGAGACCGGGACACAGACGCCCATATGGTGGACAGCATATCGGGTGTCAGAGGTTGTCCAAATGGACATTAGGAGGAAAGTGGAGGAGATCCTGGATTTAGGGGTAATCCAGAGATCCCACAGTCCCTGGGCCTCACCTGTAGTCCTTGTACCCAAGCCAGATGGCTCGACTCATTTCTGTGTAGACTATCATGGACTGAATTCAGTCACAAAGTCAGACACCCACCCGATGCCCCGGACGGACAAACTCCTGGACAAGATGGGGGGGGTGACCTGCCTTACGACCATTGACCGGACAAAGGGGTATTGGCAGGTAGAGTTGATGGACACAGCTAGGGAGAGGTCGGCCTTCATCACTCCAATAGGCTTATTTGAGTTCAAAGTAATGCCTTTTGGAATGAAGAACGCCCCAGCTGCTTTCCAAAGGTTGGTGAACCAGGTGTTAAATGGTGCTGAGGAGTATGCCGTGGTGTACCTGGATGACATTGCCATCTTTAGTACCAGCTGGGATGAACACCTTTCACACCTTAGGGAAGTGCTGGACAGGATACAGAGGGCCAGGCTCACTGTCAAAGCCGAGAAGTGCCAGGTCGCCATGGGAGAAGTGGCATATCTCGGGCATGTGGTAGGCCGGGGACAGCTCCATCCTAACCAGATAAAAATAGAGGTAATACAGGCATGGCCCAGACCAGAAACTCAGAAGCGGTCAGGAGTTTTCTCGGGACAACAGGGTACTATAAAAAATTTGTATCAAATTACAGTGCCCTGGCTGCTCCTCTATCTGACCTGACAAAGAAACAGATGCCCAAGAAAATTACCTGGGGGCCCAGCCTGTGAGGAAGCCTTTTCCAAACTAAAGGAGGCACTGTGCAGTGCTCCTGTTTTGACAAGTCTGGACTATAGTAAAACTTTTATAGTTTAGACTGACACCTCAGACGTGGGTATTAGGGCAGTACTGAGCCAGACATCCAGCGAAGGGAGGGACCACCCCATAGCCTACCTAAGTAAAAAGTTGCTTCCTAGGGAGCAGTCATACTCCACAGTGGAAAAGGAGTGTCTTGCTACAATGTGGGCCCTAAAGAAATTGAAGCCATACTTGTATGGGCAGCATTTTGTGGTGCAGTCTGACCACAACCCCCTAGTTTGGCTGACGCAGATGGGGAAAAACAATGGTTGATTACTAAGACGGAGTCTTGCTTTGCAAGGATATATGACCATTCTACATAGGGCCAGAGTGACCAATCAGAACTCAGATGGGTTGTCCAGGGTGTATGAGGAGTGAACTGATTTGGGAAGCTCATCCCATGCAGGGGATAGACCCCCAAATTCAGTCTAGGTGGGGAGGAATTGTCACACCTGGACAGCTGGTTCTGACCTTTGTTATCATATTCTTTGTAAATATGGGGATGGGTTATGGACTGTCTGTCCTAAAAGCTGCTGAATCAGCATGTGGAACTGTCACATCAAGAAAAAAACCCAGGCATAAGTTCTAAGGACAGGAGGAATTTTAAACTACAGAGATCTGAGGTTCAATTAGCATGTTAAATTTGCTTTGATCCCAGGAAATGAAGTTAGCCATTCATGATGTCCTCGGGGAAGTCCTTTGACTTGCACTAGATGTCCTGAGAAAAGGGACACTGGCCAGTGTTATGAATATCCTCACAGGAAACCAGCATTTCATCAAAGAGACCTTTGATGTGTAGATACCAAAGCCAGATGGAATTAAGGAATGAAATACACTTTTGCTTTGAATACAGTGACTTATATCAAAGATACTTTTGAAGTATGTGTGAAGCAAAGCACAAACTGGTTTAGACCAGTCAAACATAAGAAGAGGAGATTTATTATGTCATCTCTTATTTTTTTTAAATACCTTAGTAGGCCATCTTGGTGTTATCAAAAATATAGATTTTGTTACACCAAGGAGGAGTTTGGTGACCTCAGAGAAGGCCAGCTCAGGACTGTTTTTTTTTTTGAAATTGCCTTTTATCCTCCTTACTCAGCCTGCCTCCTCCGACCCTTCGGCGATGATCCGCGAACATCCGCTGCCGAAACCCTACTCGCACACAGACCACAAGCCCCATGGAGTCAGGGCTTACTTCAGGCGGGACAAGGTAGGGGGACAACCCCTAACTTCATATTTCGCCGGCCCTGTGGACTGCCGGCGGGCACGGCAAATCGCAGGCATCGCTCCGGGTCCTCGCCTTCCTCCCGGACGAGGCAGGCTCTTTTTTCCTGTTTTTCTCCCCCGAGCAGATTGCGCATCACCCCCTGACGCCATGACGCCAGATACATCGACGTCCGCAGCTGCTCAAAGGCCGACCAGCCAATCCCTGCAAGGGCTTGCATTTCCTCGAGCCTCTGCTCGGGGTCGTGCAAGAGCTGGACTACGGCCGAATCCCACCCCAGAGTAGGCGAGCTGTCGTCGGACGCTCTAGCCAAACTACCCCCGGCCGACCCACCGACTACCCGAGTCCGCTCCCGAACCCGGGTCACCGGCGTGGAGCGAGGTGTGGCATTCAACGCCTCAGCCCTCTGTGCCACCGGGCTGGCAGGACTGGTTTTAACTGCTGAGAGAACCTGGACAGAGACTCATTCATTATCTGACTGAGAGAAGAGAGACCATCAAAGCACTGAAGTAAGGACCTTAGACAAGATTAGTCTGAAGTTATTATTTGTAGGAATTTGCACTTTAAACCTGTTTGTTTTAAGGCTGTATGTGTTAGAATATATTGTTCTGTAATATTTTCTGTTTTCCTGTTTTAAAGTAAAGATATATATTTTAAAACCAAAGCTGCCTGGAGTGTCTTGCCAGTTCTTTTTATTTAACTGGAGCTTTTAAAGGTTATAGTTGACACTGTGTAAGAGCTTATTTTGATACCAAACTGGGAAATGGATAGAGTTTTCTAAAGTCTTACATAGAGTGCTAAGGGTTTGTTTTGTAGACCTGGTTAGGTGCCCGTAGGCAAAGATATCTGGCCCCCAAAAACAGAATCATCTGAGCCTGATAATTGGGTATGCTAACAAGAGATTATCAGTTTGAATCCCTCCAGAACTTGAGACTAAGGTGACTCGAACCCATAAAACAGACAAGAGGGTTACCTTGTACTGTTCACTGTCCGCAAATCATACACTCAGGGTTGGCACTTTGGGAGTAGAGGGCTGACCGGTTAAGTGAATTTGTGACAGCTGGAATGTAGACAATTTAGGAGACTTCGATCAATTCAAGTGGGCTTACATGGTGAATGAGTCAGTCCAAATCAAGCAACTCTGGGATATTTATAAAAAGGAGAATATTCAAGTAGATGCTACATGGAATGAATTAAGAGAAATGTTATCCCCACTATTTCAATCTGGATAGAACCCATCTGTATTAGTATGTGTTTTTTTTTGGGGGGGGGGGTTATGGAAGGAATGTTTTTGTTCATTTTTCTTTTCTGTAGGGTTAGTCAGCTAGTTCATTCTGATACGTATGGGAAGTATAACATGATATGATAAAGATAAGCTAATATTGTACAATGAATTATTCATGTTAACGCTGCTGTACTTCCTCTTCAATCCTTTGCTTTAATGTAAAATGTGTTATATGAAATTATGTAAGGTGTGAATGTTATAACAATATTTGAACTATATGAATAAAATATTTTTAAAAAAAATGGTTTAAGTATGGCTGGGACAGTCTGAAGGGTATAGTGATTAATCAGGGTGATAGCAATGGGGAAAGGAACAGGGGGATGGATAGTGAAGGCTAGTACCCTGTGGGGATAGTAGGTCCTGGAGTTTGATAAGGAACTATGCAGACTGGATGGACCACTGGACATTTTCTGCTATCATTGTCTGTTCCTAAATTTCTACTGAATTTTACTCAGTCTTATTTTTCAGGTTATATAATTTAGGTACATACAATATGAAAACAAACACACTTGTTTGTTACATTTTAGCACAGTAGCACAACAGTACTTTGCTTTGTGTAGTTTAAAAAGCCAACCAGGGATCCATTTTCTGAAATGTGAGAGCTCTAATTAAAGCAGCAGATATGATGAGCACAGCCTTGGCATGAATAAATATCATTGTTTATTATGGGTACTGCAGCTCCTTGTTAAACCACCAGACTCATGTTATAACTGCAAAGATGTATACTGAGCAGCAGTATACATGTACATCTTTGCAGCTATAACATGAGTCTGGTTCTAATAGAGAAATTGTGACTTTGTTGTTTCAGGAATATTGCCAGTCCCAAGAGCAGGCAGAGCTAGAAATTTGGAAATAATGAGATTTAATGGTTGGATGAAAAGATGGTGTAACAGGGAAATTTATTATTTTTTGGATAATTGGAGTCATTTTGCACAAAGAGACCACCTCTGTAGACAGGATGGGTTGTACTTAAGTAGAGCAAGCACAAGGTTATTGGCTTAAAGTATCAACAACATAAATACAGAGTGTTTAAACTGTAACACGGGGGGCATGGGGAGGTGATAAGGTGAAACAGCAGATCAAGTCCCACAAAAAATTAGAGCATAGAAACAAAAACACATGTGATGGGCATTATTGCTAAATGCAAGAAGTTTGAGAAACAAAAAACATGCACTGGAATACATTTTACATGAGGATATGGCGCAACTTGTAGGCATATGTGAGTTGCGCCATGTGCCGCTATGCTGGGGACCCTGCACCCTACTCCTGGACAGGCAGGGTCCCCAGCACCTATGACCCATGAATTACAGTGGCTGCAGGGTTGCACCACAGGAGTGGTGCAATGGACCTGAGTGCCGCAAGTTGCAGGCCACATTTAACTGCCTCCTCAGGGCTCCCATCTCTGTAACACTCCCACAATCCCCTGGGGGCTTTGGGGTGGCTGGCTGGGTGGCACAGGCACAGGCACAGGCACATGGGGGCACGGTACAAAATACACCTGGGTGGATCCCCAAAATTCAGGGGTAGGGGCATCACTGTGCTGGTGGGTCCATGGGGCAGGGCAATGTGCCATATGTGGTACTTCGGGGGGGTCCATCATTTTCCTGGGATGGATGCCCCTTAGACCACCTCAATGCTGGTCTAACCTGCAGCACCATTGCAGGACTTGCAATTGCATAGGTGGGTTATGGCAGCCACCCTTTCGGAATAGGGCACAGAAGCTGCCATATCCTACCCTTGTGCCATGCCATAGTGGGTTGCGGCCATAGTGGGTGGTGTAGCCCACCTTTGGTGCAACCTACATGTGGCATGGCACAACCTGCATGTGGCATGGCACAAGCTGCATCTTGTAATCGTGACTTGCATAACGCTTAGTGCAAGGTGCGATTTGTGCCATAGGGTTTGGGTTAATCGCCTTGCACCATGCATAACATGACCTGGAATAGGGCCCCTAGTGTTGTGTGCCATGACAGAGACTTGGTGGGATAGTCTGTACTGGGATAAGCAAATAGCAGGTTACCAAGTGTTTCTCAAAGAAAGAGTTAAAAAAGAAGGGGCGCGGGCCATACTTGTTAAAGAGGATCTACAAGCCAGATTAACATTAAATGATAACTTGGGCCCACTGGAACCAGTGTGGATAGATTTAATTCCACCTAACACTAAAAAGATTACAGTAGGACTTTGCTATAAGGTACCAACTCTTACAGCGGGAGAATGGATTAATTTCTTCAACATTATTAAGGATCGATGCAATAGCAACAAACTGATTTTACTATGAGATTTTAATCTTCCTGGGATAAATTCGACTAACAAAATAATAGATGTTCACACAGAGTCGCGTTTTTTAGATATGGTGGAAGACTTAGGACTTAAAAATTATGTAACCAGGAATACAAGAGCAGATAAAATCCTGGATTTGGGTTTGTCAAATATGGAGGAGGAGACAGGAGCATGTCTGGTACGAGAACCACTTCTGGGAAGCGACCAAAACATAGTTCAATTTGATATTACATTCAATAACTTTAGACAGGGTGGTGTAACAACTATTAGGTATTATAGCAAAACTGACTATAATGCTGTTAAACATGAGTTGGAATATTGGGAATGGAAAACTGATTTTGAGGGTACGGTACTTCAACAAAAATAATACAAGTTCACATTCAAATTGAACACTTGTGCAAATTTGTTTAATCATACCAGAAGAACATACAACAATGGGGTAGAATACCTGTCTGGTTATCAAAAAATATTAAAAAAGTCATTAAGATCAAAAGATGGGCCTACAACCTTGCCAGGATAAGGGATCCTCATGTAGCATGGGATAACTAAAAATCAAAAGTCAGGGAATGTAAAAAGTTAATTAAGTGAGCAAAAAGGAAGTTTGAGCTGAAACTGGCAACTAAGTCTACTGGCAACAAAAAGGAATTTTTAGCTATATTAGGAGTCTGAGAAAAGAAAGGGTTCAGGTGGGACCTCTTCTGGTGAATGGATCAACGACTTCAGATTGTGGAGTTATGGTAAACGAACCTAAGTACTTTATAATTGTGAATCAGCCCAGAGATGAGGTGTTCAAGTTACCATAAAGCCAGAAAGAGGGACATAAAATTAGATTACTAGAATAAGACATTGTGAAGAATATTAGGAATCTGGACCCAGATAAATTGCGAGGCCCAGATGGGTTACACCCTGCATTTCTTAAACAAATAACAGAACTAATAGCTCCTCCTATCCTACACATTTTTCAGAGTTCACTGGACCAGGGAGTGGTGGTGGATGATTGGAGGTTGGCATATGTGACCCCAATATTTAAGAAAGGGGACTGAGGTCAGATAAGTAACTACGGGCCGGTTAGTATAACCCTTTTTTTGGGCAAAATATTAGCATCAATAATTAACGATGATATTAAAGAATTTTTGAAGGATACAGGGCAGGTTGATATACATCAGCACAGATTTAAGGAAGGTAGGTCATGCCTCATGGGCTTGAGAAGTTTTTTTGAGCCAGGTAACAGGACACTAGACCAAGAAGCCCCAGTGGATGTTCTTTACATGGACTTCTCAAAAGCCTTTGATGCAGTGTCTCATAAGAAGTTACTATCAACACTGGAAGAAGTTGAAATTGATAAAAAATCTCTTAAATTGGACTGGAGCATGTCTGAGTAACAGGAGGCAATGTGTCACAGTGAAGGGGCATTATTCAGATTGGGCAGAGGTCATGAGTGGGGTACCGCAGGACTTGGTACTGGGCCCCTTGCTCTTCAACATTTTTATCACATCATTGGATTGCAGTGAAAATGCATGACTAAGTAAATTTGCTGACGATGTTAAGATGGGGGCATTGGTTAGGTCAAGGGAAGAAGCCATAAGATTTCAAAAAGAGATTGACAGGTTAGCAAGATGGTTAAATTCTAGGAATCTATTCTTTAACATTGACAAATGCAAAATGATGCATTTTAGTACAGGTAATTTAAAGGCTAAATATTACTTGAATGTAGTAGTGCTAAGAGCAACCAATGAATAAACAGACCTGGGTGTGAGAATCAACAATAACTTAAAGTTTGACGTCCATTGTAGGGAGGTCCTGAATAAAAGCAATAGAATATTGGGGTGCATAGGGAGAAACATCAAGAGCCGAGACACGCAGGTACTGTTACCTCTGTACAAATCCCTGGTTTGGCCTCATGCCAAGCCTGGCTAAAATCTATAAGCATTAATTACAAGGGCTGCTTCTTGATTATACAATGTTTATAAGTTAAGTAATCAAAGATAAAATAACTGGCTGTAATCCTCTAAAGCATGACTGAGCTTTTGCCAGGATTTTATTATCATCTGTCCATTTTTGTAGTCTTCCAAAAATTAGTGTGCTAATAATCAGTTGGTTAAATGCCCCTTTTTTATGAACTGGAATAATAGTTGATCCTTTCTAGGAATTTGGGATGTATGCTGTTCTCCATACAAAGTTTATTGATAATTGATAACCACCATGTAATTTGCATTTTGTATATTTCTGGCTGAATTAAGCCTGGTCCAGGGGCTTTGCCATGTATTTCCCTAAGTATAACTCTCTACCTCTAATTCTGTAAAAGGGAGAATTTGTAAAGGAAGTACTGCCTGCTCCAAGCATGTTGTCATTCTCTTTTTGTGAGAAGCACAGATCCGAATAGAAGTTTAACCACTTACTAGGATGGATTTGAGCGAGAAGTTGTTTCATAATTTGGCAGTGCCTTTAGCAGTTATAAGCCAAAATATTTTTAAATCGTAAGTTTTATATTTCTTTTTTAGTAAAATTAGGTTAGAATTTGTTTTTTTTTTGTCTTGTTTTCCTTAAGATAGTATTCAAAATCCTTTCTGGATTTCTACTTATTTTATTATACCAAGTTTCACTAGTGATTTTTATTTGTCTTTGACTGTAGTAACCCGAGTCCATTTCAGAACCCAGGTCATCGGTGTGGCAGCAAGTGAGGCAAAACGCCTCTGACCTCATCACCACCAGGCTGACTAAAAAGCTTTTAAATTGCTTATATCCTCGGACCCTAACATTCTCTTTATGGATCCTTGTGTTACTAATTGGCTATTCAAGACCTTCCTATTTTTGCTCACTATGGTGCCATTTTTGGCAGGGTTAGAACTCCTTATTACTAGAATGTCTAATGTAATTAGAGGGCATGGGTGGAAGCTGGAGGGGGGGGAGATTCAGGGGAGAAAAGAGGAGGTGCTACTTCACTGAGAGGGTGGTGGAGCCATGGAATGCACTGCCCAGGGGGCAGGTAGAGGCAGAGATGGTGGAGGGGTTCAAGAGAGGGTGGGACAGGTACAGGGGAAGGGTTCTAGAAGCAACATCCAGTGCAACGAGATTATCCGGGACTGGGACGGGAGAAGTCAGAGAGGGAGAGGGGGTCAGCAAAGTCAGCTCCTAGGGTGGGGGCTGACCAAACGAGCAGACACGAAAGACCTTAAGGCCTATTCTGCTGGCATTATAGTATGTTAGTAATACATAATGGCAAATGATGACTCCCAGTTTTTGAGAGACTCTCTAAGGATTTAAAAAGAGGCCAAGCTAAAACATTTGCAGAAATTAAATGTATTGTAGATGTATCATTTGATAATAACATAAGTACACTCACCTTCAGAATTGATTCAAATTCAGTCCTACCATTAATCAATAAATATGCAAAGCTAAAACATTAAATTTGAAAGGCTTATACCAGTTGGTTTGAATTTTTTGTCCTTTGTGCTTCTTTCAGATGCCATTGTCTTTTATGTTCAGTCCTTCTAATCTGCTTTCCAACGCTAATAAATTATAAGGCTCCAGTGGCCCTATTCTATGGATAAAATCATTGATATTGTTTTAAGTTTTCAAGTAAACTACCATTTTCATACTAAATACTCAGAATATAATATTTGGTATATAGTGGGGGATGATATAAATTTATAAGCAGTAGCTCCTGAGACCCAGCAATTATCTTTAGTACAATACAATTCTGCAATGATTCATACATACATCCTTTCATTTTTTATCTTTTCAAACCCTTGTATATGTTTGATCATTAATAACAAATTGCCCACACCTCTTGCACCCTTGAGTGTTTTATTTTTGCTATTACCAAGAATGTGATAAAACCTAAGAAACCAATGACATTCTTTACCCATCATGTTTCTTCCAGACAAATTATAGCAAAAGAGGTAAAAAAATCTCTAAACTTCTGATCAGGTGTTTTGTCTTGTAAACCTGCAATATTCCAAGACAACATATGAACATTGTCTCTCAGAGGCCCAAGACTACTACACCTCTTTTGTCAAACTTGGGTTTCTATGAGGATTTCAAAGTTGTTACTAAGCAGGATATCAGTTATGAACTGATGTACTTCTATTAATCTTGTGGTTGGGATGCTTGATACTGTCCCATTCCCTATCTATGGCTGTCCAAGACACCCTAATTGTTCACTGAAATTCCCAGGTTATCCATCTTTTCAGCTTCTTTCATTATTCTACTTGCCAGCTGTTGATCCCCGACTCCATGTCTACCTGCAAAATCCCCAAATCTCCTTGGGCTGTTTACATGTAGAGGATTCTATTACTACCTAATCTATTGTCCAAAATGTTAGCAAGCATTGTGCAAAGCGTTTTCAAGAGCTTTGAACTAGTGTCCTCCATGTCTGTGGAAGAGCAAAGATGAAAATAATTAATTCATGGTCATTTTTTAAAGTGAAAATCCCATTCTGGTGGTCATCAATTACTTTAATCATTTCATCAACTGTAATATTAACTATATCCCCATAAGAGGCTCGGGAATCTTCAAATAAATAATCAGTCAAAAATCTTGTTTTCTCTATCAGGATGTTCAAATGATCAAAGAACTCAGCGTGCTCCCAGACATAACTGGCAATTTCCCAATCATCTAGTAATATTGTAATTTGACCCCAGATGTTATAACCTGAATGTCTAAGGACCAATCTAATATGATGGTCCAAACTTCCTCTTAATATCTCCTCTAATATGGATTGAACCAGATTCTAGACAAGAAGTTCATCTTCCTCAGTTTTTTTTTTAAATACACCATGAATATTAAGTAATTCTTCATTGCCCAGGAGTTGCATTCTGATAACATTATTGTTAATCTGATGTCTTTCCTATATTTTCCTGTATCTGCTGGTCTAGATCAATCCCTGTATTTTGTGTGTTAATATTTATAGGGGCTTTTTCATCACTTGTCTGAACCTAGGCTATGTTTTTATTTTGTAAAATGTCTATGTGTTCTTTTGTTTCAAATAGCCTTTCATCAGATTTCGGCAGAAAAGGTACCCTTTTGTCATTTTGTTTACACTTGATTTTATGAGTCTTCTGATCTGCTAGCACTAATTTATATTGTTTTTCTCCTTTTTCTTTTTTTCCCTTTGATTTAACAGCTTTTTATATCGTAAATCTTTTTTTTGTCTAGGGAGGAGGGGATAACAATTGCACTAAAATCTGGTCTAGTTTCACCAGATCTGGACGTATTTTTTACTAAATTGTTACTTAGTCTTTGTACCAGCATGTTAATCTCATCTGTTTGAAACATAAAAAACATAGATTATAATGGCAGAAAAAGACCCAGAGGTCCGTCCAGTCTGCCCACATTCCCTATAATTGCTGGAACCTATTGTTCCTCCCAGGTACTATCGCTCTGTGTCCTATATCCATTCTCCTCCCTGGTCTTGTTGCACTGGGTGACCAGTGGTCACTTCATTCTATCACATACCTGCTTGTATCCTCAGATTGTGTTTGCATCCACCACCTCAGCCGACAGACTGTTCCAAGGTTCCACCAACCTTTCCATAAAGAAATACTTCCTCATGTCCCTCCAGAACCTTACTCATGCTAATTTCCACTCATGAAAATGTGGCCTCGAATTGTTATTCAGGGTTTATAATTCCCCACAGTTTATCTTGTTAATTCCTTTAATGAACTTGAAGGTCTCTATCATATCTCCCCTCTCCATTCTGGTTTCCAGAGAGTTCACAGTTAGTGCCTTGAGGCGCTCCTCTTACGATGTGCCCTGCTGGCCCTGAATCACTTTTGTTACTCTGTGCTGCACTGTTTCCAACCTATTCCTGTCCCTTCTGAGGTCAGGACTCCAGAACTGGATGCAATACTCCAGGTGAGGCCTCACCAGGGATCAGTATTGGGGAAGTATTGCCTCTTTTCTTCTGGTATCAATGCCCTTCTCAATACATCCCAGCATCCTGGTAGCCTTGCTATGGGCCTTGTTGCTATGGCTCATTTGTTTAAGGGGGTCACTGATGATAACTCCTAGATCCCATTTATGTACTGTGCCATGACTGGACTCACTTTCATCTGAGATATTAGACACAGCATTTTTTGGGACTGTTGCCAATGCTTCTATATGGGGCACAGCCTAAGAAAACTATTCATTGGAGTTTGGCCATTTTCAAGATGCCCTTTCTCACTGTTAATATTCCCTTCAGAGTCATTCATATGAGACTCAGTTTCAGCTGATGAGTTTATCAATAATTAAATTGGGGAATTTTATAGGTGGTTCACAATTTCTCTCTTAGTGTGGGAGCCATCTTGTAAAACACTTTGTGACCTAATCATAACTCATGGAGAGTTTCCCGAGACCATATCTACTTTTGGAGTTGATGGAAGATGAGTGACTCAAAATTTTTTCAGCTCTTTGTTGAATTTATAGAAGTTATTTGCTCCATAATGTTCCCTGTTTCAAGTCTTTATTTTGTTTCCCTTCTTTTCTCTTTTGTAATTGTTTTAGTTTTCTTATTTTTATCTTCACCACTCTCTGTGCTGGGAAGACTTTCTTCAGATATATTATTCCTACTTCTAATAACTATCATTCTGCCACTTAACATTTGAAGAAAGGAAAAAAATGATTATAGACTGCTTTATAGCATCAATGTTAAATAATAACACCCCAAAGTGCTGTGACAATACTGCACAGTAATTAAGCACAATATATTTTAAAAAATCCCTTGAGAGAATGAAAGTATCAAAGTTCCATTCTCTTGCAGGTTATCTTATTACACAAATTATGGATGAATGCTAAAATAATATTAATAAAGGGCAATTCACTAGAGCAAATCCAATATTCAAAATATATTTCTTATTTAGTTCAGCTTTGTTAGTGTTTATATCAGTTCCATAATGGGTTTTGTCATCTAAGAATGCTCTTTTCTTGAAGACTGTTAAGTTAAAATTTCCCAACAAGTTGGCCTGTGGTAAAACCTTACAGAACTGCTTGAAAATCTTTTTTCAGTAAAAAAGCATCCCTCTACTGATGATTATTGCAGGTCATCATCATAACTCTGTGATAATGGTTTATTCCCAGTTCTCTGCACCAGAGGAAGTGGTTGAAGTTGACTAATAAATAAGTATATAAAATACCATTTTAAATGGTCCATTAAATATCAACTAGAATTCGTAAGTACTACCACCAGTTTTGAATGCTTTAGTTTAAGTTTGCTCAGACTAATTCTCAGAGTATCTTAATTACAAAAAAGTAATTCCTACAGCATAAATTATGCTCTTACTTTAACCCCATTTTTAAAACAATGGAATAGAAACATAGAAACATAGACTTTGAAGGCAGATAAGGACCGCTTGGCCCACCTAGTCTGCCCATTTCTCTACCTGGAGGATAAGCTGCAGATCCTATTTAACCAACAGCCTATTTCTTTCTACCCCCCACACAAATTGCATAATGTCTGTCCCATGCATTCTTGAATTCTTCCACAGTTTTAGACCCCACAACCTCCAAAACTTCCTGAATCTACTTGAAGAAAAATCGGAGGAAATCAGCCAGAGAAAAATCAACTAAAAGCAAGGGCCATGTCCTTCTAACTTCATCATTGATGTTCCCTGCTAGCAAAATCAGCTCAGGGTATCTCACAGGATCAGGAGACATCAGGCTGGTTTTAGCATCTTTTTCAGACTGTCTCTCAAATGTTTTAGCCTTCAGCTATCACAAAACTAGAGGTTAGGTAACTCTTTGAACAGACCCAAGCCACAAAGCTGGTGCCCTTCTTTTTTTTTTTTTGTGTGTGTGTGTGATTTCTTTTATGCTTCCACCCCACACCCTGCTCAGTCTCTCCTTCAGGCCCCACATGGACCTTCTCACTCAGCAGTCCCCAACCCCACCACCCCACATTGCAACCTGCCCAGGCATCCCCGATGTATCCCTGCATCAGGAGGGTCCCTTAACTTTGTAGGGGATAAGCCTTCACGGCCATTCCAATGATCCTGGGTGCTGCTGAGGTGGCAAATAGGGGTCTGGGAGCTCCACAGCAAGGGTCTGGGGAGGCCGTCACCCAACTGACCAGGGAGCCATTTTCCCTGTTTTCTCCCCGAGGAGTGGCGTGCCACAGACATCAGGGCTTATGCCAACATCTGCCACTCCCCTAGTGATCTAGGGCCTGACATCCTGCCATATTCACAACCTCCGCCAGAGGTCAGCAGGCAGCGGGCCACTTCCCCACCCTCCTCCCAGAGAAGGCGAGCCATCGCTGGATGCTCCATCCTTCTCCCCTGACCGGCCCTTCAGTGACCCGGGTCCATTCCCGAATCTGGGTCACCAGTGTCACAGAGCTGGTGCCCTTCTTATACACTAACCTCTGCATGAGGAAAATGGTGTTTATTGAAATGAGGGATGCTTCCAGTCCTAAATGTCTGTCATGCTATGGACATGATGAAGCAAGTCCTTGTTGGTTTTGTTGCCCAGTATGAATTTAAATTTAATTAAATATACATTAAAAAGGGCAAATTTAAACCATAAGTAAGAAGACTGCTACACCAGAAATACAGAAGTACAGGCTTGCTTGGGAACAGTATAATTCTTCAATGATTTATGGCCTTAAGCACAACAACATCAAACCCATGAATTAAAAAAACACATAGGCTGAACTGGGGCCTTTTTAAAATTTTTCCCTTCTCCTGTCCCTACTTTCAGTCTGTGCAGAAACAAACTATAAATAAATTCACATGGAGCACAAAGTGCATTACTAGCCATTGAGACTAGTCAGCGAGCTCCAATCATGCAAACCAAAAAATCTATAATGGAGACGTTACTCTGGAGAAAACCATGGAGTGTTATATCAATGAGGGCTAAGCCTTCAGCCTTCACCTCCACTTGGTTTTCAGAATCTATCAATCACCATAGCAGCTGAAGTTCATTCTCCATTCAAAGCATTCTCGGGATTTAAGCTCTATTTGCAGAAAGCAGAGTGAGCCTTAGAGGGGGAAGAAAAAAAATTACAAAGTGCCTGTCTGAACACAATAAATCTTTTTTCCAACCACACATGTACTGAGTATAAAATCCCCTGCAGCTCAGATGACCTACCTGTATATAATTAAACTCCAGCCTTAAAATGTTGTCTTTATAATCACCCAGTGCCTCTCTGCCCATCCACTGTATCCCACTCCTTCCAGACCATGAGAGAACAGACTTCTTAAAGTAACAAACATATGGCAAGGCTAGCAGCTACAGTCTCTGCCAGTGGTGTTGTCTCTACTAGCTTTGCACTCGGTGTGTCTTTGACATAATTTCAACTTTGCTTTGCAACTTTGGTTCAGCATGATTCAGTTTTACTGACAGTAGATGTACAGTAGCTGGGAAAAAAAAGAATAAATGTTAAACACTGAGGGTGGGATATTCAGACTGTGCCAGGCTGTGGCGCAAGCCTGGGTGTAGCGCAACTTGGCTGCGCAGGGGCGTTGACAGGGTGATATTCAACAGAGCTGCGCCATGGCACAGCATCATTGAATATCGCACCCTGTCCACCCATGGTGTGCATGGTGCAGTGGCACTGCACCAGCGCAAGTGGCCAGAGTGGAGCAGGGGGATGCGCTAGCACAAGTTCCATTGCGCTAGGTGCAACAACCGCGATATTCAAAAGTGCACATGCAAATGGAGTCATAATATATGCAAGGTGCAAATGGTCCATTTGCATGTCATTATGGCCCCATTTGCATGCAGGTGCACTGATCCCCAGCGACTTGCGCCTGGCGCCCTGCCAGGATGCAGCCATTGGGGACCAACGCCCCCTGCAGATTGTGGCAAAGTGCCCCACTGCCCAATCACGGGCATGTGTATAAGTCAGAACACGTCCAATATCCCTGGTGGTCCAGTGGACTGCTTGCAGCCCGATTGCGGCCATATGTAGAATATTATAATCATCCTATATCCCTGGTGGTCCAGTGGACCACTTGCAGCCCAATCACGGGCATATGAAGAATATTATAATCGTCCTATATCCCTGGTGGTCCAGTGGACTGCTTGCAGCTCGATCGCGGGCATAAGTCTGTTTAAAACTGTTAACACTATCCCTGGTGGTCCAGTGAACTGCTTGCAGCCTGATCGCGGGCATAAGTCTGTTTAAAACTGTTAACACTATCCCTAGTGGTCCAGTGGACTGCTTTCAGGCTGATCGCGGGCATATGTCTGTTTAAAACTGCCAACACTATCCCCGGTGGTCCAGTGGACTGCTCACAGCCCGATCGCGGGCATTTGTATTAAAGAACAGTCCTATATCCCTGGTGGTCCAGTGGACTGCTCACAACCCGATCACGGGTGTCAGTAGAAAATAATGCCACACCAATCCAACTCTGGTGGTCTAGCGGTACCCCCCTCCCCACCTGCCCACTGAGCCCCTCCACCCCGCTCCCCCCGGTCAGTGGCAGGCCGGCAGCTCCCCACCCGCTTGCTGCCCCGCCGTCCACTGACTGACACCGTACAGTAAGGCTGTACACCCATTGGTCCACAGTGTGAGCCAATGGGCGTGAAGCCCATACCGTACTACACAGTCCAGATATGTGTGTCAGTCAGCGGGCGGCAGGCCGGCAAGCGGGTGGGGAACTGCCGCCCGCCGCTGACTGGGAGGGAGCAGGGCAGAGGGACTCAGTGAGTGGGTGGGGGGTACCACTAGACCACCAGGGTTGGATTGGTGTGGCATTATTTTCTACTGATGCCCGCGATAGGGCTGCGAGCGGTCCACTGGACCACCAGGGATATAGGACTCCCCTTTTCACGTATGCCTGTGATTGGGCATGGGGGCGCCCACAGGTGCAGCCGGGAGCAGGGCTACCCACAGGGTGGCAGCTGCCGTTAGCGGCCTGCAATACGGCAGCTCACCTGTGGGTGGCCAGCAATTGCTCCTTTTTTTTTGGCTCACCTGTGTGCAGCGCAGGTAGGGGTTCCACATGCATGGGCTCAGCACATCCCAGGCTGAATATCGGGATGTGCAGAGTATGATGGGCACAACCCCCCTACCTGCGCCACATACATTACTGATGCGCTTTGGCGCATTGGAATTTGTGCCAGGCTCAATACCCATTTGAATATCATGCTGGGACGCATCAGTGTGTTGCAACATGCACAGCCTTTCTGAATATCCCACCCTGATAGTCCTGCATAATTCTGTAACATTACTATCACACGTCTGTTGTGAATGTTTGCCAAATTTGGCCTATGTTTAGCCAATTATTCTGTAAGTTAATTAACAGATTTATTAATTGCGCAGTAAAAAAAGTAACATTTACCCTTACAACTATATCCAGTTATAAATGTGCAGTTTCATGAATCAAATTTAACTTTTTTAAAAAATCAAACATTTGTCATGAAACCTATGAATATGATTTCATGAGGAACTGATGTAGTTTCATGAGGCATGAAATCAAAAATCCAATTTTTTGTCACAAAACTTATACTTAAGCGTTGATAGCCTTCTTCATTGTTTTTATGACTCACAAAACCTAAAATATGGTTTCCTATCATGAAACTTACCTTTAGGTGCCATAAGCCTTCTGTGCTGCTTTTATGAGGTGTAGTATTCTGCCACTAAACGTCTACTTCCATTTTCCTCGGTACCTAAAGAAGGTTTATTGAGCACTTAGATTTTGTGACTCTTTTTTTTTTTTCAGTTAGTCATTTTTCTTCTCGTGGCATCCAAGTCGTGGTCTGGATGCGAACCACCCTAGTCTTACTCCACTGCTTTCCTCTAGGACTTACCTTCATGCATGAGGCAGTGTGTCCTGGACGCTCAATGGGGGATAGGGCTCCTGTTGGTCAGGTTCAGCAGAAGCTTGGTTGGCCATTAAGTTTTTTCTTGTTTTCTCCCTTGAGGGGTGGTGTGTAATGATGCCTGGATGCCTGCACGCATACTTCTGTGTGTGGAAATCAGCAGCCACCACTTCCTCCCCAATGCATGCAGTCCCAGCCTGCCTCACCCCCAGCCAATGCTAGGGGCCAGGTGAATGCTGGGAACTGAAACTCTCCCTCCCTCCCCGGGAGGGAAGAGCAGTCTTCTGGGTGCTCAGTCCTCTCCCACCCTGCCTGACCTCCAGCAACCTGAATCTTCATCTGAACCTGGGTTGCCCACATGGTGTGAGGTATGGAATCCACCGCCTCAACCTTCAGTCCACTGGACCAGTCCAGCTCTACATTACATTACTGACACATTTACGTTCTCCACTTTTATCACTCATAAACTCTGACGCTTGATTATTTTCGCTCCAACAAAAAAAAAATGAAAGAGGGGAAAACTACATAAAACAAAAGTATTTAAAAAATATGAAAAAGCAGCAAACACACCCAGAAAAACTCTAAATACAAATAAACAACGGTCTTCTTCTGTATAGTGCTCACAGTGCTAATGCATAAGTCAAAAAACAACAATGGGCATTTGTAACCTCAGGCACCATGCTGATTAACGTTCAAGATACCAAAGAGTTTTGTTGCAGTACAAGGTCTATTACTTATATATAATAACTGGTGACCCCCATCTATCACACTGATTATCAGTGTGATCAAATGCCGTAATAACTGTGTATGATGTCATACCTGGTTATTATGGCATTTGGAGCACTCGTGATTCACTTTCCCTGTTTGGAAAATATATTTTTGTGCTCATATCCCTGCACCAGGTATCAGAAAAAGTAAAACATAAGCGACTGTTTGCTTATGATGTTTGTTTTTTTAACACACCCTCGGTGTGTGATGACCACATAAACATCTTGAGCATAACATACACTTGCCTATGCATTATGCTAGCAATAACACCCAGCAGAGTGGGCAGTACTGGGCTGTATCAACTGCCCAGCGGTGTAATGAGGCTCAACGTCACAGGTGAAGGGCCTTATAGCTTCTGGAAGGCCCAATATAGCCCATACTGCCCATCCTGGATGGTATTGTAGTGCTTAGAAAATGTATTTTTTGGGCTACCTTACAAAAAAAAATACTAATAATTTTTAAAAATTACTGTAAATAATTAAAATTAATTAAAACATTTTCTGCAAAGTCCTGTAACCCCTACACTGCTGGCATTTGCAGCAGAGAGCACTGCTGTGTTTTATGCTGTGCTTGTTTTGAATGTCCTGTCCTCTTTCACCCCCCCCTGCAATTTTTACACCCCAGTTCCTTCTTTTAGTAGCCCCCCTTTTTTTTTCCTCTTTTTGGTGTCTGATCCCTGGTAGCACAGTCCCAGCTTCCCCAGTCCCCACTCACCCTCTGGGACTTACCTCTGGTGATGATCCTCCCAAGCTTCCCCCCCATGGTGGGGCCACCGAGTAGGCATACCCATGATGGAGCCTGTACTTGGTTCCTGGTAGACCCTCCAACTATCAGTGTTTCTCCTTGGCTTAACACCCAGGGTGGTGCCACAATGCTCAGGCTGTTCAACTTCCTGTTGTTTGCTCACATTGGAAGTGTTCATGATAGAAGCAAGTAAAGCTGGGTGTGGATGAGATGAGCGGTACTTACTGCCATGCAGATGAGTGGTAGTTTTGTAGTTGTGGTCCTCACAGATGGAGATGTGCTGCCGACTTTTGACACTACAGAAAGTAGGCACACAGTTGGAGGTGGGGATGCGAATAGCTTTGCAGATAAGCACACTCCGAGCTACTACTATAAGATATCAACATGTGTTTTTGGTGTGGCGAGGAGGACGAAGTAATAGAAAGTGTCAGTTTGTGGCACTTCGTATAGTGTGTGTGTGTGGTGGGGTCTATGACTTGCTAAGCAAGGAAACAAGGTGGTAGTTTTAAAAATGTTTTTGGGTAATGATTTCACTTGGTTCACAGGCAGGTTGGCTTGGGACTGAGTTTAACCAGGTCTCTGTTGCCATATAAATGCACCCCTAGCTGAGGTGCTTAGCCAGTCAGAGACCAGGATTCGTTTTCTCCATTTTCTAATCTTTATGTGTTGTGCAGCTGGTGAGGCACACAGCAAAGACTCAACATTTTGCATACACTATGCTTTTTCCATGGACCAAATATTAGATACAACCTAGCACAAAAGAATTAACTCCCACAAATACTTAAGATAAACTGACAGATATGAAATACTTCAAATGTCAAAATGTAATTGTTCTTTCACATATCAATCAAATTAATCATCTCATACAAATACTGCTCTGTATTACAATATGCATCTTTTTGAATTACACATGCAAACTAATAGTTTCTTGACAAAACTCATTAAATTAATCATAGATACATAGACAGTGTCGGCAGATAAGGGCCTATGGCCCACCCAGTCTGCTCATTTGAGCCTGTAAGTTCAGTTTATGTTTTCCTAGAAGTCTGTTGCCCCTTACCCCTGACCTCCAGAATTCCTTTATGTCTATCCCATGCATTCTTAAATCCCGTGATTGTTTCAGCCCCCACCACTTCCTCTGGCAGGGTGTTCCCTTGTCCACCACCGTTCTGTGAAGGAATTCTTCCTCACGTTTCCTCTGAATCGTCCTCCCTCCAACTTCATCCCATGCCCTCTAGTCCTGGAACATCTTTTTCGCTTAAAAATAGTGTATTCCTGCACCCTGTTCCTCCCTGTAAGATACTTGTATGTCTTTATCATATCCCCTCTCTCCCTCCTCTCCTCCAGGAAGTACATGTTCAGTTCCTTCAACCTGTCCTCATAGGACTTGTGATGCAATCCATGCACCATCTTTTCTTGCCCTCCTCTGAACCTTTTCTACACTGTCTATGTCCTTACGTAGGTAAGGTCTCCAGAACTGTACACTGTACTCCAGGTGGGGCCTCACTAGTGTCTTGTATAGTGGAATTATGACCTCCCTTTTCCTGCTGGTGATGCCCCTGCCTATGCATCCCAGCATCCTATTTGCTTTACCTGCTGCCTTGTCACTGTTTCCCTACCTTGAGGGTCATCAGAGATGATAACCCCAAGATCCCTTTCATGTTGGTGCATGCTATATCCTCACCCCCCAACTGATATATTATGCCAGGATTTTTGTGCCCCACATGCATTATCTTGCACTTCTTTGCACTGAATTTCAACTGCCAAACCTCTGACCATTCTTCAAGTTTCTGCAGGTCCCTTCTCATTCTGTCTACACCCTCTGGTGTGTCTACTCTGTTACAGAGCTTTGTGTCATCAGCGAACAGTAAAATTCTGCCTTCTAGGTCCTGCGCAATGTCACTGACGAAGATGTTGAATAGGACCGGTCCCAGCACTGATTCCTGTGGTACCCCACTGGTCACTCTTCCCTGTGGAGTGACAGCCATTTACCTCCACCCTCTGTGTCCTGCCGCCCAGCCAGTTACCTACCCACCACACTACTGTCCTGCCCACACCCATATTCCCCAGTTTGTGTAATAGTCTTCTATGCTGCACAGTGTCAAAGGCCTTGCTGAAGTCCAGATAGGCCATGTCCACTGCCCTCCCTGATCCACCTCCCTAGTCACCCAGTCAAAAATTCAATGAGGTTGGTCTGACTATGACCTCCCCTGGTGAAACCATGCTGCCTTGGGTCCTCTAGTCCATTGACAACCAGATGTTCCACCAATCTCTCCTTCAGTAGTGCTTCCATGATCTTCCCCACTACCAAGGTGAGGCTGACTGGTCTGTAGTTCCCCGCTTCCTCTTTGTTCCCACTTTTGTATAAGGGGACTACATCTGCTATCCTCCAGTCTTTGGGTGTCTCCCCTGTTTCCAGTGATTGGCTAAACAGGATAGCCAGAGGTTCAGCCACCACCTCCCTTAGTTCCTTAAGGACCCTGGGGTGCACCCCATCTGGCCCCATTGCTTTATCAACTCTTATTACTTCCAGTTCCTTCAGGACCCTTTCTCGTGTAAAGGGACTTGTGTCCATTTCTGCACCATTCTCACCCCTTGTACTCCTTCAGACCCATTACCCTCCTTTTCCTCAGTAAAGACTGAGCAGAAATACCTGTTCAATATGTCAGCTTTACTGTCGTCATCCTCCATGTGGACACCATCCTCCCCCTTCAGTCTCCCTATCCCTCCCTTTGCCTTTCTTTTTTCACTTATGTACCTGTAAAAGGTTTTGTCCCCTCTACCCACTGATTTTGCAATGTGTTCTTCTGTCTGAGCTTTGGCTTCCCTTACTGACCTCCCTGCCTCCCTTTGCTTCTCCTGGTACTTCTCCCCATCGCCTTCTGCCTGTGTCTTTTTGTATTGCCTGAATGCAATCTTTCTGGCTTTCACTTTTTTTGCTACCTCTTTGGAAAACCATAATGGTTTCCTCTTCCTTTTCCTCTTGCTAACCTGCTAAATACATAATTCTGTTGCTCTTGTAATCCCCATTTTAAATACTGCCCACTGTTCATCAACCCCTGATTCCTGCCCCATTCCTCTTAATGCCTCTTTCAAGTATCTCCCCATTTTCCCAAAGTCTGCCCCCTAAAATCCAGGATACATGTTTTTGTGCAGTTTGGTTCTGCTCTTTCTGTGATTTCAAACCACAATGACTGGTTGTCACTGTTCCCCAGGTGCTCCCCCACTGTTACCCCATCACACTGTCCCTGTTTGTGAGCACAAGGTCCAGTATTGCCTTCTGCCAAGTTGGTTCCATGACCAGTTGCTTGAGGAAGGCACCCTGAAGGGAGTCCAGGATAACTCTGCTCCTAGTTGATGCTGCTGCTGGGATGCTCCAGTCTTTGTCTGGAATATTGAAGTCTCCAACCAGTACTACCTCACCCTTGTCTGCCATCCTTTGGATGGCTAGCATCAGCTCCTATCTGTTTCTTCCTCCTGGGCTGGTGGTCTATAGACCACACTGTGCGGATGGCTGGCCCCATTTTCCTTTCCAGCTTAACCCACAGTATCTCTCCCCATTTGTTCCTCCTGGATCTCTGTGGCCCTTATGTCATTTTCACATGCTGCCATCCTCCTCCCTTCCTGCCTTCCCTGTCTTTTCTGAATATGTTGGTAACCAGGTATGGCCATCTCCCAGTCGTGGTTATCATTATACCAAGTTTCCAGTGATGGCCACAATGTCCAGGTCTGACTGCACCATGACAGCCTCCAGATCTTCCATCTTGTTGCTAAGGCTCCTGGCATTTGCACACATGGCTTTCCATGATTTGACCTCCCTAGACTGTTTTGCTGTTCTACTCAGCCCTTCCTTGGTTGTCCTTTATCCCTGGTTCTCCTTGCTGTCTGCTCTTCTGCTGAATTTTGCCCTTTTTCTGCCTATCCACCTCTTGGGTGCTAATCTCCATCTTTTGCACACTGCTTTGTAGAGATAGCCACTCCTCCAGTTCACTGGTTCCCCTGCTAGCTGTGGGGGTGAGCAAGTAGGTACCCTCCTTGCTGGCCTGCCACTTCCTGCTAGTTTAAATGCTTGTCAATGTAGCATTTAAACTTATCATTGAGTGCTTGATTCCTCCAGGATGGATGCAGGCCATCAGGCTTGAACAAACCTCCATCCTCCAGGTGGGTCCCTAGTCATCAATGAATCAAACCCTTCCTCACAGCACCAGTTCTTCAACCATGACTTAAAGTTCCTGGTGCATGCACTCTATGTCTCCTTGCCTGTCCTTGAGTAGTACTTCTGAAAAAGTGACAGAAGTAGCTACTTGCTTGAGACCCCTCCCAATTTCCTAAACTCTTCCTGAACTTCCTTTGGTTCCCCATTTGCCAGGTCATTAGTACCTAGGTGGATAATGACATCCAGCTCACCCTCCCGTCTTGCCTTCCCAGTGATCGCCAGGATCTTCCTTCCATCCCTCCATGCCATGGCACCTGGTAGGCACCTCACCTCCCTGTCCTCCCCCTCCTGTGTTCCTAGCTGGATCCCTCTTATGACGGAGTCCCCCACCAGGATTCGCTTCCTCCTCCTTTGGGGTCCACTGCTTTCCCCGCTGAGGTCACCTCCTTCGCTAATCACATTTTAACAGCAGTATTTCTTTACTACAAAAAACTCACATTTGCAAATCAATTATTCTAAGCACAAGCATATGAGTAACAACACACGAAACTGTATATGAACACCCTCAAAATATTCAAAGGTTATTTACATTATTAAAAATAACATAATATTTTTGTCAAGTTAAAAGACATAAATCAAATTTATTAAAAGCTGTGTTTTTTACAGAAAGATGCTCAAATCTGCAGTTCAATTAATTTGAAAGCACAGGCAGTGAATTAGCATCACACTGAACTGGATAGCAACACCCTCAAAATCTTTGAAAAGTGGTTTAACAATTGCTAGTCTACATTTTTTAATACCTCACAAAATATCACATAGTTTGATACAGAAAAATTCTCACAACTTATTAAATGTATTCACCCATCACTATGAACCATATTGACAACCATTAATTCATTAACCTTCAAAAAACATCACAAAATAACTTAATATTTAAACTGTGCTTTCTTACCACCTAAGATGCCTGAGAGTGACCTAAGGCACACAGCAAAATTATTTAGCTATGCCAAGTATTCTATCCAGTCAAACCATTTTCCTTTGTTACTATCAATTTAATGGTCAGTTGTATAACACATAAGTGATATGACATCATGTAACCATTATGTAAAAGTTTAAACAACCATACAGAAGATGTCATAATAACAACCAGTCAAATTAAAACCAAAAACATGTTAGCATAATAAGAAAGACTGACCAATGAATAACAGCAGATATAGCTCATAACCTGTGAGAAGGAAAAGTTTAATTTTCCTACTTACAGGATTTGAAGGATGGTGTTATGGAGGACATCAGTGTGGACTGTGGAGAACTCACTTATAAGTAAAGGAGCTGAGTTTGCTAGCAGCTCTTCACTGAAGGAGAAAGAAAGAAAGAAAGAAAGAAAGAAAGAAAGAAAGAAAGAAAGAAAGAAAAGGAAAAACTGATTTTAAAAAGCTTTTTTAATTTTAGTTCAAGGTCTGTAATTTCACTTTTGTTCCATTTTTGTGTTATTTTTTCATAATGCTTCATTTAGCTGTGCCATGGCAAGCTTTGCATCCAGCCCAGCTGGTCTGGTGCTTGACCGCACTACCAGCGGGATTGACTGGATTGCAGCTGAGAGACCGCAGTTTGATTTGGTGCTATGGGAGACTGGGGACCCTTACTGTTATCTGAGATCAACAAACCAGTCAAAGAATGGCTTCTGGAGGGACGCTTAACAGACACAGGTAGCAAAGGGTGTCAGCAGGGTACCATTGGAATACAGGAAGAAGCTGACCCTGCAGAAGTTCTAACAGCTACTCACTGCCAATAGGATCCTACCCAACCTCATGGATTGGTATGGCATGGTGGAGAGAATGTGAGAGGGTGCTGGAAGACCAGAGAGGTGAGAATGAACGCATTAAGTGCTTATATAACATGTTAAGCATACTGAATACAGTTATCAGCCACTCTGACATATATAAAGGTGTTTTTCTACATGTTTTGTGTAATTCGGGCTTTTTATTTTTGAGCCTGGTGCCTCAGATAACTTGGGTAATTTTGTGCCTTTTTTGACAGTTCTCCAGTCTATGTGTCACTGTGCAGTGTGGTGTTTTCTTAGTAAGCTGCCAGGAAGAACATCTGGGGTCTAGTTGTGGGTTCTGTGTGTGTTTAGCCTTAAAGTAACTTGTTTTCCATTTTTTAGGTTGCAGTTGGATTTCTGGGTTCTTGATGGAGCTTTTGCATTTGCATGCCCTTTTTCACTGTTGTCAAGCACAAGTGCTCTTATCACCCCCTCAGTTGAGAACACACACCCAAAACATCATGGCGTAATGCAGTTATGTCACGCATGCATGGTGAGTGCATGCACCCATTTTGCTACATGATTTCAGGGCATCTGGACATGTAAATACACAGTGAGGTGTGTATAGTACTGTTGTGATGCTGGGGGTGAGTGGGGATAAGTATTCATTAGAAGTGGGAAAGAGGGCCAGCATAATTTTAACATTATTAAATTATATATCAATGCCATGCAAAGTATAACACATGACAGTGTGCAATTATAATGGAAAGTCCAGAAAAACAGCTCAACTGTGCCTCGGAGTGTGCTCAGTGTAGGAACAATACAGGCGTGGCAGCAAAGACCAGCACAACTCAAGGGTACTTACAAATACAGCTTTTAAAGTTAAAACATCACAAGTTTGCCATCAAAGCATCAGTCCATGTAACCTCTGTCACCAGACAGGCCTATATCCTTTATTTAGATTCCTATTGTATGTGCTGGAATGGACTTTAGAGTGAGACATTGTCTCTTTAAAAGGCTTTTAGGAGTAAATACAAAATAGCCAGAATTTCTATAATGGCTAGTGTGGGACTGGTACTTGTCCAGATAAGGGAGACAGTTTTAGGACCGAGGAAGAAAACAGGTCCATCTTGAAAAGGGGTCTATGACCCAATGATGAAAACTACCTCTACCTGTATAAAAATAAAGTTTTACTACTACTATTACTACAAAACTGAGCATGTAAGTTCCAATGACAAGAAAGAGGTCACAGAATGGCCTAGGGGTGAGGCCAAATGCATGGACCAGATGTTACTGGGGTTGACATGGAACCTGACATGGAACCACAGTGACACCTGCAGGAAAGGTAAACTGTTATAACCCATCACACTGAGGGTGGGACTTAAAAAATGACCAGACTGTTTATCAGACATACATTTTGAACAGCAATGCAGTTAAGAAGTTTTAGCCTGGCGTCAACAGCTGGAAGACTTGCAGGGTCTTAGATTTTTAAGCTGTTAGAGTATTTACTTTGGGTTGAAGTATATGGGATTTTGGGTCTACTTTTAGAACAAGATCTGAGTTTTTGTGGAAACTAGTTTTTCACATACTAAACAGAAAATTCTGATTTTAAGTCTGAATTTTGGAAACCAAGACTTTTCACCAAGGAAGCACCTAGAAACTTTTAAAAGGACATTCAGAGAACTCACTTGGATCAAAGACTTGCTACAAACTCTATTGCTTAAATGAACTTTCACCTATAAGGACATTTAGTCTTTCTGGACTTTAACATTAAAATAAGGTATAGTTTAGAACAACAGTATCTAGTGTTTTCTGTAAACCATCCAGTTTTTTTTTTGTATTGTCTGCAGTTCAAAGCTCTTCCAAGTTGTAGAATTTACTTTATTGCTTTTAAGTAAATCTTTATGATTTTCTTATCAATTCTGCCTGGGTTCTGATTGTGTGATCTAGCATTTTAACAGAAGGGTTTTGCAAAGACTGTGTGCCTTGATAACAAAGATAGTGACTGCTCAGCTATCCTACAAAACTACTTAGGCAAGAGATAGCCAGTGGCAGTGGTGGGATTCAAACACTGAACATAGTGCAGAGTCAAGGGAACTCAAAACTACAGTTTCCACCCTCCCACTGGGAAAAGGAAGATTGGTGATCCTTCTTGAACCCTACAACTGCTCACAAGTTCTGTAAAAATGGGCTTCTGCCTGCAAACAGGAGGTCCTGTTGCACACCCCAAGGTTAGGCTCCTGACAACCCCTACCAGTTTCACACTAGATGTGCTTCAGTGAATCTTGGTACTTTTAAGCACACTGTCATTTTAAATGTTTAAGAGTATTTAAGATCCTGCATGTATGATTTGCTCCACCTCCTGATGACGCACATCTAGTGTGAAACCAGTAGGGGTTACATGGATTGATGCTTTGATGGCGAACTTGTGATGTTTTAACATTAAAAGCTGGATTTGTAAGTACCCTTGAGTTGTGCTGGTCTTTGCTGCCTGCCTGCAATTATAATGGACTTGAGCAGTGGCAGAGCCAGGTTTGGGAGCATTTGGGAGCCGGGGGGCATTCAGTCAATCATGGACTCCACAATGGACACTAAACAGTGAATAAAGATGGTGGTGGGGCACCACTACTCACATTGGTGCAGCCAGGAGGGGCGACCGCCCCTCCCAGCCCCCCCTCTAGCTCCACCACTGGACTTGAGAAAACATTTAGCCAATCTGGAAGAAGGACACTTTCAATCCATTTAATAATAATGGCATAATGCACACCTCAGGTGGTTGTTAGGCATGAGCCATAGCCTACAGCAACAGCCACCCAAGTTGTGCATTATTCTCTTATGATCACACATACCGGGGTGGGTTATCCCATATATAATGTGATTTCTTTCAATTGAACATCTTACATGTTTTGACCAGTGAGGTTATGTGTTATACATAACCAAACTGAAAATTGATAGAATTGGGCTTATTATGTCGAACTTAGAATAAATGATGATTACAATGCTAAAAAAACCTTGCTTTCAAGTAGTTCATACAAGTCCTGAAGTATTGTTTGCTGATATAGAAAATAATAAACTGCTGAGTGCATGCTGCCAGAGTTTTGTATGCTAAATGCTGCTTTTTGTATTGGAGCTTGACTGTCTGAATCTGCTTAGACTATTGAGTACCTGATGTATACTTGGAGTACTTCATGCAACCACTTGTAACTTCTGGTTGCCATTTGTACAACTACCCCTGTTGTGTCATGTGTTTAGTGTTATCACTGCTGCCTTTTTATTTTATGTTTTGTATGATTAAATATTTGCTTTTACTGTATATTGTATATGCACTTTAGTTTCTGAAAAGCTCTTTAGAAATAAATTTTGATTGATTGATTGATTGATTGAACTACTGCTCTTTTGTACTGTTGCCATTGTTGCTTGTCTACCAGCTGTTATGGTTTGTATTGTTCATTACCTCATATTGAGGGGTGCTTATTTCCTGTATTTCTGTATGTACTGCTGTTGACTCATGTAACTGCCACCTTGTGGCCTAGGTCGTGACTGAAAATGGTCCTTCAAATCAGCTCACTTACCCGGTTACCAAAGACATAAATAAAATGTTTATATTGGCACTTAAACCATTTAAAGTAATTTCAGTAAATTTAGAAACCACATCAGGCGTCAATCTGGTGTACAATTCTGGGATGTAAACAGAACTTCAAAGTACTGTTTTCTTAGAATTACTGGTCCTGTTTCTACAACATGTCTGTACTTTGCCATTCTGCTTCACATGCCATCCACCTGTCTGAGTGAGGCAACGATGCATGATATACACCATTCAACTGTTTGCCCTAGACTGTAGAATAGGTTATCACACAGTGAACTAATCTCAAATATATATATATATATCACAAAGCAAGGGGGAGGGCTGATGTGTAATCACAGGGTGACTGGTGGGCCCGTGAAAAGTCATTGTGTAGGTAGGGTATGTGTGGGGGTGGTGATGGTAGATGCCATAGTGTAAGACTGACCACTTTACGAGTAATATAGGCAAAATGCCTCAATTGAGAGTACATGTTTTTGATTTTAATTTCCACATCTTAATCTCTTATTGAGAGGCAGAGGGACTGGGTTACAAAGAACCAGTTCAACCAGTTGGAGAACTGGTGTGTCCTGTTCCCTCACAGGATGACACTGCTCAACAAGTTAACTTAAAACTATATTCTCTTACAGCAAACTGGGTAAATAACCGATTACATCTATATGATTATATACTTAACATTCTTACCATGCAAGGAGTTTCCAGAAATAAAAGTACTGCTCCATTATTTGCAGGTGTGCATAGTCCTCTTTTTGTAGAGTTTTCACAAGGACTGTGCTCAAGTAGGTCTTTATGCATCATAGTTATGTAAAACCTGGTTACTAGTAAAATATTATTAAATACAGGAAGTACTGAAATGCTAGAGATCTGATTAGATAACAGCACCACCTGACTCTGATTTTCATACCACAGTCACATATAAAACAAAAAAATTGGGTATACTAAACTTATCAGTATATGACATACTTCATCAATGTAAGAACACCCTTCCAATTCTTTACTACTGCTGATCTAGAGACCTCACGGGTGATTGAAGCTACTCAGCATATCTCTCTGTGGTTATCTTGGTTATATGGGAAACTTTGTCAAATCAATGCTTATGAACAATTATATTAATAGTTTTTTCTTTGCATGTGCAAACAAAGCATGTATTTTTTAAATGATACCGTTACAGGATCAAAATAGTCAATTTCAGTGAATATTCTGTAAATTTTATTACTTCCTGATTTACTTCTGTCCATAAACACTAAACTATTTTTGTTTTGTTTCACTAACATGTTCACATTGCTGCACACATCAGTGTGATGTCACCAAGTATTTAGCAGAACACTCTCAATAATTAACACGTAGCCAGTGATCCACATTTACTGCATTTTTATTTACTTAGCAGATGTCACATCTGAACTGCCTCTGCCTAAAGCCGTCCAGCATTCACTCCAGGTACTCATTGAAGATGTCCAGTCAAGGCAACCAGCAGCCTAGAATGCAGGTCTATCACTTCAACAAGCTTGTGTTATCAGTCCGGGCTCTCAACAATAACATCGAGAGACTCCTGGAGCAAGAAGGCCTCAGGCAAGCAGGGGAGCAGCAGTACCAACCAGCTCCCATGGATGTCAATATAGTCGAAGAGTCAGGACCATTAACTCAACAAGAATGTCCTCCTCCTCCTTCTCCTTCACCTCTAACTGTCTAAAAAGGATCGTGTTGGCAGTGAGTACTGTGGGACTTCCACCAGTCTTTTCCTGCACTCCAAGGATGTTGTGTTTGGCAAGGCAGTTTGTGTCTCACTAGAAGTAAGATCACTCTATCAGCACTAGTCAGATAGATGATAAAGGAGCTTTATTTACTTACCCAGCTTATTCATTTACTTGAAACACCTTTCAAAGTTCACATTCTCGTGACTTCTTTTCTGGCAACATATGCTAATGGGTTTTCCAACATTTTTCTTGGCTCAATCGCCTAATTCATACTGCGGTTGTTTTCTGTGCACTACCAGCTGTTTACAGCAAAGTTAAAAAAATCCTTATTTTTATGTGCTCCCCAGGCTAGGGGCAGTTACTTGGAGCATGATAGATGCCATAAAGTGTCAGTTGACGTGCTGACCTTTTGAAGCTTTGACCACTCCTTCTTTAGAGCTAGTGTGCAATAGCTAAGGGCCAGTATTTATCCAGCTCCTGTTTCCATAGAGACCAGCGCTAATAGTCATGTGGCCATAGCAACCAGCATACCAGTTCTGGGACATCTCCCCAAATCAACCTTCACACTGCATAAGTCAAGGCATAAATGAGTGCTAGAAATCAATTGTAAAGTGACATAAAGTGCAGACCATGTGAAATATACAAAAGCAAACATTTTAAAGAACAGGAGTAAAAGGAAGTCACTGTGGTTCAGCAAGGAAGTGGAGGACAGCAGCAGAGATAAGAGAGCCTTCAGGAGATTTAAAATGATGCAGGGGGAGAAGGATTGGGAAGAGTCATGTAAAGCAGAGGGATGCAGGAAGGGAGGACAGGCAAGCAAAGGCAAGGATGGAGGAGAGCATTGCCAAGGTGGTCAAGAAGGGGGACAAGACATTTTTTAGGTATATAGGCGAGTGGAGGAAAACAGCGAAAGGGAGACCCAGTCTGAACACCGGGGCAGGGGATCAAGTGGTGGGGGACCATAAGAAGGCTGAAATGCTGAATAGCTATTTCTGCTCTGCATTTACAAAGGCTGCTGGTCTACCTGGGCTAGCCACCTCCAGAGCAGCCGAGTCACCGATCACTAAAGGTATGCAATTTGGGACACCCATGGAAGAGCCAGCATTTTCTCTTTTGGTTGCTTCTGTCTGAGGAGTTTGAATCTTGGCGCCTTTTTCCTTTGTCTGCAACCAGTGAATGGAGCGCTCTCCCTCACTTGCCCCTTGCTATTAAGCTAATCCGGACTTCCCACTAACTAATCACAGGGCTGGGCTCCTTACCTTTAAATGTGTTAGCTTATTTAGTTTAATCCAAAATTACTCCATTTTTAAAGTTCACCCCAAGCTACCTAAACCAGCTGGTCTATTGTACGAGTGACTCCCTAGTGCATTTCTGTGCAGGACAGGGTTAAGTTTCTCACAGTTCGGTTGCTTGTTGTAAAACCCTTTTCTTTTTGTTTGGTGCTATTTTCAAACTGCTAGACAAACCGCAGGCCACAATCAGATGCTCTCTGTGGGTTGATTCCTGGTAGCAACTCATTTAAAGGGGACTAGCTCACCCTGCAGCCTCTGTGCCACTGCTCCCCGCCCACCCCTAATTCCCTCCCACCCTTAGCTGGTGCTGAATATATAGCCAGGAATCTCACGTGAATACATCTGACATGGTGCATATAAAGAAAAAAAACTATCTCCCTAGTTCCTCATCTGCAGGTTATAACTGCTGGCCACTAGCGGTCCCCCTCATATAAGTTCTTATTGCAGTACCTCTAACTGTCTGCAGTAAGCTGCATTACGTGTCATTCTGGTCTCACAGTGGAATTTAACCCTTTACCCTCTCTACACTCTCTCCCCCTACCTCTCTTCCAGTCCTACTCAACAGCCCTAGGATGATGATCCTTATCAAATGCCTTTTCACCTTACTCTCCTTACTCTCCTTACTTGCTCTTGACTCCTTGCTTCTAATTCTTGGGAACCCCTACACCTTCTCTGCTGCCTCCCAATATGACTTCTCCTACTGAAACATGTTACTGTATAAATCCTCTGAAAAGATACCTCCTCTGGGCCTCAGTTACAAACCCATCAGTTCTATTATTAGACTCCTGATAAGAAGGAAAACCTTTAACCTCGGATGTGCCTCTCGCATGTTCTTCCATGTTGCTATATGGACCGCAACACTATCCCTCACACTCTCTGGTGACATTGAGCCAAACCCAGTGGGTCACTAAGGAAAGTCAGTGTCGACTCCCACTACCTGCCGGTCCAATGCCCTAATGGATCTGTACTATCAAACACAAGGACCTTTAAATATTTAGGGGTGACTCTTGACCCCCAACTCCATTTCACCTTGCATATCAATGAGGTTTGTCAGCAAGTCAACTCTAAGATTGGCGTCCCTTACAGGGTACATCACTCTCTCACTGCCTTAGCCCAGGTCTCCATAGCCCAGGGGGTCTTGCTTCTGGGGCTGAAATACGATCTTCCTGTCTTCTCTCATACCAAAGCAGCAGATCTACATAAATGGGACACCACATACAACAACATCTGCAGATGTGCACTGTCGGCTCCCTGTCTCACCCATCACTGCCTTCTATACTCTACTTTGAACTAGCTGTCTCCTGATGGCCTACGCTCCTACACTCTGGGTAACCTTATTGAGTCATTATCCTGTCCACCACACCCCGACATACTTGCAGCTATGCTTAAACCTGTTACCCAAACTCGTCATCTAAGGTCTTTGACTTCTCCCCTGCTTGCCGTTCCTCCTTGCTCCACTAGAAGGGGTGAGCAAGCTTTCTCCCATTTTGCTCCCAAACTCTCTTCCCACTGACATGAAGCATTTCCCATTTTACAACTCATTCAAAAAAGCATTTTTTTCTTACTTGATCTCTCCTGGTGCCTGCAGTTGCCCCTAACTACCTCACTGTGGTTTCATGTCAGTATTGCTAGTTGGATTGCCAAGTTCCTGTATAATCTCTAATATTGCTAATTTTAGGCATACCGAGTTCCTGTATTATTACCTGTATGTTTTGCTGTAACCTACTCTCACATGGATGTTTTTTACTCTGTACCCTTGTTTAACCACCCTGCATGGTGGTCTAGTGTTTCTGTGCATATACCTGTATTATCCTTTGTTATATTGTCTCTTATTGTTGTACTCTCCTGGGTTGTGCTTGAAAATAGGCAGGTCTTTTGCCTAACGCACTTACCTGGTTACCAAGAGCACAGAAATAAGTAAATAAATAAGTAAGAGGAATGGAATGGGGTAACTCTAGGGCAACAGAGGATGTAGGGAAAGGGGTGAATGTGAGTCCCTTTTGGGTGGAGGAGATCCTGAGGGAGCTTAAGGACTTGAAGGCTGACAAAGCCATGAGGCCAAATAGGGTTCACCCAAGAGTATTGAGGGAGCTGAGGGATGTACTGGCAGCTCCCTTGACCACTCTGTTCAAAGAGTCATTAAGATCAGAGTTGGTATCAAATGATTTGAACCGCATGGGGTGGGGGGGAGGAAGAGGTGAGCAACTACAGGCCAGTGAGCTTGACATCTTTGGTTAGCAAGCTCATGGAAAAACTGCTCAAGAACAGAATTATCAGCTACCTGGAGGCAAATAGCCTTCATGACCCAAGGCAGCATGGGTTCACCAAGGGCAGATCCTGTCAAATGAACATGATAGAGTTCTTTGACTGGTTCAACAAGGTGGTGGATCAGGGGCCTACCTTGATTTCAGAAAGGCATTTGACTCAGTGCTGCACAGGAGACTAGTGCACAAAAAGGGTTGTCTGGGAGGTGGTCAGGTGGGTGCAGAACTGGTTGGAGGGCAGAACACAGAGGGTATTGGTCAACAGGGCGCCCTCAGGGGAGACCGGGGTCATCAACGGGGTTCCCGATGGGTTGGTGTTAGGACCAGTGCTGCTTAATATCTTTATAGGAGACATAGTGGAGGGTGTGGAAGGGAGGGTGAGTCTATTTGCAGATGATGCATTGGACTGGGTGAGGTAAGGCACTGAGTGCCTCAGCCCTCTGCACCACTGAACTGGCTGTCAACATAAAACTTTTAACAGATATGAGCAAGCAGGCTGGCCGGTCAGCACAGCACAGCAATAGAGTTACTGCTAACCAGTTTCTTACCCAGGTTACCACCCTATTACCCACCTCCAAGTTATCCATCTTGCCTATCAGTCTCCTACGTGAAACAGTGACAAAAGCCTTACTGAAATCCAAGTAGGCCTTGTCCACCACATCCTGATCCAGCTGCTTGGTCACCCAGTCAAGGAAATCTATCAGATTTGTTTGACATGATCTTCCCTCTGTGAAATCATGCTGCCTTGAATCCTGTAATCTGTTGGACATATGATATTCCACAATCCTTTCCTTCAGTAGTGTTTCCATTAACGTACTCACCACCGATGTCAGTCTGACAGGCCTATAATTGCCCGCCTCTTCCCTGCTACCACTTTTGTGACGTGGGACCACGTCTGCCCTTCTCCAGTCCTCTGTAACCATGCTGAGCTCCAGTGATCTGTTAAAAAGGTCTGTAATAGGTGCAGCTAGTACTTCCCCGAGCTCCCTCAGCATGCACCCCGTCTGCCCCCATAGCTTTGTCTGCCTTTAGGTTAACAAGTGCTTTCTAGACTCTCTCCACAGAAAACGGTCTAGTGTCCATTTCCCTCCCAGCAAAACTCCTGGTGCCTTCTTGTGGTCACTCTCCTTCCTCTTTCAATGTGAACAGTGATCAGAAGCAACCTAACTACCAGAAAGAAACCTACTGCAGCATCCTGAACTACAGAAATATAAAAGGGAACCATATTCCTTATTTACATGCTTTATTTATTTAATTTATTTATTTAAAATGTGATAACCGGAAAAGGCACTCTGATCTGAAGCTCATTTCCAGGTGCGACCTAGGGGCGGGGGTACAAAGACAAACAGAGGGATGACAGATAAAGAAACATTGAAGTACAGTGTACACAGAAGGAAGTAATTTAAATGAAGATATGTACAAGATTAAATTTACATTATGTACAGCCGAATACAAATAAAAAATTGATATATACTTGTCGATGTTACATATATACAGTCAAGTACAGCTAAACAGTGTGAGCCAGCCAGAGTAATACTCTGGTTATCAGGTACGAAATAGGTGGTGCAAGGTAGGGCTCAGGACAGGGAGAGAGAAGAGACAGGGCAGAAAGTGAGTTAGGACAGTGGACAGATACAAGATGTGGTAGGGGCAGGTCTGAGTAAGTGCTTACTCACTGGAAAGGAGGTGGTGAGGCGGATTTGTAGGGGGGGGGTGGTATTGATCCAGAGGAAAGGAAGTCTATAAGAGAATGCAAGTTTCTCAGCAGAGGTACAGACCTGTGGAAGGGCAAAGGAGTGGGCACAGACTGTACATGAATTATAGGGGGAGGGAGTGACGGGATTTAGAAAAGATGCAACGTAGGAAGGGAGAATCCTGAACCAGTATTTGGAGATGAAGGTGGAGCAATGTGATGAGCGTCTCTCCGACAGGGATTGGAGGGATAGGGAGGAGTATTGATCACAGTGGTGAATGGGGGGGAGTTTGAGGCAAGCTGACAGAAGGTGTGAAAACGGACATCGAGTTTGGCAAGCGAGGTGACTGGAGCAGCGCTGAATACTACATCAGCATAGTCAAAAGCAGGAAGGATCCATTTAACCACTAGATCATGTCTAACTGGGAGGGGAAGACTGCCCCTGTGCCGGTAGAGTAACCCTAGCTTGTGGTGTAATTTGGAACGGAGGGCGCTGAAATGCAATGAGAAGTCTAGGAGGAATATAGCCATACTCCAATGTATTTGTAAGTAGAGACATTGTTGAGAGGAGCATTTGAACCAGAAAAGAAGAAGGGGAGGGTAGCAAGCCTGGTAAGTTTCTGCTTGGAGCCAAAGGTCATGGCTACAATTTTATTTGTGTTCAATTTTAGGCAGTTGTCATTAAACCATGATGTGACCATGGAGAAATCTTTTTGAAGAGGAGCTTGGCCATCAGGGGTAGAGGGACTGGAAAGGAAAAGGACAGCGTCATCTGCATACATGTGGATCTTGGCTTGGGTATATACCAAAGGGAGGTCATTCATAAACAGGGAAAAAAGAACTGGACCGAGGATTGAACCATGAAGTACACCTGCAAGGATAGGAAGGGGGTGGATAAGATAGCACTGATTTTGACAGACTGGGATCGGCCAGATAGGTAAGAACTGCACCAAGAAACTGTGGATAAGGAGAGGCCAGAGACACACAGCCTATGGAAGAGGAGACAATGGGAGATGGAATCAAAGGCCTTAGCAAGGTCAATGAATATGGCTGAGGTAATCTGACCTTGATCAATATCAGAATGAATGGCATCTGTGAAGCGAAGAAGGGAGGAAGTGGTAAAGTGAAGTTTTCTAAATCCTGATTGGGCAGGGGAGTATGTGTTGGAAGTGAGGAGGAAATCCTTAAGCCTTGGGAAGACAAGGGATTCTTGGACCTTGGCAAGAGAGGGGAGAAGAGATATTGGGCAGTAGTTACAAGGCACAGAAGAATAGCCCTCTTTATGAAGGGGGAGGACTGTGGTGGAGTTCCAGGCAGTGGGGACTGTCGAGGAAGTGAGAGAGAGATTGAGGAGGTAAGTCAAGGGAGTCAGGATAGAGGGTACAGAGATTTTGAGAGGTCTAGGGTGCAAGCTGTCAGGGCTAGATTTAGGTGGGTTAAGGGAGACGAGAGCTTTGAGGACTTCCAAGGGGGAGACCGGAGGTAGTTAGAAACCAGGCAAATGAATAAGGCGATGTGGTTGGGGCCATGGAGGGATGAGGGCAGCCATGAGGGAGGGCACTGGTGATGAAGAACTTATTTAGGGTTTCTGTGACAAGGGGAGGTTCAGATACTAGTGCAGCCCAAAAGGAGGATGAGGAGTTGTTGGAGGTTTACAAACAGGATTTAAAGTAATCTGATTTAGCCTGCTGAATTTGCTTTGTACAGCTATTTTGGAGAGCACGGTATGTCTGGAAGTCAGTTGGATCGCTTGATGTTTTAAAGCAGTGCCAAGAGACGTCATGGGATTTGCACATAGCCAAGATATCAGGAGATATCCAGAGATGGTGACAGCATTTTATTCTGTTTTAAGTGGGTCATAGGCATCCTGTACTTTTAGGAAAGTGGATGTGAAGTGGAAGAGGGCAGCATCAACTGAGCAGGAGGAGAGGACTGGAGACCAATTTGCCGTAGCCAGGTTGTGGAGTAGTTTACTTGAGTCGAGGGATTTAAGGGGTTGGTACTGGATGTATTTAGGAGGGTTAGGTGGGGAGAAAATTTTCCTCATGCAAAAGGTTGGGCAGTGGTCACTGAGTGCATCAGAAAGTATACCAGCAGAGCATAGAAACAGAAACATAGACTTTGATGGCAGATAAGGACCACTTGGCCCACCCAGTCTGCTTATTTCCCTACCTACTGGATAAGCTGCAGATTCTAGTTAACCAACAGCCTACTTCTTGCCACCCCCCACTACAATTGCCTTATGTCTGTCCCATGCATATTTGAATTCCTCCACTGTTTTAGACCCAACAACCTCCCCAGGAAGGCGGTTCCATGCATCCACCACTCTCTCCGTGAAAAAAATGTCCTCACATTACCCCTGAGCCGCCCCTCTATCTTTAAATTGTGCCCCCTTGTTCTTACACATCTCTTTTTGTGAAAGATGCTACCCTCCTGGACTTTGTTGATTCCCTTGAGGTACTTGAATGTTTCTATCATGTCCCCTGTCCCTCCTTTCATCAAGGGTATGCATATTAAGCTCTCTCAGTCTCTCTTCATATGGTTTCTGATGCAGACCCTGCACCATTTTAGTTGCCCTCCTCTGGACTGCTTCCATCCTGTCTATGCCCTTGCGAGATGAGGTCTCCAAAACTGCACACAGTACTCCAGATGGGGTCTCACCAACTGTCTGTACAGGGGGATAACCACTTCCCTTTTCCTACTTGTGATGCCCCTCCCTATGCATCCCAGTATCCCCCTGGCTCTCCTTACTGACTTTTCACATTGCTTACCAACCTTTAGATCAACTGATATGACTACCCCCAGTTCTCTTTCCATTTTTGTTGTTGTTAGTACCTCCTCTGCTATTGTGTACTCTTCTCCTGGGTTTTTGTTTCCCAGGTGCATTACTTTGTACTTCTTTGCATTGAATCTAAGTTGCCATATGTCTGACCATTCCTCCAACCTTACCAAGTCCCTTCTCATCCTTTCTACCACCCCTTGTGTATCAACTCTGTTTCAGATATTTGTGTCATCTGCAAAGAGGCATACCTTTCCCTCCAGACCCTCTGCAATGTCACCTATAAAGATGTTAAAGAGGACTGGACCCAGTACTGAGCCCTGCGGTACTCCACTAGTGACCCCCCTTTCTTCAGAATGTGTTCCATTCACTATGCAATCTCCTCCCTACAATCCTCTACAGAGTCCCATTACTGCAGTCTCTCCGAGAGTCCGAGCTCAATAAGCTCTCCACACTCCACCATAAAGTGGCTCGCTTTGCTACTAACTCTCTCCCCAGGAGGCATCATCGCAAGGCCTTAGCGGACCTAAACTGGCCCTCCCTCCGGCACAAGCTGGGCTACTCCTCTGCCTTCCTGGCTTTCAAATTCACCTCCCTTGGCCCTCCTCCTCACCTGCGTGATCTACTCATCCCAAAGATCCAGCACCGTACTCTTCTATCCTCAGGTAGATGTCCCCTTGCCACCCCCCGGGTTCGCACCAACCAAGGCAAACGCTCCTTCCATTACGCTGCCCCCTTCTTATGGAATGCCCTTCCTGTAACTCTAGTCAACAAGCCTTCTCTCCTAGGGTTTAAATCGGGCCTCAAAGCGTGTCTCCTGGAACTTCGTCTCTGCGGGTGTAACCGTTAGCCCCTGATCATGATCACCCCTCTGTGATCTCTGGTGTCAACTTCAACCACTTTCCTATAGCATTCCCTATGTAAACTGCTAAGGTACTTTGAAACTGTCTTAACAGCTATTAGCTTAGTGGCACCCTCTGCTCTCTGTGCCAAACGATGTTACCCAATGTGTACCATGTACAAACCATAAACTTATGTATGTTAATACCCATCTATGTATCCCCTATGACTAATTAAGTACTCAGCTAACGCTGTCCTACAGTTGCTCATATGTATCCCACTCCTTGTCATGTATTTTATCTAATGACATCCTATACTATTCTTCTATGTATGTACACACTGAATCTATCAAAGTATTTCCTAAGACTACTGTTTAATGTTGCCAAGATATGTACTGTCTGTAACTAATCCCGGGTCGCCCCTGAAAAAGGGATCTCTGGTCTCAGTGGGCTTACCCGGTTACCAAAATCTAAATAAATAAATAAATATTACCTTCTGTGTCCTGTTTTGCAGCCAGTTTGCTACCCAGGCTACCACCCTGGGACCCACTCCCAGGCTGGCTAACTTGATTATTAATCTTTTGTGCGGGACTGTGTCAAATGCCTTGCTAAAGTCTAGGTAGGCCATATCCACAGCCCCTCCCTGGTCTGTTACTTTGGTCACCCAGACAAAGAAATCTATTAGATCTGTCTGGCATGACCTTCCTGCTGTAAATCCATGCTGCTTTGGGTCCTGTGCCTCGCTGGCCTCTAGGTACTCAACAATTCTTTCTTTCTTCCAGAAGTGATTCCATTATTTTCCCTACCACTGAGGTCAAAATTACAGGTCTGTAGTTTTCTGCTACTGTCTTGCTCCCACTTTTGTGAAGGGGAATCACATCAGCCCTCCCCCAGTCCTCAGGTACCACCCCCTCCTCCCATGATTTGTTAAAAAGTGTGGTCAGTGGTGTCACTAGGTCCTCCCTTAGTTCTTTTAGGATTCTGGGGTGAACCCAGTCAGGCCCCATTGCTTTGTCCACCTTGAGTTTTAGAAGTTCTTTCAGGACACTTTCTTCTATAAATGGACTGGTGTCAACCCCCCTACCCAGAGTGCTTCTATTGTCTGGGTTAGGTAACTTCTCATCTTCTTTTGTGAATACTGAGCAAAAGTATTCATTCAGTATTTCTGCCTTTTCACTGTCTCCCTCTGCCCACCTCCCCTCTCCCTTATTAATCTTCACTATTCCTCCCTTAACCTTTCTATACTCCCTAATGTACCTATAAAAGGTTGTATCCCCCTTCTTAACTGAATTGGCTATTTTGTCCTTGGTTTGTTCTTTTGCTATTCTGAATGCCTTCCCCACTTCTTTCTGCTTTAACTGATACAGTTCCCTGTCGTGCTCCTTCTGTGATTCCTTATACTTTTTGAAAGTAGCCTTTTTCTCCTTAACCTTCCCTGCCACCTCTTTTGAGAACCATAGTGGTTTTTTACTCTGCTTTGTTTTCTTTATCTGTTTCACACAAAGGCTTGTTGCCTCTATGATGGCAGTTTTCATTTTTCTCCATTGTTCTTCCACCCCTCCTTTTTGGCCATTTGCTAGTGTATTCTCAAGTATTCACCCATTTTGCCAAAGTCAGCCCTTCTAAAGTCCAGTATGCTTGTTTTTGTATGGCTTGTCTCTATGGTTGTGCTTACTGTGAAGCACACTGTGCAGTGGTCGCTTGTTCCCAGATGTCTACTGACTTCTAAATTTGTGATCCTCTGTCCATTTGAGAGTACCAGGTCTAGTATTGCTCCCTCCCGAGTGGGTTCCAACACTAGCTGTTCAATCGCTTGCCCTGCAGGGCATCAAGAATGACCCTGCTCTTGGATGTGGCTGCAGTACATGTCATCCAGTTAACATCTGGCATATTCAGGTCCCCCATCAACAGTATCTCCCCTTTTTCAGCCATTTTGAGAATGTCCTCTATCATTTTCTTGTCCATTTCCTCCCCTTGAGACGGGGGTCTGTATACAACCCCTGTGCAGATTGTGATGCCATTCCTGTCTCCAAGGTGACCCAGAGTGCCTCTTGTCCTTCCCCTTTACTTTTTAGTTCTGTAGCTTTGATCCCTTCCCTTATGTATAGAGCTACTCCACCTCCTCTTTTCCCCTCCCTGTCCCTTCTGTAGACTGTGTACCCCGGTGTGTTGACATCCCAGTCATGGTTCTCCATGTACCATGCTTCTGTGACTGCCACAATATCCAATTGTTCATCTTCCATCAAGGCTACTAGCTCAGGAAGCTTGTCTACGAGCAGATGTGGAGAGGGTGGGTTGAGAGCATGCAGTCAAGCAGAGTGTGAGACTGGGAATGAGGGTTGGGGCAAGTTGGCTCTCTAATCATCTGGATCAGGTTTAGTGCTTCAATCTGGAATCTGGAGACATGAGTTATGGGATGAAGGGGGCAGTCAGTCAAGATTTAAGTAACCAAGATGGATAAGTTCATCTGTTGGGGCAAGAGTAATGATGGCAGTGACACAGGTGGCAAGGAAGATGGGGGGAAGTTGTTGTTGTTATACTCTGTGGCCCAGATATTCAGACTGTGCTGGGCAGTGGCACAAGCCTGGGCACAGCGCAGCTGTGATGTGCCGGGGCCAGGACCAGGTGATATTCAATGGGGATGCGCTATGGTGCAGCACCATTGAATATGGTACAGTAAGCGCACATACTGCGCATGGCGCAAGCCACAGATAGGGAGCACAGGGATGCAGCAGCGCAAGTGCAGTTGCGCTAAGCACATCACCCGCTATATTCAGCAGGGGGCATGCAAATGAGTGAATATGGGGGTGGGGGCCCCCTTTAAATTTCAAAAAAAGATGACTTCCAGTTACTTCAATCTTGTTTTATTTCATCCCCTACGTTTCACCCACAGGTTGGGCTTGTTCACAGGATACATAAATGTTCAGTTTCTTGTTTCTTTTTTGCAATCTAAAACAATATTAATATACAAATGTTTAATGCCTAGTGAATAGAGCTAATAGAGGTATTTTCTTTTCATATACAACTATTCCTCATACAGTACTTGCGTGGCAGTGTTAGCTGTTTCAAACAGTTTACATTTCTAAATTGCTGCTTTACCATAACATTCTTATTAATTCCTCAAAATGTCTGCAAACAAAACATACAAAGCATAAAACACCTTTAGAAAAGACTCTGTGGCAATGATGATGGTTAACACAGTAAATTACTTATGCTCCTTTCTCACTGGAGAACTCTCCTACCTTGTCCTGAAATGGCTATGTCCCATGTAAAGAATTTTTATCTGTAAAGTACATCAAAAAGTAGTTTATTTAGTTAATGCTACTATAGTTTGCTTCTCGATGTAATAATGGTATCAATAATTTCACTAGCGATACTATTACTACATTTAGAAGCAAACTATAGTAGCATTGACTAAATGCTCTATTCACTAAGCATTAACAATTTGTAGATTAATATTGTTTTAGATTGCAAAAAGAAACAAGAAACTGAACATTCATGTACCCTGTGAACAAGCCCAACCTGTGGGTGAAATATAGGGATGAAATAAAACAAGACTGAAGTGACTGGAAGTCGTCTTTTTTTGAAATTTAAAGGGCCCCCCACCCCATATTCTTACATTGTCTATAGAACCTCTTTCTGGTGGGCTGAAGATGTTCTTGGAAGAACTATACTCCATTTCCCACCATAAGCATTCAAGGGCATTCAGATGAGGCGACAATATATGCAAGGCACAAACAGGGCCATTTGCATGTCATTATGGCCCCATTTGCATGCCTTGCGCAATGCAGCCTGGCGACTTACGCCTGGTGCCCTGCACAGCATGACATGTGCAGTGGGGATCCTGGGGCATCACCCACCCCGTAGCTGCCCTCACAGTATATGTATTACACAAAGTCCTGGTAGTCTAGTGGCCCCTCCAAGTCCCCGATTCCCCGAAATATATAATACATGTCCATCCCTGGTGGTCTAGTGGTCCCCCTCCCACCCGAGTCCCCAGTTCCCTGATATATATATATATATATATATATATACATGTCCATCCTAATTGGTCTAGTGGTCCCCACGAATCCTGATATATATAATGCATGTCAAGTCCCTGGTGGTCTAGTGGTGCCCCTCCCACCTGAGTCCACAATTCCAATTCTATGTATTTACATCATCCCTGGTGGTCTAGTGGAACCCCCCACCTGTTGCCATGATCATGGAAAATCTCCACAGATCAATTCCTCAGAATCAGTGGCATCTCAGCCCGCCACCACACACAGAACTGCTTGCCCACCCTGTCATTGGTGGGAGCTGCATGTCACTCTGGTGATACCATTTTCTCCGAATGACAGTAAGTATGGTTGTGGGGCCCATTGGTCCCCAGTGTGGACCAATGGGCTTGCAGGACATATTGTACAAGACAGTCCCAAATATGTGAATGAAGTCATTCATATATTTGGGATTGTCTAGTACAGTATGCACTGCAATCCACACTGGGGACCAATGTGCTTACAGCCCATACTATACCTGTCATTCAGTGGGCAGCCAGGCAGTATATGGGCGAGATGCAGCAATCCATCGAAGATGGAGGGGGACCAGGGTGGGCAATGGGTTCTGTGTGGGTGGCAGGGTTGGGGGGTGCCACTGGATCACCAGGGAATTGATCCATGGAGATTTACTGCCATCACAGCAATGGACGGGGGTTCCACTAGACCACCAGGGTTGGTCATAAATACATGTATCCAGGACTCGGGTGGGAGGGGGGACTACTAGACCACCAGGGATGGACATGTATTATATTTATTGGTGAGTCAGGGACTCGGGGGGGTGTCACTAGACTACTAGTGGGGTATATGTGCTTGTGGATGGTGTTCTGGGTGGGCAGATGGCTGCTGTGTTGTCCCCTGCAATACAGCATCCCACTTGTGGGTGGCCAGGATTTGTTCCCACTCTTCCGCGGCTCAACTGTGAGCCCTCCTGTGCAGCGCACTGCAGGGCTGTACCACCATATGCACCGCACATCCCAGGCTGAATATCGGGAAGTGTTGCATATGCATGGACATGCCCCCTGCATCTGCGCCGCATACCATTACATTGCACCCCAGTGCATTGGGATTTGTGCTGCACCTGGCAGCCCTTTAAATATCTCACCATGGCACAATGCAGGGTTGTGCTGGTGCAACTCTGTTGTGACAGGCACAACCCCTTTGAATATCCGAGCCCAAATGTTTTGTTTACCAGTATAGATTCCTATAGGTCTTTGAAAAGATGTTGATCAACTCTAATAGCTTGTTGCATTATGTACTGCTTTTTTATTAATTTAGCTGCATGCAGACGTGCACTAATAAATCTATTTTGTACAATGACTGAAAATAACATTTTGCAAATAAATGCATTTATTTTCACGTATGACAGGCCTGAAGTGGAAACAAATCATTTATTTCAATCTTGGGGGGGTCATCAGCATTTATTTCCACTTCAGGCTGGTCACAAAGGAGCTCTTAACCAATGGGAGAACAGCTTGCACAATCCCTGATGACATCACAATGGCATCTGCTGCAGTTAAAACAGAGCAGTGAAATCAAACACAAAGAATAAAATCTTCACAGAAAGAACCAACCTTGCTAGAGAGGCACTGTCATTGTATAAATGGCAAATGCCATGGGCTTGCTACAAATATCACATTTATTTGTATCTGCAGGGTTTGATCTGTGTCGATCTCACTCGTGGCCCTGTATAATTTATTACAAAAAATATGTTAATGCAGACATTAGAGTTCAAGAACGCAAAGTGCACAAAGAAGGGAAATGAAAACATTAGAGTTTTGGGTCTCAGAATATTGGAAAATCAGTGGTGGTGGTAGTGTCTTCCTTGAGGTTGAACCCTAATGCCCACCCACCCCCAGCCCCCAGCCTCCTGGCCAAAGTAAAAGATACAGCTCCAAGCCAGTGCCTCATACTGATACACCCTTCAACGGTAGAGAAGTATGGCTCGCCACGTGTTACCAACAGAATCTGTCGTAATGCTATTCATGCAGAGCCCAGAAAAGAGATCACGTCTGACCTTGTTTGCTCAGGGTGGAAGGAGTGGGCATTAGGGATGAAAACCCAAAGGAAGACTCACTGATTCACCAAAATTCCGGAGATCCAAAATCCTAATGTTTTTACTTTCCTTCCTTTGTGAGCTTTGCATTCTTGAACTGTAGTATCTGCATTATTGTAATTTACTGCAATGAATTTCCTTATTTTTTGTGCTAGTGAAATACTATACAGATTCTAGCAAGTAACCTTTAAAATTTTTAATGCGATAGTATATGATCTTTAGATAATACTCTCACTTCAGTCATACAACATAAGCATCATATGTCAACATGGTGGCTGTGTCCATATGGAATGGTAATCTGCTTGTTTGAAGTTAATATTTTCTTTTGCTCAAATGACTGCATTAGACAAATGGTTACTTTTTTATTTAAAGTTTAATGTGATCATATATGATGTCATACCTTGACATGGTGCCTGTATCCATATGGGATTCTAATATGTTCATTTGACATTATTATTGTTTGTTTGTTTTTTACTTAAAGGAACATATTAGAGAAATTGTTACCTTTTTCTATACTATTCATTAGTTTAATGGGACTGTATATGATTGTATACAATAGTATATGATCTTTAGATAATATCCACACGTGAGTCATACGATGCAAGCATCATATGGTGACATGGCACCTTCATCCACTTGGTGTGCTAATATGTTCATTTGAATTTAATATTGTCTTTTACTTAGATATTAGACAAACAGTTACTTTTTTATTTAGTGTTCATTAAAGTTTAATGCAGTTGTATACAATCGTATATGATCTTTAAATAATATGCACATGTAAGTCATACAACGCAATGCACTGTATTCGCATTGCTAACATATATGAACACATTAAGTTATGATACAAGAACGTAAGCAATAAGACACGATGGGGTGTGCATTGAACAGATATTACTGCATGCCCAGGGGCGTAGTGAGGTATAAGGCCGCAGGCCAAGTGCTTTTAGCTCCAGGAAGTGCATTAATATCTGTTCAGTGCACACCCCAGAGTGCTTGTTTATGAGAATTTATGATAAAATAGTCCTTCTGCCTGTTAGAAAATGGTGTCATGAATGTGCTGTACAACCTTTGTTCTTTACTGCCATCACTATTACTGGAGCACTGCAGGAGCAATATGGGCATACTCCTCCCCATTATTAGTGTAGAGTTTTATTACAGAAGAGAGAGACACTGTAATATGTGAAACTGTTGTTTTTTTTAAGTGTTTTTTTTTTTCAATTGAACTATGGACCAACACAGCAGGATCGGATGGGGACTCTAGAGGGAGCAGGCAAGACTTGAAGAAACCATAAGGCAGTAGCAGAAGAAAAGCTTCTTCTCTAGGTAAAATTAAAGCGTATTCATTTTTAATGATTAAATTTACATTCCTGTGCATTTTGTTTTGAGCGGTCCCTCCTCTTCCCATGTTAGTTGCACCTGCTCCATTTTGTGATGAGCTGCAGCACAACTGACAAGCAACAGAAGGCGGTGTGCTGCAGGAGCGGTAGCAAAATAATCAGCAGAGTGGGACCTGAAGAAAAAGCTTTTTTTTTTTACATTTCAGTTTATCCACTAACACAGGGATTTAAAAAAATAGTGTTGCAGTAAATGGGAGTTTAGGTGAGAGTGGCTGGACTTTCAGGGTACTCTCCCCCTTCAAGTCAATGCATGGCCATAACTTCAGCGATCCAGCATACCCCCCCCCACACACAGTGTGCCACTGCTACACAAATGTAGTGTGTAACCACAACCGATTTTTATTTCTTCACTGTGAGATGGCAGTACAAAGGGCTTGTCAGCTGAAGAACAAGGGTTTCTGTAGTCAGAGACCGGTATCGGGAGATAAAGTGAAAGGGGCTGACAGATCATGCTCAACAAAGATGGGTCCTGTAGGAGGTTCGCCCTGTACTGTAAGTGAACTGGCAGGGCTGAAGCTGACTTTCGTTTTACACTTCTCTATTTTTAACTCAAAAGGGAAAGAAGTGTAAAGTGAGCAGGAAGGATAAGCAGTGTTGACGGAAACAAAATGGCGGCAATTGAAAAGCTAACATTCTAATGGCTCACCAATATATTTTTATGCGGTTCTGCTTTTGGGTGATTGTTTTTACCTGTGCATTGAATGGATCTGATGCACAGGTAAGAACCAATCAGATGGCAGGATTTCCTTTCCCCATTTTATAGGCATGTGACAAATATGAGCACATGACATTAATGGGTATGTGTTCATATTACGAGACTTTCAGTGAACTATGATTTTGGTAAAACACCAGGGAAACCCATATTCAAAAAGGGCAGTTATGCAGGCAAAGTGGGTTAGTGCCTATTCAGAACATAATGTGTGTGTGTGCAGGCAAGGGGAGGGGTGTGGCCATGCATATACGTACTATCCCATATTCAGTGGCATTGTGCTGCGTAAAAGGGTTTAGCACAGTCCTTCTGTGCAGCACAAATACTGCCTAACAAAACCTGACTTAATTCTGGGCAACCCTAGTGGCTGCCAGAAGTAATGCAGCCACCGAGCCAGTGGGCTTCTGGGGGAGCATAACCACCCACTGTGGTCCCTGGCACCCGGCTCCTGCCGATCCCCAACCCAATATGTAGAAGTAAATGCCCTGGTGCTAGTGGTGTCCACCCACCCTGATCCCCAGCCCTGTAAGTAGAAGTATATCCCCTGGTGCTAGTGGTATTCTCCCCCTTCCCCTGATCCCCAGCCCTGTAAGTAGAAGTATATTCCCTGGTGCTAGTGGTGTCCACCCACCCTGATCCCCAGCCCTGTAAGTAGAAGTATATCCCCTGGTGCTAGTGGTATTCTCCCCCTTCCCCTGATCCCCAGCCCTGTAAGTAGAAGTATATTCCCTGGTGCTAGTGGTGTCCACCCACTCTGATCCCCAGCCCTGTAAGTAGAAGTATATTCCCTGGTGCTAGTGGTGTCCACCCACTCTGATCCCCAGCCCTGTAAGTAGAAGTATATCCCCTGGTGCTAGTGGTATTCTCCCCCTTCCCCTGATCCCCAGCCCTGTAAATAGAAGTATATTCCCTGGTGCTAGTGGTATTCTCCCCCTTCCCCTGATCCCCAGCCCTGTAAATAGAAGTATATTCCCTGGTGCTAGTGGTATTCTCCCCCTTCCCCTGATCCCCAGCCCTGTAAATAGAAGTAAATGCCCTGGTGCTAGTGGTGTCCACCCACTCTGATCCCCAGCCCTGTAAGTAGAAGTATATTCCCTGGTGCTAGTGGTATTCTCCCCCTTCCCCGATCCCCAGCCCTGTAGGTAGAATTCAATGCCTTGGTGGTAAGGGTGCCCCCCTCCGATCCCAGCCTCAATGTAATAGTGTATATCTCTGGTGGTAGTAGTGCCCTCCCCCCTCGGATTCCATCCCCAATGTAAAATTGTATATCACTGGTGATAGTGGTGTCCCCCTGCCCCCCTGATTTCCAGCTCCAATATATAAACAACCCCTCCATGGCGTCCAGCAGTTTCCCCCCATGGCACCAGGTACCCCCTACTCACTGTATCCTTATCAGTAGTGCTGCGGGTGCATACAGTGACTGGCATGGCCCTCTTCACACCTCCTTGGCCATCCACTGTATGTATAAGCCACCCTGTCCTATAAATAAAAGGTGCGCTCCCTGTCTGTATATATGGTGGCTGGGTGAGGAGGGCTGTGCTGGTTGTCATATGCATCCATGACACCACTGATGAGAATACGGTGAGTATGGGTTACCTGGTGCCACGAGGGGGAGGAACCACTGGAGGCCAGGTAGGGGTTGTTTGTACATCGGGGCTGATGATCATGAGGGGGGGCCACCACCTCACCAGGGTATTCACTATTACATCAGGGCTGAGATCAGAGGGAGGGAGGGAGGGCATCATTACCACCAGGGCACTGAATTCTACTACAGGGCTGGGGATTTTGGGGGGAGGGAGTGACACCACTAGCACCAGGGAATGTACTTTTACTTATGGGGCTGGGAATTGGAGGGGGACAACTACCACCAGGGAACATACTTCTGCTTACGATGATGGAGATGGGGGGGACCACTAGCACCAGGGATGTGTACAAATCTGGGGCCAGGCAATTGGAGAGGAAGACCACACCAACCTGCCTCACTACCCATGCAAATGAGCCCATAATGGGCATGCAAATGGCCCCTTAGTGCCTTGTATGCCCAATAGACTTATTTGCATGGGTCCTTTTGAATATTGCCAATAGCACTCCGACACTATCCATTCTGATGGCGTACATCAGGAGCCCTGTCAGGGAAGCCCTAAATGACTTAGCACTGGGCTGACATGGCCCTATAGTCAATCAAATAGTGCCAGGGTGCTGTCTGATGGAATATAGCATCTTCAGGTACCCAGGCAAGTGCAAGGAGCAGCACTAAGTTTTGCACTCCACTTTGTGTGTATTTGAATATCTGGCCCCAGATCTAATCTGCTTGAATGCCACAGAAGCTCACTACTTCACTCTTCTCAATTCAAAGCCATGCTAAGAGTAGCAACACTTTTCCATATTTATCATTTATTCAATAAGCAAAATTTTGGCCGCTTTCTGTGTCCACATCTCTAAAATATTCAAACACACAGCCTGATGGCATGAACACGTGTTTCTAAAATATGGACACGTAATGTTAACAGTTATGTGTTCATATTGCATGACTTTTAGCAAACTCCAAATTCTATAAAAGAGCCACACAAAGCTTCTTAAATGACCCAAGAGCACACTGCTTGAGACAGTTAAAAACAAACACATACTATGGGGGAACTACAGTACTGCATATTTATTGTTTAATCACTGAGTAAAGAGTGTATGTTTTTCATATGTTCTTACCACTAAGTCATACAAATGCATGACTTATGCAATATAAACACTTTTTTTATATGAACACCTGTTAAGACGGGTTCATAAAATTTCAGTTTTCCTTAGAACACATATTTTTCTCAATGCGCATGCTCAGAAATGGAACCATTTTTAGCAAATAATTCAAAAAACTATGCATTTCTCAGAGATAAAAAACACAAAAGCACAGACCTTGGGGCAAACTCTATCAAATCTGCAAGCTTCAGGTTTGAAATCATTCTTTTTATGTTGGCTTGCTGTGCTTGCGCGCAAGTCAACATCTTGCGATAGTGCAGATTTGGAGGCGCGGCCACTGTTGGGCGAATGCAGGGCACTCATCAGTAGGTGCGTCCCTCATTCCCCAATCAGCCTGCATGCCCCATGCATGCTAATGTGGTGAGCACAACTAAGGAAAGGTCCGCTGCAAACCGAGCAAAGCTTGTCAGGTGCAGCGAACCCTTCCTGCATGCTTGCCACATGAGCAGCATGGTGGGCGGCCGCCAACCCAGCGGCCGACTTTGGGGTGCCCAATCCCCCAGCGGCTTACTGTGGCTGCACAAGCAGCCCCTCATTTCCTATATGCTGAGGGGAGTGCCCAATCCCCCTCAGTTCTTGCATCCCCCACTTTTATTGTATGCCAGCAGGAGCCCACTCCCGTCGGCATAAATCAACCACCCACATTTCTTATATGCGAAGGGGTGCTCAGTCCCCTGGCTCTTGCCTCCCCCTCCTTTCATTGTGGCTGACGGGGTGCCCAACCCTCACGGCATAAATTCACCCCCATTTTCTGCTGACGAGGTGCCTAATCCTCATTGGCTGCAGCACCCTCCCAAAAACAGTTAGGTGGCATGCTGGGAGCCCACCCCAGTGTGCCACATCCCCTGAAAAAACCTTGTAACAAAAAAACGGTCCCTCGTAGTCTCCTGCCCTCCACCCACACCCACCCATTGTGCACCCTGCCTCCCCACACCTCCCCTCACCCCCCTCACCCCATACTTACCTCCGGAGTCTGGTGCGATGATCTTCGGTGGATTAGAAACATGCCTGCACTCTTCAAAGCTGACTGCAAACTAAGGAAATACCGATAAGCTGTATAATGGAATGAATAGTTTTTTTCAACTTTGCTGCATATCTCGGGCATTTGTTGGAACTTTGGCACCAAATTTTCAACATGGGGTTTTTGGGCCCCTCCTCATGAATTCTATCACTGTCATGGCGTTAATCGGCTTGGAAAGGTGATTTCGCAGTCACTGCATGAAACCACCTTTCGGGACCCATTAACAAAATGACGGTGCCAGTGTTCATGAGGTGGCCTCTCAAAAAGCCTAAGTTGCAAATTTGGTGGAAAAAATCCAACAAATGCCTGTTTTACGAGCGTGCGTTGCTACGCAGGCTCGTAACTTCATGCATTTGCAATATTTTAAGACTGGATTTTCTGCAATTTCATTTTTGTACACTTCATTGTGAACAGTACAGCTGTCATTTTTCATATCCTGCCCGAAATGTGTTTCCGCACTTTCAGCGCACAACAGCACAATCGCTGTGAGAAATCAGTGTTTGGGCCAGATTATGAAAATGACAGTGACACAGTTCATGAGCAGAGGTCCTAAAATGCCTCTGTTGAAAATTTGGTGATGATACTCCATAAAATGACTGTGTTACGAGCGTGCATTGGCAGATTGCATGCACGCTCGTACCATCGTGCATTTGTAATATTTTCACTCAAGATTTTCACCATTTCCATTTTTCCACACCTCTTGATGAACAGTACAGCCGTCATTTCACATATCCTGCCCAAAATGTGTTTTTGCACTTCCGTCGCAGAATAGCATGCTCGCTGTGCGAAATCACTTTTTGGGACACTTTGAGGAAATAACAGTGACACTGTATATGAGCAGAGGTGCTAAAATACCTATGTTGAAAATTTGGTGCCGAACGCCCATATGTAGAGACTGACAGGTGTCAGGGGTGTGACTTGGGATTGTTGGACGTAATGCTCACTCCATTCCACCCCCACCCCCACCCTGCAGCCAGTTACAATCATCAAGATGTGCCTTGGACGCTCTGGCTCCAGAGTTCACCACACTGTCCTATACTGCACCCATCTCAGTGTATTTCCTTATGGAATGGGGTGAGCGTAAAGCCTGAAGACCCCAATGCACACCGCACCACTTGTCGGTGTCTGCAGGACAAGGAGAGGGGAAATTGCATGAGCGCTATGGCCAACACCCAAAGGGACACCCCAGTGCCTGTCAGTCTCTGCAGGGTGGGGGTGGGTTGGCATCAGTTTAATACTTCACTGACATTCCTATTATGAATCTCTCTAACTCCTGCACTATCAATGCCAATGCCAGCAAGACAACATTTGACATTGACAAATGCTTGTTTTTTTAGTTATCGATGAGCAAAACAAAGGTCTTTATAGCCTTGTGTAAGTTTGTTGCACCTCTGTAACTTTGCCCCTGGTAAACTAATTGCCTCAAAATTTTCAGGATCCAGAGATTCTGTAACTGACTGTGAGAATTCCAAACTTCAAGTTAATTGGTTGAATGTAGGCAGAGTTATTAATGTACAAAAATGGGGGTTTAACATTAAAGTGCTTGCTCAATCCTAATGTAGAGGTGCTACCAAGTAAGCTCTTTAATGTTAAACCCCAAGTTTTCCACCTTAATAACTTTCCCCCTTTCAACTGATTCACTTGCAATTGGAAAATCACATAGGAGTCATGGTCTATGAATTCTAAACATATTGCAACAATTGATTCACCGGGGATAAAACTGTATATCCCTGTACCTCCCTGTTGTGTATCCCTGTATTAGTCCCTATATTACAAAACAACTGATGATTTGTAGCTTGAATTAATTTCTAACTCTGTATTATACAATATGTTCTGTATATTGTGATTTAATTTGCTGTACAGCAACCTGTCCTACCCAGGACCTTCCTGGAAATTAGCCTTGCTCAATGGAGCCTTTTCCTGGTAAAATATAAAATACATACATACACACATGTGTACATACATACATACAGTAACAGAGAGCCCCCCTCCCCAACTGCATAAATTAGGACCTTGTTTTGCTCACATATAACAAAAAACTAGGAGAATCTGAAACCAGAAGCTTGCAGGTTAGATAGTGTTTGGTCCAAGGTGTGTGCTTTTCATGGGTTTTATCTCCCAAATTAAAGTACTTTAAAAAAAAAAAAAGATTTCTGCCTTTTGCCCAGACGGCCCTTCTTTGGGTGGGTACCCCAACCCCATTGCCCCACCCTCTGCCAGGCTTACCAACAGCCATAATCCCCCAGGGCATACCCCTCCCCCAGCGAGGGTCCCCAGTCCCCCCCTGAGGACTGGATTCAGGTCAAGCTGGCGAGCCCAGCTAGTCAGGTGTGGGACCTGTGGGCACCCACTGGCATCCTGTCACCATCCTTTTTCCCTTGTTCTGGTCCCCCCTGTAAGGTGTGTCATGCAAGGATGTCTAGGTGCATGCCACATGCTCCAGCGTGATGTGTGCCATCTGCTACACCTCCTGATCTTCTGGCCAAGGCTGCCTTTCCTCTAGCTTCTGCCAGGGGCCAGGCAAGTGGCAGGCTCTGCTCACCCTCCTCCCAGAGGAGGAGAGCAGTCCTGTGGATGCTCAATCCTCCCCCCGGCCAGCTCTCTGATACCCATATTTGCTTCCGAATCCAGATTGTTGACATTGCAAGCAGTAGTGCTACCACTGCGCTGGCGGGCTGGACACAGTTTTTGAACATATAAATGAAAAAAAATAGTTCCATTTCTGAGCATGAGCAGGTCAACTCTAATGCCCCCAAGACTGTAGCCTCCTGTCTGCACAAGGCACAGCTCCAAAGCAGTGCCTCATTGTGACATGGTCTTCAGAGGTGGAGAAGTATGGCTTGCTACATGTTGCCAACAAAAAATCAGTTGTAGCTTTCTTGTCTTGGAGACTTGTGGACCTTGCATGAAGAAAAGAGATTCTGTCTCACCTTGTTTGCTCCAGGGATGGGTGGAAATTAGGGTTGATAACCCTAAGGAACACACCACCACTGATTCGCCAAGACTCGGAAGGCTAATGTTTTTTCATCTCCCTGCTTTGTGCACTTTGTGTTCTTCAATCCCAATGTTTGCATTAGCATAGTTCTTTTTATAATGAATATATATTATACTTGCACAGTATTTCAAGTATAGTTATGGTTGAATGGTGGTCTCCATGTCAAACTCTAATCTTTGCACCTTTATAACGTTGGCGGTGTTCAATGAAATTACCCCACATTTGGCATGTGTTGTCTGGGTGGCAGGTTCTCAAGATGTGGGAAGTTTTGTGACAGGCTCTTCTTATCCAGATTCTGAGATCTGGATGTGTCACAAATACAGAAAAGGGCATATTGTTTGGCCCTTTTTTGTAACTGGTTTGTCTCACTTACTGCCTAGATGGTATGGAATTGTGTTCCAAAATTTTGAGGGCTGAAGGGGTATGTGCCAAGGGTGTGCCTTTTGAAAGTTTTGTGAAAAATTATTAATTGATTCCTTAGTTTTAAGTTTTTGAAATTTGGCTTCTAAACTTGCTTAGTAGAGTTTTAGGATAACCCTTTGATACGACACCAAAAGTTTGCTTTTGTGACTGTTTACTTTCACGAAATTAGTGTTTTTCATGTCATGAGAAAAATTTTTCAGGTCATGATTGCCACCATCTTATTTTTATACTGGCTAAGAAAAAATTTGAAAATACCTAAAAATGAAGTGTTTGCAAAAACAGACACATGAATCTTGCTAAATGGGACCCATCAAGCAATATGCTTTTCCCAAAATAAGCCAGAAATACTTTTTCGGACATTGATTGTCATTTTACCAAAATGGGCAATTTTAATGTCATGTGCCAAGAATTTTCATTGCAGAATTCAGTGTGACACTAAAATTTGTGACACTAAGATTTTAGTGTCGCTAAAATTAATGTTGCACTTTAGTACTGCAATTAAATGTGAGGCACTAAAATTCCCTTTTTGAGTCTCACATATTTTTACTCATAAGTTTGCCAGAATTTGAATATATTGTTTACCTGACCCTACCACATGAACAGGGATGGTGGGAATTTGAATGTACAGGTTGAAAAGTTATTTCGCAGTTACTCTGCAAAACCGCCTTTTAGGAGTGATCAATCACATTCTAGCAACCATGTTCAAGACGTATCGTCCAAATAATTTCTGTGTCACACATTTAAGTCTGACACTAAAATCTGCAACATTAAAATTTTCTGTGTGCACCAAAAATGGAATTCTTGGATCGCACTTAAATGTGTGACCCAGGAATTCCATTTTTTTTTGTGCACCTGAAAAAGACCTGCATTGCACTTACGTATGCAACACAGGAATTCTGTTTCACCATTTTACAATATTTTAGTTCCAGATTTTGAAGATATGGTTTACATGACCCTACTTCATGAACAAGGATGGTGGGAATGTTTAAGTACAGGTTGAAAGGTGATTTTTGCAGTCGCTGTGTAAAACCACCTTTCAGACAGGATGTAACACATTCCAGTGAACAAACACATGCCGTGGTGTCAAAATTTCAAACAAAAAGTTATGAAGAAACATTGTGTGCAGGGATATCCTTTGGCCCAGTGGGTAATATGTTGTGAACCTGTGCTAGTGATCTACATTCAGGGTCAAGCTTGATGAGTCAGCTCGATGGGTCGAGGCTGGGGTTGGGGGGGGGCTGTGCTGCAATGCAGCATCACCCCTAGCCTGGAGAAAGAAGTTGTCCATCTGTCTGTATGTAAGATTTTGTTGACTGTGCTTTAAATTGCTTATTTTGCATAACTGAATGTAAGTGATGTACTCCTTACTGTACATATGACTACTCCTTGTCTAATTTCTCATATCAATGAATGCATTATCAATGTACTGCACTTCCCAGGTCACCCCATAAAAAGGGACTGTCTTGTCTCAGAGGGCCTACCCGGTTACCAAAATTCAATAAAATAAAATAAAATAAATAAATAAAAATAAATAAAAAACAAATAACCATACAGTGAAGGGAATTATTTTCTTGGCATGGGGCCCACAGGGCTCTGCACCTCTGCACCCATTAGTGAACAGAAGTGCAGGACCCAGAGGGCTTTACACTTCCACAGCCAGACTAATGCTTCATCCTGCACATCTGCATCTGCATCTGTAGCCACATAAATGCACAGAGCCTAGAGATCCCTGTGCTTCCGCAGCCCCCCTGAAAGCCCTACAAATTCTTTGCATCCATACCTATATGGAAGTGCAGGGCCTGGAGGGCCTTGCATTTCAGGAGGTAGAAGGATGGACTCCTCCCTGGGTGCAGGGCCTGGAGGGCCCTGTGCATCTGCATCTGTTCATGCAGGTCCAAAGGAACTGGGAAAGACTGGGGTTCCTTTTTTAAGCCTTTAAGATTGCCTTGTCCATATATGGAGGCAAATCTAAATTAGCAGGGCCCCATTAACAGGTGCAAGGGACTGTTGCTAAGTTGTTGCAATGGCCTCTTAGTCACAGTCACTTTACTTGTGCCTTCGCTGTTTAGCTACCAACACCTGTACGGGGAAGGGGGCCGGGTTCTCATGTAGGGCCATACACAAAGCATGGCAACCCTCACCATGGCCACTCCAGAGTTTTGCAGCACCCCTATCTTTAGAACTAGGAGGAAGTAACCCCATTTGAGCCACAAACACCTGGTGAGTGAGGACCCCGTTTTCATTGCAACAGCTGCAAGAGAGACTCACCCCAGTGACTAAACCCCTTGTTTGTGTATGGCAAAAAATGGGTGGTGGTACAAAGGGAAGCCTTTTTGTACCTTGTTGTTGTGTTGTTCCCATTGAAACCCATACTTTCTTACTCTGTGTTGTGGCTTTGTACAACTGCTAGCCTTGGAGCATCGAAATGCAGCTGCAGGCTGTGGAGCATTGAAATGAGTGAGTTTTTTTTGTTTGGAATAAACAGCAAGATTTTTATGTCACAATTGCAGGAAAAACAAAAAGGTGATGATGATGCCTGTTACTTTTTTATGTTATTTTTTTCATAACCAGGTAACCAGGTAGGGCCCACTGGGCTACAAGAAAAAGACAAAAACACTTGCATTCCAGAGCCAGGAGAATGTTTCTTCAATGAAGGGGCACAAATGCCACATAGTCCAAAGTAGTATTTCAAATAATTCTTTACTTTATTAAGTGCAAATATGGAGAAAATAATAGTGGCACAACAGACAAGTCTGCATGCAGGTGCCCCAGCGCTTTGCCAATTAAGGCTTCGATCCCCTGACGAAGCCTTAATTGGCGAGGCACCTGCACACAGACTTGTCTGTTGTGCCACTATTATTTTCTCCATATTTGCACTTAATAAAGAAAATAATGATTTGAAATACTACGTTTTTGTAATTTATGTTTACTCAATTATAGAACTGAACATATCCAATAAAGCCATACAATTAATGATGGCAGTGATCCATACACTATTACAAAAGCAACAGAGCAACACACATATCGGCATCAGGATATTGACCCTCATTAATATTTAATATATCATATGGGATATTCCAAAACTCTGTCATTCCCTAAGGAATAAGTACATTGTAATAGAAGCTTAGCCATGCAATGGCAGAGGGAAATCCTAATAACAAAATGTAATGCAACAGTAATAGATATGGCTCCATTCAGTCATTGTTCCTAATAACTTTACGTTGGCCTCGATAATACAGTATAATGAGCATTACTTAAACGGAGCTCTATCCATTGACTAAACAAAAAGGGAAACTTGGCATGTCTATAAATGAGCACATGTAGCTTCTCTAAAACATGCATGTATGACTATATGATAACATTCAATATAGACCACCATGTGCAGTAGATGGCTACCTCAGAGCACACTCTAGTCACCGCCAATGACATCGTGACAGCTACTTGCACACATTGAAAAGATAATTTCCTAAGCAGGCTAGAGGTGCCCTCTGAGTGCACTGCTCACTCCACCATGCGGTCAGCACCATTTTAATACATGCACTGCCCTATAACAGTAATGAACTGCAGCAGGTACCAAAAATCTCAACTCTCCCTTGGTTCGCCCGCAGTTTATATAGCAAATGGAACCTTTCCAACAATAGCCTAATGCCAAACTGTATGTAAACCCAGATGCTTGTTCATGTAAATAAAATAAAATAAGCCTTGCCTCACAAAAAAGACAAAAGTCTCAGTCCCAGTGAGGACTCACTCCCCCTCCTTCCTTGGAGCCCCCTTAATTCTCCCCTCTGGAACTCCATGACAATTCTGTCCACCCATTTTTTTGGCTCCGATGGGTCATTAAATTGGAAAGTCTTATTTCTGTTTGTAATACAGAGTCAAGCTGAAGCTAGCAGAGTGTGCATGATTCCAAGATCCCATAACTGCTGTTGGACAGGGTCAAACCTCTTCTGTCGGCTCTGGGTGGCGTTGGACCAATCAGGAAACAACTTAATGTGGTGATCATCTATGAAAACCAGATAGTTTGTCCTTGCCCAAGCCAGGATCACATATTGTCCCTCATGGCCCGTAGTAACAATAAGGAGTGTTCGAGGGGGCATCTCTGGATCCTTGTGCCTATCGAAAGTTTATCTGGTAAGACTTCTTAACACACTCCAGAGTGAATAGTGACTCTTCTGTTGGAGATGTAGCAAGGCAGGTTCTCACAAAAGTTAGGGGATCATCCCCTTCTATGCCTCTTGGGAGCCCCACCACTCAGACATTCATGACATGCTGAGCATTTTTTAAGGCCTCAAGATGGGCTCTAAGATGCGTTGTTTCTCCCATCATTTTGCTAAATGCAGCCTGGGTGCAGAATGAACGCTCTTCAGCCTCCTTTGCTGTTGCCATGGCACTTTCTATTTTAGTATCTTGGGCACCTATATGCTCCAAGATTTTCTTGATTTTCTTGTCCATAGATCACATAGCTTGTAGAACGGAGTCCCAGGACAGAGCTCACCTGCCTTGCTGGAGCTGTGACCTGCCTCATTTTCTGTTGTGGTTTATTGAGCCTGCTGTGACAGCTGCTCCTGCTTCTGTCCTTGGCCATCTGTACCTTGGGATCTCCCCTTGTTCACTTTGTTATCAATAGGCTCCAGGAAGCAGGTTCTCTCATCTGGTACCGAGATAATAAGAAAATATTAGCTTCAAAACAGCCAAAATAAAGTTTGAAGTAGAGCACTGTTACTGTGACTCAGAAAACACATCCTGCCATGTGCAGGGCTCTCTAGTGCCCTCCTGGCTCTGGAGTGTGAGTGTTTTTGTTTCTTCCTATGATAATTGGGCTGGTAGTCCTCACTTACACCCCATCCGGCTTGTAGTGTAGCATTCATTGTTTTTCTCTGTCCACTGGGCTACAAGACCTGTTTACAGGGTGGCATGGGAGCACTGGGGAGGTTAAGTGACTTGTTTGGAGTCACACAGTATCTAAGTAGAGGTTGCAGGAATCAAACAAACCCAAGTCTGCTGGTTGTACCAAGCTCATTCACAGCTTGTTACTCTAACCTCTAGGCTTATACTGCCAGCCCCATTTGGCTTAAAAAAAAATTCTTTAATGAAAAAGACTAGCTTTCAAGAGTTACAATCTCTATCAGCTTGGGCATAATTGGTCAACTGAAATACAACTGTATCCCCCTGCTAACAAAACGGAGTGGGCATCCCTCTAATGAGAAGTGGCAGGTTTACAATCTGTGTGTTTCCAAAGGAAACTATTTCAGTCTCTCTTTCCCTTTCTCTCTCTGTTCCCTCCCAGAGTTAATTTTTGGCAGTGATTTTATCTCCTTTTTCCAGGCTTTGTCTCACCACATTCCATTTGTGACCTTTGCAGCCTGGAATGCATGTCGCTGTGGGTGGTTGCTTTTGAGAATCTTTTGACTAGCAGGTAAACATGCCAGGAACTCCCACATGACCACCCTCCCTTGCAAAGCAGGCTGGGAGAGATTCTCTTTGTACTTCAGTGCATTACTTTCCTGACTTAATTACATAGAGGAAAAATGCAGACAATCACTTGATTTAAACAGAGTTACTTAGATCAGCCCAGTCAGCAATGGATCACTGATTTATTCGTGTGTGTGTGTGTATGTGTGTATGTGTGTGAATCACCTGAATCGATGCAGTTTTCTTTTTTCAGTTCAGAAACAAAGTATGCAGTGCAACAATACATTAATTAGAGCAAAGGGCTGTGAGGCAAGAGATCCTTGGTTCGAATCCCAGCATAGCCATATGGTTCATTGAAGGGCTGCGAGCGAACAAGCGACTTGCCCTCCTTGTGCATCAGGTCTTCTAGATGTTGTATGATGTGCAGCATCCCAGGTGAATGTTCTGGGGAACCAAAGACCAGAATTAATACATGACAAAATGATAAGTTGAGCAGAAAATAATATTTTTGGATTAGTCAGCTGCAGAGATGCTCAGAAAACGGCATGCTGTGTAGTCACCCATCACATTTTAAAATCAATCTCATTTTTAATTCATGTCTGGCTACCATAAAAAAGTACACTAAAAGCTGATATTTTGTGGTGCAAGTATCACTTTTTTTACAACAGACGGTGCAACTACAGAGATCCATTGTAAGAAATTCAGTTTAATACTTCTCCTCTTGTATTGTACTTCTCAAATGTTAGTTTTCTACAATTGACTCCGTCTCTTGCCCTGGAAACTGTTCCTTGCTTGCACTGATTAGTTAGGTAGCTGATAAAGAGCCATTCATGGAAACAGAATATTTGCTGAGCACCTACATTTTCATAAACACCAAACAAAGTTTGGAGTCTGTTGTCACTGGTGTGACTGTTTAGTGTCTTAGAGTCTCTGAAGTGGGGTGCATAGCAAACTATTCCTCATTGACACCCCAGCAGAAAAAAAAGGTTATGTGATTTGCACTTCCAGCAGCAGACATTTGGGTAGTGGTGAACTGGGAGGGCCAGTGACAAGAAACTGAGTTACAGAAGAAGCAAGATAGGTAAGTGGTAAATATTTTTATTTAAACAAGCTATCCCAACTCTGTTACCAGTGGCAGCTTCAGGACAGGGCCTGCTGGGACACCTGCCTGGTAAAAAATCTGCTTCTTTTTGTCTTGGCTGTCATTCTTTTTTTGTTACTTTACATTTTTCTGGTTGTCTGCCTGTTCAAGTCAGAATGCATGGGGTTGGGGGGTTGATGTACTGTTCTGCTACCCACTCCTATTCTCTGCTTTGTGCTAGCAGTCGGCTATTGTCGAGCGTTGGTGGTCCAGTTAGTGGTTGATTTGTGCTGTATTCAGCCAAGAACTGCTGCTGATTTCAAATTACAGTAAAAAGTTTAGGGGGATTTTGGGGAGGGATAAGGAGGGCTGACCAGAAGCCATCTCCTCGAATGAGGGGAGTAGCCTTAAACCCAAGGGGAGGGAAACAGACTGGGGTGGAGGTTTCAGGAGGAGCAGAGGGAGGATGGAAGTGTAAGGAACCTGGGTGGGGTTCGACAAAGGGATCAGGGATAAGGGTTGGGGGTGTTAGTAAATGCCAGGAGCTTGGGAAACAAGTTGCCAGAGTTCCAGGCCATGCTGTTCGGGGGGTGGATGTGGCGGCCGTCACAGAAACGTGGGCCAAAAAAACCATGACCGGGACCTAAACATGCGGGGGTACACTATGCTTAGGAAGGATAGAAAGGAGGGCAGAGGGGGTGGAGTGGCTATGTTCATTAGAGATGACATAGAAATTGCTAGGGTAGAAGAGGCAGAGGGAAACGTGGAGGTCTTATGGGTCACCTTACAAACCCCAGCAGGAGGTAAGGTCAAGCTGGGCGTAGTATATAGGCCCCCAGGATGGGTGATGTTCTGGAGGATGGTTTGCTGGACAACATCATTGCCCAGTGTGGACCAAAAGGGGAAGGAGTGGTGTTGATGGGGGACCTTAATATGCCAGGTACAAACTGGGGAACCATGTCCTTAAGGTGGCCAAGGAGCAGAGGCTGCTGGACAGCTTCCAGGATGTGTTCTTAACATAGCATGTGATGGAGCCCACAAGGGAGGGGCATGTCCTGGATGTGGTTCTGGCAGATGGGGATCTGGTAAGGGACCTGGTTGTAGAGGACCCCCTGACTGGGAGCAACCACAATACTGCCTGGTTTCAAATAAGCATGGGGGGAGGAGGGAAGATCTAGGACACTGGCAGTGGACTTCAGGGGGCAGACTTTGTGGGCATGGGAAATATTCTCAAGGATTACTTGAAGGGGATTACATCAATGACAAATGTGGAAAAGAGATGGGAGGTCACAAAATGGGGACTTCATGAGGCAGTCAGGACCTGTGTTAAGGTGAAACATAACGGAGCAAGGTCACATAAACCATGATGGTGGTCCAGTGAGGTTCAGGTAGTGGTCAGAGAAAAGAAGGCAGCCTACAAAAAATATAAAACAACAAGAGGGGATAGAGATAAGGAAATGTACCATCTTGCATCTAGAAAAGTCACCCGGATGGTGAGGGGGCAAAGTCCAGTAAAGAGCAGCGGCTGGCACAGGGGATACATGGAGGGGAAAAGGGGTTCTTCCGGTACATTGGGGAGCAGAGAAAAAGTAAGGGCCATCTCAGCATATTGAGATCAGAAGGAGGATGGGTGGAAGAGGCGAGGGACCAGGCAGAGGTATTAAACGAGTACTTCGCCTCTGTGTTCACTAGGGAGGGGGATGGGATATCTACAAAGCAAGGCACGATGGGCATAGAAGCGGCAGTGAGTGGGATCAGGGGAGCAACAGAAATGGAGCAAGAGGGAGGGAGAGGTACCCCAGGAGTGTCACATCAGGATAAGGATAAAAAGGCCAGTAAGGTGGAGGGGACAGATGATGCTATCTCCACCGAAAGGGTGTGGATAGCCCTAAAGGCCCTAAAGAAAGACAAATCTCCTGGGCCAGATGGCATTCATCTGAGAATACTATGGGAATTGGTGGAGATACTGGCTGTACCCCTGGCGGAGCTCTTCAACAGGTCACTTGAGACAGGGAGGGTACCTAGGGATTGGCAAGAGGCACATGTGGTGCCAATCCTTAAAGGGGGGTTGAGGGAAGTACCAGGTAACTATAGACCCATCAGTTTGACCTCGGTGGTGGGAAAATTAATGGAGAGTATACTAAAGGAACGATTGGGGGTGTACTTGGAGGAGGTGGGAGGTCTGGATAGTTGGCAATGTGGGTTTGTGCCAGGTAGATCATGTCAAACCAATCTTGTGGAGTTCTATGAATGGGTAACATCAGAACTGGACAGGGGAAAGCCTGTGGATGTATTATTCTTGGACTTCAGCAAGATGTTTGACTCTGTCCCCCACAATGGTCTGATGGAGAAACTGATGGGGTTGGGAGTAGGCCCTTTGATGGTCAGATGGATTGAAAACTGGCTAGCTGGATGCACCCAGAGAGTAGTGGTCAGTGGGGAGCTCTTGAACCCTAGAGAGGTCGGTAGTGGGGTACCGCAGGGCTCTGTCCTGGGTCCAATCCTGTTTAATGCATACATATTGGACATCAGGGAGGGTATAGGGTGTGAAATGAGTCTCTTCACTGATGACTCCAAGATGGAAGCAGTAGTTGAGGGAAGAGGGGAGGTTGGCCCTGCAAGGGGACCTGGACACCCTGGAAAGCTGGTCTCACACATGGAAATTAAATTTCAATATCACCGAGTGCAAGGTGTTACATCTTGGGTGGGGAAACCCTAAACACAGGTACACCCTGGGAGGGAAGGTGCTGGAGGCCTCAATAGGGGAAAAAGACCTAGGGGTCATGGTGGATGCATGTATGAATAACTCTGAGCAGTGCAGGAGAGCGGCTAGCAAGGCAAACAGAATGTTGGGATGCATCGTAAGGGGGATCACCTCTAGAAGCAGGGAAGTGATTCTGCCGCTGTACAATGGACTGGTTAGATCACACCTGAGTACTGTGTACAGTACTGGAGACCACACTTGAAGAGGGACATACAGCTCTTGGAGAGGGTACAGAGGAGGGCAACTCAGATGATACAAGGACTAGGGAATTTGATGTATGAGGACAGACTTGAGAAACTCTGCCTGTTTTCATTGGAGGAGAGGAGAAACAGGGGGGACATGATTGAGGTCTTCAAGTACCTCAAGGGAATAAATAGGGTAAACATGGAAGGGATCTTTAGACTAAAGCAGGGAGGTATCACCAGAGGGCATGGTTTGAAGCTGGAAGGTGGAAGGATGAGGAGGGAAAAGAGGAGGAGGAGGTTTTTCACTGAGAGGGTGGTGGACCCTTGGAATGCACTGCCTGGTGAGCTGGTTCAGAGATCCACAGTGGAGGGCTTCAAGAGAGGGTGGGACAGACACAGAAAGTGGATGTATCAGATGGTGGCCTGGCCCAGGGGGGTGGCGATGGATGATAGGGGTTTCTGGAACACAAGGTGGGGAGGGCCTCGGCACCCAACTAGGGATCTGAGGTTTGAGCTGACTCGATAGACCATAAGGCCTAATCTGCTGGCAATTAGTATGTTAGTATGTACCATAAGAAACAAAAAGGATGTCTAATTGTGAAACATTACTGAAGTAACATGTGCCCTCTGTGTCCCAGTGGCAACTTGGTTTTATAGTGTTCACCTCCTACCCCACCGAACATAGCGTGTCAGCGTGGAATTGCAGTCTTGTTTTAAAAATTCCCACCACAGCCCCTCTTTCGAGCAAAACAAACAGTGGGTCTCTCTAACCCTGAAGGGGTTTGTTCTAACATTTCCACCTCTAACCCTGGACAAAGTGAGCTGTGTGGAGCCATATTAATCTCTCCATCAAAACCAAGCAGAGTTTACATTTGTAGCCATGGGTCTCATCAGAAAAAGCAGAATCAGCATTGAATAATGGTATCAGCAACCTTCGGAGGGTCAGGTAATAGAATAACCCTTCAGTACATTACTGTGTTTTGGCAATCGGAATAACTGTGTGATCAATCAGGGTGGGAAGGTGGGTTTCAAAGCAGCTGTGAGTTCATGTTTGTATTTTTAAGTCAGATTTCAAGTTAATGTTTTTATTTAAAGCTCCATCTGCCCATGACTGAAGGCAAAAGAGTACAGAACTGAACAAACCTTGGTACCCATTACAAACGCTGTGTTGTGTTCTTTATAGTGTAAAATCCAAACATAATTGCTGTGGTTAAAAATCTGTTTGGATTCGGAGTGCCTTAGTAACTTAGTGTAGTTTGCTCATTTGTTGCTACAGTAAAGATCTCCCTCTATATTTGCTACGTCACCATTTTTACTGATTTTCTTTTGTGCCCCACATTTGCTTGTTTCCTGGCTTAATACTGTTTTCAGTGGCTGCAGCTCAGCCTGTTACTGTGTGCCCATTTGCTTGCTCTGTTCAAGTTATGTGCAGCCAGCATTGCTCTGGATACACTGACGGATTTGTTGTTCCTTTTATTTCCCCTTTCCTCTTGTACCATGTAGCAGCAGTGCACATAGATTTAGTCTGCAGCACTCCAGGGTCTGAGAGGGTCATTATTTAAATTGTATTTATCCAACAGACACTCCTAAGACACTCCCACCTTTTCATGGTCCCCATCACCATTTTCTAGCTTGCTTCTCACACTCCAGATCATAGAGAACTCGGTGAACAGACTAGTATAGCCAGCACCACTTCTGAGTTTGAGAAAGTAATTTTCACTTTTATATCTAGGAGTGTGGGGGAGTTTATTTTGGGCATTTTTAATCCTTTCTGAGCCTCTTCTCATTTTTGCACCTATTTAATTGTTAGGAATGCAATGCTGCCAATCTCCACAGGTAGTAAGATAGTAACAGATAGCTGGCCCAGTGGCGCTGAGGGTTGAAGCGCTGGACGCCACACCTCGCACCACATCGGTGACTCAGGTTTGGGAGTGGACCTGGGTCATCGGGGGTAGGCAGGGGAGGAAAGGATTGAGCATCTGGAGGACAGCTTTCCTTTCCTGGGAAGGAGTGGGGGTCAAAGTTCTCACCATCTGGTGGCTCCTAGTGGTGACTAGGGGTCAATGCAGCAGCTGGGAACCAACTAGTAGGGGATTGGCCACAGCAGGTGCTTCTGTGGGCATGATTGGTAATGTTCACATGCTGTGCTGGAGCACATTGCACCACTGGGCCAATGGGGGGACAGAAACAATGAAATACCCCCTTCCCACTGGTAGGTGAAGGTGGATCTAGAGGCTCAGGCACCACGTCCAATTCTGGGCAAAGATGTCCTCCAGGTTCTTCCCTCATCTTCCCCCACCTGACACTTAAATAAAGCGCTAGTTGGAGTTGACATTTCTTACTCCCGGGGGACACAGGTCCAGGGGGGGTTTGGAGATGTGGCGAGGAGGAGGCATCTACCAAGAGCAGCATCAGGGCTTCAGGAGGATGGGATCAGCCAGCAAGTTGTATGAACGTGCTGGAGAGAGTCTAGTGGGATAGGGTGCAAGAAATAAAGTCCACAAAAAATGACAAAGAATAGATAGTAACAGATAATTAAAATTTTTTAACCTGTATTAAATTGATTCTCCACCAGTTTATACTTAAAGGGATGTTGTCAACCCTCTTAGGCCTCAAATCATCCCTAGATTAAAAAGCATGTGTAACCCCTAGGTGGCACTATCCCAAGGGCTACTGCCCATGCCTGCCTTGTTATTAGTTACAGGCAGGGCAGTATCCCAGGCTACTGCCCCTGCCTGCTTGGCTAGTAGCAGGTTAAGGGGCCTGAGTTCTGAAACGGGTGCCTCCATCCGGAGGTCAGGATTGGTAGTGGTCAAGCTAACCTGGGCACAGCCCTCTGGTACACTGTAACTCCCCTCCTTCCTTACTAGTGGCTGGAACAATACATAATGATCACTTTCACAATACCCCTGATACACCACACATGTACCCACACTGTTTGCACTTACCACCAGGGCTTTCCTCTGGCCTGGCCCTAGGAACCCCCGTAAAACAAGGTTATACACAGCAAATAACAGTAGGACAGTACTCTTCCACAAACTGGGACCACAGTCAGGGTAAATGCAAAAAAGAGTTAGATCTGATTTATTTAAGAGACTTGAACAAGGGAGGGGCATAATCAGGTTAATTTGCTTAAAGGCTGTATCAATCAAACAGTTATACATGCACTTCAGGGTCCATAAACAGTCACACACTCTGTGTACCCAGATGGAGAATGGTGGGCTAGCCAGGAACGTTGCAGCTGGTTGGGGTCCTGTGATGGAAGAAAACAACATGCACAACACACACTATTTGTAATCCGGAGCCAGAGAGCTCAATTCTTGAAAAGAAAACAACAAGACAATCAGATGACACACTTTTAGTTTAGGCTGTTGTTGCAGGGAGCTACCCTGATGATTACTCACGATACCCAAGACTGGACACAGGCTGGATGAAAGTCGAGACAGCAGGTGGTTAATCTGGAATGCCGGGAGAAGCAGAGCCCACAACAAATCGCTGAGGTGTCGTTCCTGTTCAGGCGTGGAGCATGGGGCTGATCTCCAGGCAGGTCTCTCGTCAATGGCTTTCTCTGTGCAGCTGGTAGTCTGGCTGGGCCAGTGTAGCAAGGCCCTGGCCAAATGGAGACAAATTCAGATGCCGTCCATTTTGGGCTGGATACAGCTTCCAGCAAGCAGAACACAGTTCACACTGTGGGGAACCAAATCACGACCCACTAACAACTCACAGCACATTTACATGTAAGGAAATTGTACTGTACCAGGCAAACTGCTCTCCAGTCATGATCGCAGAGTTTCTGCACAAACTGGGGATTCAAAAGCAGCTGGAATCTGACAAGCTGATCACATTCAGCAAAATCTTCGGTCCTCTTCAGGTATGAGCCTGGTAAAAATCAGTGGTTTACTTCTTCTCACAAACTCGGATTTAGTCCGAAATGATTGTCTTTTCTCCTCCTCAGGGCAGCAGGCAGACAGGCAGGCCATAACTCAGGCCTTTCCACAGTTCTCCAGCGCAAACTACTCAGACAGCTGCTTGACTGTCTCAAGCTGTTGATTCTTGAGCTCAAACTTAAATCTGACTCAACTGCCAGCAAGCCTGGAACTTTCCCAAGATCCAAAAGGTTTGGTTGTCTGACGGTCTGTCAGTCACAACAAAGGCCCCTTCAGGTGCAAAAATGCGCAAAAGCCCAAAACTACAATTCCTACAGATTTGACTCCAGACAGCTCCTGTAGTCCAGCTCCTTTTAGGTCCCACCAGTACTGATTGGTCCAGTTCAGCAATCCAGGACCAAGTGGAGATAAACAAAACAGTCCTTGCTGCAAAGAAGGCAGGTTAGACAAACTACATTATCATTATCACTCTAAATGATTAAATAGTTACATCTTTCAACATAGCTCCCTCTCAGATTACTTATGACTGCAATCCAGGCAGCTCTTAAAGAGACAGTGCACAGAGGCTATACAGGCACTCTCTGGCAATTACATTTAAACTGCTAAAATGCAGGACACCAGCCTGGCAGTGAACATTTAGGCAAGCTTGAGGAAGACTTTTCAGGAACCCCCATTTGTGGGGGGGGGGGTATACACCTTATGATTGCTCACATTCTGTAGAGATTGCTGTTGTAGCTGGCAGTTTGGTTCTGATTCCTTTTTTTCATTTTAAAAGTAAAACCAGATTGTCCACCACACTGCTGTTACCACAAACCATGTCTGTTTATATTCTCTGATCAACTTACACTGCCTCGTTTCTGGACTTGGGAATGCCCTAACACAATCTAGCCACTCATTATGCTGTGGGAGGAGAGCTACTGCATCATGAGTGGCTGCTCTGTTTATGGGTGTTCCTAATGTTTGGGATGTATGCAATAAGAGTAGATTAAGGATTTGAAGCAAAACAAGGTTGGGTATAATTGCACCATTCCCATGCACTTCAGTTCTACTAAGAAAGGAAGCAGATCAAACAGACAACAACTTCAGTGAGTTTTAGAGATGGTAAGCAATCATAAAATGTGGGTTTTCAACTAGAAATAATACGTGCAAAAAGGCTGACAGTATCCCTCTAACGGTGCCTCAGCAGTGATGATTTCTTTTTCACTGAGGAGTATTCACTAAGAATCATTTTTATCTAGTGATTTCTGTGGTTTTTGTCTTTATTTTCTGAGAATAGTAACAATGTGGCTCTCTTTTCAGTCAAACCACAGTTGTACAATTTATCAACTAGTTGCAAAGTAATTGTATTCAAATGCTGGACTTGACCTAACTGTTCTATACTAGTTAATATTGTGCTCAGTTTTCAGTGCATGCACTATAAAAGGGAAACTTCTGGACCAGACTGTTACCCCCAGTTGAAATGGAAGTGTTCCACAAAACCCTGGTGTTTGGTTGGGGAAGACCTACAGTAGCTGGTTCTTTCGGTCTGTACTTCACTGGAAATTTCGATGACTTCAAATTAAACTGCTTTGGACACTATCCTGAAAGTGCACTGTTTCCATTTACTTTCTTCATGTACCCAGACGTCTCCAGGCATGTCTGTCAGCTGGGCTCGGGCACTTGTTTATGAAACTTTACTGACTTTGCGCCAGGTGCATATTTGCAAAAAAGCATGAGTGTCTATATGGACAGCGCTGTCCAGTTTGCATGGTCCCATCTGAGAAGGGGCTTCATCATAGCTCTATGAATCATGGACAAAAATTGGGTAGCAAAGTTGGGAGCCATCTTGTGACCACTTGAACGTAAGAGACTTTTTAATTAGCCAACCATGGTCCATGGGGCCAGCAGTATTTTGTGAGTTCAGTCCCCTTGGAAGACCATGCTGTACACCGTAACTACCAGACCTGTTGTCATGTGTTTTTCTTCTTATAAAAATGAGAGTGATATTATGGGCTGTTGCTTGAGCACTGGTTGGAACCCTTATATTGCCATATAATCCATTGACCATTAGTAACAGAATCGAAGACTAAAGTGTTCATAGGTAATGCTATCATAGATATAGTACCACAATTTCAGGTCTCTGTATGGATTTAAACTTCCGACAGAGGTATAATAAGTTTAAAACTACTGAATATGTCATTAATTTATGACAAAGTAGTTGTAGCTGCTACTATAATTAACTAGCCTCATAGTTCTATTCCCCATAGATTGAAGATAAGGTATTTTTTCTTGTTTTATTAGGGTGACACTGACAATTGCCTTTATTCACAATATAGATTGGGTCATATACACCAGAAAAAAAGCTATAGCTTGTGGCTCAGGCAAGTAAACCATTATTTGAACTATTTTCTATTAAGTTAGGTGAAAATTGTTGTTCTATAAAATCTTTGTTTGCAATTTCATTTGAAGCTGTTGAATAGCTTTTCATTTGCAGGATATATCAGGTTCTTTTTTTTTTGCAACTGAGCTTTATTTAAAAGTGAATGGAGCATAAAAAAAGAAACAAGCATTTGGCAAAGCTGAATGTTGTCTCACTAGCATTGGCATTGGTAGTGCAGGAGTTAGAGATGCATAATAGGAATGGCAGTGAAGTACTGAACTGACGCCAACCCCACCCCACTCTGCAGAGACTGACAGGCATTGGGTGTGCCTTAGGGTCATCAGCTATAACACTCATGCCATTTTACCTCACCCTACCCTGTAGACACTGACAAGTGTCATGGTGCACTTTGGGGTCTTTGGGCCTTATACTTACCCCATTCCATAAGAAAATACACTGAGATGGGTGCAGCATAGGAGAATGGGGTGAACTTCAGGGCCAAACACTCCAAGGCACACCTCGATGCCTGTCACCGGATGCAGGGTGGGGTTGGGGGTAGAATGGCATGAGCATTACAGCCAGTGATCCCAAGTCACACCCCTCACACCTGTCAGTCTCTACAGGGTGGGTGTTACAGTGGAAACCCTAATGCTGTAGGTGTCGGTTGAGAGTTTTCACCCAAATTTTCAACATAGGCTTTTGTGACCCCACCTCATGAAGAGCAGCACAATCAGTTTGTTAGCTGAAATGTGGTTTTGCACAGTGGCTATGCCATCTGGCGTACACAGGGATGAAAACACATTTTGGGCAGGATGAAAAATGACAACTGTATTGTTCATGAGGAGGTGAAAAATGGCAACTTTGAAAATCTGGAGCGTAAATATGAAAATTGGTGAAGTCTTGAGCATGCAAAGGAACTTTGCAACACAAGTTTGTAACACAATTATTTTTGGGAGATTTTAGCCACATTTTCAACATAGACATTTTGGGACCTCCCTCATGAACAGTGGCACTGTGATTTTGTTAATCTGTCCCAAAAGTTGATTTCCCACAGCGACCACGCCAGTGTGCTCCACAAGTGTGAAAAAATGCATTTTGGGCAGGTTGTGAAAAATGACATCGGTATTGTTCATAAGGAGGTGTGAAAAAATGGCAGTGTTGAAAATCTGTCATGAAATTATTGCAAATGTGCAAAGTTACAAGGGTGCGTGGAAACTGTGCAACACACGCTTATAATACAGTCATTTTACAGACTTTCATCACCATATTTTCAACATAAGCATGTTAGGACCTCTGCTCATGAACAGTGTCACCATCATTTTCTTAAACTGTTCCAAAAACTGATATCGCACAGCGACTGCTCTATTCTGGGCCGGACGCAAAACACATTTTTCCAGGATATGTAAAATGACAGCTGTACTGTTCATAAGAAGGTGTGGAAAATGCTAGTTTTGAAAATCTGAGTGAAAATATTACAAATTCAATGGTTACGAGTGTGCATGGAAACTGCACAACACACGCTTGTAAACAGTAATTTTTAAATTTTTTTCACCAATTTGCAACATAGGGCTTTTGAGAGCTCACCATGAACAGTGGCACTGTTATTTCATTATTCAGTCCTGAAAGGTAATTCCCTGCAGTGACCACGGAATCACTATTGAGACCGAATAACGCCATGACAGTGTCTGAATTCATGAGGAGAGGTCCCAAGAACCCCATGTTGAAACTTTGGTGCTAAAATTCCAAAATGCCTGAGATATGCACCAAAGTTGGAAGAACCCCATTTATGCCATTATACAGCTTACGACATTTCTTCAGTTCAGCGGTCGGCTTTGAAGAGTGCAGATGTTTTCCTGGTCCACCAAAGATCATCTTGTGGACTCTGGAGGTAAGTATGGGGTGACAGGGGTGGGGAGGCAGGGTGTGTGCAGAGGGTGGGCACAGGTTGGGAAGGGAGGGAGCAGGACAGACTGCAAGGGACCGTTTTCTTCTTTTACAGGGCAACAAACAGACAAAAAAAACATTGCGGGACTTTTTTTTTTTTACTAGGGCATTTGGCACACTGTGGTGGGCTCCCAGTGTACCACCTGAGTGTTGGGATGCTAGCTGATGGGGGACTGGGCACCCCCATCGGCACATAGTGAAGGGGGGACAAGAGCCGTAGGGGTTTGGGTACCCCCCTTGGCACAGAACAAATGGGGGAGTCATTGCTCCAATGGGGAGTGGGCTCCCCCATCATCACATGAATTCAGTGACTGCATGCTGACAGGGGGATTGGGCACCCCTGAAATCGGCTGTCCATGCGGCAGCAGTCAGCACTGCCATATTTCTTGAAGGGCTTCACCAGTAAAGGTATGTAGGGAAGGGCATCTTTTGGTGCCACTGTATGACGTGCTTGGCTGTCATTGCAGCAGACCTTTTGTTTGATGTGCGTGCCACATTATGTATTCCTGGTGTGGCGCCTGCATGCTGGCTTATTGGAGAATGAGGGACGCACTTACTGATGTGTGCCCTGCATTTGCCCAACAGTGACCGCACCTCCAAATCTGCCACTAATGCAATATGTTGGTTGGCGCGCAAGCGCGAGCCAACATAAAAACAGGAACAAGTTTCCACAGACAGTACAACAGATATATTTAAGATCAATACAGCTTATAGGCATAAGACTTTTAAAACAATTGCACCAAAATGACACTAAGCAATGTGAAGCATATATGATAAACATTTAACACCTTTCAATTGATTTTTCAGATGCTATTGTAAATTAAGAAATTTGATATGCTGTTATAACTTAATATGCAAGTTAGCAGGAAGAAGTAAAAACAAACTTTACCACCAATTGATTTGGCAATCCAAATTAAACTTGAATAAAACTTGAACTGTGCAGTGTGTTTACTTTTTATTATTTTATTTATTAATTTTATTTTAAGGACTTATAATCATGATGTTCAGGGGCGGGTGACACAATCTGCTGTTGATGAATTTTCTATTCTGTTCTGTTCTATTCAATTCTGTTCTGTTCTGTTCTGTTCTATAAAATGGGTAAAGGATTTTGAGCAATCTGATTGGTTGTTAGCCATGCATTAGAAGTGTCTAATGCATGGCTAAAACTAGAACCCCCCCCATATAGAATACACAAACCCATTTTATAAGTGCAGTAAGCCATTCCGGGGATGTGGGTTAGACAGGTCTAATGCATGGCTAAGGGACTGAACACACTCGGCCTGCAGCCTCGTGCCTCACTATGCCCCCTAGCTGTTCACTCATTAGGGATCTGAGAGTGTGAGGTGCTGGGTGTAGATTCTGTGGTTTGCCTCTAGATTGCTGACCAGCTTTTCACTGGGCTTTCAAGGTTACCTGGTGGACCTTCTTACACCTATTGTCTCTGTCTGCTCCCTCTGCTCCTCCTCTAGTGGCCTCCTAGTGATTCCCAGGATGAGGTTAAAAATGGCTGGCAACAGAGATTTCAGTGTCGCCGGCCCATCCAGTGGAATTCATTACCTCTAGCTGTAAGAGAGGCCCCTTCAGTGGAGGTATTCAAAGCCCACTTCAAGGCCTTCCTGTACAATCAGGCTTTCCAGGATTTTGTTTTATAATTTTGCCCTAGCCTGACTTCTGTGATTCAGTTCTGTCCCTGGCCACTTATTTAGTTATTTTAGTTATTTTATGACTTCTTCATTTAAATGTTATAATTGTGTGATTTAATTTAGTCCTGTTTATTGTAATGTTTATTGTATTGTTGGGTTTACTATTGCAATTGATTTGATTTGTGTATGGTGCCCAGAACCTCTGGGATTGGGCATCTTTTAAATAAAATTTGCCATGCCTTGCCTCGTCTTAGGTGAGGAATATTGTTTTCCCTGTCCTCATTAATCCGTCACTGTTTGCCATGTAGTTTCATCCAGGAGACCTTCTAGTGAGTCTGAGGGAGGTCTGAGCATACCTTCTGGCACTCCTAGTTCAAGAAGGGTTGGGCATGCCTCAGCTAGAGTGCGATAAAACTTTGACCCTGACTGCAGGAAGATCTTGCACTGTGCGGGGTAAAACAAATGCATTTTTATATTCTTTTGCTTGAGATATCGCTGGATTTCAAGATGTTTCTAGCATTTGGCCATTGTTTGGGGTGCATAATCATGTTCCACAAATAGTTTTACATTGCTCAAACTTTATTTCTTTTTTAATTCAAGCTGTCTGTAGGACTTTGATTTTGGTTTGATAGTTAAAAAATTTCATGACCAGGGATCTTGGGAGTGCTTTTAGATCAGTCGGGTGGGGTGAGAGGGGACAGTGTGCCCACTTGATGTAAAGGGCTTGTCTTTAGGACACCCAAAGAGCTCCTGGATCAAGGATTCCATGTCGACGCTATGTCCTTCTCCTCCATACCTTCGGAAAGACTGCAAAATGGATATTGTTCCTTCGGGACCTAAGTTCCAGGTCCTTCATTTTTTGGTAATCGCTTGTCCCTTTTAAACAGGTATGTGAGGGCTGCATTGTGGTGCTCCTTCTGTGCTGCCATTTTGGTTAGCCAACACTCCAGGTCTACTGTGCGCTCCTTTACTTTGTGGAGCATCTGCTTGGTATCGGCCAGTGAGCTTTCCATGCGATTCATAGAGGATCACAAGCTTCTCAATTCTTTAAAAAGTTTTTTGAAACTTATTGTGAAATGTGTCTCATTATTGTCTTGTTCATCCATGAAGTTGTAAAGCTTGGTTGAGAAAGAACTCAGCTGTGACACAGGCCATCCATGACTTCAACATGATTTTATAGCTGGAATGGAATCTATTAGGACATATTTCTGCTTCATAACCATTATAATGGTGCTGGTTTTCCTTTTCCCCAGCAGACTAGACATCAGGTGGAAAGGATTAATGTGAAATTTAAATGTCAACCGAAGGGGAGCCCAAGCACTAAACAGCTACGTAGGCTCGCAAATAAACCAGATGTCCCCAGGCTTCATTTTTAATATTGTTTTACTGGCCTGGAGCATAGTACAAATTGCCTTATTTTTAACATTATGTTACTGGCCTGGAGTGTAGTACAAATTCCCTTATTTTTGACAGTATGTTACTGGCCTGGAGTGTAGTATAAATTGCCTTATTTTTGACATTATGTTACTGGCCTGCAGCGTAGTACACATTGCCTTATTTTTAACATTATGTTACTGGCCTGGAGCGTAGTACAAATTGCCTTATTTTTAACATTAAGCTACTGGCCTGGAGCGTAGTACAAATTACCTTATTTTAACACTATATTACTGGCCTGGAGCGTGAGTACAAATTGCCTTATTTTTAACACTATTTTACTGGCCTGGAGCGTAGTACAAATTGCCTTATTTTTAACAATATTTTACTGGCCTGGAGCGTAGTACAAATTGCCTTATTTTAACATTATTTTACTGGCCTGGAGTGTAATACAAATTGCCTTATTTTTAACACTATGTTACTGGCCTGGAGCATAGTACAAATTGTCTTCTTTTAACATTATTTTACTGGCCTGGAGCATAGTACAAATTGTCTTATTTTTAACATTATTTTACTGGCCTGGAACATAGTACAAATTGCCTTGGGACAGTATGTATCCCTCCAACATTCTTGCTGTGGTTAGTGTACAATGTCCCTCCCAGTCCCTGCAGATATTTTTCCTGGTGTCTAGTGGCATCTTCAACCCCACCCCCAAACAAAAACCCAACCCCACCACCTCTGGTCCTTGACGATGGCTGGCACAAACCCTCCTCCACTCACTTTCTCGGCCGTCTGGCTGCTGTCTGTCTCACACAACTGCAATATGTATATGCTAGTAAATATATCAATATACTGTAGGTGCTGTGAAACATTTCTGAAAATAGTCAAGTTCTTTATTGGCAAATGTACCTACTGTATACTGTTTTTTAATCAAAATCTGCCTTTTTAGCAAACTTGATCCATTGTACTGTATCCCAGAAAGAAGTTGGAATAATGAGTATTTTAAATATTGTTTTCAGACAATTCTAACAATTGTTCACAGCACAGAAGTGGATATTTTGGGGGAGGAGGCAGGTTATGATTTCTGTTCACCAAACCATAGTGTTTTGGCTCTGAATAAAGTTTGCAGCCAATTGTTACTGGTGTAACTATTTTGTGTATGTGAAGTAGGCTGAGTAGTGAACTCTGTGCACTGACTCCCACTAGGTGATTTCAGTCTGTACAGTAATTTGATCAGGTTAGAGCCATTGACTTACACTGGCAGAGGGACACAGTAAGAATTCTTTCAGTGCTTGAAGCTGAACTTTGCTGTGTTTTTCATGCTGTGGAGGCATTCTATCTTGCTCATGATGGTGGGAATCAGATCCGCTGCCCATTGTGGGTAAGGGTTGGGGATCCTGGATAGTTCTGCCCCTTATACAGTATATTTTTACTATCCCTGATAGTCAGTTGGACCCCTCTTCTTCACTCAATCCCAGTTTTTATAAAATATTGTTTCTATCCCTGGTAGTCTAGTGGACCACCCCATTTTCCTTCTATGTGATGTCTACCCCTTTGCCCATCCTTGGTGATGGTGACCAGAACAGACCCTCCTTTCACCTCCATAGCTGTCTGTCAGCTAGTATTGTACCACTATAACTATACAGTACTTTTAGTTTTTTTACAGAATACTTTTTAATTCATAACTTTTTAAGTTTTTTTTATTTTACCAAACTTGGGTGATAACCTAGTTACCCCCTACATGTCCACATAAATGGTAATTGAGAACAAATTCTGGTCAGAGCCAATATGGCTGCATAGAGTGGTGAGACTGTGGAGGAGCTCTCGCCACACTGCCCAAGCCTTTCGTAGCTAAGATTGCCACCGTGAGAAGACTGCGCATGCAAAGTTAGCATCGGTGGCCATCTTGGGCACAGCAGCCATAACTTCCACAGTTGTGAAATAAAGTAGTGCCCTGCAAAGGGGTGGTCTTTTGTAACCACAGAGGGAAAGGTGCTGTAAACACTACCATCTGGAATTGTGCCTGAGCACTGTGGAAGCACTCCGGAGCACTATCCGGTGACGTGCTTCCACAGTGCCCTTTCCAGATGATGGCAATATGTCTCTTGAGCTCCACCCCTGCAGCTGTAAAAGTGATCAGTGTGGTATCAAGACATATCTGATTAGGAAGGAAACTGAAACTCAGTTCTCCATTACACTAGCTGTCATCCAAAGCATTCACTTGGTAAAATCCCTTTAAGCCAATTTTACCATTTAAATAGAACTGCAGTACAGATGCAGACTTTCAGAAACAGGTGGTGGTATTGGCACAGTGCTTTCTACAGAGGGGATGTACAATGGACAGCATTTCAGTATAATGGGAAAACATGAATGGTAGGGATAGAAATTCATTGATATATGGCCCAAATAGTAAATCTTCCTCCATATTTGCTTGTTTAATTTTAAATACTAATGATAATGGCACTGAGGATACTTGGATGAGTTTTGTTTCATGTTCAGTGTATATCCGAGTGCAATAGAAACAAATGTCCAGTCACATTGGCATGTGTTGCAGTTAGACAGTGTATTATGGGACTGTGCGATGCAATGTCCTGGATTTGTGTACCTTGGGGCGGGGGCAGGATATTAAAGATAAAGTAATTGCCAGCTTTCAAAAGGCTCAGCCACAGCAGACAAGACCTGAATGAATGCCCCCCCAGTGGCAAATTCTAGCTGCAGTCATTGCGTAAATTTTGTAAGCATTTGACAAGAAGCAGCACTTTTGGTTTGGACATAGTAGGAAAGGAGTTTCAAGTGAGACAGTTTAATGATGGTTACTTAGAAGCAGTTGTACATCCGGCTAAATGTACTTGCAGAAGCTTTTTTGTAGGGAACATGTGCCATAAATTAAAGATACAAATAGGAGGGCATTTAGACTCCATTCTGAAACAAGATATAGACCATGTGTTGGCAGTGCATGTACTGCAATACGGGCAGGGCTATCATTTTTCATTTTTGGGTATTGGGACGGAGGGGCAGTGATATTGACAAAAGAATCCCTGCAGATTCACAAGCTCTAGAATTAAAGGTTTAAACGACAGGCTGGCTCTATTGTTTTTTTGTGATATTCCAAAAAGCTTATTCTTCTTTACTATTGTGAGCTTATGATCCTTTGCTATTGACTATAATAATGTTCTGTTTTTGTTTTATTGCATTTAAAGACATGGATGTTTGGGGTAGCCATGGAGATCTCTTTGACAACAGCAGATGCCACTGATGTGTTAACAGTGGAACAAGCAAAGATTCTGCAGCTTGAAACAAAATAGACTTTTAGCTAACACAGTGTAGTTTGTTGTCATAGTTGTTATGGCACTGTAATTAGAGGTACCAGTTGAGTGACGTGTTTATAAACAATGCACGTGATGATGGCATTGACACAATTGTTTAAAAGAGATTTTGTATGTATAATAATTGTATTGTCACATTTTGCAATTGTTTAAATTGACTATATAGAACACACTTTATTTGTGTTCAGTCACTTTCAAGGACATCAACAGGGTGGAAGGGGTCCAGAAGAGGGCTACTAAAATGGTGCAGGGGTTGAATGAGAAACCATAGGAGGAGAGGCTGCGGGAGTTTAAAGTGTACTCGAGAGGAGAGCAAGCGGGGACATGACTGAGACTAGTAAGTACCTCACAGGGTTGAACAAGGTGCAGGATCAGAGTCTCTTTCACAAGAGGAGAAGCACCAGAACACAGGTGCATGCTATGAAGCTTGGGGTGGGGGAGTTTAACAGGGATGTGAGGAAATATTTCTTCACAGAAAGGGTGGTGGACACCTGGAACAGCCTGCCAGAAGAGGTAGTAGGTGTGAAGGCAGTGGGGAGCTTCAAGCATGCATGGGATAGGCACATGGGTATTATAAATAGAGGTAAGGGAGGAGGGAGGGACACCTGTGACCAAGTAAGGTCCAGGGTGTGGTGTTAGGCAGGGAAAATAGGGCAGACTAGATGGGCCTACGGTTCTTTTTTTTTTTTGCTGACTCATTCTATGTTTCACTCTTGATAAAGTGCCAAGCACTAGTGCTAAACATTGACGACTTGTATCATGTCCATTTTATTAGCTTTTGACCTTTTTGCTATGAGCATGAATACAATATTAAAGGAATAATGCCCGACAGGGTGGGTGTTATGCTGGGATAACACCCCACCTTGGATGGTTGGGCCCGAGGCCAGCGGCCGGCGATCAACACCAAGCGGATGTTATCCCAGCATAACACCCACCCTGGAGGGCAATATTCCTATTATACAATGGCTCGTTAATTTTAAAAGATAGAAAGATGAGGAAAAATGCATTTTAAATACATTTTGTGTTTGATTTTCAATGTGGAGGTGTACTGAAGAAAAGTAGTTCTGTTTTGGCCAGTAGGTGGTGCTGCTGCTAAACAAATTGATGTGTTTTTGAGTGTCTGCTGCCTCCCCAGACAAACAACTGTATCTTGTTTGCAGTTCTCTCGGTACAGTTTGTTTAATGTACCGGGACAGTATCAGTGTGGATTACAATTTGATCGGAGCTGCCAGCGTGTCAGTGTTCTGCGAGACTGCCGGTTTTACCAATGTGAACAGAAGTCTGTGATAGTACGGAAGTCTGTGACAGTACATGGCGGGATGTAGGGAGGATTACTGTTGCAGATTACGAGGTGAGCTGGGATCGGGGAACACTGGAGAAAAACTGCTAGTTCGTGACTGTTCACAGTTTGTCATTTAATGAGTCGAGGATTGCGGTTTTTTGAGGTAGGAAGCGAGCGCGGCATATTTTGAAATTCGACGTGTTATAGTATCGTAGCTGCAGAGTGAGTGGACTTTGGCGCTTCCATTTCTTTATGTATTTTCAAACTGTCTGCGTTGGGAATTTTAACGTTGTGGCAGCGTGGTTACCAGGGTGGCATGTGACACGGAGGTCAGTTGTTAAGCAGGACGGGAAGCTTGGATTCCGCGCACAAGAACAACTGCTGTAGCTGCTGCTTGGGACGATAGTGGAGTGATATTTTCTTTAGTTGGAATGCGGTCATCAGTGCGCTGGGAGTACAGTCGGGATGTTATGCTGGGATAACATCCCGGTTACTGTCCCAGTCTGACCAATCGGGGACAAGGATTTTCTCTTGCCATTGTATAATTAAGTATCACCTTCATGCTTTTCTGGTGACATGTTTCACGAGGTCCGAAGTACAAGGTTGTTTGCCTGCACTGATAGTTTCATTTTACCTGGTCACCAGCACACTATCAGCCCTGTAGCAGCTTGTTTGCTTTTAGACTTCAGTGTTCTCCTGAAAACACATTTTGTGGGGTGTGACAAGTTGTGTCAAAAGTACACAAGTTGTGCCCATGTGGTTTAGATCAATAGATACTGTAGAGATATTTGTTTTTTTTGTATTTATATTTAAGCAGCTTGCTCTAGGTCTGCAGGAATAATGATGTTACCACTGACATTTATTGAAGGGACAACAGTAAACTTATCCAGGAGGGGTGGTTGGGTGGAGAAACATGGAATATAGAACAGGGAGGGATATAGGAGAATTCAAACTTAAAAGAAAGTCTTCACATCTTTACTGGGACAAAGAAAGCTGAAGTTAGTTACATTAGGGTAAGAAAGTCAATCTGAATTGGGGAACACATGTGGAAAGTATTGTTCTATGAAGCTGGTGCCCTGTACACTGAGTCAGCTGGGAGTATGGCACATTCTGTTTCCATCTGTGAACTTGCATATACTGGAACCAACCTCCGTAAACAGCAAAACATATCTGGATAACGTTTCATAGCATGAGACACTACTATTTTTGTCAACTTTATCAGCAAGTCAACAATATACAAGTAAAGTGGTAATACAGTGTCAGCACTTAGCAGACAGAGTTCATCCCAGACAACACCATCTTATACTTTGGTGCCAACCTTCATTAACATAACTGTTATACCTAGTATTTTCCACTTTACACCTTGGGACTAATACATGGGTAATGACATTTTGTAAGCCTTGCATTACCTATTCAATAATGGAAAAGACTGAGCATACCCATAGCAATGGATATCCGTTCTAGCATTCTAGTAAAAACACCCTTTCTGGTATTAACAAACCGGTAACATGTAAGGAATGTAATGAGATAGATGTTACGAGACATCACTGAACCTGTGGTTTCATCCCAATTCCTGTGATCGGATTGTGGAATACCACTGGGCCTCTCACCACGTGCCAGCCTCATTTGCCTTAATTGGTGTTTCTCTCAATAGGTTAGCCCAACCCCTCCCCCTGCATTCCCCTTGTTTTATGCATCCCTGCCCATCCAATGAGGATGGGGAGGGAGAGTCAGGGGTATCGGTGCTATAATTCAGAAGGTGGGGAACCAGGGAGATTGTAGGGCTGCCTCCAGGGGGCCCCAGATTTTTTGATATCTCTCTTCATGGTTCCTGGCGCTGTATTGCGTATGTTCCAGTTTCCTACACTGGAGGAGTAGCTTGACCCAGTTGGCTACTGATGGTACAGATTCAAGTCACCAACATTGAGCAAAGGCCTGTTTCCCTACACTAGTCCCAAAAGCCAGAGGTGGTGGTCATTTGTCCTCTGCCCCAGTGTCCCACCCAGCAAGTTTAGGGGCACATCCACTGCTTCGATCGGTTGAGGGAGGTTAAGTACTCTAAGGAGCAAGGATGTAACCCCATGCCAAAAGAGGAGTACCTTTGGGCAATTCCATATCATGTGAAAAAAAGTCCCTAATTGGGTTTGGCATTTGGGGCACCTATCTGATTGAAGGGGGTCAATCTTGTGAGCTGATGAAGGCATGAAGTAGGTCTGATGTAGCACGGTATTGTGGATTGCCTGCAGCCTGCTATTTACTGAACAGGTCATCCCCTTTCTAAGTATTACTGCCCAGTCACCACCCGTAAGGGATATGGCTGTAGATCCTCCTACCATTTGTCCCTTAAGCGACTGAATGGGTCTGGTAGTACCCCTAGTTGGGTCCTGTAACTCTTAGTCAGAGGCTTAAAGCAGATAGAAAATTATTTTTTACATAATTAATTACCCTTCTATCTTCCTTTCTATGCCAGTTATGTATTCAGATATATTTTGATGATTTTTTGATAAATAAATAACCTAGCTTTGGGATGCCCTCAGATCTACATAGAGTTCCACTCTCCTCATCAGCTACTGCTCTTGATTTTCATATGTCTAACACATTCTATGACATCAATAACTCCCATTACATGCTATTCATCTGAATGACCTGGAATGGGAGTTTGTGATATCATAAAATGTTCAGGCGGTATGAAAAGAGACAGCAGCAACTGCTGAGGAGAGAGGGATTCAGGGTTACTAAAAAGGCAACACACTTAGATTATTAATTTAACAAAAAAGGTCAAAAACATATCAGAATACTGGGTAGCCAATGAAAGAACAACTGGAGAGCATATGGAGGTGTAAAAACTGTTTCCTATCACCTTTAACTCCTGCCACATGAGACGCTACTTTGTCAGACTTCTTACGTTTGCTGTATTATCTAATAGCAGTTTGTTTCTATCAAAATTCATGTGCATCTATTCATAACAGGTCATAGAAACATAGAAGTTGATGGCAAATAAGGACCACAAGGCCCATCCACTCTGCTCATTTTTTCTACCTTATGAATGTGCCATAGGCCTTTACTCTGTCAATGGCCTATTTATACATACTCATCGGAATTGCTCCCTCATAGTTTCCTTGTATGGTATACCTCCTTATGTGACCATAGGACCATATCCCTCTTCAATACGGCCTCTGTATTGCAATTTGTCTGTACTTCCTGTGATAGTACTTGCTATATTCCCCCACCCCCTACCCCCAGGCGCATCTGGAATTGAGCGTTGCACTGCTCAGTATGCCTTCCTGGTAAAACTTTAAAATAAATAAATAAATAAATTGTGTGCTGGGCACTGCCTGCCCATTCAGTGACCCGACAGCTTCTGTGTTATTTTATCTTTGTTTTCTCTCTCTCTCTCTCTCTCTCTCTCTGTCTTGCTGTCTCTCTCACAATGTGCTGCACAGCATGATCACTGTCTCTTTCAGTTTGGTAACCGGCTGCATATCCCGCTATCATACGATCAGTTAGTCATTTTGTGTGTTTTTTAAACATAAACATCCTCCAGTGGTAGCTGCTGAAACTTTTGCCGCCAGTAGCCATGGCAGCATGCAACAAGATGACTTTTGCTCTCAGCCATTGGGCACAGTACTTTATCACTGGAGCTCAAAGGATTTGTTGTTGTTATTTTTTTTACCATGAGATCAATCACTGATGAAGGAGGTGGAAGCAGACCACTCAAGTGAGAACCCACCCAAGTCAGCTGCCCACTCTGTGGTTCATGACAACATAGCCTCTGTAAGGCCCATTGCCAAGACTGCCCGAATGCTTGTTTCCTGCCATTTGTTTTTGGTCCTTCTCCCTGCTTGTCCCCCTTCTTATTTATTTAATTTAATCAAACTCACTTGGGAGAGTATTGGCTGCTAACTGGTGAGCTGCACAGTGCTCACTGTCACTTTGTCTCTCTTTCACTCTCCTAGCAGCCGGCTGCTCAGCATGCTTTCTCTGTGTCACTCTCCTGGCAGCTGGCTGCTCAGCATGCTCTCTCTGTGTCACTCTCCTGGCAGCCGGCTGCTCAACATGCTCTCTGTGTCACTCTCCTGGCAGCCGGCTGCTCAGCATGCTCTCTGTGTCGCTCTCCTGGCAGCCGGCTGCTCAACATGCTCTCTGTGTCACTCTCCTGGCAGCCGGCTGCTCCGCATGCTCTCTGTCACTCTCCTGGCAGCCAGCTGCTCATCATGCTGTCTGTGTCACTCTCCTGGCAGCCGGCTGCTCCGCTGCTCTGTGTCACTCTCCTGGCAGCCGCTGCTCAGCATGCCTCTCTGTGTCACTCTCCTGGCAGCCGCTGCTCAGCATGCTCTCTGTGTCACTCTCCTGGCAGCCGGCTGCTCCGCGTGCTCTCTGTGTCACTCTCCTGGCAGCTGGCTGCTCCGCGTGCTCTCTGTGTCACTCTCCTGGCAGCTGGCTGCTCAGCGTGCTCTCTGTGTCACTCTCCTGGCAGCCGGTTGCTCAGCGTGCTCTCTGTGTCACTCTCCTGGCAGCCGGCTGCTCAGCGTGCTCTCTGTGTCACTCTCCTGGCAGCTGGCTGCTCAGCGTGCTCTCTGTGCCACTCTCCTGGCAGCCGGCTGCTCAGCGTGCTCTCTGTGTCACTCTCCTGGCAGCCGGCTGCTCCGCGTGCTCTCTGTCACTCTCCTGGCAGCCGGGTGCTCCGCATGCTCTCTGTCACTCTCCTGGCAGCCGGCTGCTCCGCATGCTCTCTGTGTCACTCTCCTGGCAGCCGGCTGCTCAGCATGCTCTCTCTGTGTCACTCTCCTGGCAGCCGGCCGCTCAGCATGCTCTCTCTGTGTCACTCTCTCTCTGTGTCACTCTCCTGGCAGCCAGCTGCTCAGCATGCTCTCTCTGTGTCACTCTCCTGGCAGCCGGCTGCTCAGCATGCTCTCTCTGTGTCACTCTCCTGGCAGCCGGCTGCTCAGCATGCTCTCTGTGTCACTCTCCTGGCAGCCGGCTGCTCCGCGTGCTCTCTGTGTCACTCTCCTGGCAGCTGGCTGCTCCGCGTGCTCTCTGTGTCACTCTCCTGGCAGCTGGCTGCTCACGTGCTCTCTGTGTCACTCTCCTGGCAGCCGGTTGCTCAGCGTGCTCTCTGTGTCACTCTCCTGGCAGCCGGCTGCTCAGCGTGCTCTCTGTGTCACTCTCCTGGCAGCTGGCTGCTCAGCGTGCTCTCTGTGTCACTCTCCTGGCAGCCGGCTGCTCAGCGTGCTCTCTGTGTCACTCTCCTGGCAGCCGGCTGCTCCGCATGCTCTCTGTCACTCTCCTGGCAGCCGGGTGCTCCGCATGCTCTCTGTCACTCTCCTGGCAGCCGGCTGCTCAGCATGCTCTCTGTGTCACTCTCCTGGCAGCCGGCTGCTCAGCATGCTCTCTGTGTCACTCTCCTGGCAGCCGGCCGCTCAGCATGCTCTCTCTGTGTCACTCTCTCTGTGTCACTCTCCTGGCAGCCAGCTGCTCAGCATGCTCTCTCTGTGTCACTCTCCTGGCAGCCGGCTGCTCAGCATGCTCTCTCTGTGTCACTCTCCTGGCAGCCGGCTGCTCAGCATGCTCTCTGTGTCACTCTCCTGGCAGCCGGCCGCTCCGCATGCTCTCTGTGTCACTCTGGCAGCCGGCGCTCCATGCTCTCTGTGTCGCTCTCCTGGCAGCCGGCCCTCAGCATGCTCTCTGTGTCACTCTCCTGGCAGCGGCTGCTCAGCATGCTCTCTGTGTCCTCCTGGCAGCCGGCCGCTCCGCATGCTCTCTGTGTCACTCTCCTGGCAGCCGGCTGCTCCGCGTGCTCTCTGTGTCACTCTCCTGGCAGCCAGCTGCTCCGCGTGCTCTCTGTGTCGCTCTCCTGGCAGCTGGTTGCTCAGCGTGCTCTCTGTGTCACTCTCCTGGCAGCCAGCTGCTCAGCGTGCTCTCTGTGTCACTCTCCTGGCAGCTGGCTGCTCAGCGTGCTCTCTGTGTCACTCTCCTGGCAGCTGGCTGCTCAGCGTGCTCTCTGTGTCACTCTCCTGGCAGCCAGCTGCTCCGCATGCTCTCTGTCACTCTCCTGGCAGCTGGGTGCTCAGCATGCTCTCTGTGTCACTCTCCTGGCAGCCGGCTGCTCAGCGTGCTCTCTGTGTCACTCTCTGGCAGCCGGCTGCTCAGCGTGCTCTCTGTGTCACTCTCCTGGCAGCCGGCTGCTCAGCGTGCTCTCTGTGTCACTCTCCTGGCAGCTGGCTGCTCCGCATGCTCTCTGTGTCACTCTCCTGGCAGCCGGCTGCTCAGCATGCTCTCTCTGTGTCACTCTCCTGGCAGCCAGCTGCTCAGCATGCTCTCTCTGTGTCACTCTCCTGGCAGCCGGCTGCTCAGCATGCTCTCTCTGTGTCGCTCTCCTGGCAGCCGGCCGCTCTGCATGCTCTCAGTGTCACTCTCCTGGCAGCCAGCCGCTCCGCATGCTCTCTGTGTCACTCTCCTGGCAGCCAGCTGCTCAGCATGCTCTCTCTGTCACTCTCCTGCTGGCTGGCCACTCAGCGCTGTCCCTTCCAATGCTCTCTCAGCGTGAACAGCAGCTGGACATGTACCAATTAATATAATCGAAATGCAGTCTTAAAATGCAGTGTCTCTCAAAAGTACAACCCACTAAACTGCATGCAGTCACAAAATGCAGTAGTGGCACAGTAACCTAAAACAAGCACTTTTCTTCTGGGGGAAAAAACTTTTTTTTTTTTATTTTTACTCCAAAAGTTTACATTTTATGGCATGGGGACACATTTTTAAGCACAATAAGACACTCTTGGGTGGTGGTTGTCCTGGGTTAGTGGATTTCCAGATGCTGAAGGTGCTTGGCGCAAGCGCCTCGTGCCTCACTATGCATCTGGGCATGCATTAACCCTTGACAGTCACCACCCCATTGTGTCATATTGCTTACCTGAACGTCTTCTCTTCTTCTCAAATCTATAACTTACCTTAGAACCCACAAGGTTCAGTCAGTGAATGTGTCCCAATGTCCATTCGAATGTCACAGTGCACGGCAAGTGCAGACATAAACCGCAAATGAAAAGCATGAAGCGCACCCATGAAGTCTGTTATCATAGCAAAATAAATCCATAGGTTATCTTCTTTTAATGTTCAACACATATGGTAGATCGGTAGGTAAGATTTTATTGTTCATTATAAGACACTACAATCTCTTACATATATCAGTTTTCATAGTTAAAAAACACAAGACAAGTCAGATGAAAATATGTCATAATAACTATTATACATCAAGTTATTAACAAAGTGGCAGTTTCGCAGCAACATTCCCTGATTTTATTACTTTGTTACAGCCATTCTGTTTTTTGTTTTAAAATGTCTTTCGGAAAGTACACCAGTGTGGTTAAAATCTGTTTATCTCCTGAGAAGAATAGTAGAGGTAGATCCAGCATTGCTAAAGATTGTGCAGCAGCAGGACCATTCTTTGACATTGAAATGACATATAAGCAATCCAACATAGTATAATTAATTTATCATAGTCTACTACCCAGAGTTATTGGCTCGATTTCCAAAGTCTGGCACCGGGCTTGCATCAAACCTTGCACCATAAAACTTAGGTCTGGGCAGTGCGTTGAACCTTTTTGCAGCAACTGCACCTGATTTTTCCAGTCTCTGGCACAGTTGCAACAGTTTCTGCATTTTACAGGAGCTTGTGCCAAATATTTGGTGGTATCCTGACAAAGGAGCGGAGAATATAGATTGGGTGAATTAGGGCAGGGAAAGTATCTGGCTTTGCAGTGGATGCATTTTGGTTGCGGTGACAGATAAATCTCACAGCTCACTACATGCTGCCATCTTCCAGTCATTCTGTGACCTGGAGTTTGTTATATGTAGTTGGGAGAGTGCTGGGGCGCAGTCCCCCCCCCCCTTAACAGGGGTGCAGGGAGGGAGAAGCTCCCTGCAATGGTGCAGATTTCTATTTATCGTAGTCTGTGCAGATATGGGGAAGGGGGCGTGTGGAACTTGCAGCATTATGACTGTGCGGTATAGATGCATGCGATGTGTTGGCCCCGATATCTTGTCAGCCAAGCGGATTGTATTTGCTCTAATGCGGTTAACCCATATCTGGCACAAGCTCCGTAAAAACAATCCCCAGGATTTCTGCAAGTTAGATCAGATAATGATGATCTAACATGCGACACCTGGTGCACAGGATCAAAAATCCTGATTGCCAGCCAGGTGATTGCTGCAAACCCCATGCACCATATCTGTGGTGCACCTGGGGCTTGTGGCAATTGGGGACTTTGAAAATAGAGCCCATCATGTTCAATATAAGATAATAGATACAGGAGTACTCTGCCTGCTCGCTGAACAGCCCAATGCCTTCATCTCTGGCTCCTATCATTATAGCTAGGACCATTTTTAAAATCGTGGCTCTGACACTGGAGAATAGATAGGCTACCATAGATAGTCTATCCAATCTGTTTCTCAAGGGCTCTACCAATTTATTAAGTTCTTTGTTTCTTATACGGGGGGGCACATTAAAACCACATGCACTAAATCCTCAACAATGCTGTATTGACAACAACAGAAGCTCGAAATGTATGAGATTTTATTAAAATTATCCTAATTTGTGGGTCAATAATAACTATCAAGTAACTTTCTATAAAAGGTTCTTTGATTAGGTGGGCCGAAATGGGATGAAACCTGTTGGTGTTTAATCTAGCTATTGAATCCTGTCTATTTGTATCTATTAACCTAGCCTTGTGATGGGGCTGTATGAAGATACGATTACTATCTTGTGTTCTGCCGAGTTCCAAAAACAGCCCACGTCTATACTGATGAGTGGGTGCCTAACACATGCTCGCCGTGGCATATTACACTTTCTATACAGGAGAATATTAATTTTTCATCTGAACATGGTATTTTGAATAATCCATTTGCATTTTGTACATATAGCCAGTAATTCACTAGCCTCCAAAGGGCTAGCATCTTGACTAATTGCTGCACCAGTTATAATCTAAGGCTGTATCCTGGTGTAGTCATTGATAATTTTAGTGTTTTTTGTTTTTTTTATGAAATTGGTCCAATGCCTTTTCTGATTTTCCACCACCACATGTCCCCAGATCTTGGTGCCATATAGACTTTGAGCAATATATTTTACATGTAATACTTTTAAAGCAGCCTCCATGGTATTACCTCCATAAATAGTATCAAATCTCAAAAATACTCCCACAGCACTACATTACTTTTTTATGCACATTTGAAAATTGTTGTTTCCAAGAGAGACAAGTCATTATTTTTTTCATTCTGCTTCTGTCTGCCCCCCTTCATTCTGCTGTCTGAACTCCTCTGAAGACTCGAAGGTGCTTGGGTCTGCTGGACGTACTCCTTTTATCCACCTACCTCCAGGCTGCCTCGGTTTGACCCAGGGGATGGGGCAGAGGGAATATACCTCCAAACTGCATTGTCTTCATCAGGAGACATGCTGTGTAGGTCTGGTCCAGTCTTAGTGTACTAGGATTATATTGTTCTCAGACAGCAGGGTTGTCTTTTTCCATGTGTTTCTCCCACTCCCCTCAGATGCAGGCACACTAGGGAGACCTAGCTATGCAAGCACGCAGAGTGTGGTGCCATGCTAGTCCCTGGCCTGCATCTGTCCCTCCCATGATGCCTTTGACTGCACTGCCATCTAATCTTTACAGTTTGTTGCAAGTTTATCCAGTTTTGCTTGTAATCCATGCCGTATTAAGGAGATAAAAATTATATTGTCACATAAGTAAGCATAGAGTAAGAACTTTTTCCAGTGTCGGCATAACTATATTGGTGATTATCCAGCATGTTCAACAAATCATTTATATAAACATTAAATAAAAGTGGAGCTAACACACATCCCTGTTTCACCTCTATGTTATCATTGATTTTTTTCTGTTAAATTTTCCCTTCCTGTCATAACAAATTTTGCACCAGGTACAAATAATTAAAACATGTTTATTGCTGAATAGTCAAGCTACATTTCTCCCCAGTATTTCTATTTAGGAACTGAATGCCTTTTAATGTCTATGAAGGATATGTATACTGTCTGAGTCCTAATCAAAATGTTCTTTTTCTAAGAGATGGTGCAGTATAACACATTGATTAATTATTGAACTACCCATCCTAAAACCTGCTTGCAATTCATAAATCAAATTATTTATTTATTCTTCTTTGATAGCCAGGTATGGCCCATTAGGCATAAGTGCCTGTTTTCAAGGGAAACTCAGGAGGTTAAGTGACTTGTTCAGAGTCACACAATATGCATGTGGAGGTTGTGGGAATCAAACCCAGGTCTGCTAGATGTACCAAGGTCATTCACAGCTCATTGCTCTAACCTCTAGGCTATACTGCCAGGTCCAGGTAATTTTGCAGTTCAGAACAAAAGGCCCTAGCAAAGATCTTAGAGGCTGCACCCAAGAGGCTTATTGGCCTGTACATTTCAGGATTGTTTGTTTGTCCTTTTTTAAAAACAGGAAAGACCACTGCACTGTTCCAAGATAACTATATCGCTGTTAGTTAATATAAAGCTATTCATTATCTCAGCCAACCCTAGGAAATAAAATAGTGGGTCTACTTTAAAGACACCAATGGAAATACCAACTGGGCCTAGTGCTTCATTCCATTCAGCCATAGATATAGCTGCCAGTATTTCTTCTTCCATGATAGTGCATACCTCTTGCTGTCAAGGTGCCCAGTCTTCTGGAATTAAATTTTCAATATGAAATAATGAATGAAAATGTGCTTGCCAGATTTCTCGATCAATAAATTAATCAGTATTATTATTATGCCAATTGGTTGTACCAGATGCTACCAGTCTGCAGAAAGCCCAATTATCTGAATTGTATATGACCTCTAACTTCCTATTCCAAGTAAGATTCTGATATGAGCTCTTCTCAAAAACTAAAAATAATTTCTACTCCCTACATACCTCATTTAATTGTTTTATAACAATTGTTTTTATCTGGGTTTTAGAAACATAGAAACATGGAATTTGATGGCAGATAAAGACCACCTGGCCCATCCAGGCTGCCTAACTACACTATCACCTCAGACCGTGCCCAATCTGCAGTTCTTTCTCCTTCCCCCCTTCCTTTCCACTATGACATCCTAGTGGTTATTCCATACTTTCTCGAACCTCACTACTGTTTCTGCCCCCACCACGACTGATGGAAGGCTGTTCCAGGAATCCACCATTCTTTCTGTGAAGAAGTGCTTCCTCACATCTCTCCTGAATCTACCCCTGTCCAGCTTCATAGCATGTCCCATGTTCTTGAGCACATCTTCATCTGAAAAATACTCCCATTCTGTACCTTATTAACCCCTGTTTGGTATTTAAAGGTCTCTATCATATCCCCTCCCTCCTCTTCTCCAGGGTGTACATGTTTAGCTCCTTTAGCCTCTCCTCATAGGGCTTCTGAAGCAGACCCTGCACCACTTTAGTTGTCCTCTCCTGGATCACCTTCACTCTGTCTATGCCCTTCCAGAGATGTGGTCACCAGAACTGGACACAGTAGTCTAGGTGGGACCTTACCAGTGATCTATACAAAGACAATTAGTTATGTTTTCTTTCTCTTACTTTACGTCATAATATTTGCTTTGAAGATTTACAGTCACTATCAAACCACTTGGGATTAATATACTGATTGCATATTTTTTGTAACAATGAGGCAGACTTATTTCTGATAGCTGATTATAGTAAGCAAATGTAATATATGGATGTTATTTTTTCTCATAGGGAATCAGTGACATCAAAAACTCATAATACCACAGCTATGATATCAAAAAGTCATAATATTATTGTTCTGACATCAGATCAATGGTATTATGTCATAGAATGTTTGGAGTGTTCAAGTATTAAAAAAAAATAACAGGTAGCAAACGAGCAGTAACTAGGCTTGTCTTTTCCTCTCGGGATTCTGATGATTTCCTGTCTATTATTCTATTTATATGATCATGATGTTTTTCACTCAAAATGGCTTCTCTTGTGTATACACAATTCAGTGAAGAAAGTAATGCATCATTTTTTCTTTTCCATCTCATTCCAGATTACTTGTTGTATATTCACAATTTCCAAATCCTTCTCTCTTGTATTCAACAACTGTGTGTTGAATTCCATTTCTTTCATTAAACATACTGGCAAATGATCACTTTCAGATCTTGCTATTACCGAGATCTCTTGAAATGTTTGAATATCATATAATGAAATGAAGGCATAATCTATGACTGAGGAGTACACTTCTGAGAAATTTGTACAGGCTCCCTGATAGTCTCCTTTTAATCTCACATTCAGTATATATAAATGTAGGTTGTTGCAAAAATTAAGTAAATCCTTTCCCACAGTATTTAAAGTTTTATCCTGAGAATTTCTTTCCTTCAGACAAAGGTTACCTGCAGGGAAATGTAGCCCTTTGGGGAATGTCAGGAGAACACTACACCATAACAAAACATACAATACTCTTCTTACAGATTCTAGTACTAAAGAAAGGACAATAAAAGAAGCAGAAGTCATCATAAAAGTTGCATAAGGCAGATGTATTATCCTACTAGCTTGCTTTATAGGGCAGTCATTATACATTGCATACTAATTATGTAACATATGTACCTGGGAGTCTGGAGCTCTCAAACACTGCAGTGTCATGCAGGGTCTGTCTGTGTTTTCCTTTGAGAGGGGCATAGGGAAAGGGGTTTTATACCCTGATATGATCTAATCTTGTGATAGATAGCCAGCTCTTGTGCATGTGATGATCGCACTTACTATTACTTCTATTGGTCAGTTTTGGGGGGGCAGCAGAGTATTATCTCAGTTGCCCTTTAGAATGCTACAGTGTGTAGCATTATAGTCATAAGAATATGCTTATGTCAATGACATGTTCTCATGGATGAAACATTTTGTAATGTGTCATCATGCTCTCTGAAAGGTCCATTTATAAATTATTGCACATGACACCTTGACTGTAGGGGGTGTACCAGTTAGTAATTATAAAAAATCTGACATTCTGCAGTAGGGGCAGAACTGAAAGAGTAACTAAACGCCTTCTTGCATTCTTAATACTTTTCGTATTCAAAGAGGAAATATGAAGGAGTGGCAGCTCTACAGGATGTGAAGGGGTTACTTATTCAAGGGGGCTTTTGCAATCGCAAACTTTTTCTAGTCCTAACCCCCTGGTTTTATGCCATCTTTCATTGTTAATGATGGTGAGTTGAGGGTCTTCTTCAGATTCTGAAAAGAGACGTGCCTGAGAGGAAGCTTCAGAGTCCTCCCCACTCTGAATCTTGTGAATTTGTAGCTAGGGTCTCAAATTTATTAAATAGAGGGACCTCAAACCCAGGGGAGGAAGCCTTTGCTACTTTAGGCCGTGGCCTAGATTGTCGAATCCCCTGTTTCTTAGAAAGAACCTTACCAGAAGGGGGGCATAGTGGCTTGATCCAAGGACAAACCTTCAGGACCAGCAGGAACTACAGGAGGTGTATCCACCAACAATGGGGTATCCATACCATCTTGTTCTGGAGGTAATGGCACCTGCTCAGGGACTAAATCAGGTGCTACAGACTGTGGAGAGGGGGAAGAAGCAGGTTGTGGGACTATTAGGGTTACAAGGGGGTCTTCTGGAGTCGGGGATGACTCTCCGGGTGCAGGGCATTTAGTGGGAATAGCACTGTATGCAATATCCTTTATTTGTGCCTCTCTTAATAAGGTGTCTTAATTTGGGTGGTCTGTCGGTTATGGGTGGCCTCTGGGCATGATCTATATGCATGACCACTCTCAGAACATATATTACATTTTAACTTGGGAGCAGCACTGTAGACTATGTCACAATAGTCAAAAATAGGGAGTATAATTTTCTGAACTAGATCATGCCTAACCGGTAGTGGTAAGGAACTATGGTTCCTGTAAAGGGCTCTGAGCTTGGGGCACAGTTTTTTCAGGATGGCATCAGTATGTACAAAAAAGTTAAGCTGTTGGTCAAGCAAGACACCCAGGTATTTGAAAAAGGTGATGTCCTCTTGTGTTGTCCCATCAAGGGTGTGGAAGGAGGAAATGGGCAACCTAGAGAGTCTCTGCCTAGTGCCAAAGGTCATGGAGACTGCTTTCTTGGTATTTAGGAAAAGCTGATGTGAGTTTAGCCAGCATTGAACATTACTGAAGTCAAGCTGTAGTCTGGAAGCCACATCGGAGGGAGATTGGCCAGAGGTGAACAAGACCGTGTCATCAGCATACATATGGATGGAAATCATTCCAGATTTGCCAGAAGAGTTTTGTAAAGGGTTTTGGAACTCTTACTTCAGGCCTTTCTTATGCAACTTCATTTGACTAACCCGTACATTGTATAATATCTGTTCAATATTGCAAACTGTAATTACATTCTTAGAATAGTCTGTTCTACTAATTCTGAATGCTTCTATGAGACTGAATATGCCAAGGTTTATTTCTAACTCTGCCTGTAACAATTATCATTAACTATAAAAAAGGAAGAGAAATGCACTGAACACAAGCCACACTGTAAATTAGGAGGTGCCAAAGGTTAATTTAATTCACTGTCACACAAATTACATTAAAAAAACACTTACACCTCCATGAAGACACAAGCAGGAGACCTGGATGGCCAACAAAACCCACCCCAACGTTTCACCTCAAAATATGAGGCTTTGACAGGGGGCATAAATGTAGTACAAATGCTGACAATTTATACTTTCAAATGCATGTGCTTAATAAGAATTTCATTTATCAATTAAAGAGCATAAAGTCATTTAAAGTTGTAAACTTTTTAACAGGCTGTATACAAGACAATTCAGCAAAAGACAATGTGCAAAACAGTCATATAAAAATAAATTATAAAGCCCTCAAACACAAGCATAAAAATAAATAAAAGTACAAAAATAAATAAAAAATAAAGTAGATGCAGCAGGATATTTAAATAAAACAGAATGATCCAAGCACCATAATCGCGAATTCCAGTCCAAAGTAAATACACAAACTGGCACTGAAAGCTAGTGGAAAAAATATTTTAAAAAGAAACCCTACTAACAGCCCATCCACAAAATATACTCTCTTAATATCTATCAATCAATCTATCTATCTATCTATCTATCTGTATCTTAATGGGGTGCGGTCGCGTCCCTATAGTAAGGGTTGAGTAGGCACTCCAATGTTAAACTCAAAATTGTGCACTTTAATAACTTTGCAACCGTTGAATGAATTTGCATGATGCTCCCAAGTATGCATATCATTATGCAACAATGGGTAGCGTGAGGGGAGCACAGGGCCTGGAAGGCCCATGCTCCCAAAACCATATATCAGTTACATTATACTTTCTCAAAAAGAAGGGAAATTCATTGCAAAAAACTACATTAATGCATCAGTTAGGGTTTTTATTAAAGTGTAAAAAGCTGGGAAATTCAACGTTAGGGTTACCTCTCCTACCACCCCACCCCACCCCACCTCCACACACCAGCAGGCATCGGGGTGTGCCTTGGAGTCATTGGACTTAACTCTCACCTCATTCTCCTATACTGTATCATCTTGTCTTGTTTACATATGGAATGGGGTGAGAGTTAGGCCCAATGACTGCAAGGCACACCCCAATACCTGTTGGTGTGTGGATGGTGGGGGGAGTAGGGGTGGTAACCCTAACATTGAATTTTCCAACTTTTTATGCTTTAATAAAAACCCCAACTGATGCATTAATGTAGTTTTTTGCAATGAATATATATATATATATATATATATACACACATGACTCAAAAACACATGAGGCAGGTGAGGAGGAAAAGGAGAAGGTGAAGGGAAAGGGAACTTTGATCCCCTTGAAGTGAGACAGTATAGCGCAGTGGTTTAAGTCTCTGAGCTGCAGACCTGGGTTTGAATCCCACAGCCCCCACTTTCATACTGCTCATCAGTGTCAGTGGCTCAGCAAGTAGCACACTCGCCTCTGAGGCCAGGAAATCAGAAGGCTGTGGGTTCTGTCCCCACACCTGGCACTTGGGTAAAATCCCAATACTGACACTGTAGTGCAGCATGAAGGGGGTGTTGCACTCCTGAGGTACTGTATTTCAGATGAGACATTAAACTGAGGTCCCATCTGCCTGTTCTAGTGGTAGTTCAGGTAGATGTTAAAGATCCCATGGACTTCTCAAAAAGGGTAGGGGAAAATGTTATTTTATTTATTTTATTTTATTTAGTTAGGGATTTGGATCATACCTTTGAGCTCAGAGCTCTTTTACAAAGGTTCCATGTCAAACAGTGACAATGACAACAATAACAAACAGTTTATATACAATACTCGAATAGTAGGTTGCTAGTATACAACAAGGTTACAATGTCATTCATAGTACCAATGGTGATAGTACAGCATTAACAGCATTCAACTAGAGTAAAGGACAGAGGTTTTATGTAGCGCAGGAGATAAGGAGGTGTGGCACCTAGTGTGAGTGTCTGAGGAGGAGGAGTCTAGGTGAGAGGAAGGGGAGATGGGGGGAAGAGTTGGCAGCCAAAAGAAGTGGCTTTGTCTAAGAGGTTGGGAGGTAGTGGTGGTAGGTTGGTTATAAGGTTGATCCAGTGGGGGGGAAGGCTCAGGGGAAGAGGAAGACACAGGGATAGGGCAAGGGGGAAGAGTGGGGGTAAAGGAAGGGAAACTAGAGTGTGGGTGGGCAGTATGGGTGTTGAGTCCTAGAGGTAGACACAAACTGTCCTATTAAGAAGGTGTTGCCTTAGGCCATATTTGAATTGTGAGATGCATTGGGAGTTTAGAATGTGCACTGGGATTTCATTGAGCCATTGGGGACCCCTATAGCTGAAAGTATGCTGTCCCTGCACAGTTCGATGGAAAGGTGTTGATAGAGCCCCCCTCAATCTGCCTCTGGTGGTATAGCTGGTAGCACTTGGTGTTAGGATGCTAGAAATGCATGGGGGGGGGGGTTTACTCATTAGCGCCTTTTTTCCAAGGAGACATGTTTGAAATATAATCCTGTTCTTTAGTGGCAGCCAATTGGTCTGCTCTTTTAAGGAGCAGGTGTGGGTATTTCAATCTGCAGCCATTGTGAGCCTACAAGCCTTGTTGAGGGCAATGTGAATCCTTTTTAGTGCAGTGTCTGTTGCTGTGCCGTAAACCACCAGTCCATAGTCGATGGTAGAAAGGATGGAGCTGGAGACTGAGAGATGGAGGGCTTCTGATGTGAGATACTTTTTATGCCTGTAGAGTACACCCAGCTTGGTGTTCACTGCCTTTACCACTGTGTCGATGTGTTGTGTGAATGTGAGGGAGTCATCAATGGTGATCCCCAGGTACTTGAAGAAGTGAACTTGTTCTAGTGGCTCACTGACTTTATTGGAGATGGTGAGGGATGGGAGCTTCTTTTTGTGCTGTGGGCTGGCTGTGAGCATCATATTGGTCTTTTTGTAGTTTAGCAGAAGTTTATGGCTACGGAACCAGTCTTCCAGCTTGTGGAAGGATGCTTGCAACTTGGATTGGAGGGTGACTATTAATGAACTGCTGGTGAGAAGTACAGCGTCGTCTGCATAAAGTGTCAGTTTAGTGCCACAGGCTTCAGGAAGATTATTTAGGAAGAGGCCAAATAGTAAGGGCTCCAGTATTGACCCCTGTGGGACCCCTAAATATAAATCATTGGAGCTGGATACTATGTGTCCAATTTTTACACATTGGCTTCTGTGTGTCAGGTAGTCTTTGAACCAGCAGACCGCAGTGGTTGCAATCCCAAGGTTCTGTAGCTGAGTCAGGAGGAGAGAGTGATTGACAATGCTGAAGGCTTTGGTGAGGTCTATGAAGACTGACCCCACCAGTTTTCCTTTGTCTAGTGCCTTGTGTGAGTAGTCAGTGTAGTCCAGCAAGGCATTGGAGGTGTTATGATTCTGCCTGAAGCCATCTTGGTTGGGACATTATTTTATTCAATAATACATTACATTATACAACAAGCATTACAACATTCAAGAACAAATGTTACTAAAGAAAAAAACAAAGCAAAAAAAGAAAGTATAGCATAAAATCATACAAATAGTAACAAAACCAATACTAGTGCTAAAAGGGTAATAAAAAGAATAAGCTCACAAAGGAAATCTATCCAATTTTATCATTCAAAAAAGATATATCTTGTCATCAGTGATCCATACCGAATTCAACATATGAAGCTTCTCATATAAACATTGCTTATACAATTCCTGTTCCACTATAATCATAACAGACCCCGGGTCCTGGTATTTTTTTGTTGCAGCACCCATTTGCACTTTGATTGCCATAAAATAAAAAAAATGAATATAGGCAAAGATAAGTTGGGTTAAACTGACATCAATACCCAAATTACCCAATGAAAACCCTCCAACAACCTCCGAATAAGATAATTTACCCCATTGTGGATTTTCCCACTTCAAGGCCAACTGATCCCATACCTCTTTTACATGAGGACAGTCTATTAAAAAATGAGACAAATTAGGAGAGGGAACAAAGGGCTCTTTAGATACACTGGGGAAAAACAAAGGGTGAAGGGGCAGATTAGAGGCATTAAAACAGAGGAGAGATGGGAACAAGACCTGGGGGAGCAGGCTGAGGTACTAAATGAGTACTTCACCTCAGTTTTCACCAAGGAAAATGGGGTGCTGCATCATACATGGGAGGAGACAGTGATACTGAGGAAGGGGGGACCCTTACCGATCGGTGGGTCTGGGGAGAGGGGGAGGCATCATTGGCAGGAGGGGGGAAGGCTAAGCAAGGAGAAGAGGTAGAGGAAGTGGAAATCACAGCGGAGAGAGTGACGGAAGCTCTCAGGTCCCTTAAGATGGAGAAAGCACCGGGGCTGGATAAATTACATCCCAGAGTGCTGAAGGAACTTATGGATGTCCTGGCGAAACTATGGCTGAGCTTTTCACCATCTCTCTGAGGACAGAGTGGTGCCCCAGGACTGGAAGGTGGCGATATAGTGCTTATCCACAAGGGGATCAAGGGAGGTGGCAGAGAACTACAGGCCTGTCAGTCTGACATCAGTGGTGGGCTAGGTGATGGAGGGCATTGTCAAGGAGAGGCTGGGGGGGACCTGGAAAAGTCAGGGTGCCTGGACGATAGACAGCATGGATTCGTCCCGGGAAAATCATGTCAGACAAACCTTGTGGAGTTCTATGACTGGGTGACGAGGGCCTTGGACCTGGGTAGACCAGTGGACGTACTCTTTCTAGACTTCAGCAGGGCATTTGACTCTGTTCCTCACGTGGGTCTGTTGGATAAGCTAGGAGAAATGGGGTGGGGAAACAAGATGATCAGATGGATAGGCATTGGCTCCAGGACTGGACCCAGAGGGTCGAGTTGGCGGGATAGTCTCATCCCCAAGGAGGGTCATTAATGGGTCCCACAGGATTCAGTCCTTGGGCCCCTCCTGTTCAACGCCTACATCTCTGACATAAGGACAGGTATCAGGAGTGGGATGAGTCTCTTTGTGGATGACTCAAAACTGGAGGTGGTGGTGGATGGGGAGGAGGGAAGGGTGGCCCTACAGGGGGACCTGGAGGCTCTGGAAAGATGGTCTAGAAAGTGGAAGCTGAGGTTCAATGCAGGGAAATGCAAGGCACTCCACCTGGGGGCCAGAAACCCGGGCCAAGTGTACACCCTGGGGGGGAAATGCTACAAGTCTCGATGGCTGAGAGGGACCTGGGGGTGGTGGTGGATGTCAAGATGAACAACTTGGAAACTTGTAGTAGGGCAGCAGCCAAGGCCAACAGGATGCTGGGATGCATCGCTAGGGGGATCACCTCCAGAAGGAGGGAAGTGATACTCCGTCTGTATAACTGCTTGGTGAGGCCACACCTTGAGTACTGTGTGCAGTTTTGGAGGCCACACTTAAAGAGGGACATTAAACTCCTGGAGAGGGTCCAGAGGAGGGCAACCAAAATGATTTGGGGCTTGGGGGACAGGACCTATGAGGAGAGGCTCGAAGAGCTAAATATGTACACATTGGAAGAGAGAAGGGACCGGGGGACATGATAGAGGTCTTCAGGTACATGAAGGGGGGTAAATAGGGGAGGAACAGTCAGGTTGCTTCGAAGGAAGGAGGAGGGGGCCACTAGAGGGCATGGGTGGAAGCTGGAGGGGGGAAGATTCAGGGGAGAAAGGAGAAGATGCTACTTCACTGAGAGGGTGGTGGAGCCATGGAATGTGCTGCCTAGGGGGCTGGTGGAGGCAGAGACGGTGGAGGGGTTCAAGAGGGGGTGGGACAGGTACAGGGGAAGGGTTCTGGAAGCAAAATCCAATGCAGTGAGAATATCCGGAACTGGGAAGGGAGAAGCCAGAGAAGGCGAGGGGGGCAGCAAGGTCAGCTCCCAGGGTGGGGGCTGACCAAACGAGCAGACGTGAAAGACCTTTAGGCCTATTCTGCTGGCATTTTAGTATGTTAGTATCTCCTCTTGAGCAATACAACAGGTTCTAGGACACATTCTCTCAGATACATTTTTGTGTTTTGCATTTCCTTTCACATACAGCCTACTGTGACATGACAACCATGTAACATCCCACACTCGTGGGTGAATATATGGTTCCTGTAAGGTAGCCAGCACTTTTGTATAATAAAGGTGTGGTATATATTGTTTTTTTTTTTAATTTAGTTGTTTAACCAGGTATAGCACACTAAGCTGAAAGCTTTTTTACAGGAGCGACCTGGGAGCACAAGGAGGTTAAGTGACTTGCTCAGGGTCACACAGTATGCAAGTGAAAGCTGTGGGATTCAAACCCAGGTCTGGTCTGCTGGATATCACCAGATTTGCAGCTCAGAGCCTTAGACCACTGCGCTATACTGCCTCTTGTATATCTGTATATCTTTGAATTCTATAGGAGAAACAAATCCTGAGTCTTGTATAGCAGCATACACCTGTTTACTAGTATGCAGATTACATATAGAGGGAGTCAATATCCATTTTTTTAATTTAACCAACACATGCTTAAAATAAAAAGTATGTGTCTTAGTACAGTATTAGAGGGAATCACACCCTTCAAGTTCCATATGTTATACAATGGTTGAGACCAAGGCCAGGCAAAAATAGACCAAAGAGCTAAAGAAGGCCTTGAAAAAACAGTTACATTTTTTGTGGAAAAAATTACTATAATAAAAAGCTATCGGATTCAGCAAATTCAATCCTCCCTGGTCAAATGGTAGATGCAAAACTTCCTGTTTTATGGGGTTCAATCTATACCCCCTGTAAATCAAAAAACTAAACTCAATAAGTTTGGTTCCAATGCTAAAGGAATAGGATAAACCATACTAATATGTAAAAAAAGTGGAAGAAGAAAAGTTTTTACCACAGCTGCCTTCTTCTTCTTTGTTTGTTGCCATCCTTTCCAGAGTAATACTTTTACCTTTGCCATTTCAATTTTTGCATTCCAATTTAGCAAACCATTATCCCCCCTCCCAAAACTGACTCTCAACACTGTAAAATGGTCTGAAGACACTAAAATTCCCTGAATCTCTTCTAAATGTGGCAGGGAGTCATTAAGAGGGTAAATAACACTTTTCCCTTAGTTAACCCAAGCTCCTGCAATAGTGAAGTATCTTTCAACTTGCTCCATAACTCATTCTCCTGAAAGCTGATCTGCTACAAAAATACATACATCATCTGCATAAGCAGCTATCTTGACCTCTAATGCTGCCCCCTGTGGTTTAATACCTTGTATTAAAGCATCCTGCTGCGCCAGTCTCAAAAAAGGATATAAACACAAAACATATAACAGAAGGCTCAATGGGCACCCCGACGTACTCCTCTATGAACAGAAATATATGTGCCCATGTGACCATTAACCACTGGAATGGCAACTGCCGTCCTATAAAACAACAAGATCCAAGAACAGAAAACCTGTGATGCACCATATGCCCATAAAACCTGCTCAATAAACCAATGAGGAGCCTTGTCAAAGGCGTTTTTTTGGTCTAACGATAAAATATAGCCATTAAGTACCCCTTCCTCACCCTGTTCAATTAATTCTCTCACCAACAGAAGATAATGTTCAATAGAATGACCTGTAACTGAATATGCCTGTGCTGCAGATATCAGACTAGGAGCAATAGTAGCCAATCTATTAGTGAAGATCTTCATTAGAATTTTATAGTCTACATTTGACAGACTAAGGGACCTCCAGTTATCCAAATTACTTTTATCATTCTTTTTATAAAGAAGAAATTGAAAGGCTATATTAAAATGAAAATCTACCATCAAGTGATCCAAAATCCAGTTGTATGTATAATTACCAATACTTTTACTAATGGAATTTTTAATATTGTATAGAATTCTGGAGGTAAACCATCCACCCCAGAGCAGCATCATTTTTAACTTGCCTATTACTGCTTCCACCTCCTCAGCTCGTATAGGACATGTCAAGGCTTCAGAACAGTTACCCGGGGTGTCTGGGAATTGAAGAGATGCAAAAACCTGCTGTACTTTCTGCTCTTCAGTCTGAGGGGCCTCATACATAGCAGCCACATACTGAGTTACAGTATCCAAAATGTCTGGGCCAGACGTTATCAAGAAACCTCGTTTATTCTAATTGAAGACATCACCCTGTCTGACACTCTTGGCTACACTGCTTAAAGGCATCCCCAAAACTAACATTACCTGGAGGGGTGCAAAGAGGGTTTCAACCCTAACATCAAATGTCATCACTTTTGTCACTGTGGAACAACCCTAACTGATGCATTAAACTGAGTTTTTTTGCCTCTAATATATATATATATATATATATATATATAAGAGAGAGAGAGAGAGAGAGAGAAATCAGAATCAATCAGAAAGGGATCATTCTTTGTATGTCTTGATTTACAGCCCTCACATGTGCAAAGGGTTTTATTGTTGGATAAAATTAAGACAACTAACAAGAACAGGGAAAGGGAACATTTCATGAATATTACAAAAATCATTAAGTATATTAAAGTTTTTCGAGTTCCGTATTCTTTTGCCTAAACTCCTCCCATTTCAACGTGCCACTCTCTCCCACCACCACAATAGTGCTTTCTGTATCTCTTAATGGAAGCTCTCTATATTTCCGTTCAAGCCCAAATTCTTAGACTGAATTTCTTCTGAGTTCAATAGCTTAGGTTCAGTAGTCTTTATTACATCAAGTGTAGAGAGGTCTGATATTTCATCTACCTGAACAGCTGTGTTATCAATTACATTCACAACAGTTCTTAAGTTTATTTCCAATTTTTTCCATTCTTACTATCTGCTTAGGCTTAAATCTTACATGATCATCCCTTTTTCTTGTATTTTTTAGATTTTTTTTTTACTTTTTCTTTTTTTTAGTTTTGATATTTCCACTGTATGTATTAGGAGCCTTTCTTTTTGGTATTTGCATGAGCCATATTCTTCACAAAACTCATGTGTCAGTTTTGCACATGCCTACTTGAATCTGTTTTTAACATATCCCTGATGAGATTGACTTCCTTATGAAGACCCTCTAACTCAACTTTAAAAACTTGGAGATATTGCATTATTAAACTACTGACCATATGGGGGTAGCCCAGGGCATCATTCATCTCTTTGGATAATATTGTAGGTATCTATTGTACATAGAAGTATCTATAGTAGTGCCTGATACATCTTTATTAATTTCTGTTAAAGTTAATTTTGAAGGGACTGCATCATTATGTTTACATTAAAGACAGGAGGATAAAGAAGTCCAGTTTAGTTCCATCTCTTTGAGAGACCTCAGCATCCATTAGTAGTTCCCACTGTATGTTAACAACTGGTAATGACTCCATAATATTTACAATTCCTGGCATACAATCTGTATCACATCTCTTATATTCTGTGCCTTCCATTTCCTTGTTTAAACAAAGCTTATGTATTGCATGTTGCCCTTCTATTGCTGTCTTTGTTTTACTATCCTTATTAGTCCTCTTCCTCCCCGTCACTTTCTTATCAGTAGCTCTCTTTCCCATTTGCCTTTTGTTTCTTGGTAGCTTTCTATACCGAGGATCATCAATATCTATTTCTTCTAGCACTGCCAGTTTCTTTGCACATATTTGTTCTGATGTTTCCTGTGCTCTGCCCTCCCTTTCCAAATCCTTTAAACAATATACTAAATAATTCTCACCTTGCTCATAGTTAATTTGTTCAGGTAAAGGCACATTTTTAAGGTGTCCTTTTAAAAAAAATATTAGTAGGTGTTGAAGGTTTCAGAGAATTGTTTCTTAGTACTTGTGCAAAGATGTTTTTAAATTTATTTTTGGGTGGTGGCTTACTGCCTGGACCCAGATTACCAATTCAATCCTCCTTTAGTTTTTTTGTGCTTCATGGTTCCATATTCATATTTAATTAAACACCTTCACTACAACTTAGAGTGCTTAATGTGCATGTAGAGCAAATATCAATATGTTCCAAATCCCTAAATAACACCAATCTAATAATAACAAACACACACACACATAAATAAAATCTGAAATGGAAAATAGACAGTCTAATTCCAGTGTACAATATGTTCTTGCATCTCTGGCTTGCTCAGCTGATCTTTTTCATGGGGGGAAATCTTCCGCTATGGACAGAATTTTACTGGCTGTGGGTCACAAATAAAAGTGTAGCATAGCACAGTGTGAGAAAAGTTTAATTTCCTGAGAACTTAAGTCTTAAGTTTATACAAAATATCTAAGTTTGGAAGCATGTTGTACTTGAAATCTTACTGCAAGTAATTATTCAAGAAATTTCAGTTGAAGGGGCAATGAGAGAACTTCAGGCTTGAAAACGGATTTACTAATAACACTCAAAAAGGTTTTGTTTGCTCTGTTTGCATTTTGTTTCTAGCATGCCAGCTATCTGGAGGAGTTGGAGCACCTCAAATAGGTAGCCAGACGTCTCATGTGAGCGTGCTCACTACCCAGCAGAGTGTCACTATGGCATCAGCTCCTTACCTCTTTTGACTGGCCCATTTGAAAATTCACATCCCAGGCTTAGAAATCTTATTAAATAATAAAAGTAAGCAATATATAAAAATATATAATATTTGAAAAGAAAAAACAAGAAGAAACACTATTGAGTCTGCAGTTCTTGATACAGAGTAAATCAAAGCCCCAGTATAACCAGTTATCTAGGACACTAGGCACGTCTCCAGTTCAGGTCTACCCACTTCATGGTTTACTTTATGATCTACTCATTTCAGTTTTTATTTCCTTGGTTTTCCATTTCCTGTTCGCTGTAGAAATGTCGTATTGGTGGTGTGCTACCTCTTCAATGCTACCAGTAGCACTCATTCCTCCTGATTTCTTCTCCAAATAGCACTTTTCAATTTCCAGTTTCAGGGATTCTAGGGGAATCCTGGATCCTCTCCATCCACTGTTCTGGTTAAACTCTTTTCCTCTCATCCTGACTCTTCCACTGTCCTGGCTCCTCTGAGATGCCAATCCTGGGTATCATATCCTTCTTCTCCTTGATACTACCTCCTGGTGGTCCTCAGGGCATGTGCAAATCTTGGGCAAACATCCAGGCCTGAATGGAGAATTGGAGTACATAAAGAAAAAGGGGAAAAGCACTATCTAAGCACAGTAACACATTTTAAAAAATATTTAAAATAAGTGTACCATATGGATTCCCACAGACATAGATGGCATACCTGATTTAGAATACAGTCAAGCAAAAAATTCAACACAGAATCTGCAACTCCTCAGCAGACACTGTCAACACAAAAGTTTTATTCAGTAATCCAGGCATTGCAGTGACTTAACACACATCCATTCTGAACCAGTTCACTAAGCTGAATCAATCAATATGGCCTTAAAAATAAAAAAATAAAGTAAAAAAACCTAAAATAAGAAAAAAAGTCTTGCACAAAAGATAAAAATTATTTGTAAATCCACATGAGAAGAAGCGATTTGTTTTGGCATGATGACTGCTCCACTGTTTCTGCATTTCATCTTTGTCGGTGCTGAAAAAACCAAAACAAGCTAGAGCAAAGTAGCAACCCTCATTTGACCTCCTGATTTAACCAGTTATTATTACTAAATCACTTCAGTTAGTGTATACATGTTTGCATCCCTCTGCAGAATGAACAAACCTGACACCACACCCATGGTTATGTTCCAGTGAATAGTGAAATGAATGAGACCCAATTTTTAAGTGCATGTACCTTAACTTTATTACTTTTTCTTACATGTATTCAATTGCAACTTAAACTTACATACCTTGTGTGCTGGGTTGAAGACTTAATGCTGGCACAGGCAGTATGCTTGACAGATAGTCAACAAAATGTACGTAACATTGACCATTGCTTCAGGAAGTCCCCACCAGCACTAGGGGTCTTTGTGGCCATTGCAGCTGATGATGACTGATGAAGACGAACGAATGTGGTTGCTGGCAGCTGCAGAGACTACTGAGACTGGAGCTCCCATTTGTTCACTGTTTTACACAGTTTCAGGGATCGGGTGTGCTGCTAGGTGTTGTTAATTAGTGGAGAGAGGAGTGGCGTGGAGCCGAGACTGACTTTTTGCCAGAGAGATGCTGCCTAAGTGAGAGGGAGACAGAAGGGGAAAGATAAGTGAAGTCCAGAAAATGCACTGCAGTCTAAGCAATCTGATGGGCTAGGCTACAAATTAAGACACAAAAAATGCATGCCATTGCGAAGTTCTAGTGAAGTCACAGACTTTGACTTCTCAAAGCACTTTCAGAAGTTGGCTATTCTGTGGCAACTATGAGTTTGAAAGACTTTGATGGCATTTTGCATGTAGCTTTGCCTTAGACATTGCTTTACAGCAAATTCAGGCAAAGTTTCCTCACAATGAGGCTGTAGGTTACATCAGGGCCAGGTTAAGGTAACCTAGGGCCCTAGGCCCAAGATAAATCTGGAGCCCCCTCTCGCCATGACCATGTCCCTTTGCCACAAAGGGACCCTATCACAGAATGCAAGGCACCTTGGGAATCTATTTACATACAAACTGTATCCCATGTTAGGATACAGTTTGTATGTAAAGAGGTATGGGTAACAGAATACAAATAAATAATTCCCACCCTTCTATTACCATGTCTCAAAATTATATTAGCGACAGTGCACACCATTCTCTGCTCTCCCTTCCCCCCAAGTGTCACATACTGTTTGATTTCAGTCTGATAATCTACAGTGCACCCTTGACTATCTGCCCATTTTTGTACTAGCAGAATGGGTGGATAATCAAGGGTGCAAGATAATAAGGGGCAATAGAATAACTATGATTTTGTACAAACTGTCATGGATAATCAAGAGATCACTGTATGTGCAAGACTACTCTCAGTATACATCACTGCCAGCTTTGTTACACTACTTAACTTACTGTAAGTACACTTTTACTTCTTGATACAGCCCCACCCTCAAAACCACATAGGGAAGTGGGTTGTAGTGCAATAGACAGTTTTATAATGGTCAGGGTTAGTGGTGGCCTTCATACAAGCATACGTACATATGAAATTACCAACAGATACAGGCCATTCGGTCTATCTAGTCTCCTTGAGTGTGCAGCACTTCAGTCCATTAGACTGCAGCTGCCCCCCATATGCCCTCCCCCATCTCCCTCCACCTCCCAGTTTGTACCCTCCCCTTGAATCTGTCCCACTCCCTCTTGAAGCCCCCAACACTCTGCGGTGATATGACTTCCTCTGGCAGAGCGTTCCACCCTGCCACCACCCTTTCTGTGAAATAGTGCCTCCTCAGTTTCCTCTTGAACCTGCCTTCCTCCAACTTCATAGAGTGTCCCCTGGTTTCCCTTCCACCCATCAGATTGAACATTCACCTGGTGTCTGCTCTGTTCAAATACTTCAGGTACTTCAAGGTCTCAATCATATTCCTTCTCCCTTCTTTCCTCCAGGGTATATTGTAGTGCCCCAGGGAAATTGGGAGCACCACAGAAAATAGGGGATCCTCAGAGATATGAGGGGTCAGACAGTTATGGGGACCCTGGCAGCTTAATGGGGAACCCTTGAAAAGCTTTGGTGACCCTCTGAAACACAGAACAGGCCCAACTCCAGCAGACAGTCCTAGTAGTCTAAATTCAGGATTTTAAAAGAAAACCATTTTTTTTTCTTTCCTCCCGCTTCCCCCTGCTCAAGACCAACACCCAGCCAAATCAGTTGGGCAACATTCCTGTCCCCAGTGGAGAAGGAAGCCAGGCTGAGCCCTCTCAGCCAATCCCTGTGGCTAGGGTAGATTCAAATCTGGAGATTTTTTTTTTAACCCACTGACCCAGCTTCAGGAGACTGACCTCTGGATGGAGGAGCCAATCCGCTGGCAGGTAGGCAGGACCTCCCCAGTCTGGAATAGGCTGTGCCAGGCTGGAGGGAGAGGAGAAAGAGTTTGACCAGGGAAGGTGAAGGACAGCAAGGCAATGGATGTTGGCTTCCCTGTTAGGAGGTTGAAGCGAATCCCCTGGGTTCCTTTGGTGTAACTCCCTCCAGAAGATCCCCAGTAGCAGCCTCGGTCAGTTTTTGCAGAAATCTGCCATCTAGTCGGGTCCCCAAGTGTGTCGAGTCAGTTCATTTGGCCGGGAAACAGACCCAGTGCACCTTTCATGCAGCAGTCTAAAGGAGAAGACGCCTTATCACTCCTTTCTGGGTGTGCACTCCCCAGAGTACAGAAGTCTTGGTTGAACTCCAGGGGTGAGTAGGCTGTTGGCCAACATTTTCTTTAATAATTAGTCCTAGCAAGACCTGCTCCAGCCAGGGGAAGGATTGTTTGTTTAGCAATTGTATTGTTGCACTGTGTAATTATTGTTTAGAATTGTTAAATTGCTTCCATTGTACCCCCAGGGTGGAGGAAAGCTGCTACCTTGTCAAATTGTATAGATACAGAGAGAGAGAAATAAGAACCAAAAAGGCAGAACCTAGAGGGGTTCAAACCAAATAATTGTTGGACCAAGATTAAAGGTATTTGTGAACTCCTACCTTTTAAGAATCTCTGCTAGTTTAACTTATTCTAGACAGTCTGTGCTCCATATAAAGAGACTTGTGCACTCCCTCTTAGCCAAGAATCAAGGAAGTGCTAGGTAAAGCCAGGTTGAAGTATTATTGGTGAGAATGTGCATTTTCTGCTGAATTTCTAATTGTTTAGCTGTAAGAAGCTAATTACTAAAAGCCTGGTAGAGCCTTATTGCATGCTTTGCTCAGAGTTCTAGGGTAATCCAAGCCCAAGTAATGGAAAAACTTAGTCCTTTGTCCATGTAGTAGAAGGGCATGGCAGCCCATAACTGGGACAGAGACACTAGGTACCCTGGCCTCCATATTCAGAAAGGGATGGGTCATCAAACTGTCTCAATGCCCATGAAGCAAACTGTATTTTCTTTATCTGCCTGCAATTTCCTGTTGCTTGCCTACCCCTCAGCTGTTCCTGATTTTCAGGGATGTCCCTGATTTTGCCTCAGAAATCTCTTCTGTCCCACCTAAGTCTGGCATTTCTGGCACTAAAGAGTAGGGATTGGGATCACAGAATAATGCCAGCCACTGATGTTACAGTCTCATTCTCATTAAGAAAATGCTGTTCACACTAAGAAACATGTGGTATGCAGCTTCTGGGACTAATATTACTATTTTATCTGATGTGTTCCTGATTTTGGTCATTTGTCCCTGCCCTAAGATGAGGGAGGTTAAGAGGTATGGTTGCCTGGACCCACTGCTTGCTGTATCTGAACTGCTGTATTCAATCAAACTGTTCTAAATTGTTGAACTGCTTGCTATGACTGAACTGCTATATTCAGTTGAGGAGTTTAAATGACTGCACTGCCATATTTTCTCAATAGGAATTGATTACTGCACTTGCCTACTGCTATTCCCTCTGAAGACATTTGGGGCCACCCCATCCCAAATGGCAGGGTTCTCGGTCATACAAGGGGGGGATTTGTCTTTCAGGTTTTTAATTTTTGTTCTGTTCCAGTCTCCTGCACACACCTCACACCTCATCCAGAAGTCCTCCGGTGTCTCTTCTTCAACCCAGGGAAGGTCCCCGGGAAGCCCAGTATCACCTGCATCCACTTCTAACGACCTCCAACAAATCCAAATGTTCACCATGACACCCCAGGTTCGAGTTGCGGGTCATAAGTGGTAGCCAGCTGGTAGCTAGGGCCCACCAAAGTGAGTCAGATTAGGGGCCGTCCCAGCTCTAGCTCGAGGGACTTAAGTCGTCCACCAAATTCAGAGTCACATTGCCCATTCTCCCAAATAGACATTGTCCTAAGGTGGCAACAGTACCGGTGGCCTATACCAAGGCCTTGCCAAGGATCGCCAGGCTCTGTGCCCCATTCCCTGAGGTGGCATAAGTACTGGTGGCCCACACAAGAGGCCACAACCAAGGGTCACCACACTCTTTATTGTACTGCCCATAGGTGGGTCATGTTCCAGTGATGCATCAAGGGGTCACACCGAAGACTGTTAGATTTTGAAGCTGCAGGTGTGAGGTGGTAAGGGTTCTGGGGACCTGCCCAGGGGTCGTTCAGTGGATCATCGCACCCAGCATCCTTTCCTTGACTGGAGATCACCTGCCTGAGGTCACCACAGCCAACATCCCCAGAGGAGGTTCTCTTCCCCTACAACCTGGCGTCAACACTCATCCTTTACCAGGTGCTGCCCTGTTGACATTTCCTCAGTGACACCAGCAGTCACATTCTTCCCAGGGCCAGGAGACCTACAGTGTTTTACTTGGTTTTTGGTTCACTGGGGGGATGCCCCATTTTATGGCCTGTGTAGAAAGCACTTCCTTAGGTTCACCCTCAGCAGTCGGCAGACCAAAATAATAGAAACCCAAACTTGGTGCATTGGATCACTACACCTTTAAGACTTGAATAACCTGGACTTTTGTAGGACATTAGTGGGGCCAGTTTGTGGTCCCAGTAACCTTATTCACTCTTTCTCATGTATATAGTGTTAGTGAATGCTAAGTCTTTTCTGTGTGCTCCAACTGTGGCTAATAAACCTTGCACCTTGCCTCTAAAGTACGTCTCCATCCTCTCCTTCCAGATTTATCTGGCATCACCCTAAACTATAGGGATACGAACCACCACAGCTCATCCACCACAAAAACTTGGCGTAGTCAACAGGATCAGAGTCAACAAGGAGCCCAAAGCCGGAGCAATTCCAACCCAAGATGCCTTCAGATACTGAAGAAGCCACAGCATTATCCTCACCTTCAGTTCAACCACCCCCAATAATGATGCCTTATTACTTTGGGGCACCATGGCTACCAAGGTACATGGGAGAACTGAGGCTCAGACACCTGCAGCCTCACTGACTTCCGTGCGAAGCTGCAGGCTATGTTCCATCTATACCAAGTGCCAGAGCAACAGAGAGTGGAAATCCTCATTGGGCAGCTGGGAGGTGCTGCCAGACGGGAAGTTGAAAGCTGGTCAGATGGACAAAAGGACACTGCTGAATGGATCCTGACCCGGCTAAGCGACATCTTCGACAAGTGGAGTGTCTCAGACCTCAAAATGAAATTTTTCTCTCGCACACAGTGCCCCCGGGAGACACTGTGGGACTTTGCCTTGAGCCTGCAAGAGGCACACCAGGCCCTGCAAAAATGAGACCCGAGTGAGGACCATGACCCAGACCAAGTATTGATAGAGTGGTTCATCGAGGGGGCCTGGGGATAGCCTCTACATCAGAAGCTGCAGATGTTGCACCGCCAAAATCCAGATGCGAAGTTTGTAGACTTCAAAGAGGAAGCCATGGAAGTCCTAGGCTCTGGATGACTTGAGGAAGAGATGGTGGTCTTCCAGCAGGTGGCTGGTGTCACTGGAGCCATGGCAACTGAGGGTCCAATATCTGAACCCTACTCGTCTTGCAATACCTTCACCAGATGGAGGGCAGAGAAAGAGTTCAGCCAGGAACAAGAGTATCTACCAGATCGGCTAGAACATAACTCCTACCCCAGAGGGGATAGAGAAAAAGTGTACCATCAGGTCACTCAAGCCCAGGACTGGCCAAATGACCAGGCAAGAGACAGTACCAGAGAGATGTCCCGCCAGCTGGAGGCCATGTAGCAAAGACTAGCAGAAGTTTGCAGAGTCGCACAAGACCTCCAGGGGAGCTGGGGCCCTAGGGAATTCTATGGACCATCTGTGACACCCAGCAAGACCGGACCAAAGGAGTATAGCCCGGTGACCCACTGACCGGTTTGACAATCATGGACGACCTATCTGCAGGCGCTGTGGCATCAGTGGCCATGTGGAATGACAGTGTATCCAGGAAGGAGAAGTTGCTGTGTCATTAAACAGGGTGTCCCCAAGGCAGTGGACAAACCCTCAGGAAGAAAGCTCCTAGGTCCAAACCCAAACCTGGAATAGTCAAAGTACATAGGGTGGTGCCCGACTGTTCCCATCAAACTCAATGGTATCACCTTTACAGCACTTCTGGACACCGGCTCCCAAGTCACCACTATTCAAGGCTGCCATTTCCTCAAGCACTGGACCCAAGACCAACTAAGATGTCCTCCAAAGACTTGGCTCAACCTGTTTGCAGGCAACAGAATGAGTATCCCTTACTTGGGCTACCAGGAAATGGACATTCAGCTGGGAGAAAAGGTTTACCCACAACAAGGGGTCATCATTAGCAACACTGATGATGACAACCTCCCTCCAGTGATCTTGGGGTTGAATGTACTGGACAACTGTCATGAGGAATTGCTGGATGCCCTCTGGAAGCAAGCAGCACAGCTCCCAAAAGCCAGCAAGAAGGCCTGGCAGCACACAATCAATATATTGTAGCATCACCAGCAGCTCACCAATGCTGAGGGAGAAATTGGGAAGATCCGGATTCTTGATGTCCAGCCAGTCAGACTGAACCCAGGTACAGAGACCATACTGCTGTGCAAAGCCAAGGTGGAACTGCAAGGCAAGGACTATGTGGCTGTAGTTGAACCACTCAGTGCTACAGGGGAGAAGCCAGTGATTGTTGCATGGAGTCTCACAACAGTTACCAAGGGGCAGGTCCCCATCCACATCTTGAACTATGGCACAACTCCTGTTAAGCTATACCGGAATCAGCCTGTGGCCAGATTGATAAAGATCTGAAGCAAGGACATAACTGAGCCCTCAGCAGACCATGGAGAGAATGTCTTTCAATTAAATGGAGCTGTAGGCCCTGAAGGAGCAGATGCCAAAAGCTGGCTTGAGGAAATTTACTTGGGCACAAAAGAAACCCCTGAAGAAGACAAACAAGGGTTGCTGTTGATGCTAGAGAGACTAGAGAGAGTCTTTTCCAAGCACCCCCTTGACCTTGGGTGTACCAAGAACGTGCAGCACTGCATAGTCACAGGACAGCACCCACCCATTAGAGAACAATTCCGCCCTATTCCACCTGTTCTGTACAAACCAGTGAAAACCACGCTCCAGGAGATGAAGGATACCAATGTCATCACCGAGAGTCACAGTGCATGGGCTGCTCCAATAGTACTGGTCAAGAAAAAGGATGGGAAAATTCACTTCTGTCTCGACTATCGGAAGCTGAACCAAGTGACTCACAAGGACGCTTACCCATTACCACGGATAGAGAATTCCCTGGCAGCATTGAAATCAGCATCCCTGTTTTCAACCCTAGACTTGGCTAGTGGCTACTGACAAGTTCCCCTCACACCAGAGGACAGGGAGAAGTCTGCGTTTATGACCCCCATTGGCCTCTATGAATTTACTCGAATGCCATTTGGATTGTGTAATGCCCCGGGGACCTTTCAGCGACTAGTGGAACACTGCTTGGGGAACTATAATTTTGACATGGTCCTCCTCTACTTGTGTGACATCATCATTTACTCTAAAACCTATTCTGAGCACTTGCTGCACCTCAAAACTCTTCTTACCTGCCTAGCTGACTATGGGCTCAAGGTCACGCCATCAAAGTGTCACCTGCTCAAAGAAGAAGTTCACTACCTGGGGCATGTTGTATCTAAGCACGGAGTGTCACCAGACCCAGACAAGATTCAAGCAGTGCATGAGTGGCCAACTCCAGTCACAGTCTGGGATGTAAGGAGATTCCTGGAGTTCGTAGGGTACTACCAGTAGTTTGTCCCTAAATTTGCCCACATAGCTGCCCCACTGCATGAATTGCTCAGGGGAACAAAGCAACTGCACAAAAGCAGCCCAGTGCAGTGGAGTTCAGCCTAGCAGGAGTCTTTCAACAGGCTAAAAGCAATGTTGAGCCCAGCTTCAGTACTTGCCTATCCGGATTATCAACTTCCCTTCAGATTATATATTGATGCCAGCAATCGAGGGCTAGGGGCTGTCCTCTCCCAGGACCAGGATGGAGTTGAGAGGGTCGTTGCTTATGCAAGCCATGGGCTGCATGGAGTTGAACGGAATGATGATCGCTATAGCTCCTTCAAGCTGGAATTCCTTGCTCTAGTGTGGGGCCATCACTGAAAAATTCAAAGCTTACCTAGCCGCCACACCCTTCACAGTCTACACTGACAACAACCCCCTTGCTCATCTGAACACTGCATAACTGGAAGCACTCAAGCAGAGGTGGGCCTCAAGACTTGCCAACTACACTTTTACAATCAAGTACCGTGCCAGTAAATGCAATGCAAATGCTGATGCCCTGTCAAGGTTACCCACCCAAGATGAGATGGAGGAGAATGACAACCACAGAGAAGCTCTAGAGATGCCTCCCTTTCTCCAGATCCCTGCAGAGGTGGTACAAGCCTGCTGCTATAGCTTCCCCCACAGCTGTCTGCCCTGCTGCAACTGCAGAAGCACTGGAAGATGACATGCCTGAGACATTAAAGGAAACCCCTGACTTATGGCAGCAGATCCAAGATCACAGTCCAGTGACCCGACAGCTAAAGGCCTTCATTAGTAACCAGCAGACCCTACCTCTGGAGGACAGAAAGCATGCTGACCCAGAACTTTCTAAACTGTGGCAACATGTGGCTTGTATGACAGTTGTGGATGGAAGGCTTATCCACACCATCACTGACCCAAAGACACATGACCAAGTTCGACAAGTCGTCCTCCCTCGTGAAGCTGCAGATGTTGCCCTAGAGGCATATCATGACAAATCTGGGCACTTTGGCTGCAAAAAGACAGAGGCTCATATGAGAACCAGATTCTATTGGGTTGGGATGCGTGAGGACATCCAAGAGTGGTGTGAGAAATGCCCGACATGTAGAAGACTTGGTTTGCTGGCCAAGGCACCTAGCTTCACCTGAGCTCTTTCCTTCTAAGACTGCTTGAAAGGCAGAGTAGAGAAACTTACCAGAGCAAGGGAGAAGGATTAAGACTTAGTTTGGCTAAGCAGATTTACTGTGTGGTGGTGTTTTTATTTTTACTCACAGGGATTGCTACTGTTTGTTGCTAACATTTCATTGCTTTATTTTTTTCTCTGATTCAAATTGTTGTTGCTGGTTACCTTCTTCTGCATTATTACAAGGTGTGCCCAGGTGTGTGCTAACAGATTACTGCTGTAATCTTCTGATTCAAATTGTCTTTTTGCAAGGTATATCTTCTGTTACTGCTTTATTTTTCTCTGGAGCAAAGTGTTTCTTACAGGGTATATCTTCTCTGAAATTATTACAGGTGGTGCTTTACAGGTTTTACAGTTTTATCTAACATTAGGATAAGCTTTCAGGGTTACTGCATTTGTTGTTGACTGATTGTTTCTGCTCTTACCTCCTTGTTCTTTCGTCCGTGGTTCTTCTTTTAGGCAGGGAAGGGCCCAGCCACCCACCCCATCCCCAACCACCCCACGCTACACTCCTTTATAGGGTACCACAGTTGTGACATTTCCTGTGGCAGAGCAGGAAGGGGATCAGTGGGGCCTCACAAGGTGATCTCATTTACAGGGCACTAGTAATTTAACTTGTTATAACAAGTTAAACAAAGCACAATTAAACCATTACTTGCATTTTTTTTTCTTCTAATTACTCTGACTAGGTTACAAACCCAGCAACTTATTTGGAATGGATTTCATTAACTGCAGGTACTGTGGAACAATTTTCAGAAGGACAGTCTTACAGGATTTAGGACACTGTCCTACATGCTGGGCCTTTGGAGATCTTAGGTCTCAGCTCCGGGTAGCATGGGCAGAGATTGCATGCCTCAAATTTCATATTGAAGAGGAAATACATTATAAGAACCACCCGCCATTTCCCCAGCATCCAACAGAAAAACCTTGACCGCAGAGGGTAGTTGGTCCAGGAGGTTGGCAGGTGGTTAGGAGGAGCAAATCAGGTGCCCCATCACTCTCTGCTCTCCAACACATTACCTCCAAAAACCATATAAACACTACAAACAGGTATCTGCCTCTATCTCTGAAATCAAATAAAGAGGCAGAAGACACTGCAGAGCAGGACACTGCGACACAGGAGCTAACACAACAATACTCACCCAAATCAGGAACCAAAACTAAACAAGCACAAAGGAAATCCAAAAACTTCAGTCATAGGAGACTCCATGATTCGGGAGTTGATACCCATCTCCAGCTAGGGTGATGGTCAGATGTCTCCTAGGTACATCAGCATGGAGAGAACTGACCGTATTACAAAATTGTTCACAAAGCAGGAGAAAACATTGATGTCCTAGTACACATAGGGACTAATGATCTCGCCAGCCGGTCAGTTGTGGAGACCAAGGAACACCTGACTAGGCTGGGTGACAAACTATCATCTATTTGTCCGCATCTCTTCTGAGATCCTGCCAGTCTGGGAGAAGGAGCAGATGGACGGAAGGTCAGAAGGGGAGATAGGGGAGCTAAACACGTGGCTCAAGGACTGGTGCCAGGAAAAGGACACAGATTTGTAGGGAACTGGCAACGGTTCTGGGAGCGAAAGTTCTTTAAATTTGATGGACTGCATCTGACTAAAGAGGGAGTCAGTGCATTGGGCAGAAGTTTGACGTCTTTGCAGAATATTTAAACTAGCAAATGGGGAGAGGGGTGCAGCACCCCATACGTCGAATGGGAAGAACACCTCCCCTCAGCTAGTGGTCAAACAGGAATTCAGCGTGGTTTGCTGCTCATTTGCATCACCAGGTAAGAAAAAAGGTTTGTCTCCCATAACGATGCACAGGGTAATGCCAAACTTCACCCAACAACTAACACACCAAAATCTGGCCAATGGAAAATCATGTACACAAATGCTCACAGCCTGGGAAATAAGATCCCAGACCTGCAGGCACAATGTCAGAGGCAAACTGGACATAGTAGTAATTAGTGAGACGTGGTTTACCAGTAACCACACTTGGGAGACTTCAGTACCTGGCTATGTATTGTTCAGAAGAGACCGAGGTGCAAAAGGGGGGGAGGCCCTGTATGTTAATGAAAATATCAAAGCTACAGAAATTCAGAATACACATAAGGAGCCAGAAGAACTGTGGGTCACCCTGAAACAGGAAATGGGACAGCCATAAGAACTGGGGTTGTCTACAGGCCCCAGACCAGAGGGAGGACATAGACACATTACTGTTAGAAGATATACAAAACATGACAGCTAAAGGGAGGTTCTGATAATGGAGACTTCAACATGCCAGATACAGATTGGTCAATACCAGCAGGAACATCTGCCAGAACTAGACTCATAGTGGATCCCTGCAGGGGAGGGTCTCAAACAACTGGTACAGCAACCCACAAGAGACAGGGCTATCCTAGATCTAGTACTGACTAACAAAGAAGGGATCACAGATCTCCAGGTAGAAGGTCACCTGGGGCCAGTGACCATCACATGGTATGGTTCAATTTGGCTACTACATCTAAATCATCCCATTCAGGGCAAAATATGGGACTTCAGAGGAGCTGACTTTGATAAGATGGCCAACAGAGTTAAGCTAGCCCTGGCAAAAAGAAACACAGGTGAGGAGGTACAGGCAAAGTGGGCAAGCATTAAGGATACAATACTTGAAGCAACATCCCATTGTGTTAGACAGAAAAGGAAGTGCAAAGAAGAAAACCACTTTGGTTCTCAAAAAATGTAGCAGAAAAGGTCAGAGCCAAAAGGCTGGCCTTCAGAAAATATAAGGGAACACAGCGGGATGAAGATAGGGAGGCATACCAAACTGCCCTAAGGGAAGCAGGTAAGGCAGTAAGGCAGGCAAAGTCCCAAACTGAGGAAACACTAGCACGAACAGTAAAAGAAGGTGACAAGACTTTCTATAAATACATTAGTGAAAGGAGAAAGTCCAGAGGGAGTGCTAAGCTTAATGGAGAAAAGGGAGCATGTGAGGAGGAGGACCCTGTAGGCATCTATCCTAAATAGATACTTTGCTCAGTATTTACTGAAGAGAAGGTAGGGCAGGGCCCACAGCTCAGCATCATGGACACAGGGGAGGGAGGTGAGCACTACTCCCTTCACAAAAGAAAGGGTCCTACAAGAGCTTGCTAAGCTCAGGTGGATAAGGCAATGGGACCTGATGGCATACATCCCAGGGTACTTAAGGAGCTAAAGGAGGAACTAGCAGAGCCATTAGCAGAATTGTTTAGTGAGTCTCTGAGCACAGGAGAGGTCCCAGAAGACTGGAGAAGGGCTCATGTGATCCCACCACAAGAGTGGTAGCAGGGAGGAGGTGAACTACAGACCGTCAGTCTTACCTCAGTAGTGGGCAAGATTATGGAGGCACTCCTTAAGGCAAGGATAGTGCAACACCTGGAACCATAGGGGCACAGGATCCAAGACAGCATGGGTTTACAAAGGAAGGTCCTGTCAAACTAATCTCATAGATTTCTTTGACTGGGTAACCAGAGTGGTGGACCAAGGGGAGCAGTTGATGTCGCCACCTTGACTTCAGCAAAGCTTTGACACTGTTCCACATAGAAGATTGATAAATAAGCCAGGTAGGCTCGGGGTGGGTCAGAGTTGGTCAACTGGGTGGCAAACTGGTTGACTGGCAGAAAACAGAGAGTTGGTAAATGGTATACAGTCAGAAGAGATGCAAGTCACAAGTGGGGTACCTTAGGATCAGTCCTGGGGCCAGTCCTATTCAACATCTTCATTAGTGACCTCGAGATGGACTAGAGGTAAGCTTGTCTGTTTGCAGATGACACCAAGATCTGCAACAGAGTAGATGATCCAGATGGGGTGGGGAATGAGAAGAGATCTGGATAAACTAGCAGAATGGTCAGAAGAGTGGCAACTGGGATTTAATGCAAAGAAGTGCAAAATCATGCACATAGGGAAGAGAAACCCTGAAGCCACTTATAGGCTGGGAGGAGTTGCTAGCAGTCACAAAGGGAAGAAAGAGACTTGGGCATCATCATCACTGATGACCTAAAATCATCCAAGCAGACCTCTAAGCAGTAGGTAAGGCTAGGGGTGTTAGGGTGTATTAGTAGGGGTATCACAAGTCGTAAGAGGAGGTAATAATCCTCTGTACAAGACATTGGTTAGGCCCCATCTGGAGTACTGCGGCAGTATTGGAGGCCACACCTTCACAAGGACATTAACCAAATTGGAGGCAGTCCAGAGAAGGGCAACCAAAATGGTGCAGGGACTGCATCAGAAGACATATGAGGACAGATTAACGGAGCTCAATATGTATACCCTTGAGCAAAGGAGGAGAGAGGTGATATGATCGAGACATTTAAACACCTTAAGGGCATAAACAAGGTGAAAGAGTCTAACATGTTTAAATATAAGAAAAATAGCAGGACAAGAGGACACAGCATGAGATTAGAGGGAGGCCGATTAAGGGGAATGTGGAGAAATTCTTTTCACAGAAAGGGTGGTAGATGGATGAATGGCTTACCACAAGAAGTGGTGGCTATGAATACAGTGCAGGGCTTCAAACAGGCATGGGATAGGCATAAGGGAGCAATACAAATGACTATGAATAGATAGGTCACTGACAGAGCAAAGGCCGATGGCACATTTATAAGGTAGAAAAAGAAATGGGCAGACTGGATGGGCCTTACGGTCCTTATCTGCTGTCAACTTCTATGTTTCTATGTTTCTACCCTCAAGCGAGCACTGGGGCAAGATCAAAGAGCCCCATTACATCCGATCACTGGTCATAATCTCTGCCTCCTGGGTCTGTGTGGTGGCTGCTTGTCTGTGTCTGTAGCTTAGTTTTTGTGGATTTACATGGTTTTCTGCTTGGAGTAACTACACCATTCTTGCTCACTACATCCGTGAAAGTCTCCTGAACTCGATTTCTGCAAAACATCATCACCAGGTATCTGCATTTTTCATTTAAAAATCAACTTTTTGGAAGCTATTCCAAGCAAAACATTAGTCAAGCAACTAAGTCTGACAAACTCAGTGACTCTAGGTCCTGCTTGAATCCACATTTTCGTCTGACCTGCTCCGTGATCTGTATGTGGATTATTCAACAACCTCTTTGAATGACAAAGAAGCATGCAGACAAAAGGATTTCACATCCTGCATATGCGCAGGCACAGTTCATCACCTTCAGGAATTCTAACACATTCTGTGACTCTGGACCTCAGCTGTTGATAATTTCTTTTGACTTATGACTTAACCACCAGGTATCTACAAGATGCTGAAATCCTTTCTCCTACAAATTCTCCTTATGTTGCTCCTGCTCTCAGGAAATGTTCACCCCAACCCAGGACCTCCTGGGCAGCCAGCAGTGGCACCAAGCAGAAGGACAGGGACACTCACCATGGCATCCATCAAAACCTGCAGCATCCTCAACAAACTTGATTCCCTCCAAACATGGATCCTACAGCACAACCCTGATGTCCTCTCAGTTGTGGAAACATGGCTTAACCCTAAAATCCCTGATACCTCAGTCTCTATCCCTGGCTACTGCATTTTCAGACAAGACAGGATTGCTAATTGGGGCGGGGGCTGCGCCATCTATCTTAAAGATACCCTTATGGGTCACATCATCCCATCCCCTAGCCTGAGCAACTCCTCTCAGATCCTCACAATCAAAATCCTCCTTGGTGCACATAACAAGGAACTCACTGTCATCTCAGTTTACCTACCCCCAAGAGACCAGGCTGCTGGCTTCCATAGCATCATGGAATATCTAAGGGTCCAGCAACATAATTCTGAAACCATAATCATGGGTGATTTTAACATTAACTGGCTCTTTGTTGAGGCCGCTACCTATAAGGATGCAGCCGCGTCGCATCACCTCACTAACTGATCAATGCTCCCACTAGGTGTAACTATAGGACAGGCTCCCTTACGCTTCTAGACTGGATTCTATCTAACCACCCTGAATGCATCTCCAATGTTTCTGTACTCCAGGATACAATAAGTGACCACTCGCCTGTCATCTGCTCCTGGTCAAACAAATACCACAGGCCCCCTCCTAAGCTTATCTACGCCAGGGTTATCAAACAAGGGCACCTCCAGCTGTTAAAATCCCATCTAACCAGGCTGAACTGGGCAGTGCTCGACTCCCTCAGTGACACCAACAAAGCGCTGGACCTATTTATCAAATGTTTCAACGAAGCCTGTGACATCAATGCACCAGTGAAAAAGATGAAGATCAAAGGACAGACCAACCCCTGGGTTACTACTGACCTTTTAACTCTGCTGAAGCACAGAGACCACCTCTGGCATTGTGCTCGTGCAACTCCGATGCAAGTAAACATACAATTATCCAAAGCAGCCAGAAATGATTGCACTCGAAAAATACGGAATGCTAAATGCAGCTATTACAAAGAGGCTCTGACCAACTCTTGGGGCCAGGGAAACAAATTCTGGAACAACATGAAAGAACTCACAGGCAAGGATCCTAAAGCACCACCCACTATGCTTCATGGCACTCCTACACTTGACCTAGGTACCATCACTAGCACTTTTAATAATGCATTTACAAACCTGGACAGTGTCCTTCCACCAAATTTTTTCGACGACCTCCCCTCCAGCTCCTCCCAAGTTACCCCCCAACTAGAAAGTACAACTCCAAAGTTTTTTTTTAAGGAGGTCCCACCACAAGTAGCTAGGAAATACATTCAAAAGGCCATCGGCAAACAAGGGTACAGTGGTGACTCCCTTGACCTGAAACTGCTGGCACAAGTCCTCGATGAAATCTTTGAACCACTTACAAAGATCTTCAATCTCTCGCTTAGATTGGGCCATTTCCCCTCTCTCTGGAAGAAAGCCACTGTCACACCGGTTCACAAAAGCGGAGATAGGTTGCTGCACACCAATTACAGACCTATCTTACTCCTCCCCCCACTATCTAAAGCGCTGGAGCAAATAGTGTCAGACCAACTAGTTGAATTCCTGGATAAGTACAATGTACAGTGCCCAGAGCAGCATGGCTTCAGAAAAGGGCACAACACCACCACTGCACTCCTGGAATTTACAACCTTCATCCATGCCACACTTGACAAAGAGAATTGTGGAGGGGCAGTCTTTATAGACCTTACCAAAGCATTTGACTCAGTTAACTACCCCCTACTGCTCAAGCAACTGTCCTCCATTGGGATCTCCAGTGATGCCCTTCCATGGTTCACCAGCTACCTTGATAATCGGATCCAACATGTAAGGATTGCAGGGATCTCTTTGGATGAGAAACCGGTCTGCTCTGGAGTCCCCCAGGGGTCTATTCTGGGCCCTCTACTCTTCTCCCTCTTCATCAACAATCTCCCCAATGCCTGCCACCAAAAAATATTACTATACGCAGATGATGCAGTCCTGTTTTCCAGCCACCATGACATTACAGTCCTTGAATCCCAGCTGCAGCTCAACTTCAAGCACATCGAAGACTGGTTCAGTTCTCATAAACTTATCCTGAACCACAGCAAGACTAAAGCCATGTCCTTCTGTAACTGACGGAGCAGGCACAACTCTCTGTCCCTCACCATCAAGAACCATGCTGGGAACCCACTCGAACATGTCAAGGAGTTCAAGTACCTTGGTACTACCCTGGATAGCACCCTCTCCTACACTCAGCATATTGACACTGTTGCCAAGACCGCCAATATACGGATTGGACTACTACACAAACACAAGCACTGTATGCCTGCGGATAACCTTAAACTAGCCATCTACAGCTCTGTCACCTCTATCATTGACTACGGCCTTGCCATCTATGGCTCTGCCTCAACAAGTGCCCTACGCAGGATCTCAGTTTCTCTCAACAAAGCCTGTAGACTACTAATGGATGCGGCCCGACAAACTCACACCTGTGACCTCTATGCACAGGACAGCTGGCTACCCCTACTCAGCAGAATACAATACCAGACCTGCTTACTTACCAAAAAGATTCTCCTCGGTCTCATGCCACTGGGTGTTAGCTCACTCTTTACTACCTACAGTGGCAGTCAACAAACACGTGGTGCCCATTCTCTATCCTTTCAGGTTCCCAGATGTCATACCTCCATGGGTCAGCGGTCCTTTATCTATAGAGCTGCTCAATGGTTCAATTCCTTCAACAAAGAAGCACGTTCCTCTACTACACTTGGACCCTTCAAAAGGAATCTCAAACTTTACCTCACCTCTACCACTCAATGTGACTGCTTCTCTGAACAGAGATCTCTCTAAACACCTCCCAGCTCGCTCATGTCTCAAAACCCGCCCTTTCCCAGTCTCATTCCCTCTGGCACCGGGCCTTTCCTGCTTCGCATCTCCACTGGTACAAGACATTTTCCACCACCATCAGACAGTGGCCCATTAGCATGCCAACTTCCTATCCCGGTCGCACGCCTGCAATATTAACTGCCTATGGTGCCCTCTGTCTCTTATTGTTACCGCAGCCAGCTGCCTACTCAAGCTTGCTCGTTTTATGAATATTATCTCAAAGTATGTTATAACTGAGTATCTTTATTTTTTCTTTTAGTTGTTTTGGTTGTTTATTGTGCATTCTTTTACTGCTCTGTATGTATGTTGACCATCATCCTTTGACGTGGATCCTTTGTAAATGAGCAGTTTCTGCTCAAAGGTATTTGTAATCTGAGAGTTTAATAAATAAATAATTAAATAAATAAAAATGCACCCCTTGAGCTGGTGGCTCTGGACCATCTTAAAGTAAACCCCAGTGGGAATGGCTTAAACTACATTCTCACCATGATGGACCACTATTCAAAGTTTGTCATTGCTGTGCCTGTCCAAGATCTTTCAGCCCAAACCACTGCTGAAAAGTTCTGGAGGCAGTTTGTTCAACCCTATGGTCACCCTACCAAAATCCTGACTGATCAAGGTTCAGCATTTGAGTCTCACCTGTTTAAAGAACTGTGTGCCTTGTATGGAGGGCAAAAGAGCCACACCACTTCCTATCACCCTCAGGGCAATGGGCTCTGCAAGAGGGTCAATCGGACTATCCTTGACATGCTCAGAACCCTATCAGAGTCTCAGTGACTGCACTGACCAAGACTTCTCCCAGAGCTAGTGTACCTCTACAATAACACAACTCACAGCAGCACTGGATACTCACCCTACTAATTGATGTTTGGTCGTCATGGGAGACTCCCCATGGACTTGGTTCTAGATGTAAAACCAAACCCAGTGAAACCCCTCCATACCACTACCGACTGGGTGACTGAGCATCATCAACGATTACGAGATGCTGGAAAAATAGTGGAACAAAACATGGAGAAAGTGCGGGAATGACAGAAAGCAAACTATGATGTCCAAGCCCATGCAATGCCTCTGGCCATCTGTGAAAGGGTACTATTAAGAAAGACTCGCTGCCACAAGCTGGATGTCAAATGGGAGTCAGAACCATATTTGACTGTTCAGATCCTGTTCCCAGACTTACCTGTTTACAAGATCCAAGAGGAGTCTGGCAGGAAGCAGCCACAGATTGTTCATCACAACAGACTTAAACCCTGCACCTTCAGAGCTGCTCCACCATCTGGAAACCACCTCCTGGACAGAAATCTGGAGGAGAGGCGAGAACTACTCCCAACTGAGGAAAACACCCCAGAGTCATTTCCCATCCTGCTACTAACCTCATGGCTGTATCCAATGGTGCCACACCCTCCTGTAGACACTGCTGCAGAGCCCCCTCGATGTAGATCCCAGAGGTCAAACTTTGGGGTACCCCCTCAGAGGTATGTGACTGAAGCAGTACAAAGGGTGTTCACATACAAGTAGAAAAATGAAAGAAGAGCCAAGACCACTGTCCAGTTGTAAATATGGTTTATTGAAATGTTCTAAGATGTAAATCAGAGCTTTAAAGATGCAAGGAGTCATAAATGCTTTCTCATACACTGACAAAACCACTACCATAATGTTTATAGTGTTAGGAAAACATGGAATTAAGGATTTAAAGTTTATAATCTGTAGGCTGTTATGAATGTTTTGCTACCATAACACGGGTGAGGAATATGTCATTGTTTATGGATGGAACTGTCAAAGAGTTTAAGATTCAGAAGGTAAAAATTTGGGAAATACATGAAGACATGTATTGTTAGGCCGGCCTGAATCTGTAGCGCCCAAGGGAAATTGGGAGCACAACAGAAAATAGGGGATCCTCAGAGATATGAAGGGTCAGATAGTTATGGGGACCCTGACAGCTTAATGAGGAACCCTTGAAAAGCTTTGGTGACCCTCTGAAACACAGAACAGGCCCAATTCCAGCAGACAGTCCTAGTAGTCTAAATTCAGGGTTTTAAAAGAAAAACATTTTTTTCTTTCCTCCTCCTTCCCCCTGCTCAAGACTGACACCCAGCCAGCCAAACCAGTTAGGCAACATTCCTGTCCCCAGTGGAGAAGGAAGCCAGGCTGAGCCCTCTCAGCCAATCCCTGTGGCTAGGGTAGATTCAAATCTGGAGATTTTTTTTTATGCCACTGACCCAGCTTCAGGAGGCTGACCTCTGGATGGAGGAGCCAATCCCCTGGCAGGTAGCCAGGACTGCCCCAGCCTAGGGTAGGCTCTACCAGGCTGGAGGGTGGGGAGAAAGAGTTTGGCCAGGGAGGGTGAAGGATAGCAAGGCAATGGATGTCGGCTTCCCTGTTAGGAGGTTGAAGCGAATCCCCTGGGTCCCTTTAGTATAACTCCCTCCAGAAGATCCCCAGTAGCAGCCTCAGTCGGTTTTTGCAGAAATCTGGCATCTAGTCGGGTCCCCCAGTGTGTCGAGTCAGTTAATTTGGCCGTGAAACAGAGCCAGTGCACCTTTCATGCAGCAGTCTCCAGAAGAAGACACCTTATCACTGCTTTCTGGTTGCGCACTCCCCAGAGTACAGAAGTCTTGGTTGAACTCCAGGGGTGAGTAGGCTGTTGGCTAGCATTTCCTTTAATAATTAGTTCTAGCTAGACCTGCTCCAGCCAGGGGAAGGATTGTTTGCTTAGCAATTGTATTGTTGCACTGTGGAATTATTGTTTAGAATTAAGTGGCTTCCATTGTACCCCTCCCCCCAGGGTGGAGGAAAGCTGCTACCTTGTCCAATTGTATAGAGACAGAGAGAGAAATAAGAACCAAAAAAGCAGAAGCTAGAGGGGGTTCAAACCAAATAATGGTTGGACCAATAATAAAGGTATTTGTGAACTCCTACCTATGAAAGAATCTCTGCTAGTTTAACTTATTCTAGGCAGTCTGTGCTCCATATAAAGAGACTTGGGCACACCCTCTTAGCCAAGAATCAAAGAAGTGCTAGGTAAAGCCAGATCAAAGTATTATTGGTGAGAATGTGCATTTTCTGCTGAATTTCTAATTGTTTAGCTGTAAGAAGCTAATTACTAAGAGCCTGGTAGAGCCTTATTGCATGCTTTGCTCAGAGTTATAGGGTAATCTAAGCCCAAGTAAAGGAAAAACTTAGTCCTTTGTCCATGTAGTAGAAGGGCATGGTAGCCCATAGCTGGGACAGAGACACTAGGTACCCTGGCCTCCATATTCAGAAGGGGAGTGGGTCATCAAACTGTCTCAATGCCCATGAAGCAAACTGTATTTTCTTTATCTGCCTGCAATTTCCTGTTGCTTGCCTACCCCTCAGCTGTTTCTGATTTTCAGGGATGTCCCTGATTTTGCCTCAGAAATTTCTTCTGTCCCTCCTAAGTCTGGCATTTCTGGCACTAAAGAGTAGGGATTGGTATCACAGAATAATGCCAGCCATTGATGTTACAGTTTCATTCTCATTAAGAAAATGCTATTCACACTAAGAAACATGTGGTATACAGCTTCTGGGACTAATATTACTGTTTTATCTGATGTGTTTCTGATGTGTTCCTGATTTTGGTCATTTGTCCCTGCCCTGTGATGAGGGAGGTTAAGAGGTATGGTTGCCTGGACCCACTGCTTGCTGTGTCTGAACTGCTATATTCAATCAAACTGTTTTAAATTGTTGAACTGCTTGGATGACTGAACTGCTATATTCAATTGAGGAGTTAAATGGCTGCACTGCCTTATTTTGTCAATTGTTCTGTGTGACTGCACTGCCCTGAGGAATTGATTACTGCACTTGCCTACTGCTACTCCCTCTGAAGAAATTTGGGCCACCCTATCCCAAATGGCAGGGCTCTCGGTCATACAATGCGGGGGATTGCCTTTCAGGTTTTTAATTTTTGTTCTGTTCCAGGCTCCTGCACACACCTCACACCTCATCCAGAAGTCCTCCGGTGTCTCTTCTTTGACCCAGGGAAGGTCCTCGGGAAGCCCAGTATCACCTGCACCCACTTTCAATGACCTCCAACAACTCCAAATGTTTGCCACGATGCCCCAGTTCAAGTTGTGGGTCGTAAATGGTAGTCAGCTGGTAGCTAGGGCCCACCAAAATAAGTCAGATTAGGGGCCGGCCCAGCTCTAGCTCGAGGGACTTAAGTCGCCCACCGAACTCGGAGTCATGTTGCCCATTCTCCCGAATAGACATTGTCCTAAGGTGGCAACAGTACCGGTGGCCTATACCAAGGCCTTGCCGAGGATTGCCAGGCTCTGTGCCCCATTCCCTGAGGTGGCATAAGTACTGGTGGCCCATGCAAGAGGCCACACCTAGGGTCACCACACTCTTGATTGTACTGCCCATAGGTGGCTCGTGTTCCAGTGATGCATCAAGAGGTCACACTGAAGACTGTCAGATTCTGAAGCTGCAGGGGTGAGGAGGTAAGGGTTCCGGGGACCTGCCCAGAGGTCATCCAGTGGATCATCACACCCAGCATCCTTTCCTCGACTGGAGATCACCTGCCCAAGGTCACTGCAGCCAACATCCCCAGAGGAGGTTCTCTTCCCCTACAACTTGGCGTCAACACCCATCCTCGACCAGGTGCTACCCCATCGACATTGCCTCAGTGATGCCAGTAATCACCTTCTTCCCAGGGCCAGGAGGCCTACAGTGTTTTACTTGGTTTTTGGTTCACTGGGAGGATGCCCCATTTTATGGCCTGTGTAGTAAGTGCTTCCTTATGTTCACCCTCAGCAGTCGGATGACCAAAATACTAGAAACCCAAGCTTGGTGCATCGGATCGCTACACCTTTAAGACTTGAATAACCTGGACTTTTGTAGGACATTAGTGGGGCCAGTTTGTGGTCCCGGTAACCTTATTCACTCTTTCTCATGTGTATAGTGTTAGTGAATGCTAAGTCTTTTCTGTGTGCTCCAACTGTGGCTAATAAACCTTGCATCTTGGCTTTAGAGTACGTCTCCAGCCTTTCCTTCCAGATTTATCTGGCATCATCCTAAACTATAGGGATATGAACCATGACAGCTCATCCACCACAATATATACTGAGCTCTATCAATCTCTCCTTATATGGTCTTTCCCCAAACCCCACGATCATTTCTGTTACCCTGCGCTGTACCCCTTCCAGTAGTTTGATGTCCCTTTTCAAGTAGGGGCACCAGAACTGCATGCAGTACTCAAGGTGTGGTCTCAGCAGGGACCTGTACAGTGGCAAGATGACCTCCCCACTCCTAGTAGTAATCCCCCTTGATATGCACCCTAGCATCCTGTTTGCCTTCGCTGCTGCCTTCCTGCACTGAGCAGAGTGGTTCATCTCCCTGGTTATCAGCACTCCCAGATCCTTCTCCTTCAGATACTATTTGTTTACTTTCTGGGCAGCTGTACATAATGGGGGGTAGTACTGTCTGTCTATAGCTCCAAAACATATACACTTGCCTGCAAATTAAACAAATATGATTTAAAGGACACTGCTGCCCCTGATGACCTTGTAAGCCTATTTGTAGTACTGCAGTCTCTTTGCTACTTTGTATAATTCAAATCTGGTTTTGTAGGTTGTGTTACAGATCAGGCTTAGCCATACTGTTTGCAAATTGCAATACAGTAGTGTTAAAGGACTTCAAAATTCAAACCAATTTCTTTTCATAACTCTGACGATTATTTTCATGACACTCATCACCCCAACCCAAACTCAAACATGAACCCTCCTTGCATGTAATAGTGATAATACATTTCCAGTTAAGGCATGAAAAATAAAGTACATTAGGGAGTACAGCCTAGTGGCTATAGCCCCAAGCCAAGAACCTGGAAAAAATGTAGACTCAGAACACTTGGATTTGTGAACCACAACATCTGTCTGCATACTATGTGAACCAGGGCCAGGGTATGTCACAGAACATCCATATGCTAATGAGAGGCATCTGGAACTTGGAACAGGTTCTCCAATAAGCAGATTCTGCTGACTCTCCGATCCTTCCAGTATGAATGATATGACCCTCCTCAAATGCACAAGGTGAGACAAGTAGTGGACAAACTACTGCAGGGGGCCAGTCACTCTCCCAATTAGGAGCACCAGTTGGGGGCAGGAATCTTTCTAGCTGCTTCTTCCCACTTGAGATACCAAGGGGTGGGAGACATAGGAAAAGGGTCTGTTGTCACCTTAAAAGTAAATATGGCTGGAGCCCCCATAAGCTATCAGCTGTACGTAACACCTAATCAGAGAGGTGAGATTCACATTCAGGCAGACAAAGCAAAGGAGAAGGCCCTGTGTACATCTTAAAGGTCAATCAGACTGGAGCCCTCTTAAGCTATTAGCTGTACTTAACACCTAATCAAGGAGGTAAGATTCCCATCACAGTTCATCTCCTGGTTTGCTCAGGTTACTCAGCAGGCAAGTCCATCACAAAAACATGCAGCTCAGGCAGAAATAAATGGGTATGTCATAAATATATTTGGGGGATTGTTGGGGGCCCCCTGGCAGGTGGGGGTCCTAGGCTAGTGCCTATGTTGCCTATGTCTTAATCCGGCCCTGGGTCACATGCAACAGTTCCTGCATGTCACATGATATGGCTGTATGTACACAGCATCCTTCTGTTTCACTTTTCAGTCTGCATGAGAGAGAGTGGAAGGGTGCAGATCTGTTGCTTTTTGATCATTAAAAAGAGGTTTAAAAGCAACCTTTTTTCAGCTATCTTTCTGTATTTTCTACATCTTCTTTTTGCTTAGTAGTTTGTTAGGAAGGTTTTTCTGTGGTTTAGGTCTTATTTTCTTTATATTTCTGTACTTTGTTCTACAACCTTTTATCAGTATTTATTTTTACTGCTATATTCAGATGCTCTGGTTCTGTGAATTCTTGTTTAGTTATTATTTATAATTAGTTTTTTCCCATTTTTCTGTCTTTTCCAAATTCACTTTGTGTTATTTGTACTTTTCATACCTTTTTTTTTAAATAAACATGAGCGGTGCTGGAGATGAGAGTGGGAGAAATGGGAGTCAGAGTGAGGAGAAGCAGGAAAGGGAAGAGACAGTGGGATGGCAACATGGTCAATGGATTGAACATGCTGTCCCATCTGTGGGACGGTCACGTGGTCAACAGATGGGCATGTGTCTGAAGAGGACATCTTTACAAGCAGCACCAGCAGCACCGATTGTTGGAAAAAGGGACAGCAAGAAGCCTGTAGTAGCAATGGCTTATTTTTCTGCAGGAACTCCTCCACCCACATCACAGCAACAAGTATCAGCACCTCCCATTATCACCTCTGTTCAGCCACTGGAAGAACCTGCAAGGGATAAACCCCATGCCCCCCTTCCTGTGGTACTGCCACCACCACCACTACCTGATCCCCATGAGGAGAAACCCCTGAGACTATCCACCTCTGGCTCCTCCCCAAGGCAACAGCACAAGTCCCTAGTCTGGGAATTTTTTGATTTGATCCCCATCAACAACAGTGCTGTGATGTGGAAACTGTGCCAGACAGTTGTTTGGTGTGGTAAATGGGTCAGCTACTTGGTCACTGGTGGACAGCACACCCACCTTCGAGTAAGGCACCACTGTGAGTGAGGGCAATACAAGAAGGTGGCTAAGAGGGGTGGAGGTGGTGCCACTCCTAGTAGTCCTTCTATGCCATGGGGTGGGGTGTCACAGCAAGTGACAGCGAGGTGCACAGTTGCCGGAGGAGGACAATGATAAGGGAAGTGTGACCTGCAATGGAAGTCAGGGGCTACGGCCAGGGAGAGCATTTGAGATCCCAGCTGCAGATCCTCCTTCTTCAAAATCTCGGTTAAGAGATGAAGTGGCATAACTCTGCATTGAGATGGGCGATCTCAGAAGCTAACTTGTGTCCAAGGAGACCACACTCTAGATGCTGCTGTCGAACCAGCAGTCACTGCTTGAGGGAATGGCATACTCTGTCCCACCCATGCCATAGTAATGCATAAGTCTCAGATTCTCATTTCCCCTGTTTTTCTCATGCAATTCTTGTAATTCACTTTAGTGCCCAAAAATGCACTATATGAAACTCTCGTTCCCCATTTTTTCCTCATGTTCCAGAAATATTCTTGCTACATGCCACAGCACTGTGTCAGTTAGTCTCCCACCATAGCAACAGCACTTCTAACTTGTATTTTACTTTGGTTCCAGAAGAAATGCAGTATATAGAGAATAATGTCCTGTGCAGGTGTGTTATAAGGATTTTCCACACATCCGAGGTGTGCGATAATCCATAAACCCCAAGAGCAAAGCTCGAGGGATTTATGAGATTTTCACCTGCCAAGGGTGTGTGAAAAGTCTTCATAAAACAAACCTTGCACAGGGCATTATATTTTATAATAACTGGTGCAAGGTTTGACAGTGACAAAAACTGTGAGTTAAATTTATGTGAGCAAGCGTGTCTCTGAGCAGTTGTTGTAGTCACACAAATACAGTGTGCTTTGTTTTGTGTTTCAGTGAAGAGAGAGCATGAGGAGGAAAATACCGCCATAACCCGCTATCAAGTTATTATGGAATTCGATGGGTTATTAGGGTGTTTTAGCAGGAATCAATATCCAGTTATTATAGGGGGTCACCAGTTATTATATGAAACTCTCATTTCCCATTTTTTCTCATGTCCCAGAAATATACTTGTTACATGCCACTGTGCTGTGTCAGTCTCCCACTACAGAAATAGTATGTTTAACTTGTAATTCACTTTAGTGCAGAGAAAAAATGCATCCAAATCATTAGTGGTCTACCAGACTAAACAACAAATTGAGCAATCAGACTCTGCTTGACTGGGCTCTTGTCTCCAGACCAGATAGAATAAAAGCTGCCAGCATTTTTGCAGACTCCCATAGTGACCACTCCCTGAATTACTCTATTTGGAAAAACAATGCTCCCAAACATCCACCTAGGATTCTCTTTGCTCGAGATTATTTTGAATTTTATTATTTATTTAGTATTTCATTTTTGTTGAATGGAAAAGGAGGACTAGACAATTTTTCCCAATTTTCAGCCTTGTCCGGGGAGAGGAGGATACAGATGGATACAGGACACAGAGTGTGGTGGTGGTGGGGGGGGGGGAGGAATCCTCCATTATGAAGGAGATCACTAGTGGGGTTCCACAGGGGTCGGTATTTGGCCCAGTACTCTAACATCTTTATAAGCGACATCGGGGATGGCATTCAGGGCAAGATGTGCCTAATTGCTGACAACACCAATCTCTGTGGGAGGGTGGGAACCCAGGAAGGGATGCAAGAGCTGAGAGAAGACCTAGCCAGACTGCAAAGATGGTCAGGGTTATGGCAGCTTGGGTTCAATGCCAAAAAGTTCAAAGTGATGCACATCAGGCCAAAAAACCCAAGAGCAAAGTACTACATAGGAAAAGTTCAAGTAGCAGCTTCTGAAGAGGAAAGGGACCTAGGGGTGGTAATTACTAGTGATCTGAAACAATCTACTCAATGCAAAAAGGCAGTAATGAAAGCAATCAGGGTGTTCGGATGTACTGCAAGGGGATATAGTAGTACGCAGAGCGAGGTTATTTTGCCATTGTATAGGTCACTAATAAGACCATATTTGGAATATGGAGTGAGGTACTGTCACCCGTGCCTAAAAAAGGATGTTAAATTGCTGGAGGAGGTTCAGAGGAGAGCAACTAAAATGATCAGGGGACAGCAGGACAGGTCATATGAAGAGAGGCTAGGAGCCCTAAAGATATACCTCCCTGGAAGAGAGGAGGCAAAAGGGGGATATAACAGAGACCTTCACGCACTTGAAGGGAGTAAACAAAGTAGAGTGAGGGGGTCTCTTCAGTAAGAGATAACACCACCTCGGTGCATAGCCTAAAGCTGGTGGAGGGAAGATACAAGAGAGATGTGAGAAAGCATTTCTTTACAGAAAGGGTGATGTTGGCCTGGAATGAGCTGCCAGAGGAGGTTGTGGTGGTTAAGACAGTGAGATCTCTCAAAATATCCTGGGACAAACACAGAAGGAAGTCATGGGACCAGGGAAGTGGAAGGGGAAAAGGGAGGGAAGGGGAGGGAGAGGGGAAGGGAGGACAGGGGCACTTGTGTAAAGGTAAAATGAAGACCCAGAAACAATTTGAGCACACAAGATAGATCATGTGGTCTTCTTCTGCTGCTGGCTGCTTTTGTATGTTTGTAATTGACAATAAACCAGATTAAGCTGTTGGTGGTATTTTTAGTGAATGGGGACATTTGGCCAGGACACTGGGAAAGTTCCCCTACTCTTTTTGAGAAGTGCCATGGAATCTTTAACATCCACTTGATCTACTACCAGAACAGGCAGATGGGACTTCAGTTTAATGTCTCATCCAAAGGACGGCACCTAAGGAGTGAAGCACCCTCCTCATGCTGCATTACAGTGTCAGTACTGGGATTTAACCCAAGTGCCTTATGTTGGGATAGAAACTACAGCCTTCTGATCTTCCAGCCTCAGAGGTGAGTGTGCAGCCTGCTGAGCCACTGACACTGACAATCTCCTTTCGAACCACCCTGCCAAGTGTACTCTGGGCCTCTATTAAATCACTTTCTGATATTAATGCCATCCTTGACTTCTTTATTAATAACTTCTTTTCGGCTGGCAACTTACATGCCCCATATAAGCAAATCAGGATAAAAGACCAACAGACTAAATGGCTTGATGCAGATCTCAGAAAACAGCCAAGGCTGAGAGACGAAGCATGGGGAGTATTCAAAACTACTGTCCTTATGTCTGAGTGGAATAGGTATAGGGAGGTCGGGAACAACTGTAAGGCAAACTTAAGAGAAAGTATATTAGAAATCTGCAAGACAAAAAAAGTGTCCGACCCCAAGAAGTTTTGGTCTCACATTAATGCCCTCCCAAAGGGTTAGGCCAGTTCCTCTGAATGTTATGTATTGGGTAAGGTAGTTAGAGACAGACTGACTACTGCCAATGTCTTAAAGGAAAACTGTCATAAACCCCATTTTCCTCCCAGCCTCTGCTCACCTGCCAGCTTGCAGTGAAAGAGTTTCATTCCTGTTGTAGGGCATGTCTTTTAGTTTAAAGTTTTTTTATTGAAAGTTGCAGCTCTGAGTTCAGAGAAGTGCAGTATAGGTTAGACTGCTCCGTTTTCATTGGGGTTTGCCTCTAAAGGTACAGCACAGGACTTCTGGTGCAGCTCTCAACCTAATGCGGCGTGAGATCGGAGCTCCAACCTGTCTCCCTCCTAACTTCATTAGAAAGCCACTAAACAATGTTAAAAAAAAACTATATATGGAGAGGTATTTACAGATGGCTTCAGGTAAATCAAAGAACTACCCAAATCATTTTACAGCCTTACCAACCGAAGACGATTTCTCGGATCCTGAACGGACAGAATCAGAGGCCTCAGCCATGTTCCAGATCGTAACCCTAGCAGCCGAAAAAAATAAATCAGCACGGAAGAAACAACAAAGCAAAGACTCATTGCTAAATTATAAATTGGATCGGATTATTACCGACTTACAGGATATCAAAAAAGATTTTCAGGAATTCCGCACCGACCATGAACTCCTCCGGGCTGACGTCTTGACTCCTTAAACCCAGGTCTCAGCACTCAAGCAGGCTAACACCGAGCAAGTAGCAGAGACTTCCCAGATATAATCCACCTTAACTCAGCTGCTTCAAATCACTAAAGCTTTGGGGGAGAGACAAGAAAACGCAGAGAACCACCAGAGACGCAAAAACATAAGAGTATATGGAATTCCCGAGGAAAGTAAGGGAAGGGATATGAGGGGCTTTATTGAAAAAGTGCTTAGAGTCTCTATATCACTAGAACCTGCTTTTAAACTAGAAATCGAGCCGGTTCATCGAGCTCCCGGCCCCAAGCCATCCGGGGCGGAGGCTTGATCCCGCTCAATTATAATCCATTTTCAAAGCTACTATACTAAGAAAACACTACTATAGAAGGCTTGGTCCATGGGCAAAGTTTCTTTTAATAAAAGGAGGATTTTCTATGACAATGACTATGCTCGAACCACAATGCAGCATAGGGGAGAATATATCCCCCTGTTCCCGGTTCTCCAACATTTTAAATTAAAATGTCATACACCTTATCCTTCCAAACTAGTGATACAATACCCAAATGGACAAGCAACCTATGATTCAGTAACACTGGCGATGGAAGACCTACATCAGAGGGGCTTTGAACTACCTAGAAGATTACCGGGCCGTGGGCCCACCAGAGAAACTGGGGTGATCAGAGCCCAGAGACCAGGGCTGGATTCTCAACAGGAGACACTACAGGAAATCAAAAAACTTCTGGGACAGTTTATCTCCAACATGAAGTGACTGAGCAGGGCTGCCTGGGTGAGTAGGCAGCTGGGAGTTGTTATGCTCTGCCAGGAGAGGGATAATGTATTCTTCTCACCTGCCCCAAAGCCAGGTGGGGGGGGTTCTGGTTGGGTCCTGGGGGATTAGGCCACGTGAGATGCCCCACCATGAGATCCTGAGGATATCTGCTTTTCAGACTTATCCATGAGCTTAAGTTGGATCCACTAATGAGATTATCGGCAGGCCCGCTCCTCCATGGCTAATAAAGCTGAGCACCCAGTGGGCTAGTGTTAATGCAAGCTGATTCCAGATTCAGAAATTTGAAAGGAATGAAGAACAGAGGGCTCAGTAGTTGGCCCTCTTTCTCTAGAGCTCCAAATCTGGGTTGCGGACTTAAAAACTCGGATATCTTGGACACACTCGCTGTGGTCGCTCGGCAGGCTTTCAATATTTGAGATGAGCTTTTAAACCTGGTGGGGCTGGCTGAGGGTGGAAATAAGACAGATGCTCTAATTTGGCATAGTTGTAGTTCCTCAGGATTCGGGGGAGATCCTATGGCGGCAATCTCTTGGACTCCGGCCCGGGCCTTCCTGGCCGCCGGGTGGGGGTTTGTACAGGAGACGTATCACCCTGCTCTGGAGAGTTTGTTTCCGACTGTGTCAGTATACCCAGAGGCAGGGACCTGCAGAGACACCTGGGAGTGTGCAATCCCTGAGCAGCGAACCCAGAAATAGCTGTATCGACCAGAAGGAAGACTTTTGGATTTGATCTGAATGGCATATTGAACCCAAACTTGCCCTAGAAACCAAAGGCACCCCACTGTATTTCTCTAGAATTGGGAAATGAAGGCGAGACTGGATGCCTGCGACCATCTGTTGTGGCTATAATACTTGACATAAACTGAAAGTGGGGGGAGGGCAGGGGTAACAAACTGACTGAAATTCTTATGCTACGCACCTTTATCAGTATTTTTGCTTTTGAGATGTTCTTGGTTACTTTTATTATTTTTAGCCTACCTCCTTCCGGGGAGATATATACAGGGGAACACCCGAGGGGAACTGGCAGATTTAATTTACCTTATGGTGGCTATTTGTTTCCCCGAATGCACCCCATAACGATAGGCACAAAGCCCAAATTCAATTGGCTAAACCGTCCCTGTCAGGGGGTTCTCTGTCTTCGGAAGTTCATATGTACATAGTTCTGTTTGCGGGAGGGGTTACTATAATGTTGCGGCAACATAAAAAAGGGGGGAGTGATCCAGGATTACCAATGGTTTATAGAGGTTATAAGAGATACTATAGTTAATGTTTTCTTTATAGTCAAAGGAAAATGGATGGAGATAATGCAAATACCGTGTTGGAGGCAGGAGGTCTTGGCGGAGGGGAAGGGGAACAGGAGCGAAAGATCTATACTTTAAATGTTACGGGATAAATTGGTTCTCAGAGTGATCTCCCAGAATGTGAATGGTCTGAGCAGCCCTATAAAAAGGGCCAAGATTATTTCTCATCTTAAAAGAATGCATCCCCACCTAATCCTCCTCCAGGAACCCCATCTTTCCAGTTGCAAACATCAAAAACTACTCAGAAGAGGTATGTCCCAGGTGGTAGCCAGCACATATTCTAGAGGCTGAAGGAGAGGAGCGGCTATTCTTGTTCCTAGGTCCTCCACCTTTCAGATCCAGGATTCAAGCCAGGAGGGGGAGGGAAGATTGGCTTTGGTCAGGGGATTGTGGGAGGGCCAGATGTACATGGTTGGAAGCTTATATATTCCACCAGGTTCAGACAGTGCAATACACCAGACCCTCTTTGATAAAATAATGGAATTTAAACAGGGGCTACTATTAATTGGGGGAGACTGAAACCTACTTCTAGACATCAAGAGACGGTTCGAATCCAAGGCCTATCAAAGCCACAAGGGGGCAGAAGCATGGCAGGAGATTAATCAAAGATTTAGCCCTTGTAGACACCTGGAGGCATTGTTTCCTGACATCCCGGACATATACACATTATTTGAGTGTTCACAATACTTACTCACGCATAGACTATTTCCTATTAGCAGCTGAATTTTTAGACAGAATTCATCAGGTGGATATTAAGCCTATCTATATTTCTGACCATGCTCCAATATTATTAGAACTTGACTCTGGCCAGGAAACCACCCAGAAACAGTGGAGGTGTAATAACGTGTTACTGAAGGACCCAAAGTTCAAGGATAAGGTAAAGATCTGGATCTCTCGCATTTTGCAAGAGAACATATCCCCGGATATATCTCAGGGGACATTATGGGATACCTTGAAGTCAGTCCTGAGAGGGGAGATCATTGCTTACTCGTCCTGTAAAAAAAGCAGAGAATTCAAAAATAGCAGGAGTTATAAAAAGAATTAGAAAAGCTACAGAAGTTGCATTCAAGCAGAGATAACACACTGATCCCACAGATCACCAAAATCAAGATGCAACTCCAGGAATTATTAAATCAAAAAACTGAACAGGACCCTGATGTATTTAAAACAAAAGTACTATGAGGGAGGTATTAAAGCAACTAATGTCTTGCCATTTAGGCTCCGGAAGCTACAGACTAGCTCCACCATAACTAAAATTAAGCACCCTTCCCAGTTTCAGTTCCTATACAAAACAAAGGATATATTGGAGGGATTTCGGGAATTCTACTTAAACTATATGATCAACCCCCAGAACCTGAAGAGGATAGATACAGGGCCGTTTTCAACCAAATATCGCTACCTCAAATTTCAGAGGATCAGCAAAACTGGTTAATTAGACCAATTACCTCTCAGGAAATTGACCTCACCATCTGCAATTCTAAATCAAATAAAAGCCCTGGCCCTGACAGTTATTCCATGGAATTTTATAAAACATTCAAAACACAGTTACTTCATCCTCTCACATGGTTATTTAATGGAATTCAGAAAAATGCTTCCCCCCACCAGTTGGCAATATGCCAATATATCAACACCATTAAAACTGAACAAAGATCCCTCTAATTGTGAATCATACCACCCCATTTCAGTCCTGAATCAAGACTATAAGTATTTCGCAGCAATTCTACCAAAAAGGCTCGAGAGTCTGCTTCCAGAATTAATTAATAAAGATCAAGCCAGCTTCATAATTAAACGTCAAACGGCGGATAACATTAAACGTACAGTGTTTCTCCTGGAGAAAGACCAAAGAGACCAAACCCCTACCCTATTCCTGAGCATGGATGCCCAAAAGGCATTTGATTGGGTCTCGTGGAAATTTTTAAGATACACTCTAGAAAAGTTTAATTTCCCCAGAACCTTTCTAACAACCATACATCAGCTGTACTCCTCCCCACAAGCCCTGATAAGGTGAATGGCTCCTATTATGTCCGCTTCCCTCTGGCCAGAGGTACCAGACAGGGTTGCCCCTTGCCCCCTCTTCTTTTCGCTTTATATGCCGAACCCCTTGCTCAAGCAATTAGAGAGGATCCCCATATTTCGGGGATAAGGCTCTGTGATACAATTCATAAAACTGCTTTCTTTGAGGGTGATTTGCTAATCTACTTGACAAACCCAGAAATCTCCCTCCCAAGTTTGTTTTCCCCTCCTAAGGGAATTAGAGGCCCTCTCTGGATACAAACTTAACACTAGTAAAACCGCGGTATTAACTTTTAATTACTACCCTAGTATAGAGACCCAATGATTGTTCCCCTTGAGATGGGTGACCAACAAATTTCAATATCTAGGTATTACCTTCCCTAAAGACACACAAAATCTCTATGAAGTTAATTATGTCCCCTTAAAAAAAGCTATAAGAGAGGACTTGCAGAGATGGTTCCTTCTTCCCGTCTCCCTGATCCAAAGAATAGATGCCATAAGGATGAATATCCTTCAACGACTGCTTTACCTTTTCCAGACTCTCCCCCTTGTCCTGACCAAGAAAGACTTTAAACAGTAGAATAAGATGGTTTCAGATTTCATCTAGCAAGAGAAAAGATCTCAAATTAAGTTTGGGATTCTACAGCTACCAAAATGTAGGAGGCCTTGCACTTCCAAACTTTGAAAAATATGCTCAGGAAGCGGTGGTAGCACATGTACTACAATGGCTAGATGGGGCTGCAGACCCCCACTGGAAGGATATAGAACTTGGAGACTTAAAGGATGGGGTAGAGACATTTTTATTTAGCTCGGCTATACAAAAATGAACATTAAATAATGAGATCATGTCCCAATACACCAGACAATTAATTGTAGCCTGGAGGAAAATAATTATGAACATGAATGACCGAACAACACGACTATTTCAAAAAATTATAGAGGACCCAACCTTTATCCCGGCACAGTATGACAGTACATTCAGGAGATGGAACAACCTGGAACTTGTTAGTTTTTATCAATTCTATGAAAATGGAGTCTTCTCCCAATTTCAGGGTCTGGAGAGACTTTTTAAATTGAAGAAACAGGACTTCTTTAGATTTCTATGGGTGAGGAATCACTGCAGAGACATAGCAGGTTTAATCTGGGATCCGGGGGATGTGCACCCTTTAACTGGGACCATAGTCAAAGCAATAGAGAAAGCTACCCCATAACATATAATCTCACATACCTACCAGGCCCTATCACATGGTCAGAGGGAGTTAACTAAACACTGTCAGGAGAGATGGAAGGAGGAGATAGGTATATCTAAGCAGGAGGAGGAATGGAGGGCAATATATTCAACCATACACAGGTCCACAAAATAGATGATATGGAAAGAGTTTGGTTGGAAGTGCATTGTCTGCTTCTTTAGAACACCTCAGCTAACTGGAAAACTTAATGCCCAAACTGGATCGGAGTGTTGGAGAGGCTGTGGGGAACCATTGGTGACCCATACCCACAGTTTTTGGGCATGTGACAAATTGTCCCAATACTGGGGGGAGGTGGAGGGAGCATTAAAGGAGTTATTCCATGAAGTAGTAACTCTAAAACCGAAAAATGTACTTATACTAGACATCCCATTAGAAATACAGGGGGGATAGCTCTAGACTCTTGCTAGCCACTCTTCTTCTGGCAGCGAATAAAGCGGTCATGAGGAAATGGATCTGGAGAGACTCTCCAATGGTTTGAGAATGGAAAGATATAACATACCAAATCTATAGAATGGAAATGTTAACAGCCAATATAAATCTCAGGGTTCAGAAATGTACCGCCTTCTGGTCCAGATGGTGGATATGGGTAATGGGTCACAGACCAGACCTGGTACCTTAAAAAGGGATTTTTGGGGTCCTAATAGATAGGTTATATTGAATATCATCAGGAGAACAAATGGAATGATATGTCTGTCCTGTCTTTTTCTCCTTTTGTGTTATGTCTTTGCTCCTCTGCCAGATTGCCACTCTGCTATCTTATACATAGATTACAGAGTTTTACTGAAACCTCTATTGTGAAACTATAATTAACTTATGTGTATTTCCTGGACACCCCTTTGGAAAATACCTGAATAAAGAAATATAAAAAAAAAATAAAAATAAAGGTGCAGCTCAAAGACTAGTACAAGCCACACCGTGTCTTTTTCCTTCATGAAAATGTGCCCCGCTCATCATAAACAAGTGTCCCAGTAACACAGCAGGAAGATAACTAAGCTTACAAGGTCAAGCTCAGTCTTCTGGTGTGGCAGCACTTTCCAAATGCCACTTCCAGGACAGCACACGGAACCACCATCAAGGCAACAAATGGATCAAATTTAAAATCAAAGGTTAGCTTCAAACTTGAAAAACCATAAAGGTTGTGCTAATTGAGCATTTCTGCAACCCTAGTAATTGGCAAAGAGGTTTATGACAGTTTTCCATTAACACGTTATTCGCTGATCTGGACAGATTTAAAATTCCCTCAACTGGATCCCCTCCAGACACCCCAGTTCAGAATGAAACAGTGAGCCCCACTCCAGAGTTCCCCTTTCAGTGGATTAATAGGAAAAAGGTACTGAAAAAGCAACTAAAAACTGAAGGGTCAGACGGCTTTGATAAACTAGAACCTTAAACTGCTAAAAATAGCCACTCCTGCAATTGCCTGTCCTCTCGCCATGCTCTTCAACAAGTCTCTTATATAGGAGAGAATCTCTGATAGTTGGAAGATTGCGTCTGAAGAGCCTGTACAAAACTACTACCCCATCTCCTTACATTGCTCCCATGCTAAAATTCAGGGTGTAAGCATCTCCAAGACTACCCTGAACAGCATCACCTTTTGACTGATTGGCAACATGGGTTCAGAACAATTTGTGGTACTGACCCTGCCATGGTTAGACTGACTGCTGATATCTTGGGTGCCATGGACAGGGAGTGCATGGCAGGTGTGATCTTCATTGATCTTATTCATGGCCTCTTACAAGAAAAACTTAGGAGCTTTGGTCTTGACAACTTGTCCTTCCAGTGGTTGGTTCACTATTTGACTAACAGGCCTTAGAAAGTGAAATGGAAAGGCTTGCAATCCACATTAAGACCCATAACCGACAGTGTCCTTCGAGGGGCCCATCCTGGGTCTCTCACTCTTTTCCCTATTTATAAAAGATATGCCTTGTCATTATGGGGAGGCTAGCCTTCAGCTTTATGCTGATGATGTGATAAAGCTATAGGAGCTCCGGTGATATCACCCTCATTAAACGACTTCTTGCAGAGGACTTCCTGGCACTTGAAAAATGGTTCTCCAATAAATTGGTACTCAGTGCCAACAAGACTAAAGTTATTTTGTTTGGCCCTAGACACCTGGATGAAGCCAGGCAGCACCAGCTAGACCTAGCCACATCATTGGGAACTCATACTGAGGTGGCTGAGGCAATTAAGTACCTTGGAGTATACTTGGATCAGGAAGTTACTTTCAGAACCCATGTTGAACATGTTTCAAAATCCCCCCAAATTGGATTGCTGTACCTTTCAGGGAACAGCCTATCCAGGAACTCTTAGCTGGTTTTCACCAATAGCACGTTGCTCCTTCTCATACAGTATGGTGCCCCTGTTCTCCAGTCCTTGAAGAGCATTGAACTTAATCAGCTTAATGTGCTTTATAGTAACATTAGCCATTTTGCCTCTGGTGCCCCACCTGGAATGCACCACTGTAGTGTCTTTCATTACTGAACTGGCCATCCTTGGAAGGTAGGCTCGAGTACCCTCTCCTCTGCTTTACTTACAAACTTGTAAAAGGTCCTACCACTCCCTGCCTCCAAGGCATCTTGACACCCAAACTACTTCAGAAAATTATTTATTTAGTTAATTTTTGTTGACCGGGTAAGTGCACTAGACAAGACACTGCCTATTTTTAGACATGACCCGGAAGGTTACAGAACAATAGCACAACAGCAGAACAGGCAGCAAACAGTAATAAATAATACATTACATTGAACAGAACTTTTGAGAAATACATACATGTTTTAGGAAGAAATAAATATATACATGACATTGCACGCATGATCAGAAAAAGAACTTCGGATGATTGCAGTGTAGGAGAGATCTGGGTGTGAATACATGGTTGGTAGAAACCTACTGAGGATGCTCAGGTGCTCATGTCCTCTGGCTGCTCACTATTAGAAATACCCAGGGTTAGGTCCAGTGCAGGGGAGACAGCCTTTGAAAAATCAGCTCCATCCCCATGGAACACTCTCCCAGCTTCCCTCCAAAATTGCTGCTCCCTTGGAGACTTTAAAAAAAGTGCTCAAGAAGTGTTTACTTGAGTGCAGCTTATGCTCCTGCAGTCGCTTACCTGTAGTCACTGCCTTTTCTCAGTGCCCTCAGTTTGTACTTGATGATGCTATCCCTCTGAACTGTACTGATCTATAAATATATTTTGACCCACAGCTGACAACTGTGGTACCTGTCTTGTATGTGCAGTGCACTCCACTTACAGTATAAAGGACACTATTACAACAGACAATTCTCTTTTGGTCATGCTTTGTTTACAGTTTGATTTTTGCTTGTGTACTAATCTCTTGTACCCCAGTAAATACTGAAGGCCAGATATTCAAAAGAGTTGAGCCATGCGCAATAGGGTTGCACCAGCGCAAGTCCGAATTTGCGCCATTCTGCGATATTCAGCAGGAGGCAGTTGTGCCCCCGAAATCATGCTGAGCAACAGCGCAATGATAATGAAGGCATGCGCAACCGAAGGGGGAGGAACCATGCATAAATGGTGCTGTGTGATATTCAAAGACTTGCGCAATGCGCAACAGAGGAGCAAGCGGAAGTTGCGCCATAGCGGACATGAGCCAAAATAAAAAGGAGCAAGGAAGAGGTGCAAGAACGCTACAGGGAAGCACATGAAGCAGAGGCAGAGGCACAGACAGGGCAAGTGGCAGGAACAGGGCAGGCCAGGGAAAGGTCACAGCAACAGGCAGGCACAGGGAAGGTGTGGGGAGCCACACAGCTCAGAGGCTAGCACAGGCAGGTGTACCCAGTGCAGGGGAGGTAGCAGCCAGGACAGCGGAGGAAATAAATTAACAGCTGCTGGGGTGACGCATAAGCCAGGGACATGGCCAGTGCCACCTTCCACATGGAAGCGTAATGAGGGGGGGTGAGAAGGCGGGTGGCAGGGGGACGTGGCTGTGGAAGGGCCCATCAGCGGTATGCCCCCCACAGGCAGTACCGAGCCCGCACCAGCTTTGAGCTGTACACAGATACCGAGATTGTGGGCTGGTACCACCTGAAAAAGGCAATACTGAAGCGGCTCTGTAAGCTGTGCAGTGATGTGATGCAGGCACCCACACAACGGAGCCACGCCCTGTCAGTGGAGACCAAGGTAACAGCCTGCATGTGCTTGCTCACCACGGGTACCTTTCAGAGACCAACTGGGGACACCACAGGCATAACCCAGTCGGCCATGTCATGCCACCTCACCCAATTCCTCAGCGCACTGCTGCCACATGCTGAGGAGTACATCCATTTCCCCATCACAGCGGTGGAGCGCACAGCAAACATATAGGAGTTCCACAGGGTAGCACATATGCCTGGCATGCTAGGGGCAATAGACTGCACCCATGTGGCCATACTCACACCACCTGGCCATGAGGGAGCCGCATACATGAATCGCAAAGGCCATTCCAGCATCAACTGCCAGGTGGTGTGCGATGCCAGGGGGCACATCATCAATGTCTGTGCCACGCACCCTGGGGGAGCACACGATTCATTCATCTGGCACCAGTTGGCACTGTGCCACAGATTTGAAAGTGGGGATATCCCCACTTGACACCTAGTGAGTGAGTATGCAAACCAAATGGACAAATCTAGGGCCTGGGGGGGTCATGGCCAGAGGTGCCATGGGTAGTGGCCTACATGGCTTGGGGCAGGGCGATGCTGATCACCAAACTAACCTCCACCCTCTACACACAGGTGACAGTGGATACCCACTCCGTCCCTGGCTGCTTACACCCTACCAGCGGCCCACGACCCCATCGCAGCAACGCTACAATGAGGCACATGCCAGCACAAGCAATGTCATCGAGCGGGTGTTCGGAATGCTGAAGGCACGTTTCCATTGCCTGGACACCTCTGGTGGTGCCTTACAGTACAGCCCCTCAAAGGCCTGTTGGATATTTCTGTCCTGTTGCGTCCTGCACAACATGGCCAACAAATGTGGGATAGCCGTACTGGTCAAAGAGGGGGACAGCAATGGGGACAATGAGAACGCTGGTGAAGATGGTGATGGGCAGCCCCCCCTTGGCCGACGGGACCCCCAGCTGATCCAGCTAGCACATCTGCACTGGGACACCATCACAGAGGAGCACTTCAGCCAACCCAGGTAAGTCATGGGGCCATGTGCAACCACCAGTGGCTAAGGCACAACCAACAAACACGCATGGACACACACCAGGGGTGCATGCCATCAAGGGAAGTGGCAGGGCACAGAAGCACACACACAACCAGGGATGGGTGAGGATTAACATGCCACATGGATGGACACACACACACACACACACACCACACACACAATGCACCAAATGTGCACAGAGGGCAGGAGGCACACTGACCCAGAATGCCAACCCTAGCAACACACATGTCCACAGGCCACCCCACCCACTGCCTGTCCATGTGCATGTGTCAGATGCTGGGCACCATTACACTTTGGTGTAGAGCGCAATGCAGGCATCATCATGCACACATCACTGTGGACAGCAGCTGGGAGGGTGTGCAGGTGGACTATGTGTCCGCGTGCAGGGCCGGGTACCCAACTGTGCACTGCCCACTGAAACACACAATGCACACAGGGCAGCACCAGACAGTAGCCACACTGGGAGACAGGTCAGTCTCGAGACACAGTCCCACGGCTGCCACGGATGCGTGGGCGGCCCCGCCGAGACCTGCCAGCACTGGCAGCCTGACCACTGGCCTCATGGGGTGGCACCGATGGTCCCCAAGGGGTTCCACTGCATGAACACAACCATGCCTGTGCAGGGGTCTGCAGCACACCGAATATGCCTGCACCAGGAGTGCTTGGGATGCCCACAGCTGAACCCGGCATCAACAGGGTGGGAGTCGCACAACGCCGGGAATGGGGGGGTGGAGAGCACACTGCGTGGTGTCCACGATGCATGGGCACCTGACTGTGTGCCCATTGTGGCCATGACAGCAATGAACGCCTGTGCATGCCTGTCAGTGGCAGTGGTCACATCCTCCCGCAAACGGCCCATCCGTGCTAGGATCCGTTCGGTGTCCCTGCTGCGATGCTCCTCTGCCCACTCCAGAGCCACACACAGTGCTTCCATGGACATTGCAAGCTGCATCTGCTGCTGGACTGATGCTCACTGTAGGTGGGTGTGCTCGTCCAAGAGGTCATCAGCCTCCTTGGCATCCTGTTCCTCATGGTGTGCAAGGGCCTGATGTTCAGCACCCCTTGAGGGTGGGTGCTGCACACCAGGACAAGGTATGGGCATGTCCACAGGCGGCGTACAGATGCCGCCATTGAACCCTGTACCCCCAGGCCAGGTGGGTGACTGCTGATGCTGCCCCTCTGGCTGCCATACCCCAGGGCTCAGTGGTGCCTCCGCAGTGGCCGCAACAGTCCCACTGTTCTGAACAGACACCAGTGCTGCCCCACTGGTGCTGCCAGGCACAGCCTGGGACTGTGCTGACATGCAGGCCCCCATGGCAGCACCAGCCACAGGCATGGGCACAAATTTCCCTGCTGTGTGTTCATCCTGTGGCACACACGTGTCACTGCCCATGATGGTCGTGTCATCATCACTGGTGCTGGACTCTGCCCCGGCCACAGCCACAGCATGCTGGCATCCATGGATGCCAGCATGCTGGGACACAGACAGGGCTTCCTTCACACCTGTCTCAATGACATCAGTGTGGACAGACAGGCGGCCCCACTGTCGTACAGACCCACACATACCTGTGTAGGTGGATGGTCCCACCTCCGACTCCGTCCAACTGTTCACAGTGGACAGGCCCACCACTGCTGACCCATGCAGATGCTCAGGACCTGTAAGGGAAAGCAAAGTCACATTACTGCATGTGACCTACCCCGCCATCCCGACAGACCATGACTTACCATGCAGAGATGGGCCACCACCCGTCTGGAAGCCACCGCCCAGAACTCCCTCTATGGCACTTTGGTGCATGCTTGCAGCAAGCCTGTCCTCCGCTGGGGTGAGCTGTACCACCTCCGTCTGTCCCCCACCTGTTGCAGCACAAGCCGCCCTGATGGTAGCCACCTTCTCCTTTACCCTCCTCCTGTCTGTACCCATCTTCTTCTTACATTCCTGCATGGAGCACTGGTGGCTGCCATGCAGGTTCATGTCACGGGCCACCTCCTCCCATGCAGCAGCATGGACCTGAGTGGTGCCCCACTGTCCACTGAGCAGTGGCTCCTGAGCCAGGTAGGCCTTGAAAAGGGCCTTGGTTTCAGCCTTAGTAAAATTCGGCCTCCTCCTCCTCCTCCTCCCACCACTGTTGTCCTCCTCTCCAAGAATGTGCTTGGTCATTATGTAGCCTGTAAGAATGGCAGTTGTTACCTGTGACTGTGCAGTCCCATGCATGTCCCTGAATCCACAGTCCACACTCCCACACAGCATGCAACTCACCAATAAGCTGCAGTAACTGACTATGGCCACTGCAGCACATTGTCACACCTTTATAGTGCAATCCATGCAAATGAGGCGAGGAGCAACTTTAATTAGATGCAAATTGCAGTGCTGTGCCATTGAATGGCTGATTGGATGATTTGCATATGACGGCTGAATATCACGCTGTTGCGCTTTGTGCAATTGTGTTGAACGTGCTGAGCCAATGACGCAGTTCTGTGGCATGCGTAGTACACCTCACTGCGCATGCCCAGGTTGCTGACACAGGCATCTGCTGTGCTGATGACGTGCTGTGCGTGGTAGGCAATGCAGAGCACAGCCACCATTGTGCCAGTGGCGCTATAGCAAGGTCACTACATGGCGCTGTGGCAATGGGCCTTCATAGACACAATGGCCCAACTGCTCGATAGTCCGCTGTGGTGCTGGCACACAGGCAGCCAATCGTGCTACACGCATTGTCGTCTGATGGCGCTGTACGTGGCCTTGCGCCAGGGACCCTTGACCCTATGCCCGACCTTTGCCCCTTGGCACCATGCGTCAGGCATAGGTGCACCTCTATCTCACTGTTCGGTAACAGCATGATAGGGAATGGCAGCGCTGTACCGCGCAGCGTCTGCACGTGGGGTACCGCGCTGCAGAGCGCCATATTGCCTACTATAGCAAACGCAATGGCACAGAGAAGGACTGCTCCATGGTCTGCCATTGAATTGGCAAATCTGGTGGCCACAGTAGAGCCACACCATGGGCCTCTCTTTGAGGAGGCCCCCCTGGATAGGGCAAGATCCCAGGCATGGCAAGAGGTGCTACAGCTCTTGATGCAGTGACAGGCAGGGGCAGGACAGCAGAGCAGTGCAGGCACCGATATGGTGACCTGCAGAAGAGGGAGCCGGAGCTACTGGCCAGACTAAGGTCACGTGCCAGGAGGGGCATGGTACCACATCCAGGTAGGGCCTCTGTCAACACACTGTTATCGTCCATATTAGTCACATTGTTGTTTGTGTCCAGCACATAGGGGAGGGACCGTATAGGGTTGGCCGTGGCGGTGTTCACAGGGTGTGGGGTGGGTGGGTCTGGCTGTGTGGGGGGCACACTCCTTGGGGCAGGGAGACTTTGCTTTGGGACTGCACTGATGTTCTTCTCTCCTTTTTGTTCCCACAGGCCCGGACGAAGTGCGCCGCCTGTGTGCGGAGTGGAGGGTGGTGGAAGCCACAGCCAGGCTGGCCGAGGGTCAACAATGGCCACCCGACCAGCCTGATGAGGGTGAGTGACAGACATCCATGATTAATATTACATGCTGTGTGGCAAGGTGGGCAGTGGGGCATGGCCACCATTCATTTGACATCACTGCCATGCACGCCACTGGTTACAGTCAACACTGTCCAGTGGCAATGCATGTCTGGGTGTGCATCACTGGTGGTGCATGCGTGCACCGGGTGCATAGCTGTGCCACTGCTTTTGCACCACATAGCCATGTCACTAGATGGCCACGGTGGTGCTGTGCGTGACTTGGCTGGTGGGTCTGTGCAGCGTTCCACATGGCTGTGTGCGCCTGAGTGGGCAGGTCCTGTGGACGTGATCACTGCAGCTCATCACACACCCATCACAGTGGTATGTCCCATGGCCATATGCTATGCACAGTGGGCGGGCTGTATGGGGTTGTGCATTCACACCTGTCGACTGTGCTCCTCTGTCCTAGGTGCGAGACATCTGACGGAGATTAGAGACACCCTGCAGGAACTCCTTGCCCTGGCACAGGAGACAGTGACCATCCTTAGATGGCTTGATGAATCGGGGGTCCTACAGAGGCGCAGAGTGAGGGGGAGCCAGAGCCTGGACCAGTATGGATGACAATAGTCCCTTGATCCCTGACCTCCCATCCCCCCTGGACCCACCCTCACACCCCTCTTATCCCATTCCAGTTGTCCATCCCTTCCCCCTGCCCACCCCCACCTTTTTTGTGTCCCCCAAAACACTGTATATAGTTCTTGTTCTTGTAAATAGTTTTATAACTTTTCTATGAATACCGTGGTGGTCTGTGATTTGCAGCAGGCTATAGGTGCTCAGCTGCAGTGGTGTGCATGGCATCAGGGGTGGTGCAGTTATGGGTGTGTATGTGTGTCCATGTGGAGGTGTCTATGGTGTGGGGGTAGATATCAGTCAGTGTCTGTGTTGTGTGTGTTGTTCCCCGTGCACTGGATGACTGTGTGCAGTGGTCCATGGCACGTGCTCTGTGTCCATGGTGCACCCATCGGTCCATCCATGGCCTGTGCAGCCAATACACATGCCTGTCTGTGACCTGCATGATCTGCTGGCATGTCAGTGGTGGCATTCCCTGCGGGGCGTACACTGTACCCGTTGCTTTGCTGGGTTGCCCATGTCACTGGTGTGGTGCATGCCTGGCTCAGGTGTCACTGTGGGAAACATGGTCATTGTCCCACCTCCATGCTGTGGCTTGTGTGTGTTGCAGGGGATGTGCCCCACTGTCTGTGGCTTGTGATCCGGATGACACATGGTGGGGTATTGGTCCATGGTGCCTGCGCAGGGTGGTTGGCACTCCAGTGCCATGGTGGACTGCAGGTTGTGTGTACACGGCTTACATGGGCCCACAATGGGGGCTTGGTTGCCCCACCACTGCGTCCCTGTGTTGTTGTGCCCTTGGGTATGGGTGGGTGTCTGTCCAGACCCTGTGTGGCATCTGGTGTGGTGCATGCTTCCACGCACCACTGTGGGTGTCTGTGCTGGCTGTTGTGGCCAGTGGTGGGCCGGGGTGTGTTACTGGAATACTGTGTGGAGTGCTGTGCCACTAGGGGAGGTGTCAACTACATGACCATCCAATATGGGGTCACTCTTCTGCCAACGCATGGTCGGTCTCTCAGCAGTACCTCTAGGGACTGTGCATGGTGGCACTTTGTCTGCCGTTGTTGCATTGCCGTGTGCTGCAGCCTGCTGATGGGTGCTCATGGTGGGGCTGGCTTGCATGGTTCTGTGGTGCACAGGGTTGCATTGACACTGTGGGGGTGGTGGCATGCATGGGGATTCCTGCAGTGGTGGTCACTGCTCATGGGGGTTCTGGGGGTCATGGTGCAGGGTGTGCTGTGCACTGGGGGATGGTGTGGCACAGGGTGGTCTGCCCTCCTTGTGTGCCAGTCACGGCTTGCGGTGGTGTGATGGGGCACCATGGCCAGGCTGTGGGTTGGTTGCTTGTCTCCATGGACCAGTGGTTATTCCAGCCCTCCCTGTTTGTGCAGTGCTTGGGGTGTGGGGGGGCAATGTCTGTTCTGCTGTGTGTTCCTGTGCCCATCTGTGGCATGGGTGGCAGGCCCCTACCTCCCTGATTGTGCTGTTACATTGCTCTGCAGCTGGGGGGCTCCCTGCTTGCACTATGGCGCCTCTGGACTGCTCAGCTGAACATCCCTTGTTGCACCATAGTGCATCATATCTGCTCAGCTTCCCCTCCCTAGTTGCGCAATGGTGCAGGTTGTGTGATTTTCAGACGTTGGCTGCAGGTGCAATTTGGCCTGCTCCTTTTTTGAATATCGCATCTGTTGCGCATGGGCACAATAGACTTGTGCTTGCTCCTGCTATTACGCACTTTATGAGTGCAGTTTGAATATCTGGGCCTGAGTATACATATTCATAGGTTCATAGGTAAATACAAGCTAGGTAGGCAATTATGCCTATTGTAAGCTCGCCACCATTTTTCATTGGTGGAAGAGGAATTTTTTGTTATTCAAATATACATCTAGACATGGGTTCAGTTAAATCCCTTTTTGGAGTATTTGACTTCCAAAAATATGACAAAAACTTCCACAATATAATGGGAAGAAGTCACTGACTTCCATATGTAAAACAAAAAATTAGATGAATTCTAAAATTGTAGGCATGGAAATCAGAAATGATAGATTTTTCTGAATAAAGTTGTATTCTACCACTAATCTATTGTATTAACATCCATAAATTGGTCCTTACTAGAATACTTAACTTCCACAAGTGGGTTTCTGGAAGTATTTTGACTTCTGAACAATTGGAATGACTCCTGGATTTTGACTCATGGAAGTTTTAGACTTCCACTTAAAATAAATTAACTGAACCCCTGCATCTAGATTGTTTTTTAAGGTGTCCATTGTTTTGCTATCAATGACACTCTTCGGTAGACTGTTCCATAACTTTATTACCCTTTGTGAGAACCAGTTATTTCTTTTATTAGTTTTGTTTACAGTACCCATTAGTTTTTTATCATGTGACCTAGTGCTGGCTTTAGATGAATTGCTTAACAGTCCAATTGTTTCAAATAGTGCTTCATCGTTTACGGCTTTGTAAACTGTACACAAATCACCCCTCATTCTCCTGTACTGCATTGAGTAAAGACCTAGTTTTTTTAGTCTGGTACTATAATAAACAATTTGCATAGTTTTAATTGCTTTTGTGGCTTTATGCTGAATTTTTTTCTATTTGTTTATTACCACTAATGAGTTGTGGTGCACATGTTACAGAGCAATATTCCAGGTGTGGTCTGACAAGGCCTGAGAAAAGAGGAACAATTACTTTTTCATTCCTGCTCTTAATATTTTTTAGGATGCATCCCAGTATTTGTTTCCTTTTTTTGCAGTGTTTGTTGTGTGAGTGTCAAAAGCTAGGTTTTTAGAAAATGTTACCCCACATCTTTTTCATTTTCGTAATTTGTAAATTAATATTGTTCAACTTATAAGAGTAGCATAGATTATTTTTTCCCAGATGCATTACCTTGCACTTATGTATACTAAATGATAATTCATTTACTATTGACCATTTCTCAAGATGAGTAAGTTTTTTTGTATTTGAACTGCAGACTCTATACCAGTAACAATGCCTCCCAGTTTGCAATCGTCGGCGTAATTGGCCATCCAGCAATGGTTGTTTAAGGGGAGCATGGCAGAAAGCAATATATTAAAAAGAAATTGTCCTAAGATGGAGCCATGAGGGACGCTGCTAGTAACAGAGCCCCATGGAGATAGATAACCTTTTAGTGATACTCGTGTGTGGTTGAAAAACCATGATTTGATCCAGCTTGTAATTTGAGGATGTAATTCTATTGTTTCTAATAGACTGATAAGGATTTTATGAGACATCGAGTCAAAGGCTTTCAAGAAATCCAAGAATATAACATCAACAGATAGGCCCTTGTCCAAAGCATCGCTCAAAAAAATTCAAAAGATGTGTTTGACATGACCTGCCTTTGACAAAACCATGCTGTGTTATATCTATAAAACCTATGTTTTTAAGATGTTCTTCTATTCTATCTTTTAATAATCTTTTCCAAAAGTTTGCAAAATGCAGCTGAGAGGCTTATTGGTCTATAGTTCAGTACTGAATTTCTGCTACCATTTTTATGTGATGGAGTCACTGTGGCTCGTCTCTATATAGGTAAGATTGACCCTGTACTAAGAGAGGCATTGAATAAGATGACCAAGGGGCCCACTATATTCCATGCAGTTTTTTTTAATAAAAATTGGGTGAATTCAATCAGGACCCGCTGATCCACTAGGTTTTAGTGTTTTAATAGCATCCATAACATCATCTTCACTAATAGGATTTATAGTGTTTTTTAGCTCAATGTTTGATGTTTGAAATTGAGCCTTAGGACTAAACATACTAATGAAATATCTGTTAAATTATGTGGCCATATCTACTTCATCAGTAACAATTCCTGATGCCATGTTTAGGAGACCTATAGTAGGATTGGATTTTTTTATAGACCCGATGTAATTGTTAAAACTTTTTTTATTGTCATTTGTTGAAAGTGCTATTTTTTCTTCAAAGTTTTTTTTATCGCCTTCCTAATTAAGCTCTTGGTTTTGTTAACTGATATTTTATATTTCAACCAATTATTCGGTATTGGGTGTTTTTTATATTTTCTATATAGTCTTTGTTTCCTGTTCATGTTACGTTTTATTCTTTTGTTCCACCAAAGGGGAATTCTTTAATTCTTACTAAATTTCTTTCTTAATGGAACCCAATAGTCAAAACAGTGCTGTATCTTGCTATCAAACATAAGCCAGATATTATTTAGAGATTTATCTTTTGTCATTTTTCCAATCCCAATCTGTCACAAATTTATTTATTGATATGTATTCAGCTGCATAGACATTTTTTATTGTTGTACAACCATGTGTGGGAGTGTTTTGTTTAATATTAACTACAGCTAATACCATATTATGATCACTATTTGATAATGGGTGAAGAACTTCAACTTTAACTATGTCCTCCTGAAGATTTGTTAAAAAGAGATCCAGAATATTATTTCCTCTAATAGGTGTTTTGACATATTGGCCCATATTGTCATCGATCATTATGCCCATAAATCTACTTTCTAATGCAGACTAACATTTGCCCGATTTCCAATTGATGTTGGTGTAATTAAAATCACCTAGAAGGATATAATCTTGATCAAGTCCCATTTCTTTTAATTTATTCAGGAATGCATCATTTTCTTGACTTGATAGGTTAGGTGCTCTATAGCCGAGACCTATAGTAATGCTATAATTGCTAGTGACAATGATTTTTGTCCATAATAATTCAGATGAATATTCATTGTCTGATCCATTATCAATTATAATACTTTTACAGATGTTTGATATGTACAGGGCGATACTGCCTCCTCTAGAACCACTACAATTTTTTTAAATTTTTGTACAGCCAGATATCTCTGTACCCCAGTCTGAAGCTTTAAACCACATTTCAGTTATACCACATATATCTATGTCATTGTTTACAATATAATTCTTTAGCCCATCTATTTTATTTAAAAGACTACATGCATTAACCAGTAATATATTTAGTTTTGTCTTGTGTTGTTTTTTAGTGTTTTTAACTGTGAGTATGGCATTGACTTCATTTGCATTAGTGTTAATAGATTTCGGGTTTAGTGGTATCCATTCTCCCCTGATGCTCAGTTTAAATGGTTTTGAATATATGCAACTATGTTTTTACCCAAAATGCTGTTTCCTTTCCTGCTAAGATGAAGACTGTCCCATGAGAAGAGTTTGTATCTACCTTGGAACTCTTCCCAATGTGTTATGCAATCAATGTGCTGTTTTATGCACCAATTTCACAACCAGTTGTTAAATTGTTTAATTTTGAGTTCTGTATAGTAAGAAGCTTTTGGCATTGGCAAAATCTCAGAAAAAGTAAACTTGCAATCCATGTGAATCAGTTTATTTGCCATGGCTACAAAATCCTGTTTTATTTTAGCTAAAGGATGTCTTAAAATGTAGTTCGCTCCAGCGTGATTGATGACTAGAGAATTAATGGGACTAATTATGATATTCTCTACCATGAATGTTATGTCTGAGATTTTTGCACTTCCAAAAGAAGATAGTGTATGAAACTCCTTATCGTCTTACATATTTGTCTGGCTAAATGCTTCACTATAGAGTCACCCAAGACGTATATTGATTTGTGACAGTCATCAATCTGAAAATCTATTAAGTTAACTTCTTCTGATGTAGTTATGTCTGTTCCTGACACCTGCTGAGCACATACCAGAAGGTCATTGGAAGCAAGGATTGGAGTGTTAATACTTGGAACTGTTGTTTTAAAATATGTGATGCCCATACGACTACCTATTTGCAACCCCTTATTTTGTGTATTGAGTATTATTTCTGGCTGCAAGGGTGGCATAACCCTAGCTTGACAGTCACTTACAGCTTGATCTGTGGCAGCAGATATTAATATATTATGACAAACTGGCAGAGAATTCAAAGGTACAATAACGCTATCTTTATATCTACTCAAACCTTTGTTTGGAGAGGCTGATGGTATTACTGGCTATAATGGTTGTGTATCATTAGTAGAAATATTAGTATCTGTATCACTATTACAGCTATTGAATATATCAAAGTGTTTTTTGAGGGGTATTGTAAAAGTGCCAGCCTTGCAGCCTCTTTTGGAAGCTTTTGCACTTTGAACTAGAAACCAGTCCTCATCACTGTTTATGCTGACCTCCATATTACTACCACTTTTTTTGTTAGGTCTCTGACTTGAATCATATTTTAAACCTGCTTGCAATTGCAGTAAGTCAGATGTAGACACTGGTTCTTTGTTTATAATAACAGATTCAGACCTAGATAAACATGAGTCACTTAATATTTCACTCCCTAACTTGTCAGTGGTAATACTGACATTCATCCTTGCAGCCATGTCATGCTGACTGGATTCAAGTCTAATTAACCAGCTGCCAAATGTGGCTATCTCCAGCTCCATTCCTTCATTTCTGTGGCATTTAATACATCTGAATACTTCTTTCAAGCCCAACTCACTAGCAGTTAAGTCATACATATTACAAGTTATGCATTTGATTCCCTGATCCCATCCTCAGTCATAATATAAGCTGACATTATATTTTTCATTTTTTTTTTTCATAAACTAGGAGTTTAAAATGCCAACTGAGGGTAATTACTTACATATGATTTATATGATTTCTTTCTTTGCGATATTTGGGTTAACTCTGGTTTTGCTGACACCATGCAGAAAACATGCAAAACACACACAGACATGTATGTCTTTGCGCGCGTCGTCGTGCGCGACGACGCACGCTCGCCCTGCACGGGCTTGCCCTACTCACCGCAGGGCAAGTTTAAATACCTGCAGTAACCAGGAAGTGGTGTCAAGGGTCACAGACAGCTCCGTATTACGAAACTCCCCAAAATAGTACCTTTTAGTTTAAAATGCAACACATAGGTTACTAAACTTAAAAATATAGCACTAAAAAGGGTTTGCTACACAAATACAGCAATTTCAGTGATATGTAGTTCCTGGGCACACCAATAAAGAACTACAAATCCTCTTCCTAGTTCCTTATTGAAACATAGGGCTCCAAAGACTCATGATAGTGAGCAGTACCTCTGCAATTAATTGTTTAATTCAAAGTTACACGTAAGTTCCATCAAGCACATGCACACTGTTTCTACAGCCAGCTACACAGCTAGTGACTTGCAGAAATGGTAGTATTGTCAGTATATGACCTTGTATATTTATGCAGTGTACCTGTGCATTCACTGACTGTTTAATTCTGATGTGTATATAGGTAATGAATTCTGGGCTGCCCCTGAAAAAGGGACATTTTGTCCCAGTGGGCTGACCCGGTTTACAAAATTCTATAAATAAATAAATATGAAAATCTAATTTCCCATTTTTTCTCATGTTCCAGAAATGTATTGCTACACGTTGCTGCACTGTGTCAGTCAATCTCCTACCACAGCAACAGCACCTCTAACTTGTAATTCACTTTGGTGTCCAGAAGAAATGCATTATATGAAACTCTCATTTCCCATTTTGTCTCATGTCTCAGAAATACACTTGCTACACTACATTGTGTCAGTCATCCTCTCACCACAGCATTTTGTGCAAGTCACAAAAAATACTTTATGATGCTGCTACAGTATATGCTGCCAGGAACACTGCTGTGACATGCAAACGATGCCAGATAGTTGTTTAAATGGTAAATGGGGCAGACACTTGGGCATTGGTGGGCAGCACACCCACCTTACAGTAAGGCACTACTGTGAGTGGGAGGAATACAAGAGGTCAGCTGAAAGGGATGGAGGTGGCAGCACTGCTAGTGGTACTTCTGTGCCACTGGGAGGGGGGCACAGCAAGCGATGGCAAGGTGCACAGTTGCCGGAAGGGGGCAGAGATTTTGGAAGTGGGACCAGCAGATGGACTGGGGGGCTACGGCCATGAAAAGAACATGAGACCCTAGTTGCAGATCCTTCTCACTCTCAGTTAAAATATGAAGTAGCACAACTAGGCAATGGGTTGGGGATCTCTGATGCTGAGGTGTATTCAGAGAGGCCACACACCAGATGCTGCTCTCAAACCAGCAGACTCTCCTTGAGGGAAAGGCAGAAGTCTATGGTGGGAGTGCACCCTTTGTCACACCTAGGCCATAGCAATGGTGCACACTATATGAAATTCTCATCTGCCATATTTCTTCAAGTCCCAGAAATGATATATGCTATATGCTGCTGCGCTGTGTCAGTCCCCAACCACAGCACCACTCTTTCAGCACTTCAGTGGACAAAAATGCATGACAGTATGAGAAGAGACCTGTGAAGGCCAGAATGAAATTATTTAGACTGTAGTCCACTCCCTGTTGTGTTGTGTTGCACCTGTGAAAGCAATATTTAAAAAAAAGTGTAAGAAAAAAACACATTTTTGGAAATTGTACTTACCTTTACACTGATGATGGCTATGGCATGTATTGGCACAATGGTGCCCCAGGGGCGAGGAGGTGGAGGCAACTTTCTGGCTGCCAAGGATGAGGCCACAGAAGAGAAGACCTGTAAACACAAGAATGAAATTATTTAGAGTCTAGCCCACTCACAGTCTTTTGTATCAGTAAAAGGAAACCAGAAATAGAAAAGTAAAAGACTTACTGTCACATTAGTGATGATGGGCATGATGTGTAATGGCACAAGAATGCCCCAGAGGTTGAGGATGAGTAGGCACCTTGGTGGCTGGAGGAGGCAGCAGGACAACAGAAGCAGGGTGACACAGTAGTCAGTGTATACAGCATTTCCACTAGGTTAAGGGTCTGGGTTTTTCTGCATGAGGAAGAAGAGGAGGCCCATGTTGTTCCTTGTTGAGGAGGACTGGAGGAGGAGAGAGTGTGGAGCATCATTAGTGGTGCAGGTATGGCAGCTGGTTCATATTAGGCTGGTATCTAGCTTTTCCGCTGGGTTAAGAGTCCAGGTTTTTCCTGAGGCATGCATGAGATGAAGGAGGAGGAGGCCCATGTTGTTCCCAGGTGAGGTGGACTGGAGGAGGTGAGTGTTTAGTTACATTTTCCTCCTTCTTTCTGTGACCTCCAAATTAATCAATCTACTGCTCCTCATCCCCCACAATGAATATTCCATCTGCATCCTCTACATCAGATTTTTCACCACATGGGAACTCTGAATTCATTAAGTTCACATCTCCCCGTCTCTCTCTGTGGTGGGTGACTACCCTTCCCCTGCTTCATCCTTGTATGTCAGTGATGTCCACAGCGATGCACTTTTATATGGAGGTATATCTGCACTATTCATTTTAATGAATGTCAACACAGTGACATTTTTTGGTGATAGGTTTGTACATCGGTCTGTGATGACTGCCCCGATGAACTGAACACATGTTCAGAACTAGCAGGAGATAGTGGGCAGCTTAAATATTTAAATGCCACATCTGCCATGACAGGCCACTCTTTAGCACTTTTGTTCTAATACAGCAGGGGTTCATCATCCTCTCCAGGTGTTTGGGGTCTGCTGTATATGCCTCAACAGATCTGGCTGCTGCTTTTAATCTGGCATCCTCTAGTGTTCCTCCTTCTCCTCCTCACAATCTGCAATGCCAACCTGTGCAAGAACTGCCCACAGAGGATTTGATTTTGGAGGTGTTTTTTCTGGTTATCTTCGTGGCAAATGTTGAAGCTGCATCTCCACATTTCTCACTTTTCTTGCTGACTGTTGGTGAGGGTGACACAATGCGTCTCATTTAAATATGCTGCTTTTTTTCCAGCATTTGCAAACCTTGTGCATGACTGATCAGCAGTCTTTGCAGATGCCCAACGTTCTGACTACCACCATCAGTTATGGCTAAAGGCCCCCATTTGTACCGTGGATACAGCATTGTTGCAGTACTAAAATCCACAGCTGTCAGGATAACATTCAGGTATCTATTATGATCCAATACATTAAGCGTGTATTTAGACAATTCACAGCTTACAGAGTCGCCTGTTGTCTCAGATTGCTCTTGCACTTTACAAATTGTATGTCTCAACACCCGGAGCAGTAGGATGGCCTGACTAATACAGGGAGAGTCTCTACTCACTGCCTGTGTGGCATGATCAAAAGGGCTCAAGATAAAAATTAACCCATCCATAAACCTCCACTTTTCTGTTGTCAGAGACATAGAAGCTCTTGAACTGTCACAGCTTGTATGAGGCAGCATATACTCTGATAAAACCTTCTACTGTTCATACATCTGCTCCAGCATATACTGGATCAAATTCCATCTCGTGACAACTTCCTGCTTTAAACAGAGCTGAGGCAGGCAATTTTTTAATTGCAGTACACATGACTGGTCCCTGACCTTTCCAGACCGCACAAAAAGGCCACAAATGTGGAGACACAGGGCGAGCACACTTTTAGTGTCCCATTGTGACAAGAACTCTTGCACAACCAGGTTTAGACAGTGAGCAGAATAGGGCACACTAACAAAACTCCCATCACTAATAGCCTTGACAATGTTTGCACCATTTAGTGTATGAGCCAAAAGGGGTCATTGGTACCACTCTGGGGAGACAAATGCTCACATGAGTTTTTGACAGCTTTATATCCCCTAGATAGCAAAGTTATGTGATAGCATTGTGGATTGAGTAGCTTTATGTGTTTTCTCACACCAAATGTGTACCCACCCCCAGAGAGATTCGCCAAGCACCAAAAGTTAGTATTTAAGCAAATGCCAACTAAAAATGGTATTTAAAACAACATTTAATCACAAAAACACATTTGTGATTACTTCTCCATGCTGGATATGGCACATACTATAAAACTGGACTATAAAACTAACCTATATAATAGAAACAATATTGTTTTGGTGACGGGAATGAGGTAATTAAGTACTTTAATCAGTAATGTTACTATTTTTGAACACTGTTACAAACTTGGATTTTATAAACAATTAAAACATGGGTAACATTTTTAATTGGATCCATTTACACTCAAATAGTATTTTTGGTGTTTTATTGTTTCTTATCATGCTAAATGGCCCTGGCTGGGGGATATAATGGAGACCTAAAATGAACATGTATATAATTTTGAGAAAACGAACTGCAAAATGATGAACATAACAGATAATTGTTTTCCAAGAGTTCACACATTTTCACATGAATCATGTATATATTTAGTAATCGTAGTCATCACCATAGGGATCATCTTCTGCATTTACTTGTGATTCACAGTCTTCAGCGCATGCTTGATTGGCACAGTCTCTCAGTCTGCACATGTCCGTGCACTTTAGGCCGTTCCCTAAGCAAATGCAAGACGGCAGCTTGCAGGAGCAGCTATATGTGCACGAAAGGAGATCCAATACAGCCTCTGGTGCTGGGGCACCATCCATGCAGTTAATGAGGAGATACCTTTGACCTTCGTGGCTTTCCAGTTTCCATCCCTTTCCCATTGGATTAGGAGTTCCAGGTTCGTTTTGAAGACTCCTTTTCCAGATTGCAGCTTGGTAATTGCTCTGAGGGAGTGCTTTTGGAGACAGTCTTTGCATGGTGGTAACTGGAGTGATTCAAGTTCTCCTTTTCTCCAACCAAACAGATTGTATCTCAGCTCATCAATTTCAGTTGTTCCGGGTTTGGCTGCATACAAGAAGCAAACACATTTCTCCAACTTAACCTGAAGTTATGGAGTTACGTTCTAGTCGTCTTCAAGTTCTACTAAAGCTTCCCTGGCATCATTGTTTGTTTTGAGAATCTGAAGTGCATGCAGCTTGCCTTTCCCAGCAAAAGCACTTACTGTATCGCAGCCAGTGTATGCGTACATCACTATAAGTGCCTTGCAAACATCGGATCCAATGGCCATAACTACTTTATCACTATCAACCAAACATGTGATGGTTACAGAGAAGCAATGATGTGATCTCTGAATGCGATGCATAGGATGAAAACATTCATGTCCTCTGAGCTGATCACCACTGATGAATAGCCTTCTTCTGCAGCATGAGCAGCGTGGAGTAGTAGGCGTCCATCTGCCTCCTCACGTTGGCTCAATAGGGCAGGTACCTCTTCACTGCCCTTGTCAGCTATCTTCCAGTACTTTTCAAGATGAGTTACAAAAAGACTCTTTCCCATCAGCTTACCTGTGTATGTTGCCTTCTGCCACTCACTTAACAGGAACTTGATTAGATTGCTTTTATTGTTTACTTGTTTTAGGAATAGCCTCCACTGTCTGACAATTTGTGTCTCTGTGATGTTCATCTTTTGTAACCCTTGTTCTTCTCCCCTCTGTGTTCTTTCAATGTTCTTAATCAACCTCTCTTGGTAGATATCAAATACAATGTCAATTCTGGTATTCTATGATCCTTCTTTGAGAACCATGGAATGAATGTAGGCTGCAATATCTACAAATGTAGCTTGGTCATTTCTCACCTTTTGTACAAGGCTCATTCCATCAATCACCGTTGCTGAAGTGTCTGGTATTGCTTCTGTGGGTGCTACAGTTTTCTGAAGGCTTGTTGCCAGAACAGCTTTGGTAGTTTTTGTGGGAAGACCTTCTGGTGTAGCCAGTGCCCAATGTAGAGGCCCGAGAGCATGGGAAAATACCTCTCTCATTTGTAGGTTACGACTTTGGGTGATAATCATCCAACCAAAAAGTGATCTATCTGTCTTCAGAATGGTGGACTTCCCACTGCTCTGAGATATACCACTGCTCTGCACCTATTTCTTTTTACTTAAACTTGTAAAGGTTTTCACTGTGGTCATTTTCATTGGGTCATGGAATTTTTTGTGTGGTGGTTTTGATTCAAGTCTTTCTGTTTTGAAGGTCTGATAGGCCCACTCTCGGTATTACTCGGTGCTTAAAGGCGGAAGAAGGCAAAGCCATCAAGACCACTTTCCTTGCACTTGCAGGGTGAATATTATTCCCTTGTGTTAGTTATTAAGAATCTGTCAAATGATTCTTTAAATTTATCTTGTGTCTTCAGAGTAACCAAATACACAGGTAACAAGTTCCAAAGTCTACATACTCTTATAGTGAAATAGTTTTGCCTTTTTTTGATTCTCACTTTTGGGATACAAAGCTGCCTATTGTGGCATGTGAGTGATAATGGCTTAGTAGCCCATCTGAGATTATATTCTCTCATGGCAATTGGATCCTTCAAGATGTTAAAGAGCAACAATAGATCACCCCTTTTTCTCAGAAGATCCAAATTATATAGGTTAAGGGCTTTTAACCTATCTGTGTATGGAACATTACGTATTGGTGTAATTAATTTAGTGGCTCTCCTGTGCACTGACTTGATTAACTTAATGTCTTTCTCTAAATAAGGTGCCTAAAGGGAGGTGGTGAAGTCCACGCGTGGTCTAACGTAGGTGGTATATATAGGAAGTATACGTGCTCTATTTCCATTGATGAATGGTTTCCATATAGAAGCCAGTATTCTATTTGCTTTAGCAGCCACTTGTCTGCATTGACCCAAAAAAGCAAGATCTTTATTAACAATAATCCCTAAATCTCTGTCTGAATCAACTGATTTGATATTGTTCCCCTCTAAGGAATAAATAGCCTTGCGTTTTTTTTCCCCGAGATGTAAAACTGAGCACTTATCGATGTTAAATTTCATCTTGTTTTTTAATGCCCAGTTTTGCAATCTGATGAGATCTGAACGGATTAAACTAACATTATATGGAGTATTGACTTCAAAACTTAGTTTTGTAGTGTCCGTGAATTTAGCTAGTCTGCACTGGATATAAGAATTCATGTTGCTTATGAAAATCCCAAGCAATATAGGACCTAGTATGGATCCCTGTGGGATGCCACTAGCAACTCTGATGTTAATTGGCAATTGGTTGTTGACCCGAACTTTCCACAGTCTATCTGTCAACCATTCAGAAATCCATCTTGTAATATAGGAATTAAAACCCAATTTTGTTAATTTGGCTATAAATTGAGAGTGTGGGACTTTATTAAAGGCCTTTTTAAAATCGAATAGTAGAACATCCACTGGTATACTTTATCAATACTACTACTGATGGATGCATAGAAAGAGATTAAATTGTTGGTACATGATTTTCTCTTTCGAAACCCATCGTAATTTGGGTCATTTATGTTTTTAACTAGTATCTCTTGTTCTATTCTATCCTTTAATATCTTCTCCATGCACTTGTATATGATGGAGGTAAGGCTAATTGGCCTGTAGTCGTTGTTCAAACCCTTGTTGCCCTTTTTATACATAGGCTCAACAACAGCCTCTTTCCTATTGGACAAGATTTCACTGGTTAACATTGATTTGTTAAACAGAATAGTAAGAGGTATTGTTAAAGCACTTGCTGTTTCCTAACAAATTTTGCATTTATTTCATCTAGTCCATGTGACGAGTTTTCTTTGACCTTCTTTAGGACTTTAAATACTTTGTTCTCCAGGATGGGGGGATAAAATTATTTTTGATTAATTTCTATTACTGACCATGGATCTGATCCAGAAAAAATTATTCAAAAAAAGTATTAAATGAGTTAGTTATTTCAATAATGTCACTAATTACTTTATTATTGTCATGAATGGGTCCCAATTGAACCTTAGACTTTAAATTATTATTAATATAGGAGTACAGGGCTTTATGGTTCTTTCTGACAGATAATTTAAATTCCAGTTTACTTTTCCTAAGTCTGATTGTATTTTTGGTTACTTTTAAAAGTTCATTATACTTATTTCTATTGTTTTCATCTGGATTCCTGCGAAAAGAAGCATAGGCTTTTTTCTTTCTTTTTATACTCCTTTTAACTTTATTTGATAGCCATTGATGAGTTTTTTAACCTAAGTGTTGGAATATCTTTGGATTGGAATTAATTTTTCCTCTAGATTTTTTATGACTAATTTAATTTGCATCCAACCTTCCTCTACAGAAATGGTGACTAGAACATCTGCCCAATCAATGGATTTTAATACACTTCTGGTCTTCTTGTAGTCCCCTTTGGTGTAATAGTAATGAACCACTGTAAGGTTAACAGCTGTAAATTGCTTGTTTACACTAAATAACATACTATTGTGGTAGCTATTTCCTATTGGTGGTAATGAAACAATATTAGATATCTCATTTGGTATATTGGTAAGAAACAAATTTAGAATATTGTGACCCCATGTTGGTTCTAGAACTAGTTGTTCTAATCCACACTTTCATGTTGTATCTAAAAATGAGTTTTCCTGAGTCATGGAAGCATCATGAGAGACCCAATCGATGCCTGGGAAGTTTAGGTCCACTAATATAACTAGGTTTTTATGTTCAGCCAGGTCATTGATTAAAGAGTCAAGTTCTTTTTCATAGCTTTGATCAACAGCAGGTGGTCTGTAGAAATTACCAGTGATTAAATTACTCCCATTGTGGAGTTTGATCCTAGCACATACATTCTCAACTTTATCAGAATCTATGACTAATTCAGAGGACTCTAGTTGTTGTTTGACATATAGACAAACTCCACCCCCTTTTATTTTCTCTATTTTGTTAGTATAATGAGAAACCTGGGATATTGTTAGACAAATCATGGGTTTCGTCCCACCAGGTTTCGGTCACCTCCACAATGTCTATGTCATGCGTGAAGATTATTTCCTCAAGTTCATGTTTTTTTAATAAATTTAGACTCCTTGAATTAGTAGAGAAGATCTTAAGCTCATGTTTACACTTTGTGAAACATAGAAACATAGAAATTGACGGCAGATAAGGACCGCTTGGCCCACCTAGTCTGCTCATTTTCCTACCTAACAGATAAGCTGCAGATCCTAGTTAGCCAACAGCTTACTTCCTCCTACCCCCCACTAGGACTGCCTTATGTCTGTCCCAAGCATTCTTGAATTCTCCCACTGTTCTTGACTCCACGACCTCCTCAAAGAGGCTGTTTCATACATCCACAACCCTTTCCATGAAAAAATATTTCCTCACATTACCTCTGAGCTGTCCCCCTCTATCTTCAAATTGTGCCCCCTTGTTCTTGCACATCTCTTTTTCTGAAAGATGCTGCCCTCTTGGACTTTGTTGATTCCCTTGAGGTACTTGAACATTTCTATCATGTCCCCTCTCTCCCTTCTTCCTTAAGGGTATACATATTAAGTTCCTTTAGTCTTTCTTCATATGTCTTCTGGTGCAGACCCTGCACCATTTTGGTTGCCCTCCTCTGGACAGCATCCACTCTGTCTATGTTTTTGCAGAGATGGGGTCTCCAGAACTGCACACAGTACTCCAGATGGGGTCCCACCAACTGTCTGTACAGAAAGATAACAACTTCCTGTTTTCTACTGTTGATGCCTCTCCCTATGCATTATGTTATTCATCCTATCATTGCTTATGCCCCTATGCGCCCTAGTGGTTAGTTTAAACATTTGCTAATACACATATTAATAGATTTTCCCAAAAGAGAATTTCCTCTTCTACTTAAATGTAACCCGTCCCAACAGTATAGGCCATGATTATCAACAAACTCTTCCCAATGTGTCTCCTATAGCACATGCATGGATCAGGTCTTTTGTAACATCTTTCAGGGCTGCTGTTGCTGTTGAGATGCTTTCAAGCTTTTGATTTTCTTCAGATGGATTGATCCAGTTCTCAAGTACCTCCACAACAGAAGATACAGCTTTCTCATCCTTCTCAATCTGAGGTTTCCGTAGCTCTGCATTATGAACATCTTATCTGTTCACCTGGGTCATATCTCTCAGCTGACTCAAAAAAGCACTGCAGTATTCAGCTGTCAAGTAGAACTTGTTTACTGCTCCTCCTGACTTTTGGCTGAACTTTGTTGTTCCACCAGTTGTTTGAGTGTCTTAGTAAACAGTAACCTCTGTTGTCTGATCTACAGGGATGCATCTGAATGGGTTGTCATCTGTATGTTGCACAGAAAAGCCTCCACTGGTAAAGTGCTCGGGGGAAAATGCTCATGTTGGTTTTTAGCAAGCTTTATATGCCTAGATAACAAATGTTTGTACAAAATATGGACACAAATGGACAGACGGATGGATGGCTAGAATACTGGTGGGTATACATTTGGTGTGAAAACACACATAAAGCTAATAAATCCACAGTGCTATCACATACATATGTTTTGTAGGCATAGAAAGCTTGCTATAAAACAACATGAGCATTTGTCCCCCTGAGTGGTACTGGTTACCCTATCTGGCTTATACACTAATTGTCACTGGCTATGATGCCTGCCTTTAAGGATAGTGGGTTCAACCAAATTTCATTCTCCTCCAATACTGATGCCAAAATGTTGTTCCCATTGTGCGAATCAAGCATGCTCTTCATAGTCAGTGTTGCATGCTTGCAAATCCCAGGCATGTAGCTTCCACAACAATTAGGTTGCTTGTATTTGCTGCTAAACTAATGGCCAACCCCCTTCAGCTCTACCCAATGTGCTGTTAAGCACATAAACAAACAAGCAGCTGTTGGCCCACTGCTCCACATCTGTTGTAAGATGTATGCATGGACTGGAGGAATGCTGCAAGGCACATGAAACATCTTTTTCAACAACATACCTCAGTTCAGGGATTGCCTGCTGAGAACAGCAGGTCTTGGACAGCACTATCCACTTGGGGCATGCTATGGTCATGAAGTGAAGGAAAACAGCATTTTCCACAAAAGAAAATGGGAGCAGATCTATAGCATTCATTGCTGCCACTGCAGCAGTCAATTCCCTGGCCACTGAATGACTGGAGAAATTTATATTGCTTAGATAGAATGCTCGGAATAGCTCGCTGGATCTTTTTTTTAGGTGGATGCTGTTTGAGAACAGTTTTGTGTGGGCACCATGTTGATTAGAGGATGTCACAGACAGCAACGGCGTCAAGAAACTTGTGACTTGGCTGAGGGGTTTTGTCAGGGTGACCCTGCTGCTGTTGTTGCTGCTGCTGTTGTTCATCAGTGATTTCACACTTTCAGGGGTACTACTGATTTCCTGCCCCTTAACCAACTTTTCCTTCACAAAATTCTCCGCCTCATCTCTACCTTGCAAACTACCTGCAGACACTTACCACTGATGTGCTTGCCACCTAGCCATATGTTTGACTTTAAGATAGGTATGCTGTCCATCAGTATTAGCACAAGGCCCTTCTGCCATGGCTTACTTGAGCCTGACTAAGCTGGAATATTGCCACAGTGTCATCTTTTTTGAATCAGTAATAAAAGTCCCACACATGAGATTTTGAAGGACACACAAATTTATGTGGAGTACCACTTGTGGAGGACACCACAACAATACTTGTTTCTGTTGTGGGATATGTATTATCATCATATAGTATATTTTGTGGGAGAGGTTGCCCATCCTTTGATTTGAAAAATTTGTACACTTTGCTGTCATCCTTTTTTTTTCTTTCAGGCTCCCACGAAGGATTGATGACAGTGTCCTCCTCACCTTCACCCTTCATTTCCTCCTCCTCCTCCTCCTTTCACAGGTCCTCCTCTTTCTCATTTTCCTGAGATGGCAGTGGCACACACAACTCTGCCACTGCATCATCGTCAAACTCAAGTCTAGTACCACTAATCACTGGGGACTCTTTTTGATATTTTTCAGCACCACTGTGTTTACTCGCTGGTGTTGATGGGGTTGAGGACATTTTAGATAACAGATCTTGGCTCTAGCTGCCTCTTCCCTTAACTTAGACAGCAGCCAAATCAGGTGCTGTAAGCACTTCTTAAACAGTGCCACTACCATCACACACTGCAGATACACTACTACCTCCTGCATTTATTTCACACCCTCATCTGCCTTGACTGGAGGTCACAGCTCTTGCCTTCCCTGCCTTTCCTCTCTGCCTATCCTCTACTTTCCCTCTACCACTCATTCTAATGTGGTAATGTGTAGCTGTACTAGTGGCTTGAACAATACTAAAAATACTGCAAATAGTAAAATATTTATGATAAAATTGAAAAAAAAAACTATTTCAAAATGACAAGAAAGAGCCCTGGATATACATTAATATTTTAGCAGCACTGGAACACTGAGAGTGAACAGAAATTATGGGACTGGGGGGGATGACTTGTCTGAGAGTGTTAGTGAAAACTGAAAATGCACTGAAATTTTCTGAAACTAAAACTATTGCTGGCTGTAGACAAAAGCATGCTCCTCCCTGAGCACACAGCACTAGTCCAACACAGCAGCACCACACAAAAAGAGATAGGAAAAAAAATAACTAAACTGGAGCCAAATACGTTCAAAATTAAGTCTGCAAATACAGAATATACAATAGAATTTTTTTTTTGTAAGAAAACGTTTGTTTTATAAAATAGCAGTATAAACCACATCCAAACAGAGCCCTAAGTACAGTACAGATCCTATCCCTTGAACATACTTCCTAGAACTGAACACAGCATGGCTTTTCTGGTCTGTTTCCTGCTGCAGTGTCACCATGTGATCTGCAGGTCATGCAGTGCAGCATCAGCTGTTTTGTGATTTCCCAATGAACTTTGCCAGGAAAATTATAAATTTGCGACTTTGCGAAGTTGCCAATACCTTGAAATTTAACTTTACAAAGTGTGAGTAACTTGGCAAAGCTGCTGCAAATCAAAGTTTTCCAGACTTCACAAACCTTTAATTATTAGACCACCATAGTGATCAAACTCCATTCTGCTGTGCTGGTTTTCTCATGGAAACCTTATCTCACCCACCACATGACATAAACACTTCAATGACAACAATAATGGAAAGGGATCTGGGTGTAGTCATATCAGATGACCTAAAGGTGGGTAAGCAATGTAAGAAGTCAGTAAGGAGAGCAAGGGGGATACTGGGATGCATAGGGAGGGGCATCACAAGTAGAAAAAGGGAAGTGGTTATCCCTCTGTACAGACAGTTGGTGAGACCCCATCTGGAGTACTGCGTGCAGTTTTGGAGACCTCATCTCGCAAGGACATAGACAGGATGGAAGCAGTCAGAGGAGGGCAGCTAAAATGGTGCAGGGTCTACATCAGAAACCATATGAAGAGAGACTGAGAGAGCTTAATATGTATACCCTTGATGAAAGGAGGGACAGGGGACATGATAGAAACTTTTAAGTACCTCAAGGGAATCAACAAAGTCCAGGAGGGTAGCATCTTTCAGAAAAGAGATGTGTAAGAACAAGGGGCACAATTTAAAATTAGAGGGGGGACAGCTCAGGTGTAATGTGAGGAAATTATTTTTCATGGAGAGAGTGGTGAACACATGGAATGGCCTTCCTGGAGAGGTTGTGGGGTCTAAAACAGTGGGGGAATTCAAACATGCATGGGACAGACATAAGGCAATTATAGTGGGAGGTTGCAGGAAGTAGGCTGTTGGTTAACTAGAATCTGCAGCTTATCCAATAGGTGGGGAAATGGGCAGACTGGGTGGGCCAAGTGGTCCTTATCTGCCATCAAAGTCTATGTTTCTATGTTTCTAATTACACTTAAGCTGTCTACTATTGCTACTCTTTAATTGCAATACACATAGAAAGAACATGGATGATTTACCATGCTTACAAAAGGTACAGAGCTGTGCCATAACAGGAACATTTTCTTTTCAAATAGCAGCCAAAAACAAAATGAAATGCTAAGCATACTATACATGCTGTTAAAACAAAAGTCCTATTTTAAAGACTTCCTCCTCCTCCATTTAGGGGTACTTTATGTCACTAGCTCCCAAGTTTCCCCAACTGTTAAAAATAATTATAAAAGTTGCCTGTTTTGAAGTCGTGCATTAATGTTTAGGTCATTTTTTTAAGAATTTCATTTTTTTCCACATGATCCTAAGCAGCCACATGGCTTGCTTAAGCTTTTCAGCTTTTTTAGCATTTACATGTTTCTGTTTTCAGTCCTGCGTGACTTGCCTTTGCAGTGAGGAGGGACGGCCATGAAAAGAGGTGTTGCAGGAGACACTCTTGACAAGACAAGTCCCTGAAGACAGCTGAACACAGGTAGATGCTGCTTTTGTTGCTGGCACTGCTGCTTAGTGGAGGAGGTTGCTTCCCCCTCATTCAAGTGTCTTGTGCTGGTTCGAGAAGAGACTGGGTATGCTAGGTGTCTGGCTCTGCAACTGGTTTGCCAGTCATCCCTGTGATGGTTACCAATGCAGTGAAAGGTGGACAAAAGGGAAGAAAGGAGTGCATTATAAGGCCAGTTTACAAGTCTGCATTGACACCACAGCAACCCAAGCTCTCGGGTTGCTGCAGAGCAAATGCGGCCATATGGACAATTACTTGACCCTGGTATGCTAGTTCTAGCTTCTTTCATAGAGCTACTGCTGGGCTCAGGATGCATTCTGGAGTGAGGGATGTAAGCAGCCATGTGGAAAAGCTGCCCCAATCACTTTGATGCACCCAGCTGGTGCCCTTATGCAACCAAATGTGCCCCCCAGTGCTTATGCCTCTCTTCAGCATGGTTTTTATCAGTGCTGAGAGTGCCATCAAAACACAAATCGATCAGCACAGGAGGTCTTGGTGACACCAGAGCGGACCAGCACATGTGTCAGGTGATGGCCATGTAAACAGGCCTTTAGTATTTTGCAAGCAATAAAGCAGAATGCCCTGCTACTGTGCTGTGGGAGTAATAACACCCACAACAAGTGAGGAAGGCAAACAACATGACTCTTACCATCACAGCAGAGAAAGGTAGGCCTTCCTTGAGGAGGATGCTTTTTTGTACTGGGTGAATGGCTTGATGGCTGACTGGCTGGCTGGAGGGGGCTTCCCCATCTTTGAGGGTCTTAGGCTGGTCAGAGTCTGGGTGTGCTGGGTAGTATTCATTTGTGGATACTGGAAAGGAGATGAGATGAGAACAAGATTGAGACTGACTGTTTCAGGAGGATGGAGCTTTCCCTCATTCAAAGGTCTTACACTCGTTAAAGAGTCTCGGTGTGCTGGGTATTCAATGGTAGAGAGTGGAGTGGAGATGAGAATGAGACTAAGATTGGCTGTTTCAGGAGGATGGAGCATCTCCTCATTTGAGGGTCTTATACTGGTAGAGGAGTTATAATGAGTTGCTATGGGGCTGGTGTCAGGAGAAGGGTACCACTTCATGAGGGACTGGGGAGACTTCCGGGACTGGAAGCTCTTCAAGGGTGATGGCCTTCACCTGACAAAAGAGGGAGCTAGTGCACTGGGGCAGAAGTTTGACATCTTTATCAAATAGTTAAACTGACTGCTGGGGAGACTGAGTCTAGGGGAACAAAGGTGGTAGGAGAGAGGAAGAGGAACCTAGCTAGTATTCCCCCTAATCTTGGAGCTTCTAGAGGCACAGCAGGCACAGACAGAGTTGAGGTCCAAATCAGGCTGAAGGAGGGAACCAAGAAGGGGGATCACAGAGCATGCAATCAGTAGGAAAGGAAAGAGACCAAGTAGAAATAAGGAAAAAGGACAAGTAACTAGCCAAAGGGGATCAAAGGTTAGATGGAAGGGGGTCTGCCTCACACAGGAATCTGGGTAATAAAATCAACAAGCTCCAGGTGGTAATGGCAGATATTTAGGTGGATCTTGCAGCCATCACAGAGACTTGGGCCTAGGAAAATAACATCTGGGACCTGACAGTCTCAGGCTATATCATGTTTAGGAGGGATAGATGTAAAGGTAAAGGGGAGGTGTAGCCCTCTATGTCGGGGATGTACTGAAGCTGTGGAGGATGGACACATCAGGGGATGTAATGCTAAGACACAGTCACTGTGGGTGCAGCTCACAGCAATGTTGGGCAAGAAATTATGGTGGGGAATCTACAGACTACCAGCACAGGTGGTGGAGAGGATAGGGAGCTAAGGGAAGAATTAGTCAGGTGAGTGACAAAGAGGAGGTGGTGGTGGGTGACTTGAGGTGTGGTGGGGGTGATTGATGAACCTGCCAGACATCAACCGGGATGTTCCAGCAGCCAGGAGCATCAGCCATTAGGCCTTGCTGGATATACATACATAGATACATAGACAGTGTCGGCAAATAAGGGCCTATGGCCCACCTAGTCTGCCCATTTGAGCTTGTAAGTTCAGTTTGTTTTCCTAGAAGTCTATTTCCCCTTACCCCTGACCTCTAGAATTCCTTTATGTCTATCCCATGCATTCTTAAATCCCGTGATTGTTTCAGCTCCCACCACTTCCTCTGGCAGGGTGTTCCACTTGTCCACCACCCATTCTGTGAAGAAATTCTTTCTCATGTTTCCTCTGAATCGTCCTCCCTCAACTTCATCCCATGCCCTCTAGTCCTGAAACATCTTTTCGCTTAAAAATAGTGTTTTCCTGCACCCTGTTCCTCCCTGTAAGATACTTGTATGTCTCTATCATATCCCCTCTCTCCCTCCTCTCCTCCAGGGAGTACATGTTCAGTTCCTTCAACCTGTCTTCATAGGACTTGTGATGCAACCCATGCACAATCTTTGTTGCCCTCCTCTGAACCTTCTCTACCCTGTCTATGTCCTTACGTAGGTATGGTCTCCAGAACTGTACACTGTCCAGGACTGTCTGCTGACACATCTAGTTAGAGAACCACCAGGCAGGCTGCCATCCTCGATGTGGTGCTTGCCAGCTCCAAGATGGTAGGAGTGGTGCAGGTAGGGGAGACACTAGGGAACAGTGACTATAGCTCTATCTGGTTTGAGTTGGCCCTGGGGACCAGTGAACCCCAACTGAAAGCTGAGGTCATCAATTTCAGAAGGGTGGATTTTGGCAGGATGAGGGAGTTGGTCCAGGACAAGTTAGTTAGTTAAACAGCATAGGATGAGTGGAGGAGAGATGGGGGCAATAAAGTGGGGCAATTATTGAGGCATGAAAGATATGCCTGAGGACAGTAACCATGAGTAACAGGTACAAGTGACCAATGTGTTTCTCAGAAAGGCTCAGAGAAGCAGTGAGGGCCAACAAAAAGGCCTTCATCAGGTATAAAGAAAAGCAGTGGAAGAGAGGTGCACATTGCTGAGGGGGACAAGAGTGAAGAAAAGCAATGCTTTAGGTATATTAATGGAAAAAGGAGGAAAGGATGGGGAATTGTTAGACTTTCAGAGGAAGGGAGGTAGGGTACAAAAGGCAGCTGTTCTTAATTACTACTTTTGTTCCACCTTCACCAGGGAAGACAGCGGGCCCTTGCCAGATAGTGGCATCAAGGTTACCAATAAGGGAGTCCCAGAGATGGGCCAGACAGTTTTTACAGCAAAAAGGGTCCAGAAAGGGTTAGCAGGTCTTAAGATAGATAAGGCCCCAGGACTGGACAGGGTGCACCCAAAGGTGCTCTGGGAGCTGGCGGCAGAATTATTAGAACCCCTGATAGGGTTATTAAATAGCTTGTTAAAGACAGGAGTAGTTCTGAAGGCTTGGAGGTTGGTGGATGTGTTTCCACTCCACACTGGGGGGACAAGGAGCAAGAGAGAAACTACAGACCTGTCAGCCTTACCGCAGTTATAGGGAAACCAATGGTGCCACTAGTCAAGGAGGACCTAGTGAACTATCTGGAAAGTAGTGGCCTCCAGGACAGCAAACAGCATGGGTTCATGGTAGGGAGGTATTGTCAGACTAACCTGATAGTTTTCTTTGACTGGATCATGAGGAAATTGTATGGGGACCATTCCATGAATTTACTGTATTTCGATTTCAGCAAGACCTTCAACTCACAGCCTCATAGACAATTGCTGAAAAAGATGGAGGATCTGGGGACAGCAAGGGGCATAGTAAGATGGGTAGGAAATTGACTGAAGGGGAGGCAGCAGAGGCTCATGGTAAATGGGGTCAAATTAGGAGAGAGCGAGGCCACAAGTGGGGTACCACAGGGATCTATCCTGGGGCCAATCCTCTTCAAGGTGTTCATCAGTGGCTTTGAAGAAAGAATCCCAGACAGGTTGTGTCTCTTTGCAGATGGCACAAAGCTCTGTGGGAGGGTGGACAGCAATGAGGGACTTAGGGAGATGCAGAGTGACCTGCATAGACTAGAGAGGTGATCTAAGGTCTGGCAGTTAAAATTCAATGTCAAAAAGTACAAGGTGATGCACCTAGGAAGCAAAAGCCCCAGGTCAGAGTACTGGATGGGAGGTGTTAAGCTGAGAACTATGACTGAGGAAAGGGACCTAGGAGACATCATTAGTGACTCTTTCAAACAATCAAGCAAATAAAATACGGCCTTTAGTATGACAAATAGGATGCTGGGATGTAGTGTGAGGGGTACTGACAGTAGAAGAAAATAAGTAATTTTATCTACCTCTTTATAGATCAACAGTAAAGCCACCCTTGAAGTACTGTGCCCGGTTCAGGAATCCTCACCTCAGCAGGGATAAGGACAGGCTGGAGGTGGTACAACAAAGGGTGAGCAGTGGGGTACAGGGCCAGCAGGGTAGATCTTGTGAGGAACACTTTAGGGCACTAAACTTGTACTCGCTTGGGACCAGACGGGAGAGGGGCGATATGACAGAGTCCTTCAAATTCCTTAAAGGAATAAATAAGATGAACTGCGAAGAGTTGTTTAGAATAAGCACATGTTCAGTCATGAGGCAAGGGTGCAAACTGACTGGAGGAAAGTTCAAGGGTGATATGAGAAAGTATTATTTCATGGAGAGGGTGATGGAACCTTGGAACAGTCTGCTTGTCCAGGTGGTAGGAGCCCAGATGATAAATGGTGTGAATCATGGTTGGGACAGAGTGAAGGCTATTGTGATTACTAAGAGCAATAGTTACTGAAAGGAGAATAGGAGAGAGGATAGTGAGGACTAGTACCCTGGATGTCAGTTAGGTCCTAGGGAATAGATAGGGAAACACGGGCAGACTAGATGGACCATCTGTCTATTTTTACCAGTACTGTCTATGTTTCTATGTCTCTATGGTTCCAGATACCAGGTGTGCTGGGTATTCACTGGTGGAGAGTGAAGAGGAGATGAGATAAGAACAAGACCAAGACTGGCTATTTCAGGAGGATGGAGTTCCCCTCACTTGAGGGTTTTAAATTTAAACTTTATTGAACTTTTTCAATTCAAATAACATGTAGCACCTGTCACGTTCCATACTAACAAGCTGACAATACAAAGAAGATAAGATACACTAAAAATCTTGTCTCACTTTACACAACAGTAGATAAACATATGTTATAACTCTTATTTGATTCCAAGCCTAAAAGTGAAACAAATAACACTAGCAGACAGTTTTCATCTGGAAGGAAAACCTACATACGTCATAACTCTATTTATGGAGCTTTCATGAGGGGTGGGGGCAGGCCCACACTGACGAAGTGAGCTGTTGATGAAGAGGAAGCTCTACTCCTCCTCCCACGTGTGTGTGGGACACATGAAGGAATGTCAGAAATAGCAGTGCGGCCAGAAAATACGAATTTAGAGGTTAAACAAAGTAAAACCCTCTACAGTTATGGCTTCACAATGCTACCAAAGAAGCGTCCTAACCTTTCCACTCTGTGTGATGAATCAGTAAGGCAGCTCAAAGTGATCACTAGACTCCAGGCAGCGGTTTTGAAAGCCAAACAGGTGGACCACAAAAGCTCAGAAAGAACGGTGCCAAAGCAGAATAAGTTGGTGGTAAATCAGAAGAGCCTCAAAGAAACTGTCAATTACTAATCTGCAGAAGGAAGAGGTGAAGACATCCATGCCCACTCCAATTTTCTGCAGAAGTAAAGAATTAGCTGCACTGGGGGCCAATATGGAGGAGAGAGTAGTTTTGGAGAGAGAGGCATCGACAAAGACGGCTGGCCGAGAGGAAAGCGTTAATAAGGACTCAGCTGATATGGATGATCCCAGGTCTGAGCACAAATGGGATGGCATTTTTTTGAAGGAGAACCCAGAGAAGGAGGAGCAAGGACTATCAAAAATGACCTGCATGAACCTTGAAAAAACTCCTGGGTCACTGGGGGCGAAAAGAGCCATCAATCCCAGATAAATGATGCTAGCTCTAAAAATAATACAGCTGCTGTCTCAGTTGTATCTGACTATGATTTTCCCCAACTGAATGAAATTAACATTACACCAGGTACTAGCAAAGACATAGGAGAACCCTCTGATTTATGGGGCATAAATGAAGTTGCCTTTTCTTCACTGATGGGAAGTAGTAAAGGGATAGAGAATATCAAGAGCACTGAAAGTAAACCATGCATAACCTGTAGAGTAAAAAAGTTATAGTGCATTTAAATCAGAAGGACACAGACTCAGTATCAGATTATTATGAAGCACAATCCGATTCTGATAACTCAGAGGAGGAAGAAACTAGATGCTCATCTTGGACAAAGCAAATACTTTCACAGTTGGCCATTTTAAACGAGGGAGTTAAAAAACTAGAATTGCTGAAAACCAAGATTGATAACATATAAAGCACAGTTCAATCACTAGTGGCTGAAAATATACAAATAAAACAAAATATACAGTGTTTGCAACAGAGGGTGTCAGATATTGAAGATACCAACATGCCTATTCAAAGGCAAATCAAGAACTTAGAGTTATTAAACAAGGACATGAAGGAAAAAATGTTGGACTTTGAGGCAAGGGCGTGGAGGAAAAACACAAGAGTCCTGTGGGTACCAGAGGCTTAGGATGATATTAGACCATTAAAATAATCTTTGAACCAAATCTTTGCAGCCTATTTAGATACTGAGGCCTCTAGCACACAGCTGGGTATTGATAGAGCACACAGGGTTTTGGCGACCTGGAGGGGCCACTGGTCAGAAATCCTCACAGAGGCCAATAATTGTTAAATTCTTAAAATTAGAGGATAAGGAAACCCTTGTGTCCCAAGTATATATGAAAAAGCAGATTACAGTGATGGGGGCCAAGGTAAATGTTTATTAGGATTTTCCAGCTGAAATAATTCAAGAAAGGAAAAAAATACGATTTTTTTACAGAATAAACTGTGGACTAAAGCTGTAAAAGCAACCATGCAATACCCTGCTAAAATAAAAGTTGTTTACGAAGGGGCATGTTTGGGTTGCACATCAGTAGAGGAAGCAGAAAAAGATCTAAGAGGGAAAATCCCAAAGTTAATTGATTAAGTGAATAGGGATTGTGGAACTGTATGACGAGGGGTCAGAAGTCGAATACCTTTACTTATTGCTAGTCATTTTTTCTTTCTTTCAGGAGATGGTATTAATTAATGGATGGTTCTTCAGTGAATAGAGCTAAAGGTAAAATTTTCAGGAAAGATCCAGGTGGATCTCACACTAACTGCTTCTTTCTTTTTTAGGTTGTATAAGTTAGTAAAAAATGGGGGATTACATGTTTTCTTCAATGGGTTACATTTTGTGTTTTTCCAAAGAGCGTCTTTTACAGAGTGGACAAGTGAAGGAGTTAGATTGAACATGTTTTGTCATGAGCCTGGGTAAATTCATTTTTGAATCCCTAGATGTAAATGGGATTCATTCACCCATAAAAAGAACATGATCGCTCTCTTTTCTGAAAAAAAAAACAACCCAAAACAATGCCTTTTGCATAGCCCTGCAAGAAACACATCTCGGCCAGAATGAAATTAGGAAATTAAAACAAAAATGAGTGATGCATTTATTTTCATCAGAAGGGACAAAAAAGAGGGCAGGGGTAGCACTATTGTTTAGGGGGAAAAAGATAGATATTTTGCAATCTTTTTCAGACAAGGAAGGGAGAATATTGATGGTTAAGTTTAAATTAAGAGAGGTTGTCCTGATGGGCATTGACTGCACTATCAGCCTACAATATTATTCTAATGGGGGACTTTAATGTTCTTATGAATACAAAGCTGGATAAAACATTGAAAGTAAGTTCAACAAATATATACCAGTCTAAACTAATAAATCATTTCGTATTGCAGCATGATCTGTTGGATAGCTGAAGGGTATTGAATCCAGATTTTAAGGAATACACACACACCACAACAAAAAGAATCTGTGTTTTTCTAGGATAGATTGCATCTTTATTTCCAAAAAACTTATTAGCTAAGTTAAAAAAAATGCAGTAATTGACTCCATCTACCTAACAGATCATGCCTTAATACACTTAGATTTAGAGATACTAGATCCAAATAGATTCCACTCTCCTCAGTGGATAATTAAGCAATAATGCCGTCCAGAGTGTGTGTCGTGCTGGGATAACGTCACACCTCAGGTAGTTGGGCATGAGGATGCAGGCCGAGTGCGTCCAATGACTGAGGCGTGACGTTATCCCAAATGACACACATCCTGGAGGGCATTATTTCTATTATACAATGGCTCATTATTATACAGAATAAAAAAATAATTTTAAAGATGTTTTTGTGTGGAAAAATATTTTTTTTTTTAAGAGAAGATGAAACAATCAAGCAGAAATAAATCAAGCAAACAATCATCTACAGGTTTACAGTGAGGCTGAGACTAGACCTGTGATGTTATACTGGGATAACATCACGGGTCTAGCCCAAGACTGAGTCCAGGATTTTTTCTTGCCATTGGAAACTGGATAACACATTATTGTTGGATGATCATTTTTGCCAGAAAATCGAGGTTGAGATAAAAGAACTTTGGCTTTTTAATTATGACAGATCACAAACTATTATGGAATTATGGGACACCTTTAAGGCTGTAATTAGAGGAGCCATAATCTCCTACAAAGCACTTATAAATAAAAAAAGAAGGGATAAACTGCAGAAAATAGATAAAAGACTAAAAGAGCTGGACCTATTAGTAACCAAAGACTATAATAAATATACAAAAGAATGGTATAGTCCGAAGGCTGCAAAAAATGAGAGCAATAATAATGAAGTTGCAGCCAATCTAGCTAAAGTAAAGAAGACCAAATATATACAAGGAGACAAGTCAAGGAAAATGTTAGCATATTTATTAACGAAGCAAAGAGAAAAAAATATAATATAGATGATAAAGGCAATAATTTAGGGAATGATAAAGAGATGGGAGAGACTATAAACGACGCTTGTAAACATATTTATCAAACTAAATAATGACCTGTAGTTAATGCAATTAGGGAGTATTTAAGCAAAGATCAGCTCCCTCAATTAAAATGTAACCAGGAAACCTTTACTGATAAGGAACTTAAAGAGGTAATTAGGAGTATGCCCAAGAACGAAAGCCCAGGCCCGGATGGGATGACAACAGAATTTTATAAAACCTTTTTGGATGATTTGTTACCTTGGGTAACCTTAATGTTTCAACAAATATTAGAGCAAGGGAAAGGTATTCCCCCATCTATGGAGGAAGCAAAAGTAATCTTATTTAAGGAAGGGAAAATGCCAAATAAAATAGATAGCTATAGGCCGGTGGTGTTGCTTAATAGCTACTATAAAATCCTTGCTAAACTTCTAGTTAATAGAATAAAAGAGGGTTCACCCAATGTTATCCATGAAGACCAATTTGGATTTACTATGGGCTGTACTATTTCAAACGCCACCAGAAAGGTACAATCCCTAATACACTACGCCCAAGAAAATAAAATGTTAACCCATGCCTTGGCTGTTGATGTTTCAAAAGCATTTGACTTAATAAATAGAAATTTCTTACTAAAAACCCTTGAGGCCTGGGGCCTGCCAGGCAATATAATTAAAATTATAGCATTGTTATATAAAAATACTATGGTTAGATTTATAGTCAATTCCTATGTAGGGGAACCATTGCAAATGAATAATGGAGTAAGGCAGGGTTGTCCCCTGTCCCCAGTTTAATTTGTTCTAGCTTTGGAAACTTTTTTGAGAAGAATAAGGAACCAAGAATTAATTAAAGGACTTAATATACAAGGGCATGAAACTAAACGTAACGTATTTCCAGATGACATAGTATTAATTATTCAAGATAATAATAAATTACATCCCTTTATTTTAGAGAAAATTAATGTTTATGGAGCATTATCAGGGTATACATTAAATAAATCAAAATCTATTGTGTTAGAAATGTATGCACCTGGTTTCAATTTAGAACAGAAGAACTGTCATTATCATTATGGTGAAGGGTCAAAACAATTAAGATGATGGCACTCCCACACATAATTTTTGTCATACAGAATATAATTGGTGTACCACAGAAAAAGTGGTTCAATAACTTTTGGAGGAGATTTGTCAAATTTGTCTGGAGAGGAGGAAAGCCTAGGATTCCATGGAAGAATATGATTTCTTTAAGGAAACAGGGGGATATAGCTGTCCTGACCCTCTATCCTATGCAGTGGCTTTTCAGGCTAAACTCCTATGAGAATGAGCTTTTTTGCCAGAAAGAGAGAGAGTTATTATGAACCTTTTTTTTTGGCGGGGGGAGGAAGGAATTGATTTTAAGGAGGCAAACAATATTATTCAGGAATTAGGAGTAAGGAGTAAAATCCCCAAAATGTTTTTTTTTTATATAATAAAAAGGGATTTACTACAAGCTATACATAGGGTGAGAGAGCAAGGTGTGTTCCCTTGGCTATGCTTAAATATCTGGGGGAACACTACAATAAGAAAAATCAAACTATTACAAAAATTGAGACATTCAGGGAACTTGGATGTGCTTACATGGTCCCAGTTAATAGAAGGGGGTTAAATTTATGTCATTAGAGGATTTAAACATTCTGTTCCCTAATACTCAAAGAATAAACTTTATTTTTCGACAGACTTTATATAAGGTTTTTCATGAACAAATCAGTAAAGAAAACAGATCAAATCTGTCCTTTTTAATTACTGAACACAGGAAAACTGTGCAAAGAGGACAAGTTAAATTAGCACAACAAGTATATGCTGTTCTGGTAACTAATTCAATCCATGGGCTATAACAAACTAAAAATGGGAACAGAAAAGCAAATCAGGGTATACAGCACAACAGTGGAGGGATTTAAGAATAAATGCTAATACAGATTACTTGTATGCTAAAGACAAAGCTATTCAGAAAAAAAATATTGGACAGGGCATATTTTACTCCGCAGGGCATGGGTAACATTAGAAAGGATGGAATAAAGACCTGTTGGCATGGGTGTGGAATGTTAGGGAGTATGTACCGTTGTATTTAGATATGTGAGCATATCTAAGATTGGTGGAAGAAAACAAAGTTATTGTTGTATTCAGGTTTAAATATAAACATTCCCTTGAGTTTTAGATGTATGATATTAAATGATATACAAGATGTACAAGATCTGGATTTATCTGAATGTCAAAAGAAAATTTGTTGTTTAGCAATAATGGTGATAAAAAGGCTAATTTTAGCCAGCTGGAATATGGGGGTTTGGGGGAATTTTGACTTTAAATGGGTATTCATGTTACAAGAAACAGCTCAATTTGAGCAATTGTGGGATGAATATGAGTGTGAAAATACACCAAGGGACTTACAATGGAATGAGATCAAGGTGTTGCAAACTCCACTCTGGACACTTGAGAATTAACCCATCGAATGACTAAGAAGAGGGGAAGGGGAGAATGTTAAAAGATCTGTATAAGACTAAGTATTTTGGAACTATGAATTGAAGTTTGATCTGCTGATCTGCTGAATGTTGTATATACTTATGTATGTATGTATGTATAATTTATTTTGAATAAAATTTATTATAAAAAAAACAGTACATAAGATATAACTCATGAATCTATGGGGTACAGTTTCTCAATGTCTAATTCTTAACCCTATTCTGTGGTATCTAGTACAACTATCTGAGCATCAGTTCCTGTTAGGAATTTATTACAGAGGCATGATAGCACCCCTATAGCTAGGGATGAGTAGGCTGCTTAATGTTATACCCTGATTTTTGCACATTAATAACTTTGGCGTCCTTTGATAAAGTAGCCCAAAATGTGGCATGGGTGATTAGGCTGCGAGAGTCTGAAGACATGAAAATTTTTGTGATGGCATGTTATTCAGTTTCCAAGATATGGAGTAATAGGGTTTCATACACTGTTACACCCATCTCTTCATGCACCAGCAGTTTCACTGGGTAATGTATTTGGGCTTTTAGTTGCTTTTCTTTCAGTTGCTTGATGACCCCCAAATACCGGTTTACATTTCCTCATCATATCTGGTGGAAAGTTCTGATCAACATACACTCTTTTGCCATTGACATTGAAATCTTGTTTCAACCAGGCTCTGCGCATGATGTCTTTCTTTGTGGGATACTGCAGAAATGTAACGATACTAGAGCGGGGAGTGTCAGACTTGCTTAAGAAATTAAAGCCCTATGCACCCTCTTGATTTCAGTTTTGTAACCATCAGGTAACTTCAACTCCTGATGGAACCAGCTCTCTACAAATGCAGTGATATCTTGGTGCTCAGAATTTTCAAGGAATCCAAAGGGCTAAAGATTTTTCATACGGGCATGAGCTTCAGAGTCTCCGGCCCATTCTGTCAGCTCACGCTCTCTCTCTTGCATAAATACTGCACTGCTCAGGCTACTGCTTTTGTCTCGGAGGTCCAAGACCACTGATTTCACTACTATAGTTCTTTGCTCCAGCTTCTTAAAATCTTTTTTTGATATCTGCCTCCTATGTATCAATGCGCTGTAGACTTTTTAAGATCACCGCTTTGCTCCCTTTAAGTATTGATGATCCTGCATGGAGGCCATGTCCTCATTCTCGGTGCCAGAGACCAACATGAAATTTGAAGCCCACAATGCTGAGTTGCTAGGGATGTAATGCTGTACCATAGATCCTTGCTTTTTCTCCAACTGGAAGCCTTATTTTTTGTCCTTGTCTTGGTTGACCCATATGGAGGTAAGTATAACAAGATAATATTTTTGTCTTCCTGCCTGTTTTCCTGGGGAGATATTCAGTTTAAGCTGGGTCAAGGAGAGAGCTCAAACTTCAGCCGCCATCTTGGCTGAAAGTGGAACTAGAAGATCATCTACATATTTTACACTGGTTCCAGAGACCTGGGATGGTAGGTATTCATTGGTGGAGAGTGGAGATGAGATGAGATGAGACTGAGACTGGCTGTTTCAGAAGGATGGAGCTTCCCCTCATTCTAGGGTCTTACACTGTTTTCAGAGATCAGGTGTGCTGAGTATTTATTGGTTGAGAGAGTAGAGCACAGGAGAACAAGACTGAGACTTGCTGTTTCAGGAGGATGGAGCTTCCCCTCATTCGAGGATCTTACGTTAGTTCCAGAGACCAGGTGTGCTGGGTAGTCATTGGTGGAGAGTAGAGAGGAGATGAGATGGAGACTGGCTGTTGACTACAGAGATAAAGCCTGTGTGTGTGTGAGAGAGAGAGAGAGAGAGAGAGAGAGAGAGAGACAAAGAGACAAGAAGGGTGTTTTAATCACAGATAGCCATACAGCCCCTATGCAACCTTTTGACAGGTGGTGTCTGTCCTGCCATGGTCATGTGCCTTGCTGTTTGTGACATGGCTGAATAAGACCTTGTCCCAATGGTTTTGTAAAAAGAGTGTTAAAAGCAAGGATATTTTCTGTCCTCTCCTTTTCTGTCTTTTGTCAGTCTGATTGTGCAATCAAATTTTCATGTGAAATCTAGGACTTGATCAGGCTGACGGTTTCACATTCCCTACCTTGCTATCTCCCTGCCTTTGCTTTTTTGCTGTCTCTACCTTGCTTATACATGGTTATAAAAATAATGTGTTAATCTTTATGTGAAAATGGGTTCCCTGGTTTCAGAGGTGTATAGTACATAGCCAGCTGTAGCAAAGTTTCTGCTTTTTGACCTCAGGCTTTTGCAAACTGTCAGTAGGGGGCCAGCTTGGTTCACAATGTGCTTTTTTGCAAGAAGGAAACTAACAAATTCTGTACAAGAAGAGACACCTTGTCTCCAACAGGAGGAAGCAATTAAGCTGCTAAAACAGAGACCTTATAAAAGAGGAGAGAGAGCTGGATAGTTTAGTTTTTATTTTGGGTTTTGTTTTGAGCTCGGAAAGTGGACTCTGTTTGGACTGCCTATGTTTGAAACCATTTTGTACATTTTTTTTGTTTTTCTTCTATTGTTATTGATAGTAATAAAATGTTACTTGTGAATGTTACAACTTCTCCTGGTCTGCATGTTTCCTGACCTAAGCCTTGACTACAGATGGTGTCAGACTATATGAAATTTACACCATGCATACTCTAAGCCAAGAGTTTCGTGCGTGGGTACTAGACCTGATACCAAGAAAGCATAGCAGAAAGGTATGGATTCTGCAGCAGCGAGCCCAAGAGTGCTTATCAGAAGGATGGCAGCCAAACTAGCACAGACAGAAGTCTAAGCTGAGACTGTACAGCTAGCACAAGTGACAGAAACAGAAGAACAGGCCATGACAGAACCTGAAAGCCGGACTGCTTTTTTTCAAATAGTGGGCTATACAATAAAAAGAGATGGAGAGACAGAGAAGGGAAGAGATGCAGCAGAGAGAAAAAGAGATTCAGCATGTGGAGGTACAGAGAAAAGAAAAGATAAAGATGCAGCAACTCAAGAAGCAGAGAAAAGAAGAGATGCAGCGACAAGAGCAGCGATGGTTGGATGCCTTGCAAGCTATCAAAGCTGGAGGATCTGGCATAAGTCCAGCAGAGCAACAAGATACAAACAACTTAAAAGTCATTAAACTTACAAAGTTGTGTCCCTCAGTTTATATCGAAGCATACCTGCCAACTTTTGAAAGGGTTGCCACAGCCTACTAGTGGCCAAAAGCAGCAATGGGCAATCAGGCTGGTACCTTAACTGACAGTTAAAGCCCAACTTGACTACAGCAATATGGACACTACACAGTCAGAAAACTATGACCTTGTGAAAAGAGAAATCCTGAAAAGATATGACATCTTAGGACAGACCTACAGGCAAAGACAGTCAGTTGACAATCCTCGAGAAGCCTTCACCAGACTCAGAGATTTCCTTATTAAATAGCTCCAACCAGAGGGCAAAACAGTTCCACAGTCATTGACACACTTGTAATGGAGCTGCTCATCAACATTCTTTCCACAGATGTGCAGCTTTTACCCAAAGCAGGCAAAAAGCTGTTTCTTTGGCTGAAGACGATCAGATAGATGGCCAGACAGACGCCACAGCAGTGCTTAACAGCCAAGCAACAGTAAGACTCCCTTTTTTCTGATTTAACTCTGAGTCTGATAAAAACTGTAATGGGGTAACAAATCTGCACCCAAAGACTTTCTTTGCCGTAACTGTAATAAGCCAGGGCATATTGCAAGAAACTGCCGTAGTAAGGAGAGTAACATTGGAGCAGATGTGTCCTTAACAAACTGGGGCAAGTACTTAACAGATGTCAAGGTGGGAGATAAGACTGTGAAGGGACTTCCAGGAGTCAGGAAGCAGACAAATCCTGGTGCATGCTGAAGTTCTTGAAAGGAACTGTGCCAAAGGACCAGGTACTGGTGTTATCTGCAGCCAAGGGGACACTTGATACTATCCCACCACCCAAGTGATTTAATATTAATGGGGTGTCACACCAAATGAAAGTGGGGGTAGTACCAAAATTAACTGTACCTGTGATTATTGTCAGTGACTTTCCAGGATTTACTGAGTTAATCACAGAGGAAGTAAATCCTGATGTTTCAGCAGCTGTGATGACAAGAGCACAGGCAAAGAAAATCTCAGCTGGTACAGACAGTTTTCCTTTTGGTGATTTTGATTTGGACTTGTTTGAGACCAGGTCCAAGAGCTAGAAGTCTGTCATTGCTTCAAGTCAAGGTCTTAACATCATGATTTGTTACTGCTTTAAATTCTGGACTTAAACCTCAACCATTGCCTGAGGCATCATTTGAGTCCTCCCTTCTGTCATTGTCCAAATCAAGGTCCCCACATCACAATCTGTCTTTACTTCAAATATTTGGACTTAAAACCCTAACCACTGTCTGTGGTATCTGTCGTGTTTCTCCCTTAGAACAGTCCTTCCTCCCTAGGCCATCATGTCCAACCCTCTCCTATCTCATCTGACCTTCTCTCCCCACTCCCTATACCCCCCCCCTTCACATCCCACTTGCCAAGCCATGCCTACAGTACTTATCAAAGGACTGTTACATCTCAATCTTCTCCGCATTTTGGCACTAGAGGAACTGCCACTCCTGCTCACTATGACTCCTCCAATGATGTTTATTGTATAAAATTTAGCTCATTACCTTACGTCCATATATGTGTGTCTATGCAGTTGTATTTAAATGGCACTACCTCCTGTTGAATCTATTGCTATGTTCTGGTGGAAGTATCTTGTTACATGTGATGGTTATATGTTATTATGTTGTTATTACTACTATGTAAGTGTTATGTACGTTCAATCAACCTGTTATGTCTTAACCCTGTTGGCAATTGTTTTGCCCCAGGTCCATCTTGTAAATGAGCTTGTCTCAATGATGTTCCACCTGGCAAAATAAAGATTTTAATTGATTGATTGATTAATATATGAAAATGCTGAAACTAAACTGATAACTGATTGTGATTTTGTTTCAGAGCAAACTAACGATGCCTCTCTCCAAGGTTATTTTAAGCAGCTGGGGTGAAACAAAAACAGGGTGAACCAATGTTTAAAAAATGTAATGGGCTACTGTACAGAGTTTGGGCTAAACTGTGGAAGATGACCAGAAGAAGGCAAAACTAGGGTTACCACCTGTCCTGATTTTCTCAGGACAGTCCTGATTTTAAAGAAAAAATACAAACGAAAAGCACTCTTGCAAAGAAAAATAAATAATGAAGCCACAAGGTATTGGAGTCAGGAGCGAAAATCTGCAGTACACTACCCCAGCACTTAATGTCCTTTACGTGACACTTCATCAGGAGGTGGGGTTCTGGAGCTCAGGATTTCTTTTTATTTTAGAGTATTTAATGTGACAGTACACAATTTTATAAATTCAATAGCAGAGCATCAGAAACCCATAATAAATCATCCAAAACACCACAACATTTGTGTAATCATCTTAAATACATGTTATTCAGTGCCTAAACATGTGATTAATTTAAAAATGATCAAAACAGCACTCAGAGTAGAAGGAAAATCTTGAAGGTCAAGTACATCTGCAAAAGGTCAAATTTACAAAATTACTATACTAATGGTTGAGAACAGAAGAGATTCCCAGAAAGTATATGTATAATGGTATCAAAAAACAGTGAAAAATTATATAAACAAAATTATTTTATCTTTTTGATCAATTAGCATTGCTGCAATAAATATACATATTTACCACATAACAATAACAAAAATTATTTTCAAGATGTTTAAATATTTTCAAATGTGCCCCACCAGGACTAATGCCGAAAGTCAAGTACTCTTTGTAAGCCATACTGAAAGTTCAGAAAGAGCAATTCAAATATTATTTGTAAAGAATATGTAAAGAGAGAAACTGCCATCAGTTCCCTTGGGGAATATCAGAAAAAATGGTCAAAAAATATAATGTTCCAAGAATCAACTACAGAAGTGGGGTAATATCTAAACACTGATTGATGCCCATAGGGGACAGGGACCTATAGAAATGGGGTAATACCTAAACACTCACTGAGGCCCATAGGGAACAGGGACCTCAAAGTGTAGATCCATTTTGACTCCTTTTGTAATAATACATTTAGCCTATCTCCACCTCTACTGTTAGCCGGTACATGTTCCAAACCCAGAAATCCAAAGTTAGCTGGGTCTCTGCCATGGCAAGATGCAAAGTGTACACCAATGGGTGTATCTGGTTCTGATTTCAAAACAGCACAAATGTGCTCCTGCATTCTCTCTTTGAGGGGTCTCTTAGTGCGTCCCATGTACAACATGGGACAGGTACATTGAACAATGTAAACAACATACTGCAGAATAGGAAATATTTACTATAAAAACATTTTCGCTATATTCGCTGAAGTGCTCAGAAGCACGAAAATAAAATTATGCTAATTGGCACTTTTCTCATTAAAGTGAATGGAGGACTTTTAGTTTAGCATGAAAATAAATTTACACACATACGGCCACTTTGTGGGTAGCGCTAAATATAAGTGATACATTCATTTCCTGTTCTACAGTAACATGTTGTACAAGAAATAAATTCCTTAATTAAGATTTTTTTATTAGAGACTGGATGCACAAAGGAGCCCCCCTGAATGCAATAGCAACACACATTGCACATGCCACAGCAGAAACTACCTATTGGTCTTGGTGGCATCCAACTTGGACGGATGCTCTGGGTTGGTTTAGTGTATAGACTATAAGTTAACATATCACCAATGTTTTTCCCTTTCCTGTTTGTAATTCTCAGACTGTTCCCAAGGGTTTTGAACAAAAGTGGGTCCCTGAGCTGGTGGCCTTAATGGAAGAGGGATGCCTGGATATCGTAGCAGTCACAGAAACATGGTATACAGAGAACCATGACTGGGATGTTAACATACCAGGGTACATAACCTACAGGAGAGACAGGCAGGGGAGAAGAGGGGGAGGAGTAGCTCTCTATGTAAAGGAAGGGATAAAAGCAACTGAACAAAAGAGTAAACAGGGAGGAGGAGGCACTGTGGGTCACCTTGGAGACTGGAAAGGGCACCACAATCCGCACAGGGGTTGTGTACAGACCCCATGTCAGGGGGAAGGAATGGACAAGGATATGATGGAAGGCATTCTTAGAATGGCAGAGAAAGGGGAGATACTGTTGATGGGAGACCTGAATATTCCAGATGTTAACTGGAGCACATTTGCTGCAGCCACATCCAAGAGCAGGGCCATTCTTGACGCCCTACAGGTGGCAGGCATTAGACAGCTAGTCTCGGAACCCACTCATGAGGGAGCAATCTTAGACCTCATACTCTCAAATGGGGGCAGTGAGAGGATCTCAGATCTAGAAGTGGGTTGCCATCTGGGGACAAGTGACCATCAAACAGTGTGGTTCACGTTAAACTCAGCTACAGAGTCAAGCCATACAAAAGTGAGGGTACTGGACTTTAGGAGGGCTGACTTTGGCAAGATGGGAGAGTGCCTCAGAAAAGCACTAGCAAACAGGCTAGAAGGAGGTGTGGAGCAACAATGGGGAATTATCAAAACTGCCATCACAGAGGCAACAAACCTTTGTGTGAAGCAAATAAACAAATCAAAATGAAAGAAAAAGCCACTATGGTTCTCAGAGAGGTGGCTGTGAAAGTCAGGAAGAAAAGATAGCATTCGGAGTATAAGGAAACACAGAAGGAGCAGGACAGAGAGCTGTACCAGTTAAGGCAGAAAGAAGCAGGGAGGGAAGTCAGAATAGCAAAGGCCCAAACTGAGGAAAGATAGCCAACTCAGTTAAGAAGGGGATAAAACCTTTATAGATACATAAGCGAGCATAGAAAGACAAAGGAGGATAGTGAGGCTGAATAGAATGAACAGTGGGTGGGCAGAGGGGACAGTGAAAAGCAGGAATACTGAACGAATATTTCTGCTCAGTATTCTAAAGAGGAGGAGAATGCCTAATCCAATTAACAGAAGCACTCTTGATAGGGGGTCGATCCCAGTCCTTTCACAGAAGAAAGGGTTCTGCAAGAACTCCTAAAACTGAAGGTGGACAAAGCAATGGGTCCTGATGAATTCACCCAGAATTCTAAAAGAATTAAGGAAGGAACTAGTGAAACCACTGGCTACTCTTTTAATAAATCATGGGAGGATGGTGTGGTACCAGGGACTGGAGGAAGGCAGATGTGATCCCCTTCACAAAAGTGGGACCAAGACAGAGGCAGGAAACTACAGACCTGGCAGTCTGACCTCTGTGGTAGGAAATGATAGAGTCACTTCTGAAGGAAAGAATAGTTGAGTACCTAGAGGTCAGTGGAGCACAGGATCCAAGGCAGCATGGGTTCACAGAGGAAGGTCATGTCAGGCGAATCTAATAGATTTCTTTGACTGGGTGACCAAAGTAGTAGACCAGGGAGGGGCTGTGGACATGGCCTCCTAGACTTTACCAAGGCATTTGACACAGTCCCACACAAAAGATTATTAGTCAAATTAACCACTCTGGGAGTGGGTCCCAGGGTGGTAGCCTGGGTAAAACATTGGCTGGACAACAGGACACAGAAGGTAATTGTAAATGGAGTCCACTCTGAAGAAAGGGCGGTTACTAGTGGGGTACTGCAGGGTTCAGTATTGGGTCCAGTCCTTTTTAATGTCTTCATCAGTGACATTGCAGAGGGACTGGAAGGAAAAGTATGCCTTTTTGCAGATGACACAAAGATCTGCAACAGGGTTTGATACCTAGAGGCGTGGAAAGGATGAAAAGGGACTTGGCAAGGTTGGAGGAATGGTCAGACGTATGGCAGCTAGGATTCAATGCAAAAAGTGCAAAATAATGCACCTGGGAAACAAGAACCCAGGGGAAGGATACACAATGGGTGGGGAGGTAGTAACAACAACAAAACAGGAAAGAGGCCTGGGGGTAATCATATCAGATGACCTTAAGGTTAGCAAGCAATGTGAGAAGGCAGTAGGGAGGGCCCGGGGGTATACTGGGATGTATAGGGAGGCATCAGCAGCAGAAAACAGGAAGTTGTTATCCCTCTGTACAGACAGTTGGTGAGACCCCATCTGGAGTACTGTGTCCAGTTCTGAGACCCCATCTCCGCAAGGACATAGACAGGATAGAGGCAGTCGAGGAGGGCAACTAAAATGGTGCAGGGCCTGCAAAAGAAGCCATATGAGGAGAGACTAAAGGAAGCTTAATATGTATACCCTTGAGGAAAGAAGGAGAGGGGACATGATAGAAACTTTCAAGTACCTCAAGGAATCAACAAAGTCCAAGAGGGTAGCATCTTTCAGAAAAAGAGACTGCAAGAACAAGGGGACACAATTTAAAGATAGAAGGAGGCGGTTCAGGGGCAATGTGAGGAAGTATTATTTCACAGAGAGGGTAGTGGATGCATGGAACAGCCTTCCTGAGGAAGTTGTGGGTCTAAAACTGTGGGAGAATTCAAGAATGCATGGGACAGACATAAGGCAATTCTTGTGGGGGGCAGGAAGATATAGGCTGTTGGGTAACTAGGATCTGCGGCCTATCCTGTAGGTAGGGAAATGGGCAGACTAGATGGGCTTAGCGGTCCTTATCTGCTGTCAAAGTCTATGTTTCTATGTTTCTATGTTTCCTTTGTAGGACTGGCCAAAAATCCCTAACTATATTAGATATCTCTGGGGCCAAATGGTTATATTCAGTGACAAAAAACACTGGTTGCTCATTTCTTGTTTCTCTGTATCTAGGATTAAGTAATGTTTTACGTTCCAAATTCCTTGCTTTATTTAGATACAGAAGCAAATGATTTGATACATTTTAATGGACCAACATAGATGTAACAACAAGAACAAAGTGCTCTAGCTTTCGGACCAACCAGTCCTTCTTCAGAAGCTCATGGCAGTTGTTTAGAAAATACAATACTTATAACAGCTAGATAATGCAGAGAAAAACAGGAAAAAATCCCCATTGGTTAAAAATACTCATTAAAAAAAAAAAAAAATGATGTCAGAGAAGTTTAACAGTACTATACTGCCTTTTTCCAGGCGGAACACACATACAAAGAATCCTACTGCATATAAATTTAATTGACATAAGATAACACTGCTGAAGCAGATAACTCCTAAATCAAGCTATGAGTGTCACAGTTTGTATAAGGATGTGATTACTGAAAGGCAACCCCCACCCAGATTAGAGACAAACTAAGATTGTTATAGGGCTCATGAAGTTTCAATGTCTGCATTATAGACAAGAATTTACCAGTAAAGTTGTCTTAAAAACATCCGTGCACACTGTGTGATGTGTAAAACCTAACTGGACCTGTCACCCAACTGTACTCCCAAGCTAGATATAAGGCCCAAGAAATTTCAAAAACCTCAGGACTATATAAATGATAATTTAAATATAAATTGACAATATTAGTGTCAAACAAAAAACTGTAGTCTAAGGAATCTGAAAAAGAGATAAAAATGTAATTTCTCTCCTCCTCTTCATACAAACAATACAACCTAACCCACCCCACATCACCATATGTGGGTGGGTGGGGTACATAACTTAAGGAGATGTCTCTCTCTCTCTCTCTCTCTCTCTCTCTCTCCCCTCCCCCTTTTTCTCTCTCTCTCTCTCTCTCACACAGACACACACACACACACACACACACACACACACACACACGCTCTCCTACCGAACCTTTATTCACTTCAGTCACTGCAATTGTTCCCCAAAGGAATTCAACTTGTCATGAAATCCTGAGTAAAAGGCTTATTTCTCCTAATACCTACAGAGCAAAAATATGACACTATTTAAACATACTACTATCTGCATAATAACATTTCCAAGGGTTCTGGATAGAACTACCATGAAATAAATCTGCCACCCTCCCCAGGGTAAGGTAACTAGAAGTAAATATAAAGTATGTGTGTAAGACCAGAGGTCTAACATACCTACATATCCACAAATTACTACAATATTAGGCTAATGTAAAAAGATCTGTGCAGGACCCCCATGCAAATGAGATCACGCACCTCAATATGTACAGAGTTACACAAATTATATGTGACAGTATATGATAACACTCCTGTGTGTACAGTAGCAAGCTAGGTAATCTGAATATGGTGCAATGGAATCAATCCCACCCCCAGGCAAAGATGAAAAGTAAGGAGGAATTAATATTCATTATGTGTGTGAAGTAAGAATAGTAACACATTAAAACTCCATATATCTAAATAGAGACCTACCTCAATGTGACAGCAGGCCCCACATCTGTTATATCACATACCTCACAACACATACCCACACACATACATACACACACACACCCACAACCCACACATGCTGAAGTCCTATAATATGTCAGTCTGAAGAAGAAGAGGTCTGTGGATGTTAGTTTCTGTAGTGTCCCATAAAACCAAGATCAACGTTCATCCCATCTGCTACCATATTGAGATGTAAAATAAGTTTAATCTCAAAAGCTCGTCTCTGTTGTGTGTTTTTGAGATTTCCTTTTGTGTGTGTGTGTGTGTGTCTGTGGGAGAGAGAGAGAGAGAGAGAGATAGGAGAAAAAAAAAAAAAAAAGGATGGGGAGAGAGAGAGAGACATCTCCTTAAAGCTATATATCTCCCCCACCCACATATGGTGATGTGGGGTGGGTTAGGGTGTATTGTTTGTATGAAGAGGAGGAGAGAAATTACATTTTTATCTATTTTTCAGATTCCTTAGACTAGAGTTTTTTGTTTGACACTAATATTGTCAATTTATATTTAAATTATCATTTATATAGTCCTGAGGTTTTTGAAATTTTTTGGGCCTTATATCTAGCTTGGGAGTACAGCAGGGTGACAGGTCCAGCTAGGTTTTACACATCACACAGTGTGCACAGATGTTTTAAGACAACTTTACTGGTAAATTCTTGTCTATAATGCAGACATTGAAACTTCATGAGCCCTATAACAATCTTAGTTTGTCTCTAATCTGGGTGGGGGTTGCCTTTCAGTAGTCACATCCTTATACAAACTGTGACACTCATAGCTTGATTTAGGAGTTATCTGCTTCAGCAGTGTTATCTTATGTCAAATGAATTTATATGCAGTAGGATTCTTTGTATGTGTGTTCCACCTGGCTGAAGGCAGTATAGTACTGTTAAACTTCTCTGACATCATTTTTTTTTTAAATGAGTATTTTTAACCAATGGGAATTTTTTCCTGTTTTTCTCTGCATTATCTAGCTGTTATAAGTATTGTGTTTTCTAAACAACTGCCATGAGCTTCTGAAGAAGGACTAGTTGGTCGGAAAGCTAGAGCACTTTGTTCTTGTTGTTACATCTATGTTGGTCCATTAAAAGGTATCAAATCATTTGCTTCTGTATCTATTCTTGCAAGGACCAATACGGCAACTACTAAATCTAGATTTTTGCTTTATTTAGGGCAGAAACCAGAATTTTTTCATTATATCCTCTTTGCAAAAAAACTTTCTTTCAAATCTAGAGCTTGTCTCTCAAAATCTGCTATAGACGAACAATTTTGTCTCAGCCAAACAAATTGGCCATATGGTATGGCATTTTTGAGGTGTTTGGGATGTGCACTCTTAGCATGTAAGAGCATGTTTCCAGATGTTGGTTTCCTAAATGTTTTTTCTGTTTTAACAAGTTGCCCATCTACCCCTGTAAATCTCACAGCTAAGAAGGAAATGGAATAGAGCTCCATATCAGAGGTGAACTATAAGCTCAAATAGTTTCTATTCAAAAAAATCCACAAATAATGAAGCAGTATCTATACTGTCCCTCCAGATAATCAGGATATCATCCAAATAGTGCCCCCATAGGTGGATATTGGGAAGGAAGGGATTTCTGCCAGGATCGAACACCATGGTCCCCTCCCACCAAGCCAAAAAGAGGTTGGCGTAAGAGAGGGCCATGGTGGTCTCCATGGCAGTCCCCTTTGTTTGGAGGTAGAACTTTTGATCAAAAATAAAATAGTTACGTGTCAGGATCAAATCAATTGCTTCAATAATGAAGTCCTTTGGAAAATTATGAGCCTTAAAATTCCTATTCAGATGACAATCAATGGTAGTAAGGCCTAAATCATGTCTTTTGCTAGTAAATAAACCAGCTACAAAATTTATTTGGCTAGCTGTTGATGGCTTGGTGGGAGTGGGAGAGGATCATAGACACTTCTGTCTCCTTGCCTTTGTTTCTTGCTGTCTCTACCATGCTTATATATGGTTATAAAAATATGTGTGAATCTTTATGTGAAAATGGGTTCCCTGGTTTCAAATGTATATAGTACATAGCAAACTGTAGTAGAAAGTGTATCCTTTTTGACCTCAGGCTTTTGCAAACTGTCAGCAGGGGCCAGTTTGGTTTACAATGTCCTTTTTTGCAGAAGAAAACTAACAAATTCTGTACAAGTAAGAGACACCTTGGGCTGGATTTTCAAATTTGCAGTGATCTAGGGCTGCAGCACACCCCAGCTGCATCAGGGACCCTACACCATATTCAGGAAGAACGGGGTCCCTGTATCACAAATCCAGGAGTTACTTCACCCGCAGGCATGTTCCAAAACAATCGGTGTACCTGCAGGAATGCCACAGGGATCTGGCTGTCCCCACCACCTGGCGCAACACCAGAGGAGCCTGGATGGTCCGGAGGGCAGGGGGGTAAGAGTTGGCAGTTAGCAGAACGGGTACCAGGTGCCATGGTGGGTGTTGGGGAGGCTGTGGGTAGTTGGATCAGGGCAGAAGCATCCATCGGGGGCGCTGATTATAGCACACTGATACCAATGAAATGGCACCGTTCCCTGGCCCAAAGTGGGTACAGCCCTGGCAGCAACTCCAGCCTTGCTGCTGCCAGGGATGTGCCCACATCGGCCCATGGCACTGTGTGGCAGTGGAATCCCCCCATTGTGCCAAGTCATTGGTGTAAACATTCTATAATAGGCATCCCCTCTGGGTGCAACTGCCCTGATCCAACTACCCACACCCTCCCCAATACCCACTATGGCACCCAGTGCCCCTTCCTCTGTTTAATATCACTGTCAAGGCCCCCTCCACCAGAACCCATCATGAGAGTGCCAATGACACATGGGGTTTAGACCAGCTCAGTGATGGTCTATCTTGAGCCCCTTGCTGTGGTCATGGTGAGGCTTTCTGCATCCCAGAAAAAGGGATGTTGCATCCCCGTCATGGCGCAAGACCCCTTGCGGCCTGTCGCAGCCTACTGTGTAGTATAAGGGGGGGGTGCAGTGGCAGCTTGATGCAGTGGCACTCGATTCAGATGCAGACTGCATTTCTGAATCAGGTTTGCCACATCTTTTGATGCAAGGTGTCAGTTGTATCACACCTGTTTGACGCAAGCACTTTGCGTCCTTTGCAGAGCTTTGAAAATCCAGCCCCTTATCTCCAACAGGAGGTAGCAATTAACCTGCTAAAACAGAGACCTTATAAAAGAGGAGTGAGAGCTGGATAGTTTAGTTTTTATTGTGGAGTTTTGTTTTGAGCTTGGAAAGTGGACTCTGTTTGGACTGCCTATGTTTGAAACCATTCTGTACATTTTTTTATTTTTCTTCTATTGTTATTGACAGTAATAAAATGCTACTTGCGAATTTTACAACTTCTCCTGGTCTGCATATTTTCTGGCCTAAGCCTTGATGACACTTTTGTGCCAGTATTTGCAAATGTGTTCCAGTTTACAGCACTATTGTGTCACTTGCCTTTGCAGTGAGGATGGGTGACTATGAAGACATTGGCAGAGAACGTGCCCTGGCTCAGGAGAGAGAAGATTAGCTGTCCACTACAGAGATGCTGCCTGTGAGAGAGGGAGACACAAGGAAAGAAGACGCATGTTTTAGTCAGAGATCTGGATGAAGATAATAGACAAGCCAGTACCTGCCTGGCTACCTCTAAGAAAGAAGGTTAAAAATACATCTTTACAATTCTGTTGCAACTATATATGGCCATGACAGATTGTCTGCCATCATATTTCTAATCAATTCATTAGCCCTTGCACACGAGGCAGCTCAGAAGACCAAACCAACATTTTCCTGTGTAGCCCCCCCCCCCCCAGTAGTGGGACATCATATTGTGCATTTTCCATGCACCCGGAATATATGGGTTGGGACGTTTCACCCCTGTCATAAAAGGGTTAACTGGTTGCCACCCCATAGGGCAGAGTTTGGGGAAAGAAAAGGGCTAGAACATGGGAAAGTGGGGTACTCGGGCTGGAGGAGGATAGAGAGAGAGAGAGGAAGGGTTAGGTTCGAGCGGCAGTGACTGCCCGCTCGTTTGGGACAGTTTTAATTCTCAGAGAGGCTGTGACAGTATGGCCCCATGGTGACATGGTGGCAGCCACTGTATTGGAGCCCTGGTTTTGGGAATTGATGACTCTGAAACATAGACACATAGATTTTGATGGCAGATAAGGACCGCTTGGCCCACCTAGTCTGCCCATTTTCCTACCTAACAGATAAGCTGCAGATCCTAGTTAACCAACAGCTTACTTCCTCCTACCCCCCACTAGGACTGCCTTATGCCTGTCCCATGCATTCTTGAAGTCCCCCACTGTTCTTGACTCCACGACCTCCTCAGGGAGGCTATTCCATGCATCCACAACCCTCTCAGTGAAAAACTACTTCCTCACATTACCTCTGAGCCGTCCCCCCTCTATCTTCAAATTGTGCCCCCTTGTTCTTGCACATCTCTTTTTCAGGAAGTTGCTACCCTCTTGGACTTTATTAATTCCCTTGAGGTACTTGAAAGTTTCTATCATGTCCCCTCTCTCCCTTCTTTCCTCAAGGGTATACATATTAAGATCCTTTAGCCTTTCTTCGTATGTCTTCTGGTGCAGACTCTGCACCATTTTGGTTGCCCTCCTCTGGACAGCCTCCATTCTGTCTATGTCTTTGCGGAGATAGGGTCTCCAGAACTGTGCACAGTACTCCAGATGGGGTCTCGCTAACTGTCTGTACAGAGGGATAACAACTTCCTGTTTTCTACTATTGATGCCTCTTCCTATGCATCCCAGTATCCCCCCAGCCTTCCTTACTGCCTTCTCAAATTGCTTGCCCACCTTTAGGTCATCTGATATAATTACCCACAGGTCCCTTTCCATTTTTACTGTTGTCAGTATCTCACCCCCCATTGTGTACGCTTCCCCTGGGTTTTTGTTTCCCATGTGCCCAAGGCAACCTTTCTTCCTCAAAACCACTCTTAAGAGGAGTTCCTCAAGGCTCCATCTTGGGCCCTATCCTCTTTGCCATCTACATCAATAACATTGACTCAGGCCTCACCAATTCTAATGTTCACCTTTTTGCAGATGACACTGACCTTTATGTAAGCAATCCATCACCAAAAAAGGCCTATGATCTACTACAAGCTGACTTCTCCTTACTGCAACACAAATTACTTGAAAAGAAGCTTCTATTAAATGCCAAGAAGACTAAAAGCTATGTTCATCTCCACCAATACCTACTCACCAAACATTCTTCCCCAACTTTCTACCGTCCTTGGTGAGAGCCTTGATTATGTAGATAAATTTAAATATCTGGGGGTTTGGATTGACAACAGGCTTGATTTCACCCAGCACATTGAAGAGCTCCTGAAAAAACTAAGGCAAAGGCTTGGCCTATTCTTCAGGATCAAACATTTTCTAAACAGAGAATCTAAGCAGAGATTAATCCAGGCTTCATTTATATCCCTCCTTGATTACACAGACTTCCTATATGGCCACTGCTCCCTGTCCTACCTAAATAAACTGGATACCCTGTACCATAGAGCTCTAAGGTTCATCACTGACCTTCCTTTCAGTACCCACCACTGTTCTCTCTATGCTGCAGTTGGCTGGACATCCCTACACCACAGAAGGAACAAAAATGCTGCTCTTTGGATATACAAAGCTCTGACAAATAAACTACCATCCTACATTTCTGATTGCTTCTCTCTTGTTACTCCAAGGCCATATGCCCTAAGAAGCAATAACCTCATCTTGCTGAATCTACCTAAGGCATGTACCCGTCATGGAAGGGCTGCAATCAACTACTTTCTAGCACACATCTGGGACTCTCTACAAAAGACCCTGAAGTTGAACACTTTCATTCCTGTAGTCTCCTTCAAAAAGCTGTACCTAAACCTTTTCCCAGAGATATGCAATTGCTTCCACAATTCCTAGCCTCTTCAGTCCCCTTTTCACCTGCCCCATTAGATTCCCCTCTCCTATCTGTCCATGCATTCACCCATTAACTTCTATATTATCTACCTCCTAAAACCCCTACTCATTACTTTTTTCCCACATTTGATCTGGTGCCCAATACCACTGTTTACTTGCCTTGTATATATGTGTATATTATTGCATTTGCTCATTCTTTGTTGTTTATTCTTAAAAAAGTCTTTGTTACTGTACTTATTCTATACTTGTATATTTGTGAGTTTAAACCATGTTGTTGTTTATGACCAATCAGGTCCATCTTGTAAATGAGCTATGCTCAATGATGTTCGCCTGAATAAATAAAGATTTTGATTGATTGATTGATTGATGTGCATTACCTTGCACTTCTTTGCACTGAATCTGAGCTGCCATACATTTGACCATTCCTCCAACCTTGCTAAGTCCCTTCTCATCCTTTCCACTCCATCTTGTGTATCAACCCTGTTGCAGATCTTTGTGTCATCTGCAAAGAGACATACTTTTCCTTCCAATTCCTCTGCAATGTCACTTATAAAGACATTAAAAGGACTGGTCCCATACTGAACCCTCGGTACCCGCTAGTAACCCTCCTTTCTACACTGTGTACTCCATTTACTACTACCCTTTGCGTCCTGTTGTCTAGCCAATTTTTTATCCAGGCTACCACCTTGGGACCCACTCCAAGGCTGGCTATCTTGTGTGTTAATCTTTTGTGTGGGACTGTATCAAATGCCTTGCTAAAATCTAGGTAGGCCATGTCCACAGTCCCTCCCTGGTCTACTACTTTGGTCACCCATTCAAAGAAATCTATTAGATTCATCTGACATGACCTTCCCATCGTGAATCCATGCTGCCTTGGGTCCTGTGCCCCACTGGCCTCTAGGTACTCAACAATTCTTTCCTTCAGAAGTGATTCCATCATTTTCCCTACCACTGAGGTCAAACTAACTGGTCTGTAGTTTCCTGCCTCTGTCCTGCTCCCACTTTTGTGAAGAGGAATCACATCTGCCCTCCTCCAGTCCTCGGGTACCACCCCATCCTCCCATGATTTGTTAAAGAGAGTAGTCAGTGGTGTCACTAGTTCTACCCTTAATTCTTTTAGAATTCTTGGGTGAATCCCATCAGGCCCCATTGCTTTGTCCACCTTCAATTTTATTAGTTCTTTCAGAACCCTTTCTTCTGTAAATAGACTGGTATCGACCCCCATCTTCAGAGTGTTTCTCTTGTTTGGTTTAGGTAACTCCCCCTCCTCTTCCTTTGTGAATACTGAGCAGAAATATTCATTCAGTATCCCTGCTTTTTCACTGTCACCCTCTACCCACATTCCCTCCCCTTTATTAAGCTTCAGTATCCCTCCTTTGGTCTTTCTTCGCTCCCTAATGTACCTATAAAAGGTCTTATCCCCCTTCTTAACAGAATTGGCTATCCTTTCCTTGGTTTGGGCCTTTGCTATTCTGACTGCCTTCCCAGCCTCTTTCTGCTTTAACTGATAAAGTTCTCTGTCCTGCTCCTTCTGTGTTTCCTTATATTTCCTGAATGCTGTCCTTTTCTCCTTAACCTTCCCTGCCACCTCTTTTGAGAACCATAGCGTTTTTTTCCTTCGTTGTGTTTTATTGATTTGCTTTACACAAAGGCTTGTTGCCTCTGTGATGGCTGTTTTGATCACTCCCCATTGTTCCTCCACCCCTCCTTCTTGCCTGTTTGCTAGTGCTTTTCTGAGGCACTCTCTCATTTTCCCAAAGTCAGCCCTCCTAAAGTCCAGTACTCTTGCTTTTGTATGGCTTGATTGTATGGCTGTGTTTATCGTGAACCACACTGTTTGGTGGTCGCTTGTTCCCAGATGGCTACCCACTTCTAAATCTGAGATTCTTTCTCCATCCCCATTTGAGAGTACCAGGTCTAAGATTGCTCCCTCCCAAGTGGGTTTCAATACTAGCTGTCTGAGGCTTGCTCCCTGTAGGGCATCAAGAATGACCCTGCTATTGGATGTGCCTGCAGCAAAGGTGCTCCAGTTAACATCTGGCATATTCAGGTCCCCATCAACAATATCTCCCCTTTTCTGCCATTCTAAAGCCTTCTATCATTTCCTTGTCCATTCCCTCCCCTGAGATGGGGTCTGTATACAACCCCCCATGCGGATTGTGGTGCCGTTTTTTGTCTCCAGGGTGACCCAAAGTGCCTCATCTACTCCCTGTTTACTCTTTAGTTCTGTTGCTTTGATCTATTCCTTTACATAGAGCTACTCCTCCTCCTCTTTTACCCTCCCTGTCCCTCCTGTAGATTGTGTATCCTGGTATGTTGACATCTCAGTCATGGTTCTCTGTGTACCATGTTTCTGTGACTGCCACAATATCCAGGCAACCCTCTTCCATCAAGGCCACTAGTTCAGGGAGCTTGTTACACAGACTACGGCTGAAGCCCCCTTTGAGTTCTGACAGGGAGCTGGGAAGTGAGAAGCTGGTTGGAGATGGGGTTTTAGTGAGAGCAAAGTGAGCAGCAAAGAAGTGACGAGCCACTGTACTTCTGGAAGCCGCTACTTTGGAGAGCTGTCAGAGCCTAAGAGCAGAGTGGAGCCATAGCCCCGGGAGAGTGTGTGGAGTCAGAGTTCAGACAGTGACAAGAGAGAGGAGATATGCTCAGCTGTGAATTGGGACCCCAGGGAACTGTGAGCATTGGCCCCAATTTGAGAGGCCAGCCAAGCCCAGGACAGAACAAGGAATAAGAGCTGGGACCCAAGGGACAGAAAGAATTAGCCCCAAAGTGGGAGGCTAGCTAAGCCCAGGGAGGTGTACAATTAAGTGAGATGTGAGGGAAGGAAACCTTGCATCTGGTGTGATTTCTTTTCCTTATGAACAGAGTATAAACTATGCTGCCTGTAAATAAGGGGTCATCCAGATCATGCCCCATGAATGGACTTTAATGCAAGGACTCTGTTGATTATGAGACTTCCACGGTCCTGAATACTGTGCTGAATCCCCTACTGTGCACCATATTAAGTGCTCCTTGGAGCGTATGAGTTCTTGCAAGTTATTAAATGGGATCCCCTGTTTTATTTAAGTTGGTGTTGACTGCAGTTCTTTTAGTGAAAGGTTAGTGCAAGATAACCACATCTCCTCTAGGCAACACCTGAAGTTGCCGGCATCCCTATGGACACAATGGACTGAATCAAATGTTAGCCATTTTGGAGATGTTTCTTCTGTGGTTGCCCCCTCCCCATGGACTACTTGCCATCTCATATCCCTAGATGCTGGAGAGGGGGTGGCTCATATGTAGCAGCTCATTCTGGATGTGTTTTTGGGGTGCTGGTGGTTTGACTGGACCCCAACAGCAGTGTTTGATGGATTGCGAGTTCTATGGTGGATTGCTGCGAGATCAATATGGCACTGTGGAACTGAAAATGTTTTATTTATTTAGTTTTTGTTAACTGGGTAGGTACTCTAGGCAGCATAGTTGCCTATTTTCAGGTATGACCTGGGAGATTACAACAGAGGGCTTACAGACAGTAGTAAATACAGAAAACCTCATTGGAACATACAAAGATCAGTCACAGTGCAGTTTTACAACATTTTCGGCAAAGATAGTACATTTGCAAGACTCTCTGATAGTATATAATAACAAGACAGGGGTACAAGTGCATATTATTACCTGCCACAAGTCATACAACTAGTGAGTAAGTGCTAGTGGAGAGAAAATAGCAAGATATCACAGTCAGGTTTGACAGTAGTAGAGGTTGGTGTCAGTTGGCAGCTAGGAGGAACGAGTGAAGGAGTGGGTGGACAGAAAACAGGAGCAGGATTCAGAGCTTTTAAGAGCCTTATGAAGCTCATGTTTGAAGCTGTGAGGAGAAGGGGAGTTTCTTAGGTTCAGTGGAAGGGAGTTCATTAGTTTAGGGGCACTGACAGAGAAAGCATTTTCCCCCATTTTGGTTTTACATCTCGTTGGACAAGGAGGGATTTGTCTGCTGATCTCAGGGGGTAGGCAGAGGTTGCAGGTTTGAGCAGTAAAGCCAGTTTGTCAGGTATCTGGAGGAGATAATATTATTTATAAAGCAGTAGGAAGTAAACTGATGGAAGACTGAAGGGGAAAGCCAGCCCAGGCTGGAGTAAAGTGTGCATCGGTGGGTAAGTTTGGGTAGAGACAGAGCAAAATGACAGATGTTATTGTAGCAGACATCCCACTTACAGAGGAGCCCTTCAGTAGCTACAGGAAAGGCTATTAATCCATACCCCAATTTGGGTCTCAGGATCCCCTGTGCAATGGCCATCCTCGCCATGGATGTTAGGCTATGCCTGACCTTATTAGCAAATCCAAGTTGAATATTAATGGATCTGGTAGCTGAGGCAAGGTGTAGGTCGAAGTCCAAGGCAGGATCAAGTGTAACTCCTAGGTATTTAAAGGAGGTAACAGTGTTAAGAGGAAAGCCATCTAACACCCTGGTACTTAATGGTTGGGTGCAGGACCGAGTTTTAGAACCCGAGCCAAAGAGCATAGTTACTGTTTTATTTTTGTTTAAAACAAGTTTGCTTTGCAGTAACCAGCTCTGAAAGATATTGAAGTTATGATTGAGATTCTCATTGATGTCAGAAAGGTTTGGAGAGGAGGAGGAGGAGGAGGAGTAAAGAACAAGACCATCGGCATATAGCAGGGTTGAGCAAGAACCAATAAGTGGTGGGAGATCCTTTATGAAGATGGAAAACAGGAGCAGAACAAGAATCGAACCCTGGGGCACACCAATCCAAGTAGGAGCGAGAGAGGACTTGTCCTGTCTGACCTGGACAAATTGCTGGTGCTTCGAAAGATAATTTTGGAACCAGGCAATAGTAGAGGTTAAGAAGCCAGGGGATGACAACTTAGATAGGAGCAGCAGGTGGTCAACTAAATCGAATGCTTTTGTAAGATCAACAAAAGTGGCTCCAGTAAGCTAGCCATTGTCCATTGCAAGTCTGACATAATTTGTAAACTGTACGAGAGCAGTGGATGTACTGTGCCCACATCAGAAACCACGTTGGTCAGTGGAGAGGAGTTTTGAGAAGTAGAGGTAGTCCGGGACCTGGGTAGCAATGATTTTCTCCAGTATTTTAGAGAGGGTGGAGAGGATGGTGATAGGGTGATAGTTATCCAGGTTAGTGGTATCCCTTTTTTGTGGACGGAGACCATTTGAGCAATCTTTCAGAATAAAAGGACATGACCTGTAAGTAGGGACAGGTTGAAAAGATGAGTTATTGGAGAGACTATATAAGGGGCTATGGTTTTTAGGAATTCCAGTAGGAGTCCTTCTGCCCTAGCCAATCCAGTAGGAGGGATAGACTTAAGTAAGCATAAGATTTTTTTTTTTTTTACTCTATTTCTTTATCTCTCCTGTCTGGTCTCGGAGCCCACTCCTTCCGTCCACTCATTTTTCCCCCAATCCACCTCCGTGGGATCTGCCCCTAGAGTGCCTCCTCTCTCCACCTGCACAGTGGGGTCTGTCCCTCTTTGGTGGTCCAGATGGAACCGGAGTGGCTTTCATACAGGGCTGCCGAGAGGTGTTTTCTGTTTTCTCCCTGGTTTCCCCTACCCTCTGGGACATCGAGCACTAGGACGTACGTCCCAAGTGGTGGCGTGCTGACGCATGCCAAACCTCTCATGCGCCATCGACGTCCCCCCTCCCCAGCTCCAGCGGACGGAGTCACCTCCATCCCCTCCTTATGTCAGTCCTTCCACCGGCTACGAGGGGATGCAGAACGCAGAAGCGTTCTTGGTCTCCCACCCTTGAGAGAGGAGAGCATCCATTGAGACTCGATCCTCCCTCTCCCCACCATGACCACGAGTCGTTCCGAACCGGGTCACGGCGTAGCATGAGGTGTGGCATCCAGTGCTTCAACCCTCAGCGCCTCCGGGCCGGCCAGCATGAGATTTTAGTCTCGGAGACAGGGCAAAGGGTGAAAGATGGGTCGGAAGGTTTAGATTTATCCTGCAGAAAGACAGGTTAAGGTCCAGGAGGTGTAACATAGGAGGAGAGGTCAGTAAATCTGGAGTTAAGAGCCTCAATGATAGTGAGTGGGTGATTGCAACTACAACCATCTAGGACCACATCATGTTGCATCTTTGGATGCACTGTGGGACACTTGAGGGTCGGCAGAGTGAAATCTTGTGTTGGGCCCATGTGAGTACTATGCTGATGGACGGAAAAAAGATTTCTGGATTGGACTCTTTGGGTTCTTGTGGGGTGGAGCCTGTGTTTCCTGTGTCTCGTGCTTGTTTTTGAAAACAGAGGTGACCACCATTTTGAACTGGTAACTGCTGAAGAGTTTTCTGTCTGTGAAATCTGTTTGTTTCAGAACTAACTACAGCATTTTGGACCAGAATGGCACAAGCTCCTTCGAAGATGGGTGTCACTGTGCCCCCTGAAATATTCTGTGGGAAAGATGACTGTACCAGCAGAGTGTGCCCTGTGTCACAATAAGGGCCCGGGAATAGCATTTCTGCCCTCTGCACTGTCTGTTGTGGTCCCAGTTTGTTTGCTTTGGGACTTGGCAATCCATTGCCTCCCTGACATCAGAAGACACCAGCTTGAGAGGATGGGAAAACATGGCTGTAGAACTGGCACCCCTGCCTGTGAAAGCCCCCATGGAGAGTAAAGCATGGGACTGAGATTTGGGGAGAGGTCAAGCAAGCCCATTGACTGAATCACCAGACCGACTCTTGACTCCAGCAGATTTTGGTCAGGTCAGCTCCAGAGTTGAAACCGCCCATCCTGTGCCAGCTGAGACTGGTTCTACCCCACGGACTATGCCCAATGGCTAAAGTGGGGAAGTTGTGACTTCTAAATTGGCCCCTCAAATGAAAACTCTGCGGAGCCTATTGGCAGAGAAGCAAGAAATGGCTCAGCCAAAGAACCAGAAGGCTGGTGGGAGCACAGTTTGCACAGAGACTAAGAAGGAGGAAGACTGGGACATAGATAGGAGTGCTGCATTGCTTTATTCTGCAAAATCATCATCTGATAAGGACCCTGCCAAGGAGGATACTTCCTGATCTCAAGTTTCCAATTGATGGGTACAGGCAGGGGAACACCAGCATCAGGACTGGGAATATAAAAATGGAGTGTGGCTCCCACAAGAACAAGTCCCAAGGATGAGCATTCAAAGCCATCCTGAGTGGTCACAAGCTGAACGGCATGTGAGACATCATGTGTGGCAAGAATTCCCACAATATTACTATCCACACCTGCCTGAACGTGTTTGGGACATTATTGAGCAAAAGAGATCAGATTGGGTGTTCCATGGTATCCTCGGGAAGCTGCACCACAAGCATAATCTACATAGTGACAGTTCCACACATTCTCTGACGGAGGACCAGCAGATTGTAAAGCGCATATATACCAAGAGCACTCTTGAGGGATTAACCCTGTTTAAAAACTATGCCATGCTTTAGAACATTGATGGTGGCTGTACAAAGTACTACCCAGCATCTAAGGGCTCTTAGGTCGCCCATGTACCAAGGCCCACTCCAAATATTACTTCAGCAGGTGGGAATGCAGTTATGATAAAGCCTCCCAGAGTGATGACAATTAGTGCCCCATGGATTTCAAATGGGTGAGATCAACCCCTTTCAGTGACCTTGTCACAGTTAAATTTTGATACTGGGACTTTGGGGGGACTGCTTGTGATAATTTTCAAATCAATGCTGTTCTAAATGTTGACTTTAGAGCAACTGGTTATTTGAACATGTTTTGAGCAATTGATAGCAAATGCTGTTATTATTGTGCAGGCATCAATGTTACAGCCTATGATAAGTTGTTTGAATTTTCGTATCTTGTACATCCACTCCTTAGTTGGGATGGTAGATGCTAGGTTAGTACAGTTATGGGGATCACAGGGGAAAGACATAGTGGGGAGTTCCTTGCAGGCAGTAGGTAGCAGGCAGCAGGCAGCATTTAGATAGTGTGAGTTTGGGTTCTGGTTAGTGTTTTGGGCCTGGGACACCACTGTAGGCTGGTAGGCAAACCATCTGCATGTCTGGTTGGTGGGTGGCCAGAGGAGGTAGACTCGGACGTATGAGAGACCCAAACCAGGTTTTGCAGCGTTAGTGTTTTAGTGTTTGTAGATTCCACCTTAGGGTGAGCAGCTTTAAGCTCTTCTGAAGCTTGGCGTAGGGGGAAGTGCACATACCTCCTCTGCTGGGTCTCTGGAAGAGTGGCTGAAGGCACCCTAAGCTCACTGAGGTCAGCAAGCATTTTAAGCGGGGGAGAGTTCTAGCCCCCCCAGTAGTGGAGTGTTGTATTGTGCATTTGCCATACACCCAGAATATATGGGTTTGGACCTTTCATGCCTGTCATAAAAGTGTAAACTGGTTGCCACTTCATAGGGGGGAGTTTGGGGATAGAAAAGGGCTAGAATGTGGGAAAGTGGGGTCCTGGGCCCGAAGGAGGATAGAGAGAGGAAAGGTTAGGTTTGAGTGGTGGCAATTGCCCACTCAATCGATGGGACAGTTTTTGTTCTCAGAGAGGTTGTGACAGTATGGCCCCATGGTGACATGGCAGCAATCACTGTATTGGGGCCCCGTCATGGGGATTGATGACTTAGAAGCCCCCTTTGAGTACTGACAGGGGCCTGGGAGGTGAGCAGCCAGTTGGAGATGGGGTCTGAGGGAGACCAAAGTGAGCAGCAAAGAAGTGGCAAGCCACCTTGCTTCTGGAGGCTGCTGCTTTGGAGAGCCATCAGAGCCCGAGAACAGAGTGGAGCCATAGCCCCAGGAGAGTGTGTGGGGTCAGAGTTCAGACAGTGACAAGAGAGAAGAGATATGCCCCACTGTGAACTGGGACCCCAGGGAACAGTGAGCATTGGCCCTGATTTGAAAGGCCAGCTAAGCCCAGGACAGAACAAGGAATAAGAGCTGGTACCTGTGGGACAGTGAGCATTAGTCCCAAAGTGTGAGGCTAGCTAAGCCCAGGGAGGTGTACAATTAAGTGGGATGTGAGGGAAGGTAACCTTGCATCTGGTGTGATTTCTTTTCCTTACGAACAGAGTACGAACTGTGCTGCCTGGAAATAAGGGGTCGTGCAGATCAGGCCCCACGAATGGACTTTAATGCAAGGACTCTGTTGATTATGTGACCTCCATGGTTCTGAATATTGTGCTGATTCCCCCACTGTGCACCATATTAACTGCTCCATGGAGTGTATGTGTTCTTGCAAGTCATTAAACAGGATCCCCTCTTTTGTTAAAGTTGGTGTTAACTGCAGTTCTTTTAGTGAAAGGTTAGTGCAAGATCACTTCTCCTCTAGGCAGCATCCCTGTGGACACAAAGAACTGAATCAAATGTTAGCCATTTCGGTAATGTTTCTGCTGTGGTCGCCCCCTCCCCATGGACTGCATGCCATCTCATATCCCTAGATGCCAGGAAGGGGGTGGCTTACACCTGTTGGAGTGGTTCTGGAAGCTAACACATAATAAAACAGTAATGTGGTGTGCTGTGCATAAAGTCACCTTAGCAGTAGATGAGGGATGGCCTTGAAAATAGATGCTGGATGGTTGAGTCAAACAGGTGCAGCATGCCACATATTGGAGAATCAATGTTACAAATCCTCTTGTGCTGTGAGGCTACTCCTGTAAGCTGGCTTGCTGGTGGTAGCTGTAACAATGCTGATTAATCAAAGACAAACTGCTGAAGTTCCTTCCATGTCTTGTGGACCAAAAGGGAGACCTATATGGATCACTGTGTGGCAATACTTAAAAGCTCCATAGTGCCATGTTTGGACAGAGGAACAGACATTGTCTTGTTAATAATATAGTTTTGTGAGAAGCTTGCAGCTATTAATATTGCTGTCCGTCTTGTCTTGTCACTGACTATAGATAGACACCAATGCAAAATGTCAAAGTGAAAAGACAGAGAAAAAATAAAGAGTATTTGGAACTTTTGTAATACATGGTTACAAGGACAGAGATTTTAGAATGTAATGACAATGGCATGATTAAGCAGTAAGACATGATGGTGTGAATTGTGGCGGGATAACAATAATGGCACACCTTGGGTGTGTTGTGAGGCACGAGGCATCACTGAGTGCCTACAACCACCTGGGAAATGCCATTATCTCACCACAAAGCACACCCTGCAATGTTAACTTGGTTAACTTTGTGTATATAGACAAAGTAGGCTAAAGGCCCATTTAATTGTCTCCCACTCATAGTGGGTTTATTTATTGATGGTCTTATGTAGTATATATTCATCTAACCTTCTTTTGAATATGTCTAATGACAAGGGTTCCACTATATTCCCAGGAAGATATTGTGATTATAACATGGGATCCAAGATGGGGGGATACACAAAAATAAAATAATATTAAGCATTTTATGATTTTTTTTTTAATGTTCATCTGCCCCAACAAAATAGTCCCAGCACATCCAAGCATTCGGAATGCCATCTCAGTTCCAAATATAATGCATGGTTAAGCACATTTTTTTTTTCAAATTAGCCCTTAAACTCTCTATTTTCTCAACCTCACACCATTTACCTTTTTCCTTACCTCTTTCTTCTTTATATAATATCATCCCTTTTCCCAGCCGTGTTTCTTTTCTATTCTGTCTTTCCTACACTCAACAGATGCAACATTTACTACAGATAGAATACAAGAATTAAAATCTGTGCTCAGTTCTTCTGGCAGAATATGTAAGCAATAATGCCCGACAGGGTGGGCGGTATTGGGCAATACCGGACCGGCCAGGGGCGTAATGAGGCCCGCCGCAGGGCGAGTGGGCTTATAGCCCTGGTCAGGTCCGGTATTGCCTATACCGCCTACCCTGGAGGGCATTATTATATGAAAATGGGCACTGCAAAGAAAAAAAGTTTCATAAAAAAAAAAAATTGTTTAAAGTTTTGTAGTCATTTTTTAGTAAAGTAGTTCCTCCTCCAGTATGGATTTTTGTCCTATTGCAGATTCCGTGGGGGGTTGGTGTGCAGTTGTGGCGGAGTCTCGTTGTTGCGATATCGGAGTAAAGAGGAAGCTTGGAGAGTCCGTGGGGGGTTAGTGTGCAGTTTGTGTCGGGGCTCTGCTGGTGGCGGTTGCGATACCGGGACCGGGAGGAAGCTTCACAAGAAAGGCGGCGGGAGAGTCAACAGTGCGATGAGTTCCATAATGTTAGATTTTTTTATTTTAAAATGGAGCGTTTTTCTGTTGGCATGCGGAAGAGGCAGCTTTATGTAGTGTGCGCTGCAGTTTTGAATTACTCGTTGGTGACTGCGGTGATGTGGAGACGGACAGCTTGAGTTTTATTTAAAAATTATTTTTTTTAATTGTGATACTTTCTGGATGTGGCCAGGTCTGGGTTCATGTGGCAGGTGGCACTGAATTGAGGAGGTAGGGGACAGGATGTCTGCAGCTAAGGTAGAAAAAATGGCGTTAATTTGAAATGGAAATGAAGTATTTTGGCCAATTAGGCCGAGGTGGGTACTAGGATACTAGAGTGGTTAAGGGGCAGTATAGGCTGGTACTTCTTACTTGCTGGTCATCTATTGAAACTTAATGTACCCCTATCTTGAGGGTACTGACCAATCAGATTGCAGCAAGTAAGAAGCCCATTTTCTAATCACACACACACACTCACTCACTCACTCACTCACTCACTCACTCACTCACACAACAGAAGGCCTTGGGTGGAATAAGGGGATCTACTGTATCTATAGCAGGTTGAACAGCAGAAATTTCCATGGTAAGTAGGTAAAGATAGAAGGGGGATTTTTCATGGTCAGCAAAACAACTCCATAAATTAAAACTGTAGGTACTGTAGTACCTCATTTTTAAAAGTATGTATGTGAGTGTAAGAAGAGGATTATGAGGGCAAATAACATTTAACTATTATTGTATTTTAATTTAAAGCAGTTTTATTTTTAGGGCCTAGTTGAAGGTTTTTAGTGAGTAAAGGTGGCAGCCATGTTTGTGATGGCAATCAGGGGTGAGTGGTTAGTATTGATTTTATTTGGAAAAGACTGCTGGATCTTTATCCAGTGCTGTCATGCTGAGGTAAAGATGGCCCTCAGCCAATCAGGTTTTCTGATTTTTCAAACCCATTTTATAATAAAAGTTAAAATCATGTTGCAGTGACTGTATCACACGTGACAAGTACATGACAATAAGACTATGACATATCCCTATCTTGCTGTTTTACTAACTGGAGTTAGTGACCATTGGTGGTAGAAATAAAAGCGTATGACAAGTAAACATCACCAGCATATGAGTGTAACAGCCTCTTTTCTCACTCACCTGGGCTGCCCTGGAGCCCTTGGGGTACTCAGCGTACTTCTCCAAGGGGCCAGGCCTGAGCTTTGGCCGGATTGCCAATGGTGGCTTGGTGCCTCCACCTGGGGCAGTGGTACAGCCTCCTGTGGACAAAACAGGTTACCACCCCCCAGGAACAATGATATATCCCCGTAAAGACTGACTCCTCCTGCACAGTTATATCAGTATCCCCACCCTGCAATAACAATAATGACCAGACACAAATATTTAGATGAAAAGGCAAACAGTAATCCCTTTTTTTTTTAATGCTCTAAGACAGGGAAGGTGAAGGCTACTCCCTTGTGCCTCCATATACTCATGCACACAACCCCATATGAGCTTCCCCCCTCCCCTGGGTGCACTCAGAATAGTCCCTGATGGTGGGTACCTCACCGTGCTCAGTTGCAGGCCTGAGATCTTTCGGTGAGGCCCATGTAGTGCATGCACAACAGGTTCTGGGAGTTTAAGTCTGCACGTTGGAGTGGGGCTCCTGTCCAACCCTCTTAACTTTGTCTATAGATCCCCAGAGCTGCAGCTCAGGGTACTCATGGTTTCCCAGGAGGATGATGAGCTCTCCAATTGAGGAACTGCAATGAAAGCAAGTGAGGCATTGTTCTTCACCTGCCTGGCCTTTCTGGCTTCACACGAGGGCCTTTATATACAGTGTTCACCAGACAGGCCTATTCATCCTTCTCATTCTCTCTTTTCTCTGTTGCAGCAGCAATTTCACACTGGGGACACAGGGTGGCTCGGTTCCCCTCAACCAGAATCTGGCTAATTGCAGCCCAGCTTCCATGGCTCTCTCCTGGCTGAAATCACAGGCCCCTGTGTGGAGTAGTCCATGAGGCCCAAGGTTTACTTTAACTGTCCATTCCTGTCCAGCCAGCCCCAGTGCCCTTAGTGGACCCTCCTGCCCTTGTTACACTGCAAAAGCTGCAGCCTTCCTCCTGCTCTTGCTTTAGGGAGAGAGGGGGAAAATGTAGCCAGAGAGACCACAACCAAGCAGGCAGCCTTTGTTGCTGCCTTCTAACTTGGTCCCAGTTCATTTTTCCCTTTCTCCTCCAGCTCTCTGCTACCTTCCTCTCAGCCCTCTCCTTTGTTCTCCCCCCGATTTCACGCCAAACTTCCCCTTTAAAACCCTGGGCACAGCCTTCCTCTGATTGGCTGATGACTCCCATGTGACCTCCAGGCTGCCTTGGATATTTTCCCAGCAGCCCGAGGTCTGTACATTTACATGGAGGTTGCCATCTTGTTTCTCCAGCAAGTCTCCCTGACATTTTCCCCCTTTTCTATTTAGTTAGTCCTCTGCCAGGGCTGACTTTGCTAGGATTTGTGACCGGAACTCGTCCGGTTGTTGTGTGCATGTCTCCCGGCCCCTCTGCCCATCTGGGGGCTGGGGAAACATGAATCTCCTTGCTGGCCATCTGGCCGAGAAGTAATGTGCTGGGGCTCCTTTAAATGGCCCTCTATGGTACCAGTGCATATGCATTGCACACGGGGACTGCTATTTTAAAAAAACTAAATATTTCTTTGGGTCTATGTGGCCCCGAGCCTGGTCTGCCCTCAACCCCTGACTAGGGACCACGCACCCACAGCTGGCAGCACAGACAGTCTCCCCATCCAGGCTCCGATTGGCCAAGACGCTGGAGAAAAATAGCCCAACTGCCACGACGGGGGGTCACAATGCGCGACTCCCACCAGAGGCACAGGGACCCAAGAGCACCATGGGAGGACAGCCTGTGGAATACGGAGCTCCTTTACAGGTAAGCCCATTTTGGGGGGCTTACATGACGATCAGAAAGGCTGCCATCTGGGTCTTGCAGTTTTCTGCACAGACGAGAACTGTCACAGAGGTAGAGGTACAACTTGCATGCAGCAGCTGACTGTTTAGTCTAGACTGGTATATCATAATTCATAATGTGATTGCTAGCATAGGAATATATTAGGAAGCAGGTAGGACCACCGGAAAGAGTTAGGTGCCTAAGGTCCTCTTCTTCTGACTCTTCCCCAGTGCTAGAGCCCAGTCCCCCTAGTTGGCCACAGTACTGGCTATTGTGGTTGCTTTTGAGATCTCCTGTTGCTGTGTTGTTCAGCTTCCTCAGCAGCACCCTCAACACCAGATGCTACAACAGCAGCAAAGGTGAGTTTTTTGCCACTTGCTTTCCTGTTACCAGACTTGCTGAGATACATCATGCACTAAGCTAAAGTGAAAATAACAGATCAATAAAAACCAAAAAGCAGCAAGAAACAAGAAAACACAGCAATATAGCACAAAATAGACAGCATAAATACTATACTACTACTGTACTGAGACTGTTCTTGAAGTTTTTTTTAATATAGTTTGCTACCTGACAGGCTGCACATGTCCAAGTCTGAGAGACTGCACTAGGCCTAAGTGAAAGTGATTCCCTCTCACACCAGATACACATACACCCACATAGAAATCTTACAAGAAACAAAATACAGCAATCACTGATACCTGATCAAAAATGGACAAGCAGGAAAAAAACAGTATTGTTTTAGATTACATTGCAAGCTCTCAAACCTGACACACAGTCATGTTTAGGAGCAGGAACGATTCCAGACATCCTTACAGCATGGGAGGCTTCTGAATCCAAAACTATAATATTGTGCTGTCCAGGAGTAGACAGGAAGTGCAGGCAATCGCTTCCTGTTTACCAGCAAAATTGGAATTTGGAATTTGAATTCTGATACCAACTACACTGCCTTCAGAATTAGGATTTTTAAGTCCAAATTCCAAAATTGGAAAATCCAAAAATTATGATCAGAATCCAATTATTCCGATTCCGATTCAGCAGTTCTCAGCAACCCAAACATTGTGGTGTGCAAACTGAATTCCATACTTAAGACACTGAAAACTGCTATCCAAAGACATGACTATCGAAGGCAGTCTGGTAGATCCAGAGAAGAAAAGTTGTGGAACTGTATTGGCAACCTTATATGAGGTGAGCTTTCATTTCATTTCATTTATTTTTTGTACTGGAAAGGCATGTGAACAAAGATTGCCCATTTTCACAAGCATCCAGTGACATACAAACATCTAAAAACACAATAAACAATTTATAAGCAAATACAGTCCTATAAAACAAAAAACTAAAAGCATTTGCATATAATTCTATTGAGTAGATAACATTTTAAATTGTTCTAAATAACCACAGTGACGGACACTGTAGATGTTGGTAAACTATTAAAAAGTTTAACTCCCCTTTAAGAAAGAGAAAATTATCCCTGTATTGTATGACAAAATAGAATTGTAAAAGAATGATCTATATTGAATCTAGAGGTGCATCCACAAACTGATCTCTGATATAAGGAGGCAGTCCAATTGGGCATATGACCCAAATAAATTTTAAAGAAAAATATAAAAATCTTACTATTCAATCTGTCCTCTAATGATAGCCAGTTTAAAGCATTGTAATGCTCAGAATCAACCTTGGGAGCACCGTGACAAATTGAATAATATTATGGTACGTAGTCCTCAGCCTACCAAAACTTTTGGAAGAGGAGGCGTGAAAGTAAACCAATGAGTTGTAGTCGATAACAGGAAGCAAAAAACTATTTGCCAACAAAGCCCTTGTTTCAGGTGCCCGAAATTGTTTCACTCAGTATAACATACCAAGCCTTTGATGTAATTCTTTAATCAGCTGACTAATGTGATTATCAAGAGTTAGGTGACAAGTGTAACACCGAGATATTTAAAATCAGTAATTACCTCAATCAAGTTGCCATTATTAACTTTGAGGATAAAGTCCAAATAAAATCTTTACCCTGGTGGTGCACAAATAAGGTGGCATATTGTTATTGGGCCAGAGTGGAGAGACTGCAAGCCATTCCCCTGGTGAAGTCCTGGAAGGGTGTCCACGTACCACTGTGTAAAAGTCTGTCAGTGATCATGAGGAGGAGACCTCAGGTGGCTGTAATCTATGTTTGGGCCAAATATGTTGAAAATTGCCAAAGTTAAGACTGAAAATTCTGGTGCTCAAAGTAGCTATGTCTAATTCTTAATTTTCAACCCCTACCTTCATGAAATGACTAGGGTGTGTATAAATATTTTACATGAGGTCTTCTTGCAGCTGTATGAAACAAGTCACTGTATAAGTGGATAATACATACCTTACTGGAAGGTATGTGAAGCAGAATACTGCTGTTAAATGAATGCTATACTGTATACTGGGTCAACAAGGCCATGCACCAACAAATATACAACTGTGTGCTAACTGTGCAACTAAGCGTTGGACCTGCAAAGGCTCACGTGAACCAGAACAGCCTTGTAACATGGAACTGGACCAGTAGCTTGTCCTTGGGTCATGTGGGTGGGGGAATATGGGGAGGAGGTGGGGATGAGGGATGAGGGATGCTGTTTACAAATATTAAATATGTTGGCCCTGCATGAGGTACCAGACCACTGATGCATAGCACTGTACCTGTAGCTTGGCCTTGGTTCATGTGGGGGGGGATATGGGGAGGAGGTGGGGATGAGGGATGAGGGATGCTGTTTACAAATATTGAATGTGTTGGCCCTGCATGAGCTACCAGACCACTGATGCATAGCACTGTACCTGTAGCTTGGCCTTGGGTCATGATGAAAGGTGATAGGGAGGAGGTGGGATTTAGGCCGGGCTACCCTAACAAAATCAGTTCCATATGGCCAATATATTAGATTAAAGAGAAACTGTAGTGATGCTGACACCTTTTTGAAACAGGCTGAGGAATTGGAAAGCAGGTTCCTAGCAAGCGGTTATTCCAGAGAAACACTCACTGAAGTTAGGGATAAAGCATCTACAAAAGACAGGGGTGTGCTTATAAAAAGTGTATGACATAATGACACCAAAACATTACAACCTGCAGGACGCATTACCTTTGTTACTGAGTTCAATGATTGGGTGGGCAAGGTAGGCCACATCATACACCAGAATTGGAATATCTTGATGGGTGATGAAATCGTTGGCAGTAGTGTTGGAGATAAACCAAGAATCAGCTTTAGCAGGGCACCTAACTTGAGGGACAAATTGGTACACAGTTATGTAAGTGTGGAAAACCAAAAACCAGAGTTCAGAAATTGGTTACCTGAAAAACCAAAGGGTTGCCATAAGTGCCACAAGTGCAATGTGTGTAAATGTTGTGTCCAAGGTAGGAAGGTTAAATATCCAAGAGACAACAGAGAGGTGGAGATTAGAGAAATCATTACTTGTGACATGGTTTTTGTTGTATCTGCCCTTTGGTGTGCTTGTGGACTTGTCTATGTAGCTAAAACTGCATGTAATTTAAAAACTCGAATACAAGGAGACATCTGCAATATAGAGAATAAACGCTTTGATACACCAGGGGCTTGCACTTTAACCAGTTCCATGACTCCAGATCTAATACCCTCAAGTTTGTAGGTCTAGAACATACTCCTATGCCTAAACAGGTGGAAACAGACAGAACTTATTATTAAAATGAGAAAGTTAATGGATCTTCGCCCTGGATTCAGCTAGACCAAAGGGTTTAAATGATTATTGTGATTTTTAGCCATATTTACTATAAATGCAAATATATTAGTGTCTTTCCTGTGACCTCTTCTTTATTTTCTTCCCACAGGTCCTACCCTTGTCCTGTTTCCCTCCTCTACTGGATTAGTATTTATGTGGATCCCCTGTTCAATGATATTTTCTGGGAGATCATGTAGTTTCAGCCAGCATCTTTTCATTTGCTTTTTTTCCTTGTTTTTGGCATAGGGTCCATTAGTAAATACTGCTTGGTGCCATTAGATATTTATTTCCCCTTTCTTTATGCTCCTGCACCCGGCCCCCTTCTGTCCAGCCCCCCCAGCCCCGTCACCCCAGCGTCCACTGGACTTACCTCTTACAATAGCGAGGTGCCAGCTAGCCAGGTGCGGAGCCTGCGAGGGGCCAGCTTTCATCCTGCTGGCTGATGTTATTTTCTTCCTCCTTAGTTTTCACCCATCCCCCAAGCATGGCATGGTGGCATGCAATGATGCCAATGGCCGAGCCGCACACGCTTCCATACGCAGCTGTGACAGGGTAGAATAAGACCCTGTCCCATTTGTTATGGAGAACGTTTTTAAATGCAATGATCATTCCTTTTCTATTTCTTTGTCTGGTTACGCAACCAAGTTTTTCTGTGAGACTTTGGATTTGATCAACCCGACAGGTTTGCAATTCTTTGCCTCTCACTGTCTCTCAGTTTTCTCTTGCTGTCTGTTTTTCCTACCTTGCATATCAGCTAATATGAAAAATATGTGCACATCATTATATGGAAATAAAACTGATATTGGGATCCCTTTTGCTTAGAAAATGTATTATGTTACTGTTGAAATGTATATAATTATAATTTGAGATGACTGCAAAAAGCTGTTGGAAGCTAGAGGCTACCAGAGTTCAATTTTTAAGCCTTTTGCAAAAGCTGTGCAAAAGGAGGCCTCAACTCAAGAAGCACACTGTGTTCTACAAAAAGGATGCTTGCTAAGGATGGGGGTTGAAAGGACTTATAAGAGCTAAGCTGCAACTGCAAGAAAGATTAGAAGAAAAAGGGACACAGAGACTGAAAATAAAATATTTCATTTCACCTTTGTACATAGTTATAATGAACAAGTTTTTTTTTTATGTTACTGCTACTGTAAATAAATATTTTTGGGAATTCTACAACTGCTCCTGGTTTTCCTATACTTCCTGACCTGTGCCTCGATGGCAGTGGCATGCCAGGCGTCTGCCCTGCAAATGCCTCTATGTATGGGCCCACTATGCCAGCCCCCAGCCACCGCTAGGAGTTAGGCAGGCAGTGAACTCTGTCCCCACCACTCCCTGGGAGAGGAGAGCATTTCTTCAGATGTTCAATCCTCTCCCTCCCCAGCCAACCCCCGGTGGCCCGCTCACACTGCGAACACGAGTTGCCAGCATGGCAGGAGGTAAGGCATGATGCCTCAGCCCGCCACACCACTGGACCGGCTACCATTAGATATTTATTAAAAATAATTATTATGTATTTCTTTCAATTTATATTAACTATCTAAAGTATGCTTTTGTGTACTTAGTGTACTCACTTGTATTGGGGTCTTGATGAAATAATTGACTTCTTGCAGGTTTTACAGAACTTTTTAGATTTTACTTAATTACAAAGGGATTCTGTCCTAGTTACCTCATTGCATAATGAACTGGTTCTTTCTTTTTATTATCCGCTTGTAGTCACTTAATTGCATCAGTTTGATGTTATTCTTAGACTAAACTATACTGTTAGGCCACCTTCATTTATTAAGTAATATATTTTTGGCTTGCACTTGCACTGTTTGCACATTGTTTTGATCAGCACTTTATTAACTGTATGCACTTTCTTTCTATGTGGTCACCTGCTCTGTCCTGCTGTCATGTACTTTGGGGCTGTATATTGGACATCAGCATCTCTTCTGGACATACCCCCCTGAGGATGGCTGGGATCGCTGACGCGCCGGGGAAGCTACCATCACTGTTGCAGTGTGAGAGTACAGCTTCTGTGCAACAGACGTTTGGGGGTCCTGCTTGTATTACTTTGAATTCGTATTTCCAAGTTCTATATTTATGCTGCTGCTGTTGTTCTCATTTGTTATTATTGCCCGATACTTTCCGAAGCACAAATTAAATGTTTTTATTTGCACCTGGTTGCTTGTGTGCTTCTGTCTCATATGAGCGCTACAGTTGTTTCAGAATTTGTGTTTGAAGGGCTGGCTGCCCTTTTGATTAGCACCGCACCCTACTGCTGTTGCAACATTGTTTTGGAACTGTATTACCTCAGACCCTACTTGATCGCCTACTTATCCTCCCCTTGTCTCATCTCTAAGGTTTCTTTATGCCTATCCTATGCTTTCTTAACACCCAATGCAATTTTTGTCCCCACCACTTCTGCTGGGAGGCTGTTCCAGGCATCCACCACCCTTTCTGTGAAGAAGTACTTCCTCATATCTCCCCTGAGTTTACCCCCTCCAGCTTCATAGCATGACCCCTTGTCCTTGAGCATCTTTCTTTTAAAAGATGCTTCCTACTTGAACCTTATTTGTACCTATGAGGTATTTGAAAGTTTCCGTCATATTCCCCCTTTCTCTCCTTTTCTCCAGGGTATACATATTGAGGTCCTTCAGGCTTTCCTCATAGGATTTTTGATGCAGACCCTGCACCATTTTGGTTGCCCTCCTCTGGACTGCCTCCACTCTTTATATGTCCTTCCAGAAATTAGGTCTCCAGAACTGGACACAATACTCAAGGTGAGGTCTCACCACTGATCTGTACAGGGGTAACATCACCTCCCTCTTTCTGCTGGTAATACCCTTCCCTATGCACACCAGCATCCTGCTAGCTCTTTCAACTGCTTTGTCACACTGCCTAGCCACCTTTAAGTCATCAGATGTGATAACCCCCAGGTCTCTCCTGTTCGATGGTTGACAATACCTCTCCTCCCAGTTTGTACTCTACTCTTGGGTTCCTGTGCCCGAAGTGCATGATTTTGTACTTTTTTGCATTGAAGGATAGTTGCCATACCTGTGACCACTTCTCTAACTTTTTCTGATCCCCCCTCTCATTTTTTCCACCACCCCCAGAGTGTTTACCCTGTTAAAGATTTTCATGTCATCCACGAACAGGCAGACCTTCCCATCCGGCCCCTCTGCAATGTTGCTAATAAAGACATTAAAGAGGACCAGTCACAGTACAGATCCATGTGGTACTCCACTGGTCACCCTCCCTTCCACGGAGTTAATTCTGTTTACCACCACCAACCTCTGTCTCCTATCCCTTAGCCAGTTTCTTATCCAGTTTATCACCTTTGGTCCCACTTCCAGGCTACCCAGCTTGCTTACTAATCTTCTATGTGGAAGAGTTTTGATGGCCTGGCTGATAATTAAGGATCACAGATAATCAAGGTCTAGTAAAGCAAAAAATAACATATGGGTTATTTTTGTTAAAATGTTTGCTGTTCTTAATTTTTACTGCAGGTATAATATCTTTACATTCAGGTATTAAAAATCCCAAATCTCAACAATATACTGTAACTTCACAACATCAAGTGACAGTCTGTGATGCACCTTAGTTTTTATGTTCGCCCTGCATGGAGTGGTACAGGGGGCTAGTGAGGATAAGGACGAAGCAGAGGAAAGGAGAAGAGCATGGGGGGACGAAAGGGTGACAGTCTTTGGGAACTCTGTCTTTAAAGGGATTCACTGGGGAAGAAAGTAGGATCCAAAATGGAGACAAGTGGTCATCTGTGTTCATGGGATGGAGGTGGAGAAGGCGGGGTCTAGGAAACTCCAGGCAGCAAAGGAGGTAGGGGTAGATCACAGGTAAATATATATCTGGCATCTGGGAACTAATGACTTTGCAGTAAATGAGATGGGGCGGTCCAGCAGAGGTTCCAAGAATTGGCAGAGTGTTGTAGGGTGATAGCAAGCTCCTTAGCATTCTTGGAGATCCTTCCAACTCCCAGTGCTAGCATAGCAAAAAAAAAGGAAGATTGAGGAATTTAATGCATGGCTATGGGAATGATGCAGGACAGAGGGATTAGTGTGCCTAGGGGAATGGGGAAACGTGGCTAGATCATGACAGGTTTTATGCAAAGGATAGGATGCATTTAAATGATGAAGGGAAAAACTGAGAGGGTACATGGACAGGGAGCTAAGGTTAAACTGTTATGGGGGAAATATGAAGCTAGGACGGTGGAGAGGACAGGTGAGTAAGGGGAAAACCTAGCTGGCACTCCCCTACAAATGGGGAACAGGACAAATACCTGCCTTGCTGAAACCCAGGATTGGATGAATTCGAGCTGGCTAAAGGTGAATGCGGGAAAAACCGAGGTGATGGTAGTGGATCCGGGTCACTGAATAGAGGTGTTGAGAGCTGGACAGCCCTCCAGACTTTTTCTTGGGGGCCCCAGATCTTTTCCCCTTAGTGGGTGTGAGACCTGGGGTAGTGCTTGATGACGGGCTGACTTTACGATCTCAGATGTCGGCGGTTGTCAAGTCTTCCTTTTATCATCTTAGGAACATCTCCAGGATCAAGCACCTTGTTCCATCTGGGGACTTACCTATGTTGGTCCATGCCTTTGTGACCTCGTGCCTTGATTATTGCAACTCCCTGTACTTAGGGCTACCTAGGGTTGATATCCGCCGCCTGCAGCTCATGCAGAATGCTGCAGCATGATTGTTGACGGGGGCTTCTCCAGCTTCCCATATTACTCCTGTGCTGCTCAATCTGCACTGGCTGCCGATTCGGTGGTGGATCACCTTTAAAGTTGGTTTATTGACTTATAAAGCCCTACATGGACTTGGCCCTGACTACCTGAAAGAGCTTCTTGTTCCCTATAGCCCTGAGTGACAGCTCCTTTCAACTGACGAGGGGTTGCTGGAGATTCCTAGGGTGTCACTGAAATCTTCGAGGGCCCGTGCATTCATGTACATGGCCCCCTCCTTTTGGAATTCTCTACCCCATCAGATATGGGAGTACGTGACTGTGGGGGGTTTCAAACCGGCGTTGAAAACCTTTTTATGGCTTCAGGCCTTTAGTGGCACCGAATAAGTATGAACCATTTGATTGTTATTATTATTATTATTGTGTTTGCTGATTTTACTACTGTCATTTTAATTTTTTGTAAAGCGCCTTGATAGTTTTAAAGGCGCTTACGTGAAATAAAGATTATTATTATATTATTATTAAATAAGGGGGACAGTACTGAGGGAGGGCTATGTAGGACCATGTGTGTAAATGCCCACAGCTTGGGTAACAAATTAGCAGACTTAGAGGCTGTTATTGAGGAGGGGAGACTGACTGTAGTGTCAGTCACAGAAACCTAGTGCAAGGAGCACCAGGACTGGGATTTGGTCTTTCCAGGGTTTAATCTGTTTTGAAGGGATGGGTAAGTAAAAAGGGAGGAGGGGTAGCCCTTTATGTGAGGGATTGCATAAAGGCTTCAGAACTGCCTGGAAGTCAATGAGGAGTGTAGGCACTGTGAGTAGCTTTGGAAAAGGGAAAGGGATCTGTCTTGGGTAGTATATAGCCCTCCAACACAGGAGGAGGACTTCGACAGTAAAAGATGGCTGACAAAGGTGTATTGTTGCTGATGGGGGACTTCAATCTTCTAGATGTTGACTGGAGTCACCCTACTGCAACAACCTTAAGGAGTAGGGACTTCCTGGATTCACTGCAGGGGGTGTGCCTCAGGCAGCTTGTGAAGGAACCGACTAGAGAGGGTGCAGTGTTGGACTTAATACTGACAAACAGGGACAGTGCTAAAAATGTGGAGGTGTCAGACCATCTGGGCTTCAGCGATCACAAAATGGTTAAATTCAAGGTTCAACATTAAAACTGGGACAATGTCAGCCCAATGATGTGGAGGGCTGAGGCATCACTGCCTCATCTCCTGCCATGCCATCGACCCGTGTTCATGGTGCAAGCAGGTTCCCGGGGGTCGGCTTGGAAGGGAGAGAATCGAGCAACTGGAATACGGCATTCCTCTCCCAGGGAAGGGTGGAACCAGAGACCAGTGCATGCCTGGCCCCTAGCGGTGGCTGGAGGCTGGCACACCAGCTTCAAAGACAAGGGACAGAGACTGAGCAGATGCCCTGTGTGCTATGCGTGGAAGCATGCACGGTTTGGCCATTGGCATCATTGCATGTCACTACTCCACACTCAGGAACAGGAGAAATAAAGGCTGAAAAAAACACCGACCAGTGAGATGATGCCGGCCCCCCACAGGTGCCACACCCAGCCAGCTGGCACCTCAACACCAGAGGTAAGTTCCAGTGAACGCCGGGGGTTGGGCCTGGGGGGGGTGGTGGAAGGGACAGGTTGGTAGTGGAGAGAAGTAAATAAAGTAAAAAAAACTGGAACAATGTCAAGTTGCACAAAAATGAGGATCCTTGACTTTTGGAAGGCTGACTTTGTGAAGATGAGGACATGCATGAGGAACACTATTGCAAATATGGGGGATCTGAGGGGAGTGGAGCAGCAGTGGGTAGTGATAAGGTAGACAGTAGAAAAGACTACCACGAGTTGTGTAAAATTGATTAGCAAAAATAGGAGGAGGAGGAGGAGGAGGATAGCACCCTGGTTCATCAGGGAGGTAGGAGCTCAGGTAAGGGATAAAAGCCAAGCCCTTTTGTGCTACAATAGGTCTCAGAGGGAAGAGGACAGGGCACTGTATCTGGAGAAACAAAAGGAAGCGGGTAGGGCAGTGAAAAGGGCAAAGGCATTAGCGGAGGAAAACTTAGCCAGGTCTATAAAGAACAAAGATTAAGAATTCTTTAGTTACATAGGGGAGTGGCAGAAAACTAAGGGTGGGATAATCAGGTTGAAAGGGAAGGGGGGTCCCAGTGGAGTATGATCTTAGGAAGGCAGAATTTCTAAACAAGTTCTTCTGCTCAGTTTTTATGGAGAAAGAGAGTGGAAGGGGGCCAGAACTATAGGACAGGAGCTTGGCGGAGGAAGAGGTGGACACCAGCCCCTTCTCAATAAATTGGGTCCTAAAGGAGTTCAGTAACATAAGGGTAGGCAAAGCGATGGGACCAGATGGGGTGTATATCCCAGGACATTAAAAGAACTCAGGGAGGAGTTAGCTGCACCTCTAATGGCATTATTTAACTTATCATTGGATACTGGGGAGGTACCTAGTGATTGGAAGAGAGCGAATGTGGTTCCACTCCACAAAGGTAGGGATAAGGAGGAGGTCAGTAACTACAGGCCAGTTAGCCTAACATTGGTGGTGGGTAAGATGATAGAGTTATTACTCAATGAGAGAATAGCTGGATACCTCGAAACCTCTGGCTTGTTGCACCCCAGGCAGTAAGGTTTCACGAGAGGGAAGACTTGCCAGACCAACCTCATTGAGTTTTTTGATTGAGTGACCAGGGTAGTAGACCAGGGAGGGGCAATGGACGTGGCCTACCTGGACTTCGGGAAGGCCTTTGATACCGTCACTCACAGAAGATTGTTGAGCAAATTAGGAAGCCTAGCGGTGGGTCATAAAATAGTATCATGGGTTGGAAACTGGCTAGTTGACAGGAGCCAAAGAGTGCTGGTAAATGGTGTACAGTGGGGCATGGGAAGAGTGAGGAGTGGAGTGCCGCAGGGCTTGGTGCTGGGACCAGTCCTCTTCAATGTCTTCATCAGAGACATTATGGATGGTCTTGAGGGTAAGGCATGCTTATTCGCAGACGATTCCAAAATATGCAATAGAGTGGCTGAGCCAGGAGGGGTTGAAAGAATGAGGAAGGACCTAAAAAGGTTAGAGGAATGTTCTAAAACTTGGCAACTTGGGTTCAATGTGAACAAATGTAGGATTGTGCACATAGGAAGTAAAAACCCGGGGGGTGGCATATGAAATGGGAGGAGTAACACTAGCAGTCACAAACAGGACAGGAACCTAGGAGTGGTTATTATAGATGACCTAAATGTGGCTAGACAATGCAAAGTGGCGGTGGGGAAGGCTAGCCATTTGCTTGGATACTTAGGGAGGGGTATTACTAGCAGGAAGCAGGCGGTCCTATTGCTCCTTTACAGGACATTGGTGAGGCCTCATCTAGAGTATGGTGTTCAGTTTTGGCGGCCTCATCTAAGGAGAGATATAAACAGAATGGAGGGGGTACAAAGGAGGGCTACAAAAATGATGAGGGGTCTGCAGGAGATGTCCTATGAGGAGAAGTTGGGGGATCTGAAAATGTATTCCCTGCAGGCAAGGAGAGAAAGGGGTGACATGACTGAGACCTTCAAATACCTCAAGGGCATAAATAGAGTACGGGGGGGGAGTGTTTTCCAAAAGAAAAATTGCCAAAGAATGAGGGGTCATGACTGGAAGCTGGAGTGGAATGTTTCAGCGGGGACATAAAGTATTTTTTTATGGAGAAGGTGGTGCAGCTTGGAATAATCTACCAGGGAGGTGGTAGGGGCAGACACAGGGGCTTGGAATAATCTACCGGGGAGGTGATGGGGCAGACATGGTTACTAGCTTCAAGAATGCATGGGACTGACCCAAGGGATGCTGATACTCAGGAGTGGAGTTTCTAGCGTAGGAGTTAGTCTGGGGGTCTCTGGGTAGGGGGTTAGATTTTTGGGCAGACTAGGTGGGCCTGGTGGACCTTCTCTGCTGACATATTGTATGGTATATGAGAGTGCCTTTTGTGTGGTGTGACATCGTCAGTCCAATGCAGAGTGGTCTGGTAGGGGCATGTCAGTACCGCACTAATCATCAGCCAGGCTGAATATTACAGAGTTTTGGTTTGGTGGCTGGAAACAGTTGTGTACTTGAAAAGAAAAAGCTGACACAATCGTGGGTCACCTCTTCCCTTTGATCTATGCTGCTCAGCAATCTGATCTGTCCTGATCAGCCTGCTGAGAATTTCAAACATCCAGCTGGGGCCCCACATCAGCTGAGCAGTCTGTGAAGCAGACATAGGTGCCATACCCAATCTGCATCTGTTTCACTGTAGTGTAATTAAAAAGAAGACTGCTATATCTCTTTGAAACTGAATGAGCTGAGTGTTTACCTCTTCCACTACCTGACACTTCCAGAGAAGCTCATTATCACAATTTCCCCCTTCCCTCTCCAGCTGTATGTTTCACTCAGTCACAAAAAGAAGTTTGTAAAGCCCTATATCCTAAGTTAAACTGCAGAATTTATCACAAGTTTGAGAAAACAAGATTTCCCCAGTATGGAGCCACAGCTGGAATACTTAACACAGTTTTGCTAAGTGTCTAAATGGTAGTAAATTATGTTGCTTGCCAGCCAAGTTGCCTTTGATATCCCATGTGAGCTGAGGCACCTCCACCACAAACCAGCACTGTCTGGTGCTCTGATGCATATCAAACCAATTTCAAAGCTGAGAGAGAGAGAGAGAAGAGAGAGAGAGAGAGAGAGAGAGAGAGAGAGAGAGAGAGAGAGCAGGTATGCAGTTCAATGTATTTCAATAGAGTTTTGAACTTAGTGTCATAACTTGGCCATTTCTGAATATTTTTGCCCAAAATTTTCAACACTTTTTTTTTTTTGGGACCCCACCTCATGAACAATTGCAGTGAAATTAGAAACATAGAAACATAGAAGTTGATGGCAGATAAGGACCGCAAGGCCCATCCAGTCTGCCCATTTATTTTTCTACCTTATGGTTGTGCCATAGTCCTTTGCTCTGTCAATGTCCTATCTATTCATACTCATCTGTATTGCTCCCTTATGCCTATCCCATGCCTGTTTGAAGCCCTGCACTGTATTCATATCCACCACTTCCTGAGGTAGGCCATTCCATGCATCCACCACCCTTTCTGTGAAAAAGAACTTCCTTACATTACCCCATAATCTGCCTCCCTCTAATCTCATGCTGTGTCCTCTTGTCCTGCTATTTTTCTTATATGGAAACATGTTAGACTCTTAGGCAGATCTGTTCTGAAAGGAGATTTCTCGTTCGCTGTGCGAAATCACCTTTGGGGCAGGAGTTGAACATTTTCGCTGCACTTGTTCATGAGGTGGGGTCTACAGAAGGCTATGTTCAAAAATTGGGGCAAAAATATTAAAAAACAGCAAAGTTATGAGCCTACGTTGAAATTTATGAATGCAGGCTCATAACTTTGGCAATTTTCAATATTTTGACCCTAAATGTTCAACATAGCCATCTCTTCACAGCACCTCATGAATGTGACAGCTGTAATTTTTCAAATCCTGGCCAAAAGTTGGTTTTGCAGTCCCTATGTGAAATCACCTTTCAGGCAGGAGTCAAAAATGTCCTCTGCATTTGTTCATGAGTTGGGGTCATAAGAAGGCTATGTTCAAAATTTGAGGTAAAAATATTAAAAGAAACAACAAAGTTATGAGCCCACATTGAAAGTTGTGAATGCAGGCTCAAAACAGTACTTTTCAATATTTTGACCCCAAATTTTCAACATAGTCATTTCTTCACAGCACCTCATGAATGTGACAGCTGTCATTTTTCCAATCCTGGCCAAAATGTGTTTTTACATTTGTGGTGCAAAATCACCTTTTGGGCAGGATTTGAAAATGTTCTCCATCCTTGTTCATGAGGTGGGCTAATAAGTAAGCTATTTGGGGTCATAAGAAGGCTATGTTGAAAATCTGGGGAAAAAAAGTATGAGAAAATAACAAAGGTATGAGTCTACATTGCAGTTTTTCAATGCATGCCTATAATTGTGGTCATTTTTAATATTCTGACCCCAACCTTTACATGTAGCCATTTTTTGACACCACCTCATGAATGTGACAGCTGGCATTTCTCAAATCATACTCAAAATGTGTTTTAACACTTGTGGTGCAAAATGACATTTCAGTCATTATTTTATAAATGACACCTGTCATGCTCAGAAGGAGTGATCATAAAATGATTATGTTGAAAATTTGGGGTACAAATGTGAAAAACCAACTAAGTTATGAGAAAACAAATTGTTCCAACATTTACTCATAACTACTGTTTGCAGATTTTGACTCTAATGTTCAACATATCCCTTGTGTTACCCCACCTCCTGAACATGGCAGGTGTCATTTCTGTCAAATCACCTCAGAAACTTGTTGCCACAGTTGCACAGTGAAATCACCATTCGGATGGCATTTAAAAATACCACCTGTCTTGATCATAATGCCAGATCATAAATAGACTGTTGGATATTTGGGATCAAAATGTGGAAGCCCACTAAAAAGTAGATATTGCCTCTCAGCTGCCCTGTTCTTGGTAATTACAATCTAACAATGTGTCAAAGCAGGACAGCACGCCTGGCCCAGTGGCACTGAGGGCTGAGGTGCTGGATGCCTTACCTCGCGCCACATCAGTGACCCGTGTTCAGAATGAGCATGGGCCGCTGGGGGTCAGCAGGGGAGGTGAAGGACCGAGCATCCATTGGACTGCTCTCCTTCTCTGGGAAGGGGTGACACCAGCACTTGTTGCACTGCTAGCTCCTAGTGGAGGCTGATGGCTGGTGCGCCAAGGCTACAGCAGGGAAAGGTGAGGCAGACACTCAGAGGAATGTGTATGGGAGCATACACGTTCGCTCCTTGTGGCGTTATTGCACATCCTTGGCTAGAGGGGAAAAAATTGAGGAAAAGAGGTCCTGGCATGCATCATGGCAGTCAATTCCTGCAGGTGCCACCCCCACGATTGGCAGCAACATACCTCCAGCACCGGATCCTTGTGTGAGGTAGGTTGAGGGATCCCGGCCACCCCACCACAGGGGGCAAGCCATGGGGCAGCTGGAGGATGAGCTGTGAGTGGGAGTCGGGGCTGGAGGATCTGACAGGAAGTACTGCCACCAGGAATTGGGAGGATAAATAAACTAACTTAAAAAAAGGCAGGACAGCACAGAAAATGAGATATTGCAACTCATCAGCAGTATCCTGGGTAAATATATAGTAAAAATGTGTAGAAGCAAGACCCAGTAATATTTGCAAGTCAAAGGTTCAGCGTGTATGTACAGATGCAAGTATTGAGACAGGGTTGCAGCTGCAACATACATTATAAACATCTTTTATGATGATAGTTTTGGGCTTGGTGGGTCATTATTTGTAAACCATTTTTAAATATTAATACTCTGGGAATGAGTGAGAACTGGAACACAAGCATCTCCTCTACCAGGACTGCTCAGAGATGTTATTTTTTGAATATTGTTTTTGGCCCAAATTTTCAACATGCTTTTTTGGGGACCCCACCTCATGAACAATTGAAATGAAATTAGGCAGACCTGTCTCGAAAGGTGATTTCGCAGTCACTGCTCGAAATCACCTTTCTGGCAGGAGATGAACATTTTCTCTGTCCTTGTTCATGAGGCAGGGTCAAAAGAAGACAACTTTGAAAATTTGTTTTAAAGTATTAAAAAACAACCAAGTTATGAGCCTGCACTGAAATTTACAAATGCAGCCACTTAACTTTGGTACTTTTCAATATTTTGACTTCAAATTTTCAACATAGCCACTTTTTTCACAGCACCTTATGAATGTAACAGCTGTCATTTTCCATATCCTGGCCAACATGTGTTTTGCATCCCGAAAGGTAATTTCTCAGTCCCTGTGCAAAATCACCTTATAGGCAGGAGTTGAAAGTGTTCTCAGCTCTTATTCATGAGGTGGGGTCATAAGAAGGCTATGTTGAAAATTGCTGGCAAAAGTATTAAAAAACAACGCATTTATGAGCCTTTATTGAAATTTACAAATGCAAGCTCATAACCCGGGTACTTCTCAATATTTGGACCCCAAATTTTCAACATAGCCATTTCTTCACAGCATCTCATGAGTGTGACAGCTATCATTTTTCAAATCCAGGCCAAAATGTGTTTTTGTGCTTCTGGTGCAAAATCACCTTTTGGGCAGGATTTGAAAATGTTCCCCACTCTTGTTCATGAGGTAAGCTCATAAGAAGGCTATAGGGAATCATAAGAAGGCTATGCTGATAATCTGGGGTAAAAATATAAGAAAACAACAATGTTAGTATGAATAAGAGGACACACCTCAAATACAGGCATAGTCATTAGCGGGGTGCCACAGGGATCTGTCTTGGGGCCCATATTATTCTTTATTTTTGTGTCTGATATGATGGTAAATCTGAAGAACATTGCCATAAAATTTGCAAATGATACTAAAATTGTAGCTAAAGTGGGTACAACAAAGGATATAGCAGACTTTTCCAATTACCTAAAAAAACTAGAAAACTGGGCTAAACAAAATAACATGATTTATAACATTAATAAATGTGTAAGCATTTAGGGGATATAAATCCAAATAAACAGTTTATTCTGAATGGTATTCCACTGACACCTATAAGAGAAGAAAAAGACCTGGGTGTGATTATTAATTCAGACCTCTCATTTAGTTTGCATTGTAATCATATTAGAAATCAGGCAAATAGAGTAATAGGATGCATAAAAAGATCTTTCATTTCTAGAAACAGGGAATGTATTCTTTCACTCTATAGAGCATGTGTATGTCCCCACTTGGACTATTGCTCTCCATTGTGGAGTCCCTACCTTAGACGTGACATCAATGCCCTGGAGGGAGTGCAGAGAAGGGTTACCAAGATGCTAGATGGCCTGCAAGTCAGAAGTTATGATGAGCAACTAAATGGATCTCTATTCATTGGAATTGAGAAGTACGAGGGGGGATTTGCTATTGATGTTCAATATAGCCAAAGATAAGGAACTTATGACACAATTGGGAATGACCTTTAACAAGAGACAGTGCAATCTTAGATGCCACAAATTTCAACTATTTTTAACATATCCAAAGTTAGATAACAGATATTTCTTTTATACCCAGAGAATCATATCTATATGGAATAGCCTACCTAAATCACTGTTAGATACAGAACATGTAGAAACATTCAAAACAAACCTTTATAAATTTTCATTAAACAAAGCATAGATATATCCAGGCTCTGGAGATGTACTAATATGGGCTATGGCCTTCTGTAAATCTATCACTCTTAGTATGTAACTTAGTATGTCACGAGTCTATGTTGTGATTTTTCAACACATGCTCATAACTGGTCATCTATAATATTATAACCCCAACTTTTACACATAGCCATTTTCTGACACCACCTCATGAGTGTGACAACTGTCCTACCCAAAATGTGTTTAACACTTGTGGCGCAAAAATGATGTTTCAGCCATTTTTTTATAAATGACACCTGTCATGCTCAGAAGGAGTGGTCATTAAAAGATTATGTTGAACATTTGGGGTACAAATGTGAAAAGCTAAGTTATGAGGAAACAAATTGCTCCAACATTTTCTCATAACATTATTTTTGCAGATTTTGGCCCCCAATGTTCAACATATCCCCTGTGTTACCCCCATACTGAACATGGCAGGTGTAATTTTTTCACCTTCAAAACCTTTGGCCACAGTCGCACAGTGAAATCTCCTTTTGGATGGGATTTTAAAAATGCCACCTGTCTTGATCATAATGTCAGGTCATAAAAAGATTGTTGGATATTTAGGGTCAAAGTGTGGGAGCCCACCTAGGGGTGGATATTGCCTCTCAGCTGTCCTATCCTGGGTAATTACAATCTAACAATGTGTTAAAGCAGGATACAACTGAGAATGAGATATTGAAACTCATCTGCTGTATCCTGGGTAAATATGTAGTAAAAATGTGTACAAGCAAGACCCAGTAGTATTTGCAAGTCAAAGGTTCAGCATGTACAGTATGTACAGATGAAAATATTGAGACTGGGTTGCAGCTGCAACATACACTATGAACATCTTTTATGACAGCATTTTTAAGCTTGGTGGGTCATTATTTGTAAACCATTGTTAAAGATTAATACTCTGGGAATGAGTGAGAACTGAAACACAAGAATCTCCTCTACTAGAACTGCTCAGAGATGTTATTTAGCTTCAACATAAGCCACAAAGTGCACCACAAAGCATCTAATACCTGAGGCCTTCCATACCAGTGACTAACATCCAGCATTGAAAGATGTTTGTTCTTTGGCTGCAGTGATTTTGTATATTTGAAGGAAAATCTTCTGCTATATTTCACTCCAAACGGAAATTACATACCTACCGTAATTCTTGATCTTTTTGGACGAAGTCTTCACCATTCATTCACACTAATGGGACTACACTGGAGGCACTAGGACCCAGTGGGAGCCAAAAATCTTCAGGAGGTCCGGCGCTGAGGTAGGACTGTGCATGTGCAGCACCGTGAGGCTAGCTCGCACCTGTATGGGCTATGTTGGCATCAACCCTCCAACCGCCTCAGTTTCTTTTTGACTGAGGAGGAGCAGCGTAAACTAACCTAGGAAATACCTAACCTAATCCAGGCATAAGATAGCCCAGATGACCTGAGTAAGAGGGTCTACTCAACAGCGTTTTCACAGCCCAAGCCAACGAGGGAGTGAAGACCCGAAGTAGGATGAGTGAGCTCGGGAATAGTGAGTGGGTGTGTGAATGAATGGTGAAGACCAGTCCAAGAAGATCAAGAATTACAGAAGGTATGTAATTTCCATATTTATTCATTTATTTGAATTTTGGTAACTGGGTAAGCCCACTGAGACCATGCAGTTTCTTTTTCAGGGGTGACCGGGGGAATGTACATAGGATAAGGAAAAACTCAATACAAGTACAATAAATAAAACCAAGAGCAATAATAAAACAGTGCTACACAACTCACACATTACAAAAAGTGACTGCATAAATAATGTTGCAAAAATGGTACATTACACAGCCATTACACAGAAGTTAGACCAAAGTAATGTACAGTAAGTACAGGATATACAGTAGGGAAGAGCCTTAGGTTAACAGGTGAATATACTAGCTAGGGAGATCAGGTCTTGAGGCGTCAATTTAGGTGAACTAAGTAGTGGTGGACAGTTGCACATTAGCAGAGACCAGGAGTGGGTCTGTCAGGATGATTAGGCATAAGTATAGCAAGGAGGCAGTATAGCGCAGTGGTTTAAGGCTCTGAGCTGCAAACCTGGAGACCTGGGTTTGAATCCCACAGCCCCCACTTGCATACTGTGTGACCCTGAGCAAACCAATTAACTTCCTTGTGCTCTCAGGTCACATCTGTAAACAAGCTTTCAGCTTAGTGTGTCTCTCCTGGTAAAAAAAACAAAAACTTACAGGAAGGGCCATTTAGGTATCTGAGGAGCAGGTACCTAGGTCGTAAAGGTAGTTGTGTAAAGCATACCTAAATCTATGGAGGCTAGTGCAAGGTAGGATAGACAGGGGGAGGAAATTCCATCCCAAGGTTGCTGCACAAGCAAATGATCTTCTACTTGCAGACAGGCATGTCGACGGCACAGATAACAGCAGGATAGAGGAAAAGCGGAGGATCTAACTAGTAGGTTGTCTTACAACAATGTGAGATAGACTTGGTAGAGTGTATAGGTGGGCAAGCTTAAAGATAAGACAAAGAGTAGAGAACAGAAATCTATGTTCTAGTTGTAGCCAACACAGAGATGATAGTACGGTGCAGTGGTGCTGGGGGGCAGCTCCAGAAGAAAATTGTCCTGTCCTGTGGTAAAGTTGCTTTAACTGGCTCATAAGAGAGGTAGGTCTTTAGTGATAGGAATAGGGGAGAGCCATAGGAAAGTAGAGAAAGGAGAGAGGCAGTAGTAATTTTGTAGGCAAGATACACTTAATAGCAGGGGGCATAGCTGTTAGAGCATCCCCAGCTTCTGGTGAGGTATTGTGGTGGTTTTGTTGACATGGGTCTCAGAGGAGAGGCTCGGGTCAAGCAGGATACTTAGATATTTGAAAGTGTGTACCAATTCAAGGGGTTTCCTGTTGCAGGAGATAATGATTAGTAGGTGGGTAGGGTCAGTTTTGAAGGTGTGCGGGTGGAAGAGCATTGATTTAGTTTTTCTAGTGTTCAGAAGCAGATTATTTGCCAGCAACCATGCTTCCAGTTGATGGAAGTCAGATTCCAAATGTTGGTTGAGCCATAGGATATCAGTAGAGGATCTGTATAAGATGGCATCATCTGTGTAGAGTTGAACGGATGCCCGACCGCAAAAGCTAGGCTTCCTGGACTAAAAGTCTTCACCATTCATTCACACTAATGGGAGAGTACTGAGCTAAAAAACAATCCCCCAAGTAGGGTGGCAGGAGACAGAGCTCACTGAGGACAGATGTCCATTAAGGATTGTCCTGCTGAAGGAAGTGTGCTGTCTGGCATGGACATCTAGAGTGCAGTGCTTCACAAAGGTGTGCACCAAGTTCCAGGTAGCCACTTGCAAATATCTGCCATGGGAACATTATGAATTTTTGCCAGAGATGCCGCAACTACTCTAGTGGAGCGGGCATAAACCTGGCCTTCCAACTTGACTTGCACCATCGAGTAGCAGTGACAAAGACATGCCACCAACCATGCGGAAATGCATCTAATGGCAATGCTGAAAGATATGAAATGTTGCTTGGATTTGTAAACCTCTTAGTTCTGTCGATGTAGAATCGCAGAACCCTTGACATCCAGAAAGTGAAGGGTGCATTCCCCTTCATTCTGGAAGCTGGCAAAATAAGAGGGAAGAACCAGGGTCTGGTTAAGGTGAAATTCCAAAACTCCTTGGGCAGGAATTTAGGGTGAGTACGAAGTACCACCTTGTCCTTGTGAAAGACAGTATATGGAGAGTCTGGGACCAAGGCATGAATTTCAGAAACTATGCGAGCGGAAGTAACAGCCACTAAGAAGGTAGCCTTCCAGGTCAGAAACTTCAAGTCACAGGTGGTTAGAGGCTCAAAGGTTACGGGTGAGCATATCTAGCACAAGGTTGATATCCCACGTAGCCACCGGTTTCCCGACCAGGGGTCTAGTGTGTAGGATACCCCTTGAGGAATCTCTTGACTAGTGGTAACTGAGCAAGTGACATGTTCTGCACTGGCTCATGGTAGGCAGAAATCTTGCAGAGGTGTACCTTCTCTGTCGAGTGTTGCAGTCCTGCATTTGACAGGTCTAAGAGGTACTCTAACACTTTATTCGGTGGGCAACAAGATGTGTCCAGTGCGGACTTTGCACTCTAAATGGAAAATCGCTTCCATTAGCCATGCAAGATTTCCTAGTGGAGGGCTTATGCACCACTAAGAGGATTTCTGAGATATTTTGAGAGACCTCAGACCTAAACACTTCTATATCCTCAGGAGCCAGGCATGGAGATGAAGGAAGTGCAGGCTGGGATGGACCAGGAGTCCCTGTGTCAGGAGGTCTGTCTGAAGAGAAAGCTGCCTCAGGGGGACTTCTGACAATTTGTTGATTATTGGAAATCATATATGATGAGACCAATGCGGAGCGATGAGGATCATTCTGCCCCCTGTGCATACAGCTTGAGCAGCACCCTCTGAACTAAAGGAAGAGGAGGAAATGCGTTTAGAAAGCGTCTTGTCCACTGCAGTCTGAATGCATCCTGACAGAAAGCATCAGGTTCCAGATTTCTGGAGCAGAATAGAGGCAGTTTGCATTGAGAATGGACACAAAAAGGTCCAGGTCTGGACTGCCTCACTCATTGAATAGTGATTGCGTGCCGCTGGAGCGAGCGACCATTGGAGGGAACACACCTCTGGCCTGCTGATGTGATCTGCTAGGTCACTCTGTATTCCTAGCAGGTAGACTGCCTGAATTAGTGTATTGTGCTTGAGACATCACTCCTACCCCCTCATGGCCTCCCTGCACAGAGGGTAGGAGTGCAATCCACCCTGCTTGTTGATTAAATACATCATGGCTTTATTGTTCATCTCAAGGAGAATTACCTTGTGGTAAAGGACACCCTTCAGGGCTCGGAGGTATATAGGACAGCTCTCATCTCTAAGGCATTTATGTGTAGATGAGATTCCTTCTGGCTCCACACTCTTTGAGTGCGGAGGTCTTGACAGTGAGCTCCCCCACTGAGCAGAGATGCATCCATGGTGATGGTGACCTGAGATTTCAGTGAGGCAAAAGGTAGACCTAGTAGAACCTTATCTTCCAGTGTCCACCATGCAAGTGATCTTATCAGGGGTTCCATCACTTTTATGCGGAAGGACTGTGGGTACGTGGTCAGAGACCACCGTGTGCTTAGCATCCACTGTGTGATACTCATGTGGAACCAGCTGGAGCATCCACAGCATGGATAGAGCTTGTACAAGGTTACTCTCTGTGAGGAATAAGCTATTTGGAAAAGTCAGTCCCCCTGACCCCCCCGGAGGAAAGCCCTCGCTAGGAGGCAGCTGGGGGGGGGCTTATGAAGAGAAACTGAGAGGCTTGAAGCTGTGACTTTAGTAGGGTAGGCAGCACCCTCATGGAATCGTCCTGTATGTTCAGGGATGCGAACCAGTCGTGCCCCTGGAGATGATGTAGGAGAGTACCTACAGAGATCATTCCACCCTGAACAAAGACCTATTCTGTTTCTGAGGTCAAGAATAGGGCACATGCTGCCTGTTCTCTTAGGGACCAGAAGGCTATGAAGAAGGGCCTGAGTCTCTGAAGTGAGAAGGCCTGACTGTGGAGTGGGGAGACTGTGCTGCCACTTGGGAGGGCAGTCAGGGAATTCTCTGATATGTTGAGGGAATACCCCTTCCAGAATATAATGAGGACCCACTTGTCTATTGTTATAGATGGCCATAGGCTGTAAAGTGAGTCATACAACCTGTAATCGTCGGGTGAAGTTCCACCTCAGGCAGATGAGATGGGGCCCGGACTAATGGCTTAGAGTGTGGTACTGGCTCTTTCGGGCCCTGTGCTTTAAGCTTCATTTTCTTTGCAGCTAAAGGGGTTGATCTCTGTTGAGGCCCCTCGATTCCCACCTTGAAGGACTGTTTTTTTTTTTTGAACTCTGTTTCTTTGCTCCCTCGGGGAACTCTCTCCAGCATCTCTACCTCCCACCTGAGACTCTTCTACTTCTCCCTCACTCTGTCCTGACACATCCCCCAGATCTGAACCCCTTGGGGAGGGACTACCCTATCTGCTCAGGGTGCACTATCTGTAGTATAGAGTGCCAGGATGAGCGAGTGGGGACCTGGAGAGGAGAGCGTCCAGTATTGGGAGTGTGGTCCGGGGCAAAGGTGCCTTTGCTTATCCCCAAGGGAGGGAATTTTTTCACTTGCCCCCGAATGTGGGATGTTCAATGTCATCCAGCCCACTATGTGAGCACTAGTGCACATGTCCGGATGACAGCTGCCCAACATTCCCCTTTCCAATGTGGTCTCTGCATCTGTAGTGCACCTGGTCTCCAACGGGTGCCGCTAACTGTGCGAGACATTCTCCCCCTCCCTCCCAGGAGAGGAGAGCAGTCCTACAGAAGCTTCATCTCCTCCTCCTTCCCATAAAACCCCCAGCATCCCGGGCTGATTCCCAAACGCAGGTTGCCGGCATGACATGAGGTGTGGCATCCAGTGCCTCAACCCTCAGTGCCACTGAGCCGGCTCTTTGAAGAACTGCTTGTTGCAAAACTAATGATGGTTCCAGCCCCTTTGACGGCTGGAAGGAGCTGGTCCACCTGTTTTGAAGATAGTCCTGGTTTCTGAGTGGCCTCTAGAGCGTGCTCTAGTTGAGTGCCAAACAGGTGAAAATCATTAGAAAATCCTGATGTTCCAAGTCAGGAGAGTCACCTGACACAGATCCCAGAAGTAGCTGCATTGGAGGCAGAGTTGTACGCTTCCACAGAGCTTTGTAGCAGTGACTGCTCATTTCCCCAAGGTGTCAATCTTGCAAGAGTCCCTATTGATGGGATGATCTGTGGACCCCTGAGGGAGAACAGCCTCACCATTTTCTGCTCAGACAACCATAGTATCTGCAAAGGGTTGCAAAGTTAAAAAGTGTCCCTCCCTGGAAGGGACATCGAAGGAATCAGAGCTGGCCTTTCCCACATCGCTTGCAACAAGACATCAAGGAGAGTGGGTAGAGGGCATAATGTTCTTTGAACATGGTGAAGCCCGAGATGCAAAAGCTCCCCTGGGTCTGCATCGGAGGTCTGTAGAGCCAGGGCATAACCCATGTCCTAAGGAGAGACTGAAAAGACATGGCTTGAACCAGGGTTCAGCTGGGGCAAGGAGTTCTCAAGGTCCAGGCTGTAAAACAAATCATCTTACCATTGTCAGAATGATGAGGTCCAGATCAGATTCGTCATGCTCCACATCCACACCATAAAAACAGGAAATGTCCCAGCAAGGCCAACCTGCACAAGGGAAGACCAGAGGGCAATCAATCAATCAATCAATTCATTTTTTATTTATAAAAGGCATCTTTCCAAAACTGTTCAAGGCACCTGTACGATGATTTAAAAATACAAACAATCATATAATATTAATAAAACACATATCAAATATCTAATCCATAAATGCATTTAAAACCTTCACAACTTATAGCAATAGTTATCAATCCTAAGAGCAGTCTGAAAAAGCCAGGCTGAATAAATAAGTTTTTAATGCTGTTTTAAAACTCTCAATGGTCAGGCACTCCCTCATCTGACAAGGTAGAGTTCCACAGAGTAGGGGCCACAAAGGCAAAAGAATGGGCCCCAGATAATTTTAGTCAAACCATGGGAACCTCTAGCAATCCATCATCAGTAGAGCGGAGTGAGTGGAGCGGGTGGTAGGGACAAAGGAAAGCTTGCAAGTAGCAAGGTCCCTGCTCATGTAGGGCTTTATAGGTCAGTAAACTGACCTTGAAGGTGATCCACCACTGTACTGGCAGCCAGTGCAGTCCACGGAGCACAGGCATAATATGGCTAGCTCTAGAAGAGCCAGTCAAGAGCCTGGATGCCGCATTTTGCACTAGCTGCAAGCGGCAGATATCAAGCCTCAGTAGCCCTAGGTAAAGGGCATTGCAGTAGTCAAGGCAGAAAGTCACGAAGGCGTGGACCAAAGTTGGAAGATCATTTGGCGGTACCAGGTGTTTCACCTGGGCGATATTCCTCAGATGGTAAAACAAGGTTTTGACAATGGCCGACACCTGAGATTTAAGCATCAGGCCATCATCAAAAATAACACCCAGGTTCTGCACCTGGTCAGAGGTTATCAGCTGAATGCACCTGAGCCAAAGCCCGAAGGGCTGTCCAGCTGACGAATACATGTCCCGATGACCTGGATCCATAACTAACACCTCGGTTTTAGCCAGGTTCAACCACAACCAGCTGGCACTCATTAAATCCTGGATCTCAGAGAGGCAGTTATTAAAAACCGAGATGACTCTGCCCTGTTTGGGCACAAAAGACATGTATAGCTGAGTATCATCTGCATAGCAGTGAAAACTCAAGCCATATCATCTAATAATGTCTTCCAATGGCAACATATTCACTGTGAACAACATGGGTGACAAAATGGAGCCCTGCGGTACCCTGTAGGGTAGGGAGAGAGGGGCTGAGGCATAAATTCTAGACTCCACTCTCTGAGTCCTACCCTCAAGGAAGTATCGAAGCCAACTGAGGACCGTACCAGACAGTCCACAGATGAACTGCAGATGCTCCAACAGTACACCATGGTCCACAGTATCAAATGCTGCAGAGAGATCAAGGAGGACCAAGATCGAATGAGTCCTCTGATCTCTCACTATTAGATCATTAAGCACCCAAACAAGTGCCGTCTCAGTACAGTGCCTCTTCCTAAAACCAGACTGGAGAGAATCATAGACATTGTGGATGGACAAATGTTCATCCAGCTGCAACGCAACCACCTTCTCAATAGCCATACCCACAAAGGGCAGGTTAGAGACAGTCCTGTAGTTAGCCAGACAGTCCGGGTCAAGGAAGGGGGTTTTTAAGGAGTAATTGTCAACCGCCACCTTTAGGTGGTTCAGAAAAAAACCCCTCTCCAATGACCTCCAGACTATCTCACCTGGGACTGAACCGATTTCCTCAGTGCACCCCACAAGAAGGTGCATTGGGCCCGGGTCCAGACTACAGCAGGTTGGTCACAATGTCTGGATAATACTCACGATGTCAGTGATCGCTGGCCGGCCAAAGTCAGACCAGGTAAACCGGGTGCTCGCATCCTCCTGCCGACCTTCACAACACCCAGTAGAGTGTGCTGAACAGATCCCAGATCTGATGGTGACAACCTTATCTGTGAAAAAACGAGCAAACTTGTCACACTTTTCCTGTGAAAAAGCTCCTCCAGGCTGAAGACAGATTGGATTGCACAATCTATCCATAGTCTGGAAGAGATGAGCTTGTCGATTCTGTGCAACGGTAATCTCCCTGGACAGGAATTATGCCTTCTTACGGGTGATTTCTGATTGATAGACCATATAATGGTCCATCAATCTAAGTCTGTAAACCACAAGACCTGATTTCCACCAACATCTCTCCAACCTTTGCCCCACTCTTCCAACTCCTTCACGGATCCATCGAACCATGTGGACCTTGGGAGAAGAGTGAGTGGGCAAACATGGACAGGAGCTGTGGAATCCAGGGCCCCTGTCACTGCCTTATTATAGGCATGTAACCAGGTCCCCTCAATTCAAGCATTCACTCGGTATGATTGATAGGTCCAGCACTGCCATTAGGCCATCTGGGGTCACTCCCCTTAAAGGGTGGTACCGGACCATCTCCATAGGGGCAGGCCTATTGAGGGGAGCCACGAAACTGAACCATATGGTGTGATGGTCAGACCACCCAACTGGTTCCACCACCAAGTCAGTGATCTCCATCCCCAGGAGGTACACCAGGTCCAATGAGTGACCATGAATGTGGGTCATGGAGGTAACCACCTGTGTGAGGCCCAACAAAGTCATCAGTTGGAGGAAGCCTTGCCCAAATTGCGAGAGTTCATCATCAACCCAGGCATTGAAATCCCCCAGAATTAACCATCTGGGGAGTCCAACACCATGTCAATGATAAAGTCTGCGACTTTCTGTAGGAACTCTTTCCCATCACCGGGTGGATGGTAGATGAGGAGTATCCTGCAACCCACACCCGTGCCCACTCTACACTCAAAGGATCTAGTATTCCCCAGTGGAACATCCATAAGGTCCAGTTTCAATCTAAAACAAATGGCTACACCCCCCACTCCTACGATCCACCCATGGGAGGTATATTACCAAGTACCTGGCTGGAACTGCTGATGCAAATACTAGACCAGCATTCTTGTCCAGCCAGGTCTCAGTGATGCAAGTCAGGTCTGATGTACCAACAAGATCCACTATCACAGCGGTCTTGTTTTTTATAGACCTGGCATTGCAAAACACCACCCAAGTAAGATGGGCAGCCAAGGGAGATCACGTTATTTGCCTACATAAAGAAGAGCTCTTGGGTATGGGAACCAGGCAGAGAAGACCCTTATCTTGGTTCCATTTTGCTCGAGGGTGTCTCCTTGTTCCCATTACCCCAATCCACCCACTCCCCTCCATTCTCCTGCCAGGCCCAGGTCCCCCCCTTCTTCCTCCTCCTTCTCACTATCCTCAATGTAAGACATCGTCTATATGCTTCTGCTGGTGAAGGAGGACAGTTAAAAGGGAGGAGGTCCCAGATTCTGGTGGGAGAATAGTGCCTGACCATCTTTACTCCCTGCCAGCACATCTCAATCAACTATAGCTCACTACAACAACCAACACTCCACAATCACATTCAAACACTCACAAAACAAACCAAACAACCCCAAGTCACAAACAATCAAAACTGAACCCTTGAAAGAACCCAAACTCTAAAAACTATAACAATCAAACTACATTAAACCAGATAATGTAAAATTAAAATAAAGCTTATGGCAGAATGCAGGTCTACTAGTTTAAGAGAAAGTCACTTAATTCTCTCCAATGATTTATAAAAAGTCCCTCAGAGCTCCCATCTCCTCAGGAAGTGAACCAGAAACATTCAAGCAAGTCCAAACTCTCACTTTTAGACTTTAACAATGAGCAACAGAATTATAGGGAATTCAGACTGTATAGGCACTCACACTACCAAAAATGTAATGTAAAAGGCCCAAATACTAAATGTTCTGACCGGTGGAGGGGGTCTATGAAGAGTTCTTCAAATAAGTCCCATTTCCAGGTTATACATCTCTTCTCAAAAAGATTCTTTCTTTGGTATCTTTTCAGATCTTTCCCCAGCTATGATGTATGGTCCTACTCAGTGATAGCCACTTCCACGTCCATCACGAGTATCACCATGCAGCCAATAAAAGACTTTATCAAAGAGCAGGGAGAGGGTCCCTCAGCATTTAATGAATCTGGAAATGAACCTGGCCCCTAAGACCCTGACACCTCATGCAGCACCAAGAGACGGCACCACACGTGGCACCAAAGTCGACGGCACTGCATGTGACACTGAAGTTGATAGCACTGCACACTGCACCAAAGTCGACAGTGATGGACATTGTACCAAAGTCAATGGTGCCACGAATGGCATTGGGGCACACAGTGCAGGACACAGCACCAGACAGGTGGCACCACACACAGCACCAGGGACTCCAATGCCACAATGGCACTGAGGGGCCCGGAGAGGGCCATCCCTGGAAGGATGTGGAGGAGAGGTACCTGTGCCAACCCCTGCGGGGAGAGTGAGGGGGTAGGCACATGGGATCTGTGTAGACAATGTCGGCACCAGAAAAGGCACCAAACACAAATCCCACACCGAAAACCCCTGCCATGGCCCAGCAGCACCAAAGCCCGAAGGCCTCAGCACCAGAACCACTAGCAAGGGCAAATGAACCAACACTGAACCCACTACTCTAAAGAGTTGCCCAGAGATGAAACTGTCCACCAGAACCCTCTCAAGGGACACAGAAGGGCCCCAGAGACAAACATCCAGGCCATCAAGAGCCAGAGCCTCTGGGAACCTGGAGGGCTCTCAAGACCAGAGACTCCCTGACAGACATACCAGAGGGTGACCTCGAGGGGTACCATTTCTTCCTCTTCCTCTTCTGACAGGAAGAGGAAGAGCTTAAGGTCAAGAGGTGCCAGGGTCCCAACCTGGATTGAGAATGGGCCCACTTCTTGACATCTACAGGGGGACTGTCCTCCCTCCTGGACACTGGACTGCCTGTGGTCAGACCCCCCTTCCAGAGAGAGCAGCGAACCGGACACAGCCCAGCTGCCGGAGCAGCCTTCTGAAGAAGAATCCATACCATCACTGAGACTGTCCATGGTTGACTCTGTCGATGAGCAGAGCTGAGAGAAAATCCTCTTTCTTTCTTCTTTTTTTTAAACAATAAACAAGAAAAGCATTTAAAATTAACAAACTGAACAACTAAACGTTACTGTCATATAGATGAGAAGTTTGACTCTCATTGGGTGAGCAATGCCATCACTGAACTGCACTTGACTGCAGGAGAAAAGGTATTGAGACACTTGGAGGTTCGATGCTGAGATAGCCCATACAGGCATGAGCAAGCCTCGTGGTGCTGTGCATGCATGGTTCTACCTCAGTGCCATCCCTCATGAAGATTTTTGGCTCCTGCTGGGTCCTAGTGCCTCCAGTATAGTCCCATTAGTGTGAATGAATAGTGAAAAAGTTTAGTCCAGGAAGATCTTTTCATTTCCCCTGTTCTTTGTGCCATACATGGTGACACACTGGCAGACAAATAACCCTTAGAAAGTGCCACCTAACAATGATGGGTGCCAGTGTCATGTGACATTTAGTTTTTAGATGGTCACAAGGCAGTGACCATCTACACCTCACAAACCTACGACGCATTCGACAGTGGGCTAGCAGTGGGGTCTATCTTCATAGATCTCACTAAGGCATTTGATACAGTCAACCATCAACTCCTCCTAAACAACCTGTTAGTCACCAGTCTGTCCTGTGATACAGTAAATTGGTTTGACAGTTACCTCTCTAACAGGTTTCAAAGTGTTGAAATTTGTGGAAAGCTGTCTGAGCCAAAAGAGGTGAAGCTTGGAGTCCCCCAAGGGTCTATATTAGAGCCACTCCTCTTCAGCCTAGTTGTAAACCCAGTACCATCTGCCTGCTCAGGACACATTGTGCTCTATGCCGATGATGCTGTCATCTCAGTAAGTGGAAAGAATCAGACCACAATTACAGCGGAGTTGCAAATCAGTTTCCGTAGAATTGAAAAATGGTTTACAGACAATAAACTCCTGCTCAACTATAAAAAAATGAACTGTATGCTATTTACTGTCCCCCAAACCAGGGAGAAGTTTGAACCACTGCAAGCTGTGAGTCACAAAGGTGACATATTAGAACAGGTCTGCACCTTTAAATACCTGGGGGTACACCTGGACGAAACCCTTTCATTCACAGCGCACTTTGACCACGTCGTCAAAACTGCAAACACGAAATGGTGTGCTCTATCGGCACCGTCACTCCAAACCCTTGAAGTTTTGAAGCTTGTCACAAGTTGCTCTGTACTAACAACCATAGATTACGGCTTGGTGATCTACAGGGCTGGTGCTGATACTGCTTTAAAAAGGGTGAAAACACTACTTAACAAGGCCTGCAGGCTGGTCCTGGGGGCCGATCACTGGACCCACACCTGTGTTCTACGCACAGTGACTGGTTGGCTCCCTCTCCACCTCAGAATCCTATACCTATCTTGCCTGATTGCTAAAAAATCCACAATAGGACTCACCCCCGAATCTACCTCATCTCTCTCTCTCTCTTCAAAGCCGCCCACCCAACCATGTCCACAAGAAGATTGGCGAGGAAAAGGCTAGTAGTTCCTTTTAAGTGTACAACAATAGGCCAGAGATCACTCTCCTTCCATGGACCTAAGTGGCTCAATCACCTCCCTGCTGACCTAATAGAGATTAGTCTATTTAAATCTGGTCTCTACTCCCACCTAACCTCTGTGAATGTCTGTAGCTGTGTTATCTAAATGCCTGATCTTAACACAGCACATGCTGATATAAAAGCACCAGGACCCTCTTCAACAAATCCCAGCACTCCTACGTATCTGTCTTCCCCTTCCCCCTCCTCCCACTCTAACCCCCATGACAATTCAAACCCTCCTCCTACACTGCCTTTAACCCTCACCCTTCACCCCTCTCCTCTTGCCTCTCCTCCCAACCTCAACACTTGTCACCCTCATTGCCCCCACCTTCCAGTGTGCTCCCCTCTCTTCCCCATTGCCCCCACAACCCCTCTTCCCATTGCCTTATCCCCAGCCCTCCCACTCCTTCTACCCCCCACTTGACAAAACCAGCAATGGCTGCTTTAGTTAACATGGCAGGTATCTACTATCCTGTTGTGCAACATTGCACTAAAATGGAACTTGCGTATGAACTGTCTACTAATGATACATATTACGGTACAATGTTGAACTGTCTCACCATTGATCTTCAGATACAATGAACACCTACTAAGATCTCCAAACTAATGTAACAAATTGTAATCTTTGTAATGTCCATGTAATCGATGTTTCATTGAAATGTTCATGCCTTTGTATGTCTGACCTGGAACCTTTGTAAATGAGTCTTCTGGCTCAAAGGTATAATCTTAAACTTAAATAAATAAATAATATGAAAACAGTTAAACAGGCTTGAGGAGCAGGCATTTTGATGGTCCTAGGAAAGACTGGTTTAAAGGTCAGATTAGCTATAAATATTGAGTAACTAGCTTACAGCAATGCTTTGATTCAGTAAGCAATTTTTGTGACTAGGTGCCCCTTGGTTCATAGGTTCATAGGTTAATTCAAGCTGAGGATAGAATACCATCCTATAAGGCTCGCCTTCCAATTTTTATTGACATATGAATTTGTTTTCTCCAAAAAATAGAGCAATCCCATTCTTGAATTGATTCATTGTTGTACTATTTACAGTTTCCTTTGGTAGTTTATTCCAAGATCTCACAACTCTTAAACTATATCAGTGTTTCCGAAAGTTATGTTCCCAAGTTTGTTGATACAACTGTTTATTGTGATTTCTTGAACTAGTTCTCCCAAGTTTATATGTGAGCCCCAGTTCTTTTAATAACTCGTCATCTTCCATACTCTTATATAGGAAACATAGGTCTCCTCTTATTCTACGATACTGTAGAGAATAAAGATTTAGATTTACCAGTCTATTATAATATGTTCTATTTTCTAATCCTTTTATTTTTTTTGTAAATCTTCTCTGGACTCCCTCTATATTTAATATGTCTTCCTTGTTATATGGTGACCAAACCCTTGCACAGTACTCCAAGTGCGGCCTGACCAATGCGACATACAGAGGCATCAACACACTCCTATCTCTACTCACTATGTGCTTTAGTATACAATTTAGAATCTGGTAGCCTTCTGAAGCTGGTTTCTACAGTGCACTCTGAACTTCAGTTCTTTGGTAACTGTAATTCCCAGGTCTCTTTCTTCAGTTACGACCCCTAGTGTAATATTATCTATTTGATAAGTTGCTTCTATGTTATTTTTCCCCATATGCATGACTTTACATTTAGCTTTATTTAGGCCTAACTTATTTGTGATTGTGCATTCATATATTGAGTCCCATGTTTGTTGTAATGCTAATATATGTTCATCTTTATTTATAACCACACCAATCTGCAATAAATCGGCAAATTTTTGCATCCATATATTATTATTCATAATCTTTAAAGTGGAAATATATATATTAAACAGAATGGGGCCCAACACTGATCCCTGAGGCACACCACTGGTCACCGAGGCCCAGTCAGAATATTCCCCATTTATGACCACCCTCTGTTTTCTAGCCCGCAGCCAATCAGAAATCCATCTACATATGTTATTAGGAAATTTTTTATTTTCCAACATTATCAATAGTTCCTTATGTGGCACTTTACCAAAGGCCTTCGCAAAATCGAGAAAGACCACATCCACAGGGTTTCCCCTGTCCAATTCTTTGTTAACTCTTTCATAGAAGGACAGTAGATTCGTCTGGCATGATCTATTTCTCACAAACCCATGCTGTATTCGGTCCCTCATATCTTGTACCTCGAGATGTTCCATTAGTATATCTTTAATTATGCTCTCCATGAGTGTTCCCAAAATTGATGTCAAACTTATGGGCCGAAAGTTTTCTGGTTGGGTACTAGATCCTTTTTTTAAGATGGGTACAATGTTTGCTAATTTCCAATCGTAAGGGACAGAACCAGTATTTATAGAAGTTTGGAATATATGTGTCAGGGGGTAGGTCAATTCACTTGCCAATTCCTTTAGGATTCTAGGGTGCAATCCATCTGGGCCAGGAGATTTATTTGGGTTAAATCCAACTAATTGTTTATATATGTTTTCAGGGTTGATACTTATTTTTTCTTGCTCAAGAGATTGTTTTGTGTTATATGTATCATTATCATTAGAATTATAGACCGAACAAAAATATTTATTTTGAATATTTGCTGTTAGTAGGTTAGAAGCTGGGGATCCATCGTCAGTAGTGAAAGGTCCTATACTGTTTGGTGTCTTCTTCCGATTATTAATATAAGAAAAAAAAGCTTTTTTATTGTCCTGAACTTTATTAGCAAGGTTATACTCATATGTGGGTTTTGCTTTCCTAATGTTAATTATAACTTTTGACATTCCTTATACTCTGAATATAACTTAACCATTTTATGAGCTTTTAGCTTTTTAAACAATCTATTTTTTGTTTATTAACCTTTTAATTTTGTGTTTAGCCACACAGGTCTTATAGCTCTGTCCTTGTGATATTTGGTTGTTACAGGGATAAATTCGATAATCAATTCATCCAATTTATTTTGAGAGAATCCCACATACTTTGTATGGGTTTGTTGTTAAATTCAGAAATCCAATCCCAACAGCTCAATTTAGTTCTCATATTATAAAATTAACTTTCCCCATATTTAGTTTTATAGTAGCTCCGTGGGTTTGTTGATTTCAATTTCTTTTATATTTAATGATACAATATTATGGTCACTGTTACCTAATGGGGCTCCAACTACCACGGAATTTACTATGTCTCCCATATTAGTGAAAATCAAATCGAGAATATTATTGCCCCTTGTGTTTTCATGTACTAGCTGGACCAGGCCCCTATGATCCATTATGTCAATATACTGCCTTTCAAGGGGACAAGTGCCAATACCTTTTACCCAGTTAATATTTGGTAAATTGAAATCACCGGTTATCAATAGTCTAGTGTTTGTGTCCAATTTCTCAAATATATTCAGTAAAGTTTTGTCATCATCACGTGGTATAGATGGTGGCCTGTAAAGTAGCCCCAATATGATTTTGGGTCTGTTTATCGGTGATAATTGAACCCGAAGGAGTTCAGTTTGACCTACATCCCATTTTAATTTTTCCGAGACAATATCATTGCGGATATAAATTGCCAATCCTCCCCCATTTTTATACTTTCTACATTAGGAAATGAGTTTATACCCCACAATTTCATTGTCCCATTCATTATTTATATCCCACCATGTTTCCATGACCAGGGCTATGTGTACTTTATTACTGCGTAGAATTATTATTGGCTCATCATATTTATTTTGTAAGCTACGTGCATTTATCAATATAACATTCCACCCCATAGTGTCATCAGATGAGGATGGGTTTACTTTCAAGTTTTTATTTTTCGTACCCCCCATTCTATCCAGTTTAAATGGAAATTTACAACCTCCTGAACTTTTTCACCCAAAATCCTGACTCCAGCATAGTTTAGGTGGACACCATCTTTTCTGTATAAAGAAGCTCTATTAAATGTTTTTTCATTATCCATAAAACCATTCCCTTCCTCGACACAAAATTGTCTGAGTTTACCATTAATATTGATATCTGTTTGTTTATGAATACTTTGTTTCCCTGCAAAGGGGTTATTCCAGAAATAATAATGTCCCCACCATAATTCCTTACTGCATCCACAATAATCCTGTAGTCCCTGTCCAATTTGTTTTGCCTACGTCATTTGACCCCACATGTAAAATGACTAAAGGGGTTACTGTGCTTTGGAAAAAACCTTGCAACATACCAACTGTATCATGAATTTTAACTCCCAATAAGGAGCTAACTGTAGTATGTTCATTTCAATTATAACATATATATGTGTCTATGCCCCTGATAATTGAATCTCCTATGATCAAAATATCCCTTTCTTTTGATTTATTTTCTCCAGCAAGGTTTATGGGGTCATACAAATTTGTGTTTCCATCTATCACCTCATTTGGTACCTGCATGCATTGTGTACTTTTAGATACATTAATTTCACTTGGTGTACAATTCCTGGTAATTAAAGAATCATCTTTGGCAAGACACTCAAATCCATTTAACACGTCAACTGTAATAAGTGACTGGGATACACCTTTAGTCTCATTTTGGTCATTTATACTATCCAAGTGAATTGAATTATTTAAAATCAGTGTTTGTCTGCTACTGACATCACATACAGCCTCATCTATATAATCTTCTAGTTTAGATATGTCTTTATAAGTCTGTATTCTGGCCTCTAGTTCTAATATTTTCTTTTGTAATTCGCAATTAGTGGTACATTTATCACAAGTAAACTCAGTGTTAGCACCATCATCCATATACATATGGCACTCTTGACATGATTTTCTGCCTTTCAATTTTTTTTGCCTTGTGTTGGCCATTTTTATTATTTGTTTAGTTCCTAGTATTAGATATATAAGGATTTATTTTTTTTGTTAATAATTTAAGGGTCCACTTACCAAGTATCGTGTAAGTTTGCTGAGCCTGTATAGTATTGTCCCCCAATGGTCCCCAGTGTCCCCAGCAGACACAGCAGACACACGACACACGTGTCTCTGTGCGCGTCTGCGCGCGTGATTCGCGCTCCACTCGGCTCACCACACTCGCCGGAGTGGAACCTTTTATAGTGGTTGAACACCGGACGTGGCTCGCAAACCCCTCATGTTTGGAAAGAAATCAAAGCGTTAGTTTCTTTTACTCTCAGGTCTAATAAGGGACTGTCTGAGTGACTAAAGTGCCAGAAGTTAAAAAATCAAGTAAAAAATTAAAAAATAGACTGATTTGTAGTTCGTTTACACAGTCCCGAACTACAGTCTCTCTTCCTGCTTCTGGTTTTCATAGCAGGGCTCAAATCACCATACCCAATTGCATGTGGTCTGGGAGGAAACATCAGACACAAACCCTACCCTGTGACCCACTGTCTAGATGTGGTATTTGCCTTCCCCTCACTCCCTGCTTTACTGCTACTCCCTAAGAAAATATTAAACCCTTTACTGTGTCCCAATATGCTTGAACCCTTTAAGGGTTTTTGTGCCTCCCCTTTGCTGATAGTCTGTTCCCCGACTCAACCACTCTCTCTGTTTTCTGCATCCCTCCTGAATCTCTCCCTCTCACCCCACCCTTCCATTGTTGTCCCCTTGTTTTTGACCCCCCAGTCCTACTACATAGTTCCTTGCAGTTTACCTTGTTTATTCCTTTCTGGAACTTGAAGGTCTCTGTCAATGTCACCCCTCTCCCTTCTGCCCTTCAAGGTGACAACGCACCAGGAGTGGCAGGTGTGCAATGTTAGGGCTCCGGTGGATCCTCTCATGTAGACTTTGGTAATGCCTATGATCCCTTTTGCATGTTTCATATAGATTTTCAATAAATGAAACTTTGTGGACACACTAATCATTAGCCTGTGGTGTGGTCTTTGTGAGCAGTACAGAGTGCTGGATCCTTTTTACGACTGCAGGGTGCAGAGACTTGCAGGTGTCTTGCTATCACTTGAGAAAAAAAGGTACTCTAGATTCCCACCAAAGCACAATTTTGGAGTTGGAGTATGATCCCTCTGCTATCTTAAATCACTATGTGAGGGTGGGAGTGTTCCTTTCCTACATATAGTATTTTCATGCTAGTTCAAATTACTGTCAGTGGATATACTCAGTGTGAACAGCACATGTAGTTTGTTCAACTAAGTGCCACTGGATAAATTCCTCTCTGCTGTCTTTAGTCTTAAGGCACACCTAAACCTTCTTTTTACACATTTTTATCTAAACAATGCCCTGTTGGTCAACACTGAGTTTGTAATGAGACTGCATTGCTCCAGCAGAGATTAAAATTACATTTTTCTCCCAAGTGTGTGTGTGTGTGTGTGTGTGTGTGTGTGTACGCCAGTGTACAATGATTTGCTGCTGTCTGTGCTGTCTATAGGGTTTGTTAACCATTTCAGGACCGATCTATTCCTAGCCTTTTACAAATAAAACTTACTATGTGCACTGAATGGAGGCTGATGGCTTGGATAATAAAATAGGTATTTCTGAAATCAGTGACTGTAACCTACAGAATATATACATAATGTTCATCACTTGTGGGCTTCATGGAGTGCATAGTATTACATGTCACAGGTATTTAATTTGTTTTGGATTTCTCCCTGGATTCCGACACTCAGGCATTTCCTAACATAGTATAAAGCTGCAAAGGATTTCAGTCATTGTGATCAGTGTGTGTGTGTGTTCCATGGGAAGGGGAGATTAACAAGAAAAGTTCTGTCCTTCACAGAGGAATGCCCAGTGAACAGTAACTTAGTATGCTTATGTCAAAATAAAAGTCTGTGACAAAATAAAAGCCCAACTAGCACTTTCTGGCTGGGAAAATCTCCGCTCTCCTGATTTCCCTAATGTGTTGTCATGCTTTTTGAGAAGACTTAAAAATGTATCAAGCTGGCTCGGCATCTGCAGCACATTCTTGTGGATAAACTGGAACTGGAGTTACTGACGTGGCTGGAGCTGAACTTTAGAAAGAATGTGTAACTTTGGTTACATTGCAGTAAGTGATTTTTGTGTCTTTCAATGCAAAGAAGTGCGGAATTCAAGACTAGCATAGTGCAGTGGTGATACCTGGGTATATACTGTTGCACATGGATCAAGAGGTATTACGTGTTTACCAGGGTATGCAGTGAGGCACGATGCAGAAGCAAGTGTGTTAGCATAACAAAGGTGCATGTATATCAGGTTGATCACATAAAAGTGACACAAGGTTTGCAGAATAACTGCTCTCAGAACTGTACATAGTGATGGGGCAAAGGTATGTAGTAACCTGGGTAGACACTGAGGCACAGTGCAGAGCCCAGTCTGTTCATGTTACCAAGGTGAGTGTATATCAGAAGCCGATCGCACAAAGTGACCAAGTTTGTAGAATAACCACTCACAAATGTACATGGTGATAGAGCCATGGTATGTGCTTACGAGGATATGCAGTAGGACATAAGGCAGAGTAAAGTATGTTCACATAACCCAGGTAAGTGTATATCAGATGCAGATCGCACAAAGTGACAGAAGATTTTCAGAATAAGTGCACTCAAAACTGTACATAGTGATTAAGCAATGGTATGCAGTTACCTGGGTATACACTGATGCACAAGGCAGAACTGAGTGTGTTCATTTAACACAGGGTAGCGTATATCAGAGGCTTATTACACAAGGTGAGACAAGGTTTGCAGAATAAGTGCAGTCACATTTGTACTTAGTGATGCGGCCATGGTATGCACTTTCCTGGGTATGCACTGAGGCCCGAGGCAGAGCTAAATGTGTTCATGCAACCTAGGTGAGAGTTTATCTGAGGCCATTCACAGAAAGTGAGACAAGATTTGCAAAATAAGTGCAGTCACATTTGTACATAGTGATGGAATCATGGTGTTCTCTTTCCCGGGCATGCACTGAGGCATGAGGTAGAGCCAAGTGTCTTCATGTAACCAAGGTGGTCATATACCAGAGGAGGTCGATCACACAAAAGTAACACAAGATTTGCAGAATAATTGCACTCTCAGTTGTACACTGTGATGGAGCCATGGCATGCACATACCAGTGTATCTAGTGAGGTATGAGGCAGAGCCAAGTGAGTTCAGTGTACCCAGGTGGGTGTATATCAGAGGCCAATCACAGAGAGTGAGAGAAGGTTTTCAGAAGAATTGCAGACAATTGTACACTGTGATGGAGAAAAGGTACCTTGGTATACATCAAAGCACCAGGTAGAGCCAAGTGTACTCAATTAACACAGGGTAGTGTATGTCAGAGTCTGATCACACAAATAGAGACATGGGTTGCAGAATAAGTGCATTCACATTTGTGCAGAGTGATAGAGCCATGGCATGCACTTTCCTAGGTATGCACTGAGGCACAAGGCAGAGCCAAGTGTGCTTGCTCATGTAACCTAGGTGATAGTATATCTGAGGCTTATCACACAAAGTGAGACAAGGTTTGCAAAATAATTGCTGCCACATTGTACATAGTGGTGGAACCATGGTATGCACATTTCTGTGTATGCACTGAGGCATGAGACAAAGCCAAGTGTGTTCAGCTATCCTAGGTAACCATATAGCAGAGGCCGATCACAGAAAAGTGACGCACGGTTTGCAGAATAACTGCAGAACCAATTTTACATTGTAATGTAGCCATAGTATGCACTTACTAGGGTATGCAGTGAGGCACAAGGCAAAGCCAAGTGTCTTTATGTAACCCAGGTGGGATACATCAGAGGCCGATCACATAAAGTGACAGAAGATTTTTTCAGACTAACTACACTCACAATTGTACACAGTGATCAAGCAAAGGTATGCAGTTATCTGGGCAGACATTGAGGCACAAGGCAGAGGCAAGTGTTCATTAACACAGGTTAGCATACATCAGCAGCTGATCACAGAATGTAAGACTCAAGTTTGTAGCGTAAGTGCAGTCTCATTTGTACATACTGAACAAGCTACGGTATGTGTTTTCCTGGGTATACACTGAGACATGAGGCAGAGCCAAGTGTGTTCATGTAACCAAGATGGTCATATACCAGAGGCCTATCACACAAATGTGACACAAGATTTGAAGAATAACTGCACTCACTGTTGTACATTGTGAAACAGCCATGGTATGCTCTTTCCAGGGTATGCAGTGATACACAAGCAGCCATTTCCAGATGTCTGTCTATTTAAGCTTGTAATTTTACTTTATGTTTTTTAGAAGTTTGTTGCCCCTTACCCCTGACCTCCAGGATTCCCTTATGTCTATCCCATGCATTCTTAAATCCTGTGATTGTTTCAGCCTCAACCACTTCCTCTGGTAGGGTGTTACACTTGTCAATCACCTTTTCTGTGAAGAAATTCTTCCTCACGTTTCCTCTGAATCACCCTCCTTCCAACTTCAACCCATGCCCTCTAGTACTGAAACATCTTTTTCCTTGGAAAATAGTGTATTCCTGCACCCTGTTTCTCCCTGTAAGATAAATGTCTCTATCATATCCCCTCTCTCTCTCCTTTCCTACAGACAGTACATATTCAAGTCCTTCAGCCTGTTCTCATAGGACTTGTGATGCAATCCCTGTACCATCACTGTTGCCCTCCTCTGAACCTTCTTGACCCTGTCTATGTCCTTACGTAGGTAAGGTCTCCAGAACTGCACACTGTACTCCAGGTGGGGCCTCACTAGTGTCTTGTATAGTGGAATTATGACCTCCCTTTTCCTGCTGGTGATGCCCCTGTGTATGCATCCCAGCATCCCATTTGCTTTACCTGCTGCCTTGTCACACTGTTTCCCTACCTTAAGGTCATCAGCAATGATAACCCCAAGGTCCCTTTTCTGCTTGGTGCATGCTATATTCTCGCCCCCCCAACTGATATGTTGTTCCAGGGTTTTTGTGCCCCATACACATTATCTTGCACTTCTTTGCATGAATTTCAACTGCCAAACCCTTGACCATTCTTCAAGCTTCTGCAGGTCCCTCCACATTCTGTCTACACCGTCTGGTGTGTCCACTCTGTTACAGAGCTTTGTGTCATCAGTGAACAGGGAAATGCTGCTTTCTAGATACTGCACAATGTCACTGATGAAGACGTCGAATAGGACCGGTCCCAGCACTGATCCTTGTGGTACCCCACTGGTCACTCTTCCCTCTGTAAAGTGATAACCATTTACCACCACCCTCTGTGTCCTGCTGCCCAGCCAGTTAACCACCCACCACACTACTGTCCTGCCAACTCCCACATTTCCCAGTTTGTTTAATAGCCTTCTATGTGACACAGTGTCAAAGGCCTTGCTGAAGTCCAGATAGGCCACATCCACTGACCTCCCCTGATCCACCCCCCTTGTCACTCAGTCAAAAAATTCAAAGAGGCTGGTCTTTCATGACCTCCCCCCCAGTGAAACCAAGCAGCCTCAGGTCCTGTAGTCCATTGGCAACCAGATGTTCCATCAATCTCTCCTTCAGTAGTGCTTCCATGCATGATCTTCCCCACTACCAAGGTTAGGCTGACTGGTCTGTAGTTCCCTGTTTCCTCTTTGTTCCCGCTTTTGTATAAGGGGACTACATCTAATGTTTGTTTGTTTGTAAAAGTTTATTCCTTACAAGTACAAGGAAAAGGGTATCCCATTGAGTGGCTAGACTCAGGTACAATGGGGTCCATAATGTCTTCCAGTCTTTGGGTACCTCCCCTGTTTCCAGTGATTGGCTAAACAGGATTGCCAGAGGGTCAGCCACCACCTCTCTTAGTTCCTTTAGGACCCTGGGGTGCACCTCATCTGGCCCCATTGCTTTATCGACTCTTATTCCTTCCAGTTACTTTTGGACCCTTTCCCTTGTAAAGGGACTTGTGTCCAATTCTGCACTGATCTCACACCTTGTACTCCCTTCAGGCCCATTACCCTCCTATTCCTCAGTAAAGACTGAGCAGACATATCTGTTCAGTATGTCAGCTTTACTGTTGTCATCCTCCAAGTGGCCCCCGTCCTCCCCCTTCAGCCTCACTGTCCCTCTCTTTGCCCTTCTTTTTTTCACTTATGTACCTATAAAAGGTTTTGTCCCCTCTACCCACTGATTTTGTGATGCATTCTTCTGTCTCAGCTTTGGCTTCCCTTACTGACCTCCCTACCTCCCTTTGCTTCTCCTGGTACTTCTCCTGATCCCTTTCTGCATGCTTTAGCTCTCAGTCACTGCTGCCACACAGTGCCTTATTATGGACATTTGCATGATTTTAGGATCCTGATATGAAATCTGGACATTTATAATTGCAGGACATTTCCATGTGTTTAGGATCCTATTATAAGGGTCTCTACAAGATGCAGGATACACAGATACATATTAGGATGGGTTAATGAGCAGGATAGTAAAAAGGCATAAGTAGAAGCAAGGAGTACAAAAATAACCCATAGTAAAATATTGATAAATTAGTGTCCCAAAAAGTCATATTCAATCAGAAATCCCATAAATATCCCCATGTTCAAAACAGAATTGTAAAGATATGCAAATGTATCACAATTATAAATGTCCAGATTTCAAAATAGGATCCTAAATTCATGGAAATGTCCATAATAATAGCTTACATGTCCTAAATACATGCAGATATCCGAATGACCAAAATGTACAGCAGGATGCAAAATACATGCAAATGTGCATGATAACAGGTAAATAATGTTGATATGTATTACTCTCAGCATGATTATATCCCTCTGCCCTCCCCTACACCCACTGTCTTTGTTTTCTCCCCTCTATCACTGCACTGCACTTAATTGAAATTACAGTTTAAAATAATTATGTATTAATAATGGTAGTGCTTACATCATAAACCCTTCGTTTTATTTATTTATTACAAAGTTTCACCAGAAATGCACACTGAACAATAAGTTGCTTGTCTCATGGTGCATCCTGGGGGAAAGGGGAAAGGGAATACATATAAACAGAGTACAATTCTCATGAGAATAATACAAATTGAAAACAAAAAATCTCACATTACATAATGAGACTGTACGATCAATTTGTACAGTGAGTACTACATACGTACATAGGTATAAAGGGATGATACACATACATTACGTACAGTTCAGCAGACATTTAAAATTTCTATATGGATTAAACCCATAGTTATGTGCCAGTTTGGATAACAGTGATGGTAGTAGTAGAACATATGACACTGTAGCAGACTATTCAGGCAGTACAGCAGAGCAGGATTGAGCTGCACACATCAGGTGCTGAGCAATTTGAGGAGTAGTAATTTGTGAGGGCAGTTAAGGTAGAGGAGGGGGATGATGAGTGTCTAATTTGTGGAGATCTAGATTTAGTAGTTGCCGTATTGGTCCTTGCAAGAATAGATCCAGAAGCAAATGATTTGATACCTTTTAATGGACCAACATAGATGTAACAACAAGAACAAAGTGTCTAGCTTTCGGACCAACCAGTCCTTCTTAGGAGCTTCTGAAGAAGGACTGGTTGGTCCGAAAGCTAGAGCACTTTGTTCTTGTTGTTACATCTATGTTGGTCCATTAAAAGGTATCAAATCATTTGCTTCTGGATCTAATTTGTGGAGGTAATGAGTTCCAGAATTTGGGGACGAAGTGGGAGAAAGCAGTCTGGCCAGCAGAGGTGAGTCTGCAGGGGATAGCCAGGGTCCAGGTGTCAGTGGATCTAAGTGTGTGTAAGGGGAATGAGGGGATAGACAGAGTAGAAGAGAAGTAAGAGAGTAGAGAGTTGAACCAGAATTTAGAGGTGAACTTTGCAATGTGGGAGAAATGTTGGTTGGTAAGTGAAGGGAATGCAAGAGAGTGGTATAGCTCACAGTGGTGAGTGCAAGCTGGAGCATTAAGAGCGGAGCGACAGAAGGAGTTGAAGATTGAATCCAGTCTGGTTAGAGTGGACTTTGGGGCAGCACTGTACACTACATCACAGTAGTCAAAGATAGGGAGAATCACTTTCTGAACTAGTTCATGAATAGCCAGTAGAGGTAGACAGTTCCAGTTACTGAAAAGCGCACCAAGCTTGGGGCACAGTTTTTTTCAGAATAGCGCCCACATGTCCAGAAAAGTTAAGGTGTCAGTCTAGCCATACCCCCAGGTATCCGAAGGAGGAGATGTCCCCCAGCGAAGTCCCATCTAGGGTGTGAAAGGAAGGTAGCATGGTCTCTGCCTCATGCCAAATGTTATGGAGACAGTCTTCTTGGCATTTAGGGAAAGCTGACGTGAGTTAAGCCAGTATTGGAGCTTGTTGAAGTCTTATTGGAGTCTGGATTCGACATCAGAAAGGGTATGGCCAGAGGTGTACAGGACAGTGTCGTCAGCATACATGTGAATTGATGTTGTTGTACAAACTGATAGGAGGTTGTTTAGGAATACTGAGAAGAGTATACTGTAGGGCCTAGCACCAATCCTTGTGGGACACCGGTGTCAACAGGCAAGGTAGGGAACAATGAGTCAGCGATCCTGACCAATTGAGTTCTACCTGCAAGGCAGGCACTGAACCATTTGGTGGTAGTGTCAGATAATCCAGTTGAGGAGAGGTTATTTAGGAGAAGGGGGTGGAAAACCATGTCGAAAGCCTTTGCAAGGTTGACAAAAATGACTGATGTTACTAGGCCACTATCCATCCCTGAGAGGATGGAGTCAGTTAGCCTAAGTAGGGAGGCAGTAGTAGAGTGATGTTTCCTGAAACCAGATTGGTAAGGTGCGAAAAAGTTAGAGTCTGAGAGAAAGGTAGAGAGCTGCAAAAGGACTAAGTGTTCCTGCAGTTTGGCCAGAATAGGGAGCAGAGAAACTGGATAGTAGTTACTAGAGGTGGACGGATCACCTCCCTTGTGAAATGGTAGGGGTGCCATTACTGATGTTGTCCACCAAAAAGAAACATTACTTTTCACATGCTTTAGCTACAGTGATCTCTCAGTCACTGCTGCCGTGCAGTACATTATTATGGACATTTGCATGAATGTATGATCCTGCTTTGAAATCTGGACATTTATAATTGCAGGACATTTCCATGTACTTAAGATCCTATTATAAGGATCTCCACAAGATGCAATATAATTTCAATAAACCACAACAATCCTTAACTGATTCATCCATCATTCCTCTGCTGCATCTTGTCTACACACCTCTCATCACCATCACTGCAATCATTTTGCAGCCGTATTGGCTCTGACAAGAGTTTGTTTGGTAATCCACTGCTACAAGATTGGCTGCTGGATCCTCAGCACCAACGCTGAGCCAGCAGTCCTTTGTTTACTGTAGTCTAGAATCTTGCTGCCAGTTTAGTAACATTTGTTAGGACAGCTCTCCAAAGTTGGGCTGTTGCCTATTTTGAGCAGTAATGATTTCCTGTTTGTGATCTCACAGAATGACCTTTCCTGCACTTACATGCTTCAGTCACTAGGAGGTGCACAAGTTAAACATTTAAACTCTACAGATTTCCTATGGATGCTCAGTCTTGAAAAGCTTTGTATCTTTGTATCTTTTTTTTTTTTTTGGCTCCTCCTCCTGGGGTTGTGTAGGTGGCTGTTTGTGCTTGTCTGTGTCTGTAGGTTAGTTTTTGTTCATTTACATGTTTTTCTGCTGGGAATACCTGTGCCATTCTTGCACACAACATTGGTGAAAGTCTCCTGGACTGAATTTCTGCAAATCGCCATCATCAGGTATCAGCTTTTAATTTTAAATCAACTTTCTTGAAGCCTCCCAAGGAAGCATATGCCTTACAACTAGTCTTACAAACATGGTGATGCTGGGTCCTGCAACTGAATCAACATTTTCAACATTCTCATCTGACCACTCTTAAAGCAACTGCACTTGTGGACTTTAAAGAACAAAGGAATTTTAACACATTTTGTGACTGAATCAACATTTTTGTCTGACCTTTTCCAAAGGTATTGTACTTGTCTCTGAGGACTTTGAAGATCAAAGGAAACATACAGACAAAAGGATTTCACACATTGCATATGTCTACTGTCTGACCTACTCCCAAGGTATTGTACTTATCTCTGAGGACTTTGAAGAACAAAGGAAACATATAGACAAAAGGATTTTACACATTGCATATGCCCAGGCCACAGTTTATCATCTTTCAGGAACTTTAACATATTATGTGATCCTGGATCTCAACAGTACTATAGTACTTCTCTTAAACCCTCTGGCACCAAACCCTCCCAGTCTTTTTTTTTCTCATTTTTCTCTGTACTTCGCCATAGTGCTTAGCTATCCACCTTAGCCCACCAAAATCTGTCACCCCACCACCCTCCTATTGCTCGCAACCCCCCACTGCCTAGCCCACACTACTGCCTCTCCTGCATCACTAAAAATGCTTTGGCTTAGTCCCCACCACCTGTTCCTGCTCACCCTCACCCTCCTTTTCCTTTATGCCAACTCCCCCCCTCCGCCTACCCTACCCCTCCACCTACTCTCACCTTTCTATACTACTACCCGAAACATTGTACCATGGCTTTTACTCTGGAAGTCTTAAACAAACATCACCCAATTAATACCTGGGTGCAAAGAGCCATATTTCCTAATTGGAAACTGCCACATCATTATAACTCACTAACGATCACCCTGTACTGGGACTCCAGAAGACAATCCAAGCATCTTAAAAAGTACAAGCAGAAACTCACTCCAACCTATTATGAACTACAAATGGCATCGCTGAAACTCCTGCTCCTCCTACTTTTAATATCTGGTGGGATACACCCAAACCCTGGTCCTGTTGCACTGAAGCCGACAAAAACAGGGAAAGTTGGTAGTGGTCTCTCCATTATCACTCTAAATATCTGCAGCCTCCTTCCCAAATTGGCATCTCTTCAAACTCTCGCTGGACAAAAAAACCCTGATATACTAGCCATTGTGGAAACCTGGCTATCTCCCAGCACCCCGGATCATGCGGTCTCGCTTGAAGGCTACAATCTTTTCAGACTTGACCGGGCAAGCAAGAAAGGTGGGGGCTGTGCTATCTACATAAAGGACAACCTCTCCTGTCAACGCGGCAGCTTCACCCCCACAAATACGCAGATGCAACTCCTCCCTATCAAACTGCTTCTTGGTGCACAAAACAAAGTTCTCACAGTGGCGTAGTCTATATCCTCCAAAAGACCACCGTGTAGTATTAAGTCTGTACTTGATTTTGTTAGTCTGCAGCCCTCTGAAAATGAGCTCCTCCTCCTCCTCCTCGGGATTTCAACATAAACTGGCTCGCCTCTGACACTGGCTCTTACAAAGATGACATCCTAGCATCAAACCTGACTCAGATGGTAACCTCCCCACCGGAAAAATTACAAAACTGGTACAAGCACCCTTATTGACTGGGTTCTCACAAATCACCCTGACCGGATAAAAACATTAAAGTCCTCCCTGACTCCTCAGTGACCACTCCCAGTGTCCTGTACCTGGTCTAATAAATTTCTCAAGCCACCCCCCAAAGTTATAACAAGCAGAGTATTGCCTTATGGGAATCTTATCAAGTTGAAAAACCATCTCCTACAACAGGACTGGACACCAATCCTTGAATCAACTGATATTAATACCGCACTAGAATACTTCATTAAGTCTTTCAACTCTGCATGCGACTTATACGCCCCAGCAAAAGAACGTAAAATCAAAGCGCTATCAAATCCATGGATTACTGCCAAACTACTTGCCGAGCTCAAGGTTCGGGACCACCTCTGGGCAGTTGCCAGAGACACAGGCTCACCTCATGATACCCTAAAACACAAGCAGGTACGAAATAGATGTACCTCACAAATTAGGCAAATGAAAAGTGCCTATTTCAAAAATGCCCTTGAATCCACCTGGGGTGGTGGAAGAGCTTTTTGGGACAACATCCGAAACATAATGGGTAAACAATCAAAATCGTCACCTACCATTATGAAAGTTGATGGATCCACCACTCTTGACCCAAAGTCTATTGCAGATGCGCTTAATAAGACATTCGCAGACCTTAGTGGGGTCCTCCCCCCAGACTTCTTCTCGGACTTACCTGTGCCTAGCCTAGTATCACAAAACACCCCTCATGACAAACCACAATTTTACTTCAAGAAAATCAAAGTGCCGAAGCACACAAGTACATAAGAAAGGCCTGCTCCAAATCCAGAACAAGTAGTGACCGCTAGACCTAAAAATCCTGTCTCTCACCCTGGATGAAGTAATTCACCCCTTGCAAAAATTCTTAATCTGTCACTTTGCCAAAGTCAATTTCCCAACAAATGAAATCTGCCATGGTTACGCCAGTGCACAAAGGGGGACAAAACCTCAACAGAAACTATCGACCAATATCAATACTCCTCCCTCTCCAAAGCACTTGAGCGAATAGTGGCAGACCAACTCTCTGATTACCTGGACAAATACAATCTACTCTGTAATCAACAGCACGGCTTTAGGAAAGGACATAGTACAACAACAGCCTTACTTGATTTCTCTGGAGAAGTCCACTCAGCCCTGGACAAAGGGTGCCAAACAGGTGCAGTCCTTATCGATCTTACAAAAGCTTTTCGACACAGTCCATCATGGCCTACTTACCTCCCTACTTTCTAGCCTAGGCCTGGCCGAAGGTCCTTGTGCTTGCGAAAAGTTACTTGTCCAATCGGGTCACAGGCTGTAAAATCTCTAATGAACTCTCCGACTTCAAACCAGTTCTCTCGGGTGTACCACAGGGATCAATTCTTGGACCGCTCCTTTTTAGCCTGTTCCTTAACTCCTCCCAGATATCTGCCAGGAGAAAATAATCTTATACGCTGATGATGCTGTAATTCTCTCTTCCCACAAGGATCCAAACTCCACAAAAAAGCCTGCAACTTGCTTTCTCTAGTGTTGAAAGGTGGTTCCTGGATAGTAAATTTGTGCTAAACCACAATAAAACAAAAGCCATGCTCTTCTCCAATCACCAAAACAAAAATAGGCATACTCCACTCACCATAACAAACCTCTCGGAATTACACTGGACCAAGTAAATACTTTCAAATACTTTGGCATCACTTTTGACCAAGGGCTCACCTTTGCAACCCACATTGACAACACTGTGAAAACAGTGAATCAACGCCTTGGAATACTATTCCGTAACCGTCAATTTCTAAATCAAGCGGCATTGAGAATAGCTATACAGAGTTCTATAATCTCAATCATTGACTATGGCCTTATTATTTATGGCTCAGCTACCTCCACTGCTCTAAGGTGTATCTCAATCACTCTAAATAAGGCCTGCCGGCTCCTCACAGGGGCTCAAAGACTGACTCACATGTGTGATCTGTACTATGAATCAGGCTGGTTGAACCTATCAAATCGTCTTATTTATCTCACCTGCACAATGGCAAAAAAATCTATCTCGGGACTGACTCCATTATGTATTCAAAACCTACTCCGACTGAATCCTGGCTCACGACCCTCCACCAGATCTGAACGCCAACCTTTCCTGGTTCCGAGATGCCGGACTGCACAGGGACAAAGATCTTTGCATACAGGGCCCCGACATGGTTCAATGCGCTTAGTCCACCTACTCTATCCTCAACCTCGCTTGAAGCTTTCAAATCCATGCTCCATGCCCACCTCACCACCACTAGCAACTGTGACTGTGCTAGATAAAGACTACTACTCCTCATGTCCATCCTCACATCTGAGTCCTCTTCCTCCCTGACTAATGAACCCTCTGTTACCTCTACTACTTCCTGTCTCCCACCCAAACTCACTCCCCCCCTTTTTTCCTGTCCCCTCTCACTTACTCTCCCGCTCACCACCTTTCCCTCCTCTCTAGCCTCCTTTTGGCACCTAATGATCACCCTCTCCCTGGAAGTTTCCTTAACCTCGAAATTGTCTACTCACTTGAACCTGTTATAGCTTGTTTTTCTATGAAACTTAAAAACGTTACTGCCTTAAACTGTTAATAGCAAATTTATGATGTAACTTTTCTGTCTGGTTTTACCTGTAATGTGTATCGTGCTTTGTTAAATGTTCTTTGTGACATGGAACCTTTGTAAAAGAGCCCTGGCTCAAAGGTATTAATTCCTAGACTAATAAACTAAACTAAACTATCTGTGGTTATCTGCTCCTTATGTACAATGTAGCAGGGGTTCAAGAGATATTCAGTAACTTGAATGTCACTTTTAAAAATAATAAACATTATACTTGCAGGTATTCACGTCAACTCTAGCGAAAATCTTTTTAGGCTATGCAAAGGAAATTATTCTCCATACAGAACTGTGGGAATTTGGAATGCCGTGTCTACTGGATAAGTGCAAGCAAGTTAACCAACCATTAAAAAAGAATGTCAACACTTACGTGGGGATGGTAATTTGATAAATACTACCTCTGCTTGAGTGGGGAGTCCTGATGGGTTATATGCCTTCTTCAGTCCCTAAACCATTGTATTAAAAAATCTAATGGCAACCTAATAATTTCCACTGGCCACCAGAAGAGTCCTCAAGGCTAAGGGTGTCTTGTGTGTGTCTACTTCTAATTATTGTCTTAAAAATGTCAGTTTTTGCCAGCCTGGTGGCACTGAGGGTTGAGGTGCTGGATGCCACACCTCACACCATGCTGGTGACCCGGGTTCGGGAGCGAGCCCGAGCTGCCAGGGGTTGGCTGGGGGGGAGAGGGATTGAGTATCCAATGGACCATTCTCCCTCTCTGGGGTGGGGGGCCTACAGATGACAGTGCACTGGTGGCCCCTAGCAGAGGCTGGGGGCAATGCAGCTGCACTGGCAATGGAAGTGGGAGAGTTGGGGCTCAGCGCTGGGAGGGATGTGTGACGCATGCCTCCCCCTTGGCATCATTGCACACCCACCTCACAATGGGGAAGTCAACCGGAAAATGGTGACCGGTCATGGCAGCTTGATGGCCATCCGGAGGGGCACCCGGTTTCCGAGGGAGCCACTGTGAATTACTGGATGCAGACGTGGTTGAAGAGGAAGGGGGGTGCTCTTCACCACCCCACCATGAGGGGCAAGCCATGGGGGTACAGCAGTGGGGGCCCTGATAGGAGCCGTGGATGCTCAGCCAGCGGATGGATGTAGCAGGATACTTGGATGAGGATGTAGATCGGGGACCAAAGGAAGAAATATGATTAACAAAACAAAAAATGTCAGTTTTGTCCACAATATGTTTTACCTTATAAGCCATGTGCCTCTTTTATAAAGCAGATGTTTGACACTCTGGGCTTTGCCTATCACAGAGACATTACTACTGACCATTGTAAGTAAAACAGCCGTGATTCTTGATGGTAAATCAAAAGTATATATAAGTTGCCCTTGCCAGTTATGTTTTTTTTTAGTTACTGTTTGTTTCTCCCATAGACCAGGACTTCCCTATCAGTGTCTGATACCAGCAACCTGTATTTCCACTGTTGCCATCTCTGGGACTCTTCTGAAATGTTGCTATAGGTCCCCTTCCCCTCATGGCAGGGCCTTTGAGACAACAGCTTCCTCCTCTGAAGACTGGATTCAACTTGGAGAGCCCATTTGGTGGCACGGTGAGAGTACCTGCTTGCATCATCCTGTGATTGGCCAGTGTTTCCCATGTTTAGCACTCCCTCTCTGCTAGGACATTGGTGCAATGTGCTCCAGGGCATGAGCAATGGGCATACAGCTAGCTGACAACTCACTCTCTCAAGCCGCTCCATTCTGGCTCCACCTGCGGCACCCCAGCTAGTACTCATGTAGTGCAGTCAAGGATCCTCCACCTATTGCAGGTGAGCTTCCTCTGGGATGTATAAGCACCCCAGCATTCTTGCATCCTGGGCTTGTTCTTAATTATAAATCACTAACATTATTTCAGCCAATCAGCATGCAGATCTACTGTACCATACTAACATACTATTTGCCAGCAGATTAGGCCTTATGGTCTATCGAGTCTGCTCGAACCTCAGATCCCTAGTTGGGTGCCGAGGCCCCCACCTTGTGTTCCAGAAACCCCTATCATCAATTACCACCTCCCCGGGCCAGGCCATCATCTGATACATCCACTTTCTGTGTCTGTCCCACCATCTCTTGAAGCCCTCCACTGTGGATCTCTGAACCAGCTCGCCAGGCAGTGCATTCCAAGGGTCCACCACCATCTCAGTGAAAAACCTCCTCCTCTTTCCCCACCTCACCCTTCCACCTTCCAACTTCAAACCATGCCCTCTGGTGATACCTCCCTGCTTTAGTCTAAAGATCCCCTCCATGTTTACCCTATTTATTCCCTTGAGGTACTTGAAGACCTCAATCATGTCTCCCCTCCTCTCCTCCAATGAAAACAGGCAGAGCTCCTCAAGTCTGTCCTCATACGTCAAATCCCCTAGTCCTGGTATCACCTTAGTTGCCCTCCTCTGTACTCTCTCCATGAGCTGTATGTCCCTCTTCAAGTGTGGTCTCCAGTACTGTACACAGTACTCAAGGTGTGGTCTAACCAGTCCATTGTACAGCGGCAGAATCACTTCCTTGCTCCTAGAGGTGATCCCCTTTATGATGCATCATAACATCCTGTTTGCCTTGCTAGCTGCTCTCCTGCACTGCTCAGAGTTATTCATACATGCATCCACCATGACCCCTAGGTCTTTTTCCCCTATTGAGGCCTCCAGCACCTCCCCTCCCAGGGTGCATCTGTGTTTAGGGTTTCCCCGCCCAAGATGCAACACCTTGCACTTGGTGATATTGAAATTTAATTTCCATGTGTGAGCCCAGCTTTCCAGGGTGTCCAGGTCCCCTTGCAGGGCCAACCTCCCCTCTTCTCCCTCAACTACTGCTCCCATCTTGGAGTCATCAGCGAAGATACTCATTTCACACCCTATACCCTCCCTGGTGTCCTTATCCTTTGTACAGTGTGCTCTTGCGCATGAGCACTAGGAGAAAGTGCTCCACTTCAACACCAGGAGAGGGAACGGCACAATGAAATTTAAAACAAAAAGACTAAACATATAGGGCCTCTAAGGAATGTCTCTTATGGTATAAGAGACTCCTCTCATGAGGTTTGGGCAGACTGAAGTGCTTGGCTTTGCTTTGTTGTTCTCTTGACCAAACCTCACCCTCGGAGTCTCGTATACACCATAAGAGACATCTCTTGGAGGCTCAGTTAACATAAAACCAGGATCACCAGCATTGCAGACAGCAATACTGCCACTGCCCTGACAGGCAAGCTTTCCATCAGTCTTTTTTTTTTTTGATATTACAGAGGCACAATGACGCACTTTTTTTTATCTGTTACAGAACTCACCAGAGGAGCCCATTTTTATGATCTGAGGAAGGAAGCCAGGAGTTAAGATTTAGAGCAGAGTTCCTCTCCCCCACTTCTTGTCTCACGAAGACATCTGAACAGAATAGTTATTTGGGCTTGCCAAACGCAGTCAGTTAGCAGGGTTTGGAATGTCACTGCTAACCAAGCTGGCAAGTAGCCATGTTGGAGTTCCTGTCCTGATGCTGACTCATGCTAGAAAAATATTTCAAAAAAACAAAACATAAAACTCTGAAGAGTCAAGTTAGAAAGCTCCCACATATAGTACTGCAAACAACAAACACAGTCTCCAGTTCTGGATGTTGTATGGCCTTTAAATTCAATGACATTCTATCCATGCTCTTCTTTTATGAAAAACACCAGAGGCTACAAAGTGGTTTCGCTTTTATGAAAGTTTTACATAGGTTTATGTAACTACCTACTCATATTAGTAATGCTGTTGTTAATTTTGTTCACATATGTTTATATATGTTTTAATTAGGTTATTGTAAGAAAGTTGTAACATGGACTGTAAATGTTGGTTGATTAAAGTCCTATTTACTGGTATGATTTAGCCTGGTTAAGCATATTTTGATGGTATGTTCACATTTACGGATAATAATGATTACCATTTTCTGTTGTTACAATATAACAAGTACATGAACACAGAACTAGTGCATCTGTATGCAATAAAGTATGACAGGGTGTGTGATTACAGGTCAATAATCACGCACGTCTTGAGTGTGTTGTTAGGCACAAGGCACTTGTGCCAAGTGCCTTTAAACAACACATGAGAGAGAGGTGTGTAATTATAGTCCATAATCTCACACTCTGGAGTGCTTTATTGCACTTACAACATGTGCAGAATTTTTTTTAACAAAAAAAGACTGAGACAGTTGTAAGTTGCTCTAACTTGCCAATTTATTATTTTTTAACAGTGGGACAGAAAGTAGTCCCATAATTCATTCTGTAGTTTAACTGAACTGCTGTATGTACCAATAACAACTTTTAAAACTTGTTTTTAGATAATTTTTTTAAGTTGTTTGTTGAACTTGACACTGTACACTGCTAACCTTTTTCTTTTAAAGCTGGGTGGATCATCAAGGGAGGGCCAGTCGGGTTGTCGAGTAGAATCTGGAAAGCAAGGAGCAGCTTTAATTGAAATTAAAAATGATGTTACCAGCTACAGTACAGTTATGCAGCACCATACTAGTTTTCATATTTCCTGGCTGTTTTTTAACATCTGGTGTTTGGTTACTTGAAAGCTGGCTCTAGTATTAGTGTCACTGCCACACTGCAGTTTCGGGTTGGCTGATATTGTAGTAATGCACTATGCCTGGGATTCAGATGGAAGTTGCTGGCTGTCCATGAGGAGAGGAAATGACATCTGTGATGTCAAGTTGCTTTGTTTCTCACTGTTGCCAAGAAAGTTGCTCCATCAGAGTCAGTCCACCATGGATGCAGGCCAATAACATTGGAGGCTAGATTCACTTTTGTGCCTGGTCGCAATTATATTCTGTGGGGCCTCCAGGCTTGCATTTGTAAAGACATGGACTGCTGTACAATGCAATGAGTGGCTGGCTCATTATCTGCTTAAATTAGCTTCTGCGGACAACCTGGGCAGCATGGTGACCAGGTAATTTATACACAGTGACTTGTAGGAAAATAACAGTTCTTGTCAGAGTGACTGTCAGAAAAGTGACAGTGTAGTACTATTCCTACGTTTATGTTGTGTGGTTTAATTGGTAAGAAGTAGTGTATACAGTACATGTAAGTATGAGTAAATAACTACAGTACATGGCTCTTCACTACTTTTATTTATTTTATTTATTTATTTAAATGTTTCACCAGGAAGGCACACTGAACATCAAGTTGCTCATTTCCTGGTGCAACCTGGAGGGGGGTACTATTGGATGAAGAATTAGACATACAGTTTAACATTTAAAACATACAAGAAATTAAACATTCAACAATTACATTTGTAACAAGACAGTTAAAACAAAATATCATAAATTATCATTCAGTCGCATTTGTAACGTAACATACAATTAAATATATCATACCTGGGAAATATGCATTTAATTACAAGAATACCTGTGAAATATGCATTTAATTATAAGTGGCATATCTGAGGAACATAGCACATAGCAGTGAAGGGGGAGGAGAGCATGCTGAGAAGCAGGCTCGGGGGAGGAAGGTTTAATAGAGGATGTGAGTCATGGAGAGGAGCATAGGTATAGGAGGATGGTTAAGGAGGGTTAAAGCAGGAGCAGTTAGATGAGAGAAAGTTGTGTAAGGCACTGGTAAGGGAGTAGGAGGAGGAGGAGTGCCATATTTGGGGAGTTCAGATTTGCAGAAAATGATGAGTAAAGCCTGACTGACCATTGAGAGTGGCACGACGCGGGACCAACAAAGTGCAAGTGACAGAGGATCTAGGGAATGGGAGGGGGGAGGCAGGGAAGAGAGCAAACATGAGAGGTAGGAAGGAAGTTCTCCTAAGCAAAATTTAGAAGAGAGTTTGGCATAATGAGTGAGGCACCTGTTGGCAAGCGGGGAAGGGGAAATGGTATGGTAGAGGTCACAGTGATGAGTGTGTGATGGAGCATCAAGGGCAAATCGACAGAAGGAGTTAAATAGAGTGTCCAATCTGTTTAGGGAGGATTTGGGAGTGACACCTTAGACTACTTTACATCACAGTAGTCAAAAACGGGGAGGATGATCTTCTGGACTAGTTCACGTCGTGCTGTAGGAGGGATGCAACTATGGTTCCTGAATAAGGCACTAAGCTTGGGGCTCAGTTTTTTCAGGATGGTGTCAGTGTGGCCAGAGAAGTTGAGATGTTGGTCCAACCAAACCTCAAGGCATCTGAATGAGGAGGTCTCCTCTACTATTGTCCCATCAAGGGTATGTAAAGACGGTAAAGGGTGGAGCCTAGAGGGGGAAGTAATATTAAAAGGAGGTATGACATGAGGTGAATTAAGGGGGATGATTCAACAAGTACCTGCTAATCTGAAGGCAGCAGGGCACCTGTGAGGAAGGTCTGATGTCACGTGCTGACCACTCCAATATGGCTGGATGAAGACAATGCCGGCTGCATCGGACCTGGAGACACCCAGCATTGGGACGAAGTGAATGAATGGCTCTCCCCTCACAGCCCTACATTTTATCCTTCCTCTGTTACTAACCTAAGTTGAATTGCAGCTTCTAGTCTGCTTTTCCCGCTTTCGGCACCTGCGATTTGCTCTTTCTTTAGCGGCAGGTATGTCTGATAACAAGTGGGTGTAACTGTGGTGATGTCGAAGTCAGTCAGGTGCAATAAAGAAATAGCAGACCTGCGAGGTAAGGTAAAAGAGAAGAAGAAAAGCCACAATATGCGGGCAACAGTGAGAGAGTTACTTCCTGACTCACCAGGCTATGCGGCTTTGAAGGAGGCTCCTCAGTTGCTACTCTCCCCACTGGTAAACCCCCCTAATCTTAGGGGGGCTCTAGGTAACATTTTGACATACCTGAGTAAAATTACAAATATGGGCAGTATTGAGAAAGGCTTAGAATCAGCTGTAAGCATAAATACAGGTGATAATCAACAAAATAAGCCTAAGTATCCTGCACATGAAGTGGTTACGACAGAATGAGAACCTAAACAGGTTAATATACAGCAGGATAACATGCAGGCGACTGCTGCTTTATTTGGTGAACTGCTAAGTCCTCTTATTGAAATGCAGCATAAAGGGCTAACATCTAGAGTGCAGGAACAAAATGCACAGCATTACAAAGCACAAATGAGCTAAGTCCTGAAGCTGAAAATACTTCAATAATAGATCCTATGGGGCTGGTAAATGCAGAAAAAGAGCTACAATTCAAAACTGAAATACTGCAAGCTGTTTCTAGTTTAAAAATTAAATGCTAGAAGCCTTGGGGGACATTAAAGGGTCATTAGTGAATGTTACAGGCACGCTGCATGAAATGAATACCAAATTGCTAGATTTGTCAAGCAGGATGGAACAGTTAGAGGGGAGAGTCTCACAGGTGGAAGACTTTGCAGCTGCAGCTTCACCAAAGATATTAGAAATAGAATGACAACTGCAAGTTATCCAGCTGAAAGTTACTGAGCAGGAGGATAGGGCAAGGAGAGTTAACATTTGGCTATTCAAAGTCCCAGAGGGAGTGGAAGGGACAGGGGACCCTATACCTTATTTTGAAAAATTACTTACTACAGCCCTTGACCATAAATACCCTGAAGAAAAGATAACAATTGATTGAGCACACTGAACTGGGTCTAGAAAGGATGGCAATGCAGACTACCCTAGAACTGTGTTGATTAAAACATTGAAATACCAAGATAAAGAGGCAATACTGCAAAAAGCCTGCGTAATGAAAGGCCTGCATTTTGAAAACCTGCACATGAATGCTTATCCAGACCTCTCAGCGGGTACTATGGAAGAAAGAAAAAAATTCAACCCCTTCAAACAGATTTTGTATAAGAAGGGGATAAGGTTTTCCATGCTATACCCAGCAAAATTTGTTTTGTAGTGAATGGGCGACTACATACATATGAATCATCAGAAGATGCTATGGAAGCTTATAATTTGGCATATGTGAACACTTGAATATAGATGAAGTGAGGTGGGTAGGTAAAGGTATGGTGAGGTTAGGTACTGTAGTTAGGAACGCGCCCCTCCCCCCATAATGTCTATTAGTATTAGATCTAGATACTGATTGAGGAGAGGAATGGGAGTTAGCAGTTAGAGGGAATGTCATACAATGGAACAAAAAGAGATGGGGAAAGAGCTGGGAATTTTGTCAATTAGGTTAGTAGGAAGATAGTGAAGTCCCCCCCCATTCTTCAGTTTTGCTTTTCACTTGTGCTATTTGTTTTTCCTTTGAAAGATAAGGTGGGAAGGAAGGAAGATCAGGCAATGTGGGTAATGGAAGCAGAAGAGGAAGAAGAGAAAGGATAGGGTAAGCAAGATGAAGTCTAAATGGCATAGGGGGAGGTAAGCTTCCTTTTTTTTTTATTATTGTTTTTTTCTTTTTCCCTTCCAGGCTGGGTGCCCCCATAGGTCCAGTTCTGGTTTGTCTGGCATAACAGGATGTCTTTTCAGCCATTTTGTCATACACAGGGTTTTAATAGGGGAGAGTGGTGGGCTATACCGAGGAGAGTAGGGGGATGGGTTAATGGTCCTAGGGAATTTATAATAAGTTTTCAGTCTCTGTCTTATTCATGTTAAGACTTGTTAGTAAATTGAATTTGAGAAAGTAAATTGGCATGAATAAGGGGATCCGGGAGCTACATGATTTAGAACCTTTATCTCCATGATAGCATTATATAAAATTGCTACTTGGAATGTTAAGGGATTAATAGATAGATCTAAGGTAATTAAAGTAATAAAACATATGGAAAATGAAAATGTTGACCTAGTAATGTTTCAAGAAACCCATCTAATGAAAGAAAACATTACATGGTTTGAAAATAGATGGGGTAAGGTGTATTATACAGTATATTCTAATAATGCCAGGGGTGTTTTAATTGCTTTTCATAGAGAAAAGAAACAGAAACCAATTATTAATAAAGTTTATTTGGATAAGGAAGGTAGATATTTGATCCTGGTGTTACAACTATATAATGCTAGGTTCACTTGTGCAGCAATTTACGCTCCCAATCAAAACTGCCCCAGGTTCTTCACCGCATTTTTTCTGGCACTTCCTGAATTTGATGCCCCTTATTTAATTGGAGGGGACTTCAATTTAGTATTGCATGACAAAGATAAAACAACTGGGCTTGATAAGACTCACTTAACAGCCCATAGAGTAATAAATACTTTTATGAATGATCTAGGATTAATAGACCCTTGGTGGGAAAAAACTACTTCACAAGATGTTTTTTCATTCTTTTCAGCAGTTCACCAGACTTATTCAAGAATAGATTTTTTTTCTATTGTCTAAAATATTGCTATACAGAGTATATGAAATCAAATACTCTGGTATAGTAATTTCTGATCAGTCTCCTTGTGTGTTAATGTTGGAAATTTCAGAAGTTAATAGTTCTCAAAAAATATGGGCAATGAATTTAAGTTTGCTTATTGGGCCTACATCACAGGAAAATTACTAGAATTGTGTAGGGAGTTTTTTGAATTTAATAAGGCACAGGAAACTTCACCTATAATAGTATGGGAGACTTTTAAAATCTACATTGGGGGTATTTGCAAAGATATGCTGCATATGAGTATAAAAATAGAACAAAACTTATAGTTTAGTTAAAAAAAGAAATAAGTATTTTAACACAGGCTCATAGCACTACATTTGACCCTAATATATGTAAAGAATTAATGTAAAAGAAGGCATATTACAATAATTTGGTCTTGGATAAGACAGAGAATTTGATACGTAATACTAAGGCTAATTATTATTTTATGACAGATAAGCCCCTGAAATGTCTAACTTGGCAGATAAAAAAAAGACCAAGTACAACACTCAGTTAATAGGATCAAAAATATACAAGGGCTTGTCTGTGATAAACCTGCTGATATAAATAAATTCTTTGTCCAATTTTATACAAAAAAACTTTATTCCATGGAATTTAAAGAAGAGGCAAGGGATAATATGGGTTCATTTTTAGATATAGTTAATTTACCTAAGATCACGGAACAAGAATGCAATAAGCTGGAAATGCCAGTTACAACACAGGAAATAAAGGCAGCAATTCAAGATATAGCTGTGGGCAAATCACCAGGCCCTGATGGCCTAGGGGTGGAATTTTATAAACTGTATTGTGCCATCTTAATTTAACCCATGAGGGTATTATTTGCATCATTTAATCAGTAACAGAGAATACCTGAGACTTTTAAAGATGCTATAATAAAGGTATTTTTGGAAAAAGAATAAAGATCCACTGAGCTGTGCATCCTATAGGCCCATCTCCCTATTAAATAGAGATTACACAATTTTTACAAAAATTATAGTTAAAAGGTTGGAAGATTTTATTTTAGTCTTTGGTAACCAGGTAAAGCCCACTAGGCACAAGTGCCTGTTTTCAGGGGTGATCTGGGAGCACTGGGTGGTTAAGTGACTTGCTCAGAGTCACACAGTATGCAAGTGGAGGTTGTGAGAATCAAACTCAGGTCTGGTCTGCTGGATGTATTAAGCTCATTCACACCTCATTCCTCTAACCTCTAGGCTATATTACCAGCCCAGATATAATACCTACATTACTTCACCAGGACCAGGATGGATTTATTAAGGGAAGATCCTTGATGGAGAATGTTAGACGGCCTTTAAACATTGTGGCACTTAACAAACAAGATGATGCAGGTTTAATGGCTATCAATGTGGAAAAAGCCTTTGATGGGATAGAACGACCTTATATTTTTTCTGTTATGAGGAGAATGGACTTCGGTGCACAGCTCAGCGGATGGATGGATAAAATTCCTTTATGAAGCTCCTAGGGCAGTAGTCAAGGTTAATAATATAGCCTCAGAGAAATTTCAATTGGAGAGGTACTAGACAAGGATGTCCCCTGTCTCCAGTAATATTTGCATTGATAAATGAGCCACTCACAATAGCAATTAGGGAAGATGTGAAAATCTAAGGTATAAAGATCTGTGGTTGGAAACATAAAATTAGTCTATACGCAGATGATATATTGCTTTATTTGACAAATACTGCCTCCTCTGTTCCCTGTGTGATAGCAAAAACTACCCAGTTGGGCATATTTTCAGGATATAAAATTAATTGGTTGAAAACTGTCATATTGAAATTAAAACAGAATGTTCAAATTCAACAGCCATCTAATTTTCAATTCCAAATGTCAACTACATCTATTAAATATTTAGGAGTAAATATAACGGCAAGTATTTCAGATCTGTTTCAGGCTAATTATGATGAGTGCATTATTAAGATAGAACAAGATCTGTTAAAATGGAATTCACTATTTCTCACATTAATAGGTAAAATAAATTTACTAAAAATGCAAATACTTCCTAAAATATTATTTCTATTTCAAGCATTACCAATATACGTGCCTCAGAGTTTCTTTAAATGCCTTAAAATGGCAATAAGGAAATTCCTGTGGAAACATTCAAATTCTAGAGTAGCTTGGAAAACATTAGTATTACCAAAAGCTAGGGGAGGTCAAGCTCTACCCAATTTTTATTATTATTATTTGTCAGCCCAAGCAGCACAGGGGTGGAACTGGATTTAAAAAGGGATAGGACCATGCCCATATCAATGTTAATAGAAAGTGCAGTTCAATCATATCCAACTTTAATAAATGTATTATATGCCTCTATTCCAGAGAGAAAAATAATGGTGCTTCCAGAAACCACCAAGACAACATATTTAAGTTGGATGACTTTATTAAAAATACAGTATTTGGTGAGAGACGGGTAATTATGGAATATACACCTATTTTTGACAATGTTGATTTCTCTCCATCGAAATCAATGCAATTCAAATTGTGGATTCAGAAAGGGATATGTCAGATAAGAGATGTATTGGAGAGGGGACATTTGAAAACATTCACCAGTTTGGTAAATCAATTTGATAGTCCTAAAAATCACATTTTGCAATATAACCAGTTGAAAAGCTATTTGAACAAAAAAAAAGGGATTGATTAGCTATGGAGATACATCAGTCTTGTTAAAAATGATGATTAGAGAATTTTGATGGGAAAAAAATTATTTCTCTTATATATCAGGGAGTGCAAGAGATGGCCGGAGGAGATGTTACTAAAATGAAAAACAAGTGGGAAAGAGATTTGGGAGTGACTCTAACAGATGGTTTATGGAGTGACTCAATAGATACATATATATATATATATATATATAAATTATCTTCCATTAAAATGCAGCAGATTCAAATGAACACGTTACATAGGATTTATTATACACCAAAAAAACTGAATTAATTTAATTCAACAATTTCAGATGGATGCCCAAGATGTGCAACCACTTCAGGAACTTTATTCATCTGGTAGGATCATGTCCATATTTGACTAATTACTGGTCTAAAATAGAAGAGGTTTGTAAATTGACCTTTAATAAAGATATCAAGCTAGCAGCCTTAACTAGGCTTCTTGGGATCTACCCGGATAGAAATTTGCTTGATGAAGTCCAGAGAAGACTATTTGCTTTATTTTTGGTAGTAGCAAAAAAAACAATCTTAATGAAGTGGAAAGATCCAGACCCACCTGTATTTAAAACTTGGTTGAACTTAATAATAGATATAGCAAAACTCGAACAAATATGGTATAGAAAAAAATGGAAAAATGATGGAATTTGGAAAAATGTGGACACCATTTCTCATCGCAACATATAAAATTGTGATTGCTTAGTTAGTATCCAGTGAATTTGGTTGTGGCTGGATGCTCTGGCATTGAGACAAATGGTTTAGCGCCTGGATCCCCCTTCTTGGTAAGAATGATGATGTAAAAGCTGAGACTCTGTCAGAGGTTTTACCAATGATTGAAAAAGAAACTCATGGTAGATATCTGAACCAAGGGGTTAAAAAAAAAGGTGGAGCCTAGAGAGTCTCTGCCTAGTGCCAAAAGTCATGGAGACAGTCTTTCTGGCATTTAGGAATAGTTTATGTGAGGCAAACCATAACTGAATCTGGTGGAAGTCAAGCTGAAGGGTGGTTGCAACATCAGCAAGGCATTTGCCAGATGAGAACAGGACAGTGTCATCTGCATACATATGGATAGAGATGGAGGGGGAGCATACTGAGGACAAGTCATTTAGGAAGATGGAGAAGAGAATGGGCCCAAGCACCAAGCCCTGTGGGACTCCAGTGGAAATAGAGAAGGGGGGGGAGATTGTATCCCGGATCTTGACTGACTGTGTTCTGCCTGAGAGGTAAGCTCTAAACCAGTTTTGGGAAGAAGTAGACAACCCAGCAGCTGTAAGGGAGTCAAGAAGTAGGGCATGGGAGACTGTGTCAAATACCTTGGAGAAGTCGACAAAGATAGAAGAGGTAATGAGGCCATTATCCATCCCAGTGAGGAAGGAGTCAGTGAGCCTGAGTAGGGAGGTGGTAGTGGAGTGGTTCTTCCAAAAACCAGATTGGAATGGGGTAAAAAAGGAAGAGTCATTGATAAAGGAGGTTAGCTGAGAAAGGACCAGGTGTTCTTGGAGTTTAGCAAAGGCAGGGAGTAGGAAGATTGGGTGAAAATTTACAGAGGGGGAGGGGTCACCAGCTTTTGGGACAGGGAGGACCACAGCATGTTTCCAGGATAAGGGGACAGATAAGGATGAGAAGGAAAGATTTAAGATCAAGGAGAGAGGGTAAACTATAGCAGAAGCTGAAAGGTAGATGAGTTCAGGGTCAAGATCATCCGCCGATGAGCCTTTGGAAGGATTAAGAGAGAGAAGGGCCATTAGTGTTTCTTCTGGGGAGAATGCAGAAAAAAGAAGAAGAAGGAAGGATGGGCATGGACAGGTTGAGTACTGGGTGTGGGAGGATGAGGAGGAGGGGGGAGGTTAGAGGGGAGTGACTTTAAAAGTGCTGTGGTGCAGGAGGTATAATAGGAGTTAAACTCTTGAGCCACTGCATGTGGTTTGGAGACCAATGAGTTGTTTATTTTAAGCACAGGGGGAGGTGGATGTGAAGGGGGAAGAATAGGGCATGGGCCACTTTCCAGAATTTGGAGGGGAATTGATGTTTTTGAGAAAAGATGATTTAAAATATTCAGACTTGGCAAGTCTGGTAGCTTTTGTGCAGGCATTTCTTAACACACGATACCAGCCATGGTCTAGGGGAAGCTGGGAGGCCTTATGTTTCCTCCAAGCTTTGTCCCATTCCCTGAGGCAGGTCAGTAACTCAGGGGAGACCCAGGGATAGTGGTTGGCATGAACTCCAGTGCATTTGAAAGGAGTATAGGAGTTCCATGTAGTTAGAAATTTATCTTTAAAATAAGTGAGGGCTTGGTCAATGGAAGGGCCAAAGGAAAGAGGGGACCAATCGGAGCTGGCCAGTTCATTAAGAAGGTGATTAAGGTCTAAGGAGCTGAAGGAGTGGAGTTGCAGAATTTTGTGAGGCGGTTTAGGTCTATGGATTTTCCTGGCTACGAAAATTGGGTGATGATCACTGAGGGCATCCAGGAGGATGCCTGATTTAATGAAATGGTGGGGGTGAGAGGTGACAGCCCAGTCTATCAGGGAGTGGTTAAGAGTTTTATGATTTAGGCGGGTGGGTTCCAGGATGAGTTGGGAGAGATTGAGGGCCATGATGTCATTTTGTGTCTTGGCAGTTGTTGGTGATAGCCAGTTTTGGTTTACATCACCCAGACTTTCATCTGATTAAATCACTAGCAGTTTTCTATACATCTTATAACAGATAGTAACTGCACAGTGTGATCTTTTAGTCCCAGCAGTAGTTGTTTGGGCTGTAACAGGGTAGTGCGTCAATGGTCAGAAATCGAACATACTTACCCGATGAACACAAATTCTCAACATCCAACCAAAAGTTATGTATTTTTCTGGGATTTCTTTACATTTTCTTCTATTCTTAGGGCTTTTTTACCTTCTCTTTCTTCTGGTATTTTATTTTGACCAGGACGTACACATTGAGCATAAGCATATATATATATATATATATATATATAACATTGCAAAAAACTGCACAGGCTAAAGTGAAAAAAGTAGAGAAATGTGGTTTTAGGATTTCCAATCCTAAAACCCCACCACCACCCCTAAAACAAATCAAGGGTCCAATCTTCCATTGTCAACCCTAAAGCTCATCCCATTCCATACACTCCAGAAACATACACATCTAATGGAGTGAGCTTTAGGGTTGACAATCTTAAGGAAGACTGAACCCCTGATTTGTTTTAGTGGTGGTGTTGACTTTTTAGGGTTGGAAACCCTAAAATCACATTTCCCTACTTTTTTCATTTTAGCCTGAACCCTAAATGTTGCCTTAGCGCATTTTATTCAAAGAATTTCCTTACTTTTTGAGATACTATAATGGTATCCTTATTTGCCTGTGGAAGCACAGGGCCCTCTGGGCCCTGCACTCCCATCCATGCATATTTTTGTGATGATGTAATCATATCCATATTTGCCTGTGGGAGTGCAGGACCCTCTGGGTCCTGTGGTCCCATCCCTCCATAGATGCATATATGTATGTTGCTGTTTAGCTTGCAATTTTACCAAACCTGTAACCAAATGATCACCATAGCCTTCTTATTATGGCACCTCATGAACCTGGTACTGAAAAATGTGAAATTCCCACCAAAACATTTTTTTTGTGCTTCTGCAACATTATTATATGCCACAGCTGCAAAAACATAGTTTGTCCAGGACTTGAAAAATGACAGCTCTCACATTCATGAGGTGGTGTTAAAAAAAAGGCTATTTTGAAAATTTGGGGTCAAAATATGTAAAATTGTCAAAGTTACGAGCAAATGTACCAAAATTTCAATGGATGCACATAATGTTGCCATTTTTGCATATTTTTTGCCCAAATTTTCAAAATAGCCTTCTTATGACCACACCTCATGAACAAGGGTGGTGAAAATTTTCAATTCCCTCCCGAAAGGTGATTTTGTCAAGCGACCGCAAAATCACCTATCAGGCTGGATTTGTCTGACTCAACCAACATTGTTCATGAGGTGGGGTCCCAAAAAGGCCATATTGAATATTTGAGCTCAGAATATGCAAAAATGGCAAAGTTATGCATCAAAGTTGGAAATCCCATTGAAATAAATTCAATTGCACTTACCTTAGTTTCTCATATTGTAGTCATTGGTTCCAGCAGCAAGATGTGTCTTCAGTCGGAGAGTGAATCTGCACCCAGTGAGCTGTTCAGGTGAATGAGATTGTGTGAGGGGTGTGGGGGGGTGCGGTGTGGTGGGTTCTCAGTGGGAATTTGGGGTGAGGAGTCAGATCTTTTTCTTTTTTACAGGTAAAACAAAGACGTTGAGGGACAGTTTCTTTTATTTCAGATGGGGACGGGGATCGGGGGGTACTGCTAGACACCAGGGAACCTTTAAAAAATAGGAAAACAGCAATCGGAGGGGTGGGGGATGCCACTAGACACCAGCGAAACAGTGTCAAAATATGGGGATGGCAATGTGAGGGGTGGTGGGTGCCACTAGACACCAGGGAAAGAGAGGCTACATATGGAGATGGCAATGTGAGGGGTGGAGGGTGCCACTTGACACCAGGGAAATATTGAACAATATGGGGATGGGGTGCCACTAGACAGCAGAGAAACTTTACAAAATACAGGAACAGCAATTGGAGGGGTGGAGGGTGCCACTAGACACCAGGGAAACAGTAGTCAAATACAAGGATGGCAACTGGAGGGGTAGGGGTGCCACTAGAGACCAAGGAAATATTTAGTAATATGGGGATAGTGATTGGAGGGGTGAAGGGTGCCACTAGACACCAAAAAAGAAGTGGAAACATACCGGGGCAGCAATCAGAGAGGTGGGGGGTGGAACTAGGCACCATGGAAATATTAAACAATACAGCGATGGGGATTGAGGGGTGCCACTAGACACCAGAAAAACACACAAAATGGGAATGGTGATTGGGAAGGTGCCACTAGAAGCCAGGAAAACTGTGGCAAAATATGGGGATGGATCGGAGGGGTGAGGGATGCCACTGAACATCAGGGAAATATTGAACAATATGGGGACAGCGATCAGAGGGTGGGTGTCACTAGACACCAGGGAAACAGTGGCAATATACAGGGATCCTAATGTGATTGTTTAAAATGATTGTATTAAGTATTGTCTAACTGGACACTGTTGTTCCCTGATGTGCAATGTCTTGTCCGTAAGTAGTTGTGGCCTACTGCTATGCATTGTATCTGATAAATGTTTTTACTCTATGTAACTAATTCTGGATCACCCCTGAAAAAGGACTTTCAGGCTCAGTGGGTCTACCCAGTTATTAAAACTAAAATAAAAATAAATAAATGGTGATCAGAGTGGGGGTGCCTCTAGACACCAGGAGATTTAAAGAGCTACTGTATCAAGCCTTTGTTTACCACTTTATGTTTACTAGAATATTTAATTACTTTGGGTTTCAATGTTATTTAATTGCCTTGTTTGTTTATATTATAGTTTTAACACAAGAGTCAACCCTGATTTTATAGAAACATAGAAACAGAAATGTAGACTTTGACGGCAGATAAGGACCGCTTGGTCCACCTAGTCTGCCCATTTCCATACCTACAGGATAAGCTACAGATCCTAGTTAACCAACAGCCTATTTCTTCCTACCCCCACAAAAATTGTCTTATGTCTGTCCCATGCATTCTTGAATTCTCTCACAGTTTTAGACCCCACAACCTCCTCAGGAAGGCTGTTCCATACGTCAACCACCTTCTGTGTGACAACGCACCAGGAGTGGCAGGTGTGCACTGTTAAAGCTCCAGCGGATCCTCTCATGTAGACTTTGGTAACTCCTATGCTCCCTTTTGCATGTTTCATATAGATTTTCAATAACTTTGTGGACGCACTAATCAGCAGCCTATGGTGTGGTCTTTGTGAGCAGGACAGAGTGCTGGATCCTTTTTACAACTGCAGGGTGCAGTGCCTTGCAGGTGTCTTGCTATCACTTGAGAAAAAAAGGTACTTCAGATTCCCACCAAAGCACAATTTTGGAGTTGGAGTATGATCCCTCTGCTATCTTAAATCACTATGCGAGGGGGGGAGGGGGGAGTGTTCCTTTCCTACATGCAGCATTTTCATGCCAGTTCAAATTACTCTCAGTAGATATGCTCAGTGGGAACAGCACAGGCAGCTTGTTAAACTAAGTGTCACTGGAGAAATTCTTCCCTGCTGTCTTTAGTCTTAAGGCACAATTAAACCTTCTTTTTACACATTTTTATCTAAACAATGCCCTGTTGGTCAACACTGAGTTTGTAATGAGACTGCATTGCTCCAGCAGAGATTCAAATTACATTTTTCTCCCAATTGTGTGTGTGTATGCCAGTGTACAATGATTTGTTGCTGTCTGTGCTGTCTGTAGGGTTTGTTAACCATTTCAGGACCAATCTATTCCTAGCCATTTACAAATAAAACTTACTATGTGCACTGAATGGAGGCTGATGGCTTGGATAATAAAATAGGTATTTCTGAAATCAGTGACTGTAACCTACAGAATATATACATAATGTTCATCACTTCTGGGCTTCATGGAGTGCATAGTACTACATGTCACAGGTATTGAATTTGTTTTGGATTGCTCCCTGGATTCCAACACTCAGGCATTTCCTGACATAGTATAAGGCTACAGAGTATTTGAGTCATTGTGATCAGTGTGTGTGTGTGTTCCATGGGGAAGGGGAGATTACCAAGAAAAGGTCTGTCCTTCACAGGGGAATGCCCAGTGAACAGTAGCTTAGTATGCTTATGTCAAAATAAAAGTCTGTGACAAAATAAAAGCCCAACTAGCACTTTCTGGCTGGGAAAATCTCCACTCTCCTGATTTCCCTAATGTGGTGTTATGCTTTTTGAGAAGACTTAAAAATGTATCAAGCTGGCTCGGCATCTGCAGCACATTCTTGTGGATAAACTGGAACTGGAGTTACTGACGTGGCTGGAGCTGAACTTTAGAAAGAATGTGTAACTTTGGTTACATTGCAGTAAGTGATTTTTGTGTCTTTCAATGCAAAGAAGTGCGGAATTCAAGACTAGCATAGTGCAGTGGTGATACCTGGGTATATGCTGTTGCATATGGATTGAGAGGTATTATGTGTTTATCAGGGTATGCAGAGAGGCACGATGCAGAGGCAAGTGTGTTAGCATTACAAAGGTGCACGTATATCAGGTTGATCACACAAAAGTGACTCAAGGTTTGCAGAATAACTGCTCTCAGAACTGTACATAGTGATGGAGCAAAGGTATGAAGTAACCTGAGTAGACACTGAGGCACAGTGCAGAGCCCAGTCTGTTCATGTAACCAAGGCGAGTGTATATCAGAAGCCGATCGCACAAAGTGACCAAGTTTGCAGAATAACTCCACTCACAAATGTACATGGTGATGGAGCCATGGTATGTGCTTACAAGGATATGCAGTAGGACATAAGGCAGAGTAAAGTATGTTCACATAACCCAGGTAAGTGTATATCAGAGGCAGATCACACAAAGTGACAGAATATTTTCAGAATAAGTACACTCAAAACTGTACATAGTTATTAAGCAATGGTATGCAGTTACCTGGGTATACACTGATGCACGAGGCAGAATCATAGAAACATAGAAACATAGACTTTGATGGCAGATAAGGACCGCTTGGCCCACCTAGTCTGTCCATTTCCCTACCTAGAGGATAAGCTGCAGATCCTATTTAACCAATAGCCTATTCCTTCCTACCCCCCACAAAAATTTCCTTATGTCTGTCCCATGCATTCTTGAATTTCCCCACAGTTTTAGACCCCACATCCTCCTCAGGAAGGCTGTTCCATGCATCCACCACCCTCTCTGTGAAAGAATACTTCCTCACATTGCCCCTGAGCCGTCCCCCTTCTATCTTCAAATTGTGTCCCCTTGTTCTTGCACATCTCTTTTTCTGAAAGATGCTACCCTCTTGGACTTTGTTGATTCCACTGAGGTACTTAAATGTTTCTTTCATGTCCCCCCTCTCCCTTCTTTCCTCAAGGGTATACATATTAAGCTCCTTTAGTTTCTCCTCGTATGGCTTCTCTTGCAGACCCTGCACCATTTTAGTTGCCCTCCTCTGCACTGCCTCCATCCTGTCTATGTTCTTGCAGAGATGGCATCTCCAGAACTGGACGCAGTACTCCAGATGGAGTCTCACCAACTGTATGTACAGGGGGATAACAACTTCCTGTTTTCTGCTGGTGATACCTCTCCCTATACATCCCAGTATCCCCCCCAGCCCTCCCTACCACCTTCTCACATTGTTTGCCAACCTTAAGGTCATCTGATATGATCACCCCAGGTCTCTTTCCATTTTTGTTGTTGTTACTACCTCCCCCCCATTGTGTAATCTTCCCCTGGGTTTTCTTTCCCAGGTGCATTACTTGCACTTCTTTGGATTGAATCCAAGCTGCCATACCTCTGACCATTCCTCCAACCTTGCCAAGTCCTTCTCATCCTTTCCACACCTCCTTGTGTATCAACCCTGTTGCAGATCTTTGTGTCATCTGCAAAGAGGAATCTTTTCCTTCCAGTCCCTCTGCAATGTCACTTATAAAGACATTAATAAGGACTGGACCCAGTACTGAACCTTGCGGTACCCCACTAGTAACTCCTCTTTCTTCAGAGTGGACTCCATTTACAATTACCTTCTGTGTCCTGTTGTTCAGCCAGTGTTTTACCCAGGCTACCACCCTGGGACCCACTCCTAGGCTGGTTAATTTGACTACTAATCTTTTGTATGGGAAAGTGTCAAATGTCTTGCTAAAGTCTAGGTAGGCCATATCCACAGCCCCTCCCTGGTTTACTACTTTGGTCACCCAGTCAAATAAATCAATTAGATTCTTCTGACATGACCTTCCCACTGTGAACCCATGCTGCCTTGTGTCCTGTGCCCCATTGGCCTCTAGGTACTCAACAATTCTTTCCTTCAGAAGTGATTCCATAACTTTCCCTACCACAGAGGTCAAACTGACAGGTCTGTAGTTTCCTGCCTCTGTCTTGGTCCCACTTTTGTGAAGGGGAATCACAACTGCCTTCTTCCAGTCCTCAGGTACCATACCGTCCTCCCATGATTTGATAAAAAGGGTAGTCAGTGGTGTCACTAGTTCTCTGCTTAATTCTTTTAGAATTCTGGGTGAATTCCATCTGGCCCCATTGCTTTGTCCACCTTCAGTTTTAGGAGTTCTTTCAGAACCCCTTCTTCTGTGAAAGGACTGGGATTAACCCCCCTCTCCAGAGTGCTTCTATTAATTGGATTAGGTAACTCCCCCACTTCATATTTTGTGAATACTGAACAGAAGTATTCAGTATCCCTGCTTTTTTACTGTCACTCTCTGCCCACCCACCATCCATTCTGTTCAGCCTCACTATCCCTCCCTTTATCTTTCTACACTCCCTGATATACCTATAAAAGGTTTTATCCCCCTTCTTAACCGAGTTAGCTATCTTTTCCTCAGTTTGTGCCTTTGCTATTCTGACTACCCTCCCTGCTTCCTTCTGCCTTAACTGGTACAGTTCTCTGTCCTGCTCCTTCTGTGTTTCCTTATACTTCCTAAGTGCTATCTTTTCTCCTGACCTTCACATCACCTCTTTTGAGAACCATAGGGCTTTTTCTTTCATTTTGATTTGTTTATTTGCTTCACAAAAGGCTTGTTGCCTCTGTGATGGCAGTTTTAATATTTCCCCATTGTTGCTCCACCCCTCCTTCTAGCCTGTTTGCTAGTGCTTTTTTAAGGCATTCTCCCATCTTGCCAAATTCAGCCCTCCTGAAGTCCAGAACCCTCACTTTTGTATGGCTTGACTCTGTAGCTGAGTTTATTGTGAACCACACTGTTTGGTGGTCACTTGTTTCCATACGGCTACCCACTTCTAGATCTGAGATCCTCTCACTGTCCCCATTTGAGAGTACGAAGTCTAAGATTGCTCCCTCATGAGTAGGTTCCAAAACTAGCTGTTTGAGGCATGCCACCTGAAGGGCATCAAGAATGGCCCTGCTTTTGGATGTGGCTGCCGCAAAGGTGCTCCAGTTAACATCTGGCATGTTAAGGTCCCCCATCAACAGTATCTCCCCTTTCTCTGCCATCCTAAGTATGCCTTCTGTCATATCCTCATCCATTCCCTCCCCCGACATGGGGGTCTATATACAACCCCTGTGCAGATTGTGGTGCCATTTTCAGTCTCTAAGGTGACACACAGTGCCTCCTCGCCTCCCTGTTTACTCTTTTGTTCAGTTGCTTTTATCCTTTCCCTTACATAGAGAGCTACTCCCCCCTCTTCTGCCTTCCCTGTCTCTCCTGTAGGTTGTGTACCCTGGTATGTTAACATCCCAGTCATGGTTCTCTGTGTACCATGTTTCTGTGACTGCTACAATATCCAGGCATCCCTCTTCCATCAAGGCCACCAGTTCAGGGGCTTGTTGCCCAGACTACGGGTGTTGGTACTCATTACCCTCCATTTCTTGATGGCCTTACCCCTTTTTGCCCCATCCCTGTCCTTATTGCATTTGTCACTTTCTCCATTTACCCTGTGCTTCTCCCTATCGACATCTCTATGTTGGTGTCTACCTCATTTAGTACCCTGATATTTTGGGGGGGCTAGGATTTCCCTGCTTCTTTCCAGTGCCTCCCCCCTTAGCTAGTTTAAATGCCTTTCAATTAAGTATTTAAACCTATCACCTAGGATCCTGGTTCCCCTCCTGGACAGATGCAGACCATCATGCCAGTATATGCCTGCATCCCTCCAGGTGGAGCCCCTTTCCCCAATGAAGCCCAATCCCTGAGCTCTGCACCAGTTTTTCAACCACTAATTGAATCCCATGGTGTGGAGCGCCCTAGCCTCACCCATGCCATAGACAGGCAGCACCTCCGAGAAGGTTACGTGTTGTCTAAGGCCCTCCATCTCCACAAATGCTTCTTGCACTGCTCTGATCCCTTTCTCAGCCAGGTCATTTGTCCCTCGTGGACAATGACATCCCAGCTCCATCCCTGTGCAGCTGCTCCACGATCCTGAGGATTCGCTCCCTTTCCTCAAGCCATGGTGCCAGGCAGGCACCACCTCCCTCTCCCTTCCTCCCTAGTTCTACCTTCCTAACAATGGAGTCCCCACCAGGAATTGTTTCCTTCCCCTGTGGGGTCCCATGCCACCCTCCTGTGGGTCTCCTTTGTGGAGGTTCCCAGCATCCTCCTTGGTCTCCACTGCGGGTGCCTCCATAGAGGAACCACACTTTCCAGAACAGCATATGAATTGTGGAGTGGTACAACTGGAGGGATGCACCTCTGTTCCACCACCCTCACCCTCCCTGAGCCCACTGTGGTCGAACCACTCCTCTTTCTTGGCAATGTCTGAGGCAACGGCAGTGGCCCTGGTGGTCCCTGGATGGGAGAGGAGGTCCCACAAATCCTGGCCAACTCAGCCTGGAGATGAGCAACCTCCTCCCTCAGCCCAGTGAAATGCCTGCACATGGGACAACACTGCATCCTCCAGAATGTCTCCCAGAAGACTGCTGCTCCACAGCCATTGCACTACACCACTCCCATCATGTCTTATCTCTTGCCCCTACACTGTTGTTTGGAATACTCACTCTTTCCTCTGTTTATTTTTTTTGTTCTCCCTACTTACTCACTGCCTCTGTGTCCTTTAAGCTCCTGATCTTCCTGTTCTGAGACAAGAAGAGCCTGTATTTCTCAGCAGTCTCCTTACTTGCTCAGAGGCAGACCTCCAGCAGCTGGGGAGGGGGGCGGAGAGCTATTCTTTTCGTTCTAGGATGGTGAGTCTTTGGTGGCTCTGTGATCACTCATTTCCTGCTCCCAAACAGGAACTTCCTGTTGTCAGTCAAATCTTGTGCCTATAAAAGTAAAACTAGCTTTTCACACATTTGTCACAGCTCTGGCAAGGACTGTTAGTCTTGAGTACCAGCCTGCCGGGAAGGAAGTGACCTTGTGTGGGGGGAAGCTGCCAGGTACTTGTGAATGCCAGTGACACGGAATGTGAAAATAAATTTTCAAGTTGTGAATTGTAATGCTATGTTACAGCTCAGTATTGTGATAGCTGGGTTTCTCACAATTTATGTTTATTCTGTTTTCTAGATGTGATGGGAGCACAGCAAACCAACCAGCAAGGCTGTCATTGGGCAAGAAACTCCATTTATTATGATTCTCTGATTATCCAGTCCCTCTGAACAGTCTGGTCAGCTGCCATCCCCCTGCACACAAATGTACATCCCATCTTCTGTCCCAGGTATCAATCACAAGATCTCACCAGCATGACAAAACAATGAACTGAAATGCAGAGACAGTCACTCTTCATTTATGAGACCATCCGTGAAGGCAGAAATGGCAAGGAATATTTTGCTACAGAGAAGAAATAGTTTCAAGATAAAAACAAAACTAGAAATGTAGCTTTCATCACTGTGTATATCCTGCAGACTTTTAAAATAAATCTTACAAAAGCACTGGCATGTTTTAAACTGTGAGCTAAGACTAAGACAGATTACAAAATAGCTTTTGTGGATGACTTTTAGGAGAAGTAAAAACATTGGGAATACATTAGTACATAGTCTTTACCAGACAAACACAAGTAGTGGTCAGAAACTCCCAACAGGGACATATCAGTGTGGAAATTGTGTGTGTTGTAAACACATAAAAGAGGGACGTACTTTTGCTAATGTGACCACAGCAGAGGGATATGAGATCAAAGATTTTATTAGTTGCAGTACAGAGGCTGTGAATGCCTAGCAAGCTGTACTGCTAAAAATTGTACGGTGTTTTATGTGGGAAAAATGCTATGTCCCTTTAAAAACCAAATACAGGAACATCTCCATTCCACTGAGAAGAAAGACAGCAATAACTTGTTAGCCATACATGTCTTGAACATAGGTGCTGGACATCATTTTGCAATTATGGGACTGGAAAAAGTAGGTCTAAATAGAGGTGCTCTAGACAGAAAGGTTCTGCAGAGGGAGACTTTCTGTCAACACAAGCTGAAAAGGAATGCTTCTCTAGAACTGAACGAGGCCTTCCAGTTAAGTCCTTTTTGGGGGGAATGGCTGATTATGACTGAGATTCAAAAAACTAAATCCTGCACAAATGTTTAGGCTCTTGTAGTATTTGTAGCAATCTTGAAGCGCGATATGGCTTCATGAATTTATGCATAAATGCTGAAAAAATAGTCTTAGATCTGTTTTGGATCATTAAATAAACTGATGCAAAATACCATTTTTAACCTCCCTTCCCTTTTTTTCACCCCCCCCATGCTTTCATGTCCTTGTTGGTCTCCTCCCTTTCAATGACCCTCCCTTTGGTGATACGGTGCTATGACATATAATGTTTGTGCCAATCCATTGTTACCTGCGTTTCTTTGCATTTTATATGCTGCTAACATTGCTTGTCCTACAATAAATTCAATATCCACACTCTTGTGAAGCCATTCTATTGGCATTATCCAGTCCCACTGATCAACAGTCTGGTGAATTGCTGTGCCTCCCCCATACACAAACGTACATCCCACCTGCCATCCAAGGCATCAAGCATAAGATGTCACCAGCATGACAAAACAAGAAACTAAAAAGTGGAGACAATCACTCTTCATTTATGAGATCATCTTTTCTCTCATCATGCTGAAACGATACTCTGTGCACCAGTGCAGCATTGCAGTCAACTGGGTGTCTCTGCCCACTCAGACATTAAAAAGGTGCCAGATCCTCTTATCTACCAACCTTTCAGCACATCCCTGGCACCACATGGCAACAGCACACAAGCATGAACGCATCCAAAAACCAAACCTTCAATTCCATTTATGTGTGCAGATGGACAACTTGATTGACACATGCAATTCCTGTCAATAAACCATTCCACTGAAGGCACATGCAGTCAAATTGACTGTATTTAATAGATCTCCCACCCAACAGCACAAACATCAGAGGAGATGTGTGTGCACAAGCAGGTGTGCGTGTGTATATGTGGGGGTGGAATAATCATGACCATTCAGACTGAGAAACTATGGTATGGATCAGAGAAGAAAGCCCAAACCCCATCACTTCAAATCTGCCACACAGTGCTAACACCTCTTACCAGCCTCCCACCATCTCCCCGAGCACTGTGACCAAATCAAATCTAGGGGGAAAAAAGAAATCCAATGTTAGTCTATCACAGAAATTGTATGAGGAAAAAATCAGACAGAACAAGTGCAAATTAGGGCATAACAGAAACAGTCGGACTGGCTTCACAGGAGAGATCACCCAGGTAGCTGTAAACACCGGCTCAGGATTCTTCCCTACTCGAACCTCACTTCTGTTTTTTTTTTTTTGTCAGAGTCATGCATGCTGCACAGCTCAACACCCCAATGATTGGGGCCATTTTTCCCAACAGGTAAGTGCAGAATCCACCTAACGGAGTCCTGATTAGCAAGCTATGTGTATTTGTCTCTGCAGGATGTCATTTTTGTGGGTTTTTAATTTTTTTTTGAAGAAAATGGAAAACTAGATGGTGGCATACGAAAAAGGATTTTTCCCGTCATGAAAAAGGATTGGCCCCATATGATCATTTCATACAGCTATTTTGAAGTGCTTACTAAGCATGCTTAGAGCCAACATTTTTTAATTAAATAACTTTGGAATGGATTAATATTTTTTCACCAAACCAGCCAAAGGCACATCTGCAGACCAGTCCCTTTCTACCGTGAACATTTCAGACCAAAATTCCAAACTGTCTGGGTGCAGGGCGATGACAAAAGAAAAAACAGCAAAAAAACAGTGATTCTTTTTTTAACTTTTTTTGGTATCTGTATCTCAGAATCTACATATCCAACCAGAACAAAACTTAGCACATCAAGAAACCTATCCCATAAGACTGTGCATGTAAACTTTCATGCAAATCTGTTGAACGGCTTTGAAGAAATTAAAGTGCACAGTTTGAGGTTTAACACAGAAACCACTGCTTAGCCCTAAATATAGTGGTGCTGAACACCACTTGAATTAATACAACAATAAAAAAAATATACTAAGTGGAAAACATTTCAAATACAAAGACACACATCGATCGAGTGTAGCATATACAGACAATCAAATTCAGGGCAGTATGCTGCAGGTTTATGCTTGGTCTCTAAATAGCACCTTTTTAAAATACCAAGTTGTAGCCGGCCCATTGGTGCAGCGATTGGATTTCCACTTACAATGCCAGGGACCCAGGTTTGGGAACAGACCCAGGTACCGGAGGGCCAACCAGGGAGAGAGGACTCGAACGTCGGATGACAGGGGGAGGGCAGGGAAGTGACCTGGTGATTGCTGACTCCTAGCAATGGCTGGGGGCACGGCAACACATGAGTCTCACTATCTAATGGGGCATGGTGAATGTTGGCATATGCCTGATGTTAGTGGCATGCTACGCCCCAGGGAGCAAAATGGGAAAAGAGCCCCATGGCTGACTGGATGATGGGCACCAGCTCCTGCTGCTGTGAGACCTTGAGCAGTGCACAAACCACTCTAGCAGCACCCAGGCCAAGAATTGTGCTGGTTACTCCACTGGTGCCTTCCCCCTTGGAGGAGAGGGACCTGACCAGCAAAGGGTTACATCTGGGTTACCCAGAGGGCTGCAATATGGGGTGATGGGTGGCTGCATCAAGGCAGTGTGGCAACAAGGGGCATAGGAAGGCCTGAAGGAGAGACTGGCCTACAGCTGGAGGGAGCAAAAAAAAAATGCCAAGTTGTAATTTTTTAATGGAAGAAGACTACAGCCAATTAATAATGCATTCCATGTCTGTGGACCAGCAAACCAGAAAGAGTTTCTCCAAATCATGGTCTGAATGCAAGGAGTGCACAATGAAAGACCATTAGATGACTGTATATCTGGTCTAGAAGAGTGCACTTCTAAACAATCAGAGAGCTATCGGGGTAATCTCCTGTAATGCATTAAACTGTGAATTGTAAAACATGTACTTTCCTTCTATTATAAAGATAGTGCCAATTTTATGGTCTATACATGGACCAGTGATGAGGTGAATATGGACAATGGAGAACTAGCCTGATGAATTTATTGTACAAAATGTCCAGATTCTTTAGACCATAAATAGACGCCAGTCCATTAAGAAAATCTTCATAATCCAAGTAGAAAAAATCTGGGATTGAGTGAGGCATAACAATTCACTGAAAAGTCTATGGTTTCTGAAAAGAAAACCAATTATTGGATTAATTTATTGCATATGCGGTAATTGGGTTCCGACCAAGAAAGATCTCTGTCAAGCCACAGGTTCAAGTATCTGTAAGAATGGATCTGCTGGGGGAAAACATCCTTCAAAGTAGAAATAGTAAGGACTGAATCACTCTCTATTGAAATCCTAGAACCAAATAGCATACACTTTGTTTTTCAACATTTAACTAGTTTGTTATCTGAATAATACTTTTGAACAATAGATACTGTATGTAATCAGAGAAAGAAAGGTGACTGTGTAGTAACCCCAGGCTACTGCCATGTGACCTGATAACTTAGTAGTAGAATACCAGGATGGTATTCTAGGGGCTTGCATTCAATTCCCAGTTGAGTCACCATTATTTCTTTCTCATTAAAAATTGTGTTTCAATTGCTAGGCAGTTGCTAGTGCTGCACCAATAACTAATTACATCTCAATTGTTCTTAGTCACTGGATATGCAATCAGAGAAAGAAAAATGACCGGGATCCCAGACTATGGGAGATAGTATTCCAGGGGCCTGGGTTCAATTCCCGGTTAGGTCACATTATTACTTTCTCATTATAATTTGTGTTTTAGTTGTTTGGCAGTGTCTAATACTGCACCAATAACTAAGTACCATTAGAATAACAGAAAATCCTAGTTGAAGTAGGTTGTGTTACAGAAAGAGAATGACGGCTACTGTAAACAATGGTGTCTTCTGCATATTTATTTATTTATTTCCAAAGTTTTACCAGGAAAAGCATTCTGAGCTGGTAGCTACATGTTTCCAACTCATTTCCAGATGTGCCCTGGCATATAACTGTTATCTTAAGTTTAAACACTTGTCAGCTTGAAAATTGCTGGCCCAGTGGTGCAGAGGGTTGAGGCACTGGACACTACACCTCACGCCATACCAGTGACCCAGGTTCGGGAATGAGATGGGGACAGCGGAGGTCAGCGGGGGGAGAGGATGTGAGCTAGGCTGCCAGCTGGCAGCTCTCTGCCTTGGGAGAGAGTTTGCTGCTCCCTTGGAGCTTGGTTGCCTCCTGGTAGTGGCAAGAGGGATGGTGCCACTCTGAGAAGCACTGACAATAGGCCGAGGGAGGGTGGAAAAGACCTGGCACCGGAGCTGCGCTGTGCATGTGTGCCTCTACGTGTATGCGTCACCTCTTCCGGGGGTCTCAAGAACAGATCACATATTTGGGGAGAGGATGGAAGAAAATACAGGGGCAGCCTATAGATAAAGCCCCCGGGCTGGGCTCTGAGGATCTGCTGGGGCATGCAATGGTGCTAGAAGACCCCAAAAGACCCTAAGATCTGGTAGGGTGGCAGATGATGAGGGCAACCTGCTGTCTGAGGATACAAAGAGTTGAAAAAAAAACGTGAACATCAACCCCATAATTATTAAAATGGAAAAAAGAAGGGTACCAGGACTGAACCCTGGAGCACCCCTTTAGGAACAATGTTAGTGTCAGAGGCAACAAGATAGAAACATATTGTGCTCTGTTAGCTAGCTTTTGCATCTGGCTGTTGTATCCATGGAACATCCCAAGGAACTGAGCTTATCAATCAAAGGATAGTGATACACTGTCAAAGACCTTGGAAAGATCAATAACACCAGCCGCAGTCCTGTGGTCATTATCCCCTGCCACTGCAATACCACTACAGTCATGAGACAGGGCAGAGGCAGCGGTGTACTTGTTTCAACAGCCTAACTAAAACCTATCCAGGACATCAAATTTACTTATATGCTCGAAAAGTTGTCTATTGACAAAACCTTCCAAGGCCTTCAACACTGTGGGCAGCAAAGAAATGGGCCAAGAGTTATTGAGTTCCCCTGAAGAATTATTTAGCAGTCTTCCATCCAGATGGAATTTCTCCTGCTGACAGACACAGATTAAATAGTAAGTAAGTGGACAAGAAATTTGCAGGGCTGCATACCTTAGAACATGGTTTTCAATACCATCCATAACACAAATACTTCTAGGTTTTGAACTTAAAGTAGGTATTCAAGTACCTCACCATATTCTAATGGAGTAAGGTTAAATTCAACCTAAGGGAAAGAGGAAACCCCTGTACAGTTATTAAATGAGACTGGATTGTTCTTACAATTGATACTATTCTCAAAAGCAGTGCAGGATTTAGTATTGCAAAAAACACAAATTAGATGCATCAGTGCTATGTTTACTCTCAGAAAAGGTTGCACCATGATGGGTCATAACATCAGGGATATCAGTCCTACAAGGGGCCACTGCATGTATTATATTTGACCCAAATAGTTTGGGAGTACTGTAGATGAACTCTCAGTGATTTTAGATCTAAGGTGATCTGTTTTTGAAAGCCTGACCGGCTGAATATGTAAATGTTTAAGGCTATGCTAATTTGACCAACTACTTTCAGTGGGTTGTGCCCTACCATTTGTTAGGTATAGCTTTATAAGTGCAGGTTATAGATTAAAGCCCCTCTCCAGACCCTCTTGTACTTACTTTTTGAAGCATCTTTATTCTGGCGTATGAGATGTTCTGTCAAGAGACCATAGCCTCATCTCCTCCCAAGGTTTGCCTTCAGTTATTCTCCTTATTAAGTCCTTTTTATAAGGCTAAATAGCCTCATTATTTAATTTGTGTTTTCCCCATATTGCTTTTTTTATTTTAATTTTTAATGATGTCTTGGAGAACACCTGTGAGTGGATGCTCATTTGTAGGTTCCACGTCAGTTACAAGAAAAAAAATGAACAGGTACATAGCATTACATTACAAGGCATTACATTACAAGCAAGTACAAAACTGCATTGGTACTAAACAATACATTACAAGCTAGGCAGACAATAAATTGGTGTGAATTACAAGATTGGGATAGCATTTAGCTTAAGGTATAACATTTAGACACTGCTATGTCACTGGTGAGAATGTCCCTGCATTGGAGAGTTACTCATACTTGTGGGGGGAGAAACAGAGTGGAGAACATGGACAGCTGGGGCATAGTGAAGTGTATGCCTGCATAAGGGGTTAAGAACAGGTTTAAGGAAGGTTGGAGACAATGGGTCTAGGAGAGCAGCAGACGGGGGGCATGAGGGTGGGGGCAGAGGGGGAAGTGGGTGCCCAGTGGGGAGGGGGTAGACGGGGGGGTGTGAAGGTAGGTGCCCCTAGGATTAGGTGGAACACTAAGTGCTACTGCTTTATGGTGGTCCAAATGTAGGAAGGATGTTTTGGTCATCATGACTGGACAATGCAGTCACAGGTGCCATCTGTGGCAAGGTGGTCGAAAGCACCAATGGTTGTGGTATCGGAGATGGCTGATGGAAGGGCATTGGTCCAGTGAGGTGCACGGTAGTAGAATGCACATCGATCCTGTGCAGTGTGGCATCTAGGTTCACTGAAAATGTGGCTGTGTCTTTGGCATATTCATGGTAGAATGGTGTCACAAGCCTTTTAAAACAGGGTAACATCAAACACATTAGTTGGAAAAGGCCCTATAAATCCAGGGTACTAATAATCAGGCCACTTGTCAGGAGGGGCTAAGTCTCTACTCAGTCACTTCATTTCAACAGCCCTTAGTCTCACAGGTGAGGTGCTGCTAATAACATCATTCTGTTTACCCTAAATCTTTTTGTTCAGCCAACCCTTATACTTACAGCTACTATCTGGTTTGATAGTTTTAAATCTGTTTTAGAATCTCACTTTTTAATGCATGTTATATGTATAGTTAATTTAATCATTTTAGTTAATTATTTTAGCCATGCTTCCTGTAGTAATCTTACCATGTTACTGTGTACGGAGACCAGAGCTTTAGGACCGGGCACCTTAAAAATAAAATGTGCATTGGTTTGCCCTTTGCTAACTTAGTTACAGCCAGAACAAATAACGAGTTTCCAATTAGTTCTTGGATTCCCTATTCCCTTATTTGTAAACTCCTTCAGGCTAACATCAAGGGAAAAGAGTCAAAATCATTTCAGACATTTTTGCTCTTTATTTCAGTTTGCATACACTTTTCTCTGTACATTTCTCAGTGCGTGTCTACAGTCAGTGTGTGCTTTTCCCGTTGTAGAGAGAAGGGAAGAAAGAGAAGCTGCTAAAGGAGGTGAGGGAAGGGGAGAGGAAGAGGCTAGCTGTTGAAACAACTGGCATGTTTGGAGAAGTCTCTGGGAAAGGCTTTGAAGGAATAAAGGGAAGAGTAGAATCAGAGAGTAGAGGGAAGTTATTTCAGCAGAGGGAAAGTACAGAGCTTCAGATGAGAGCTGATAATTGTTTCTTCCTTCTGTGAAGCAATCCCATAACATACATCTCTTGTTGTTATATTGTAGCGACATTTACTGAGTTACTTCGTAAGTGTACTGGATCAATGCTCAGTTGTTTCTGTAGTTAAAAGTGGAAACATCTACAGTGTTCTAATGGTTCTTTTTCTCCTTTAAACACATAATGCATTAAAAAAAAGAAGTAATATGTAACCCCTCCGAAAGGGTCTTACTACTAGCTCCCTCTGAGCACTGCAGCTGTTGCCCCAACCCCGTGACACTCCTTCACCCCCAGTCCCAGTCCTGACTACTGCTGTAGAACCCAGGAGGGGGCTGGACTAAGCTGTCAATTATCTTTCGGCTTATGTAGTGTGCTTTTCACCACAGCTGCTGAGCCACCGCCTCTCTTTTCTCTCTTGGCACCCACAGACTGAGGCAGCAGGACAAGGGAGTTAGTCTAGTAGCAGCAGACCTTTTCTTCAGTGCAGTAACATCATGGACACCCAGGTCCCATGCTGTCCCATGACTTCACTTCTCCAAACCTCTGGACTGCCTCTCGGGCTGAGGAGCACATAAATGAGGTGGTTTCAGTGTAAAGCAGCTCTCAGAGCCAGGCAACCTGTCACAATAATGAAAGTACTCCCCCTGTAAGAGCACAGATTTCAGGGGGCATGCACCAGCTCCACCCATTCATCCTCTACTTGCACCAGATGGCAGCAGGGACTGGCAGGTAACAATTCTGATGACTGGAGCAACACTGAGGAACAGAAACATGTTTAAAATAAAAGATCAAATGAAAGACCACAGGGGCAGCCATGTTTACATTTTTTCTGGCCCCAAGACCGCTAGGTAGGGGTCACGAGACAGCAAATGCTGCCCAGGAGTAAGAGCCAATCATAATCACAGCCATCAGGAATTATACCCCCACAATTCAAATGAACACACAAGAAACAAGACTATGCAAGAAGCCAAGATGCAAAACATGCAGCATGATTAATGTATGTGGCTCTGACTACTCTCTGTTTGCCAAACAGGAATACAAGATAAAAGGGTCTTTCTCATGCAAAACCAACAATTTGACTTTTATAATAAGATGGCAAAAATGTCCACATGGGCGGTATGTGGGAGAAACAGGAAAAACACTCTGTAAATACATGAAGGACATAGATCCACTATCAAACACTCAGTCTAATGGGCACCAGTGGCCAAACTCTTCTCCCAAAACAACCATTATTTGAAGGATCTTAAAGTGGCAGTTTTGAGAGGAAACCTCAAAGACATTTACACAAGAGTACTCTAGGAAGCAAAGGTCAAGAGGTTTTTTGGAACAGATAAACTTGGGCTGAACAAAACTTTGGGCTTCCTCACAATTATCAGATCCCAAACTGAGTTTTGGCAGTTTTCAGTGCAGCTCTGGGCCCTACCTTTAAGAACGTATTTTCTGCCAGCCCGGTGGTGCTGAGGGTTGAGGTGCTGGACACCACACCTCGTGCCACACTGGCAACCTGGGTTCGAGAATGAGCCTGGAGTCACCAGGGGTCGGCTGGGGAGAAGAGATCGAGCATCCAAAGGACTGCTCTCTCTTCCCGGGGGAGGGTGTGGGAGATACTTGCTCATGGAACAACCTCTGGCAGTGGCTGGAGAATCACCGACTGAGCAGCGCTGCATATGACAGGGGTGGGTGGAGCTACAGCACTACGTTGCCTCACTGGCCGAGCTCCGGGGGGGGGGACAGGAAAAAAGAAATAAATACCCCAATCCTGGGGATAGATGAAGGTGCCTTGACTTTCACCGCCCACACTCCCAACTCCAGGCTATTTCCTCTCCTGCCAGACTCATGTGTGCTGGGCATTTTGCCCTATGAGATAGAATGCCCTGGGTGGATAGGGTGGCCCTACCTACGGAGGGTTCAGACCCAGAGGTGGTGCTTGGTGGCACGAGGGGGGAGAGGAATGGTTACAGCGAGAGGTAGAGGCTGGGAGCTCCCGAGGTCACTGGAAGGAGTTCTCCAGGGTTGGAGATAAAAAATAAAAAAAAAGAATGTATTTTCTTTTCTTTAAATCTTCCTCTGTTGTTGGGACATAACTAACTTAAAGGAGCCACATATTCAGATGCTGCTTAATTTACTGAGCTGGCAGCAATACACACTCTACATGCTTAATGGAACTTTTTCAGCCATTAATATTTTGTAATAACTGGGGAGTGTTTTCTCCCATTGAAAAAACAGGTTATAATTCGCCGTTATAACCCATGAACATGCACTGGGTTATTCACATTCTGTGTAGGCCCACGCTCTTTCTCCTCGCTCGTCGATCCCAAAACTGCCGCTTCGTGAACTACGACTGCGGCACACGACAAAATAGGGACTTGGGAGGTATTAAACACTTCAACTTGAAGCAAATTCCCACTCCTACATGAAACTGTGCCATCAGGAGTATATCTCAAAAATGGCCGCCTTCCCAGTCATCTTCAAGAAATGACCGACAATCATCAACACAGCACGGACATGGCCCTCTTATAGCTGCTCCCTCACATCAGGTAGCAAATCGTGAAAACTATTTATTTTGTTTCTTTTTTTTTGTATTGGTGAAATAAATAAAGAAAGAAAAAAAATAAATAAAATGAATCTAACTTCTGTGGCTCAAAACAGCAAAGTGATTTTTTTAAAACAGCAGCTGCACACAAGTCACACTCCTACTAATTTTTTTTTGTATAATATTTTTATTTGTTTTTCAACAAACTTCAACATACAATCAAATACACAACTTATTCATTCTACTACCAGCATCATACATTACAGTAATCATTTTACTTTGCTACCAACTACTGTATATTCCATTCCAATCAGACTTATTTAAATTAAATTAGATTAAATTAACTTAAAGTAATAGTGCAACCAATGTCCTCATACTTTTATATCCAGACCTTTTCTCATTTTTATTTTTCCTTCCCCCTTACTTCATTCCTTTTTACCTTCTTTTTATTCTTCTTTCATCACTTCCATTGCCCTCTTTCTTTTACTCTTTCCTTCTGTTTTCTATATACCATCTTTCCCTCAACTTATAGTGCCTTCCCATAATATCCAACTCTCATTCTCCGACAAGGAGGCCAAAAAGGGGGCCCATTGCCTTGCAAATCCTTCCTCCCTTCTCCCCACCACATAGGTTAGCCTCTCTAACCCCAGTGTCTCCAACACCATCCTCCACCACCCTTGGACTGTCGGCATAACTAGCGAGACCCAAGTAATCTGAATCCCATGATGAGCCAGGACATATAGTACCCTAATCCACCTAGGTAATAACGACCATTCCTCCTCTTCTCCATCTTCCACCCCAAATAAGCATCCCAGAGGATCCACTGGCTACTCCCTCCCCGCAATCTTTCCCACTCTGGTCATTACAATATTTCTGCAGTATTGGACACTCCCAAAAACAGTGTATATATGTCCCCCATCTCAAACCACACCTTCCACATAGAGGTGATACTTCAGGGTGCGCCTTATGCACAATTACTGGTGGGTGGTACACCCTATGAATAAATTTAAAATATGCCTCTTTATATTTATTGCATACCATAATCCCAGAATGCATTGGGAGCAATAATTTCCAATTTTTATCAATTATAGCCCTGCTGAGATCCCTTTCCTACAATTTCTTTATTCTTAGCGTCTTGTCAGGAAGTATAACCTTCCCTCTCTTTACCGCCCATCCTATAAACCCTTTCTCTTGATTCTGGACTGCATAGATCATTCCGTCCACTGGGTTCACCTCATATACTCCTTTATTCTCCTTTCCCAGACTTCCTATGTATGCCTTTATTTGCAAGTATCTAAACCTATCTCTCTCACCACCTCCTACCATCTCCTGTAATTCCTGTAGTGAGCACAACTGCCCCCCCTCCTGACCAGCAAGTGCCCCAGGCTCCTTATTCCTTTTCACTCCCATTTCCCAAAACCTATGTCTTCCAGCCCTGGCAAAAAGTAGGGATTACCAGCTACAGCCATTAATAATGTCTCCTTTCCTTGTGCCCAACCTTTCCTCCTTAATGCCTACCAGGCTAGCAGTACCTGCACCACCAGGAGATTAACTTCTTTCCCCAACCTATATGCCCTTAACCCTTTACTATGGAGATATGCCATTATTTTACCCTGGGCCATACCCTGTTCCAGCTCGACCCAACTGGCAACCTTGGGTCTATGCACCCAAACCGCCACATATCTTTGCTGTATATCCAGAGAATAATTTTCCAGATCTGGAAAATTTAGGCCCCCTTTCTCTCTATCTGCCTTTAATCTTCCTAAACTAACCCTTGGGTGCTTTCATTTCCAAACAAAGGTAGTGAAGGCCTTCTCCAGCCTAGGTATGTCCTCCCTAGACAACCCTATGTGTAACATTTGTAGAAGATACAAAATCCTGGGTAGCACATTCATTTTTATTATATTAATTCTACCCAGCCAAGACACAGGTAGTTGCATCCACCTTCTTAAATCTGCCTCAACAGTCTTTATCAACTTGGCATAATTTAAATTGTATAGGGACCCCAAGGATCTGCCCACCTGAACCCCTAAGTATGTCATACTTGTTCCCACCACCTAGAGTCCCCATTGCCTGAACTCTTCTCCAGCTCCCTTAACCCACATGACTTCCGACTTTCCCAGATTCATTTTATAACCCGAGAATATCCCGAACTCCTCTACCAACAACAGAAGTGGGGGAACCGAACGCCCAGGGTCCTTCACAAACAGTAACATATCGTTCACGTACAAAGCCAACTTATGTTGTAACCTCCCCCCTAGTAGTTGCCGCAATCTCTGATTGCTACAGCAAGAGTTCTATCGCGAGCTCGAACAATAAGGGGGAGAGTGGGCATCCCTGCCTCGTGCCTCTCTCCAAATTAAATCTCTCCGACCTGCTGCCATTTACTGCCACCTGTGCCTGAGGCCGCCTGTACATCACCTTTACCCATCCCAGGAATGGCTCACCCAGACCAAACCTCCCCAATATTTCAAACAGCTAATCCCATTCCACTCTGTCAAACACTTTTTCCACATCCATTGAAAGGACCCCTATATCTTCCTTTCCCCTGTTCACTCTCCAGAGTATATTAAGCAGCCTTCTCATATTATGGTATGATTGTCTCCCTTTGATAAACCCCGTTTGGTCCGGGTGAACCATCCCCGGGAGAATCTCCTTCAACCTACAGGCCAGAACTTTAGCCAATATCTTCAGATCACAATTTAACAATCATATCGGTCAGTACGAGGCACATAACTGCGGATCCTTCCCCTCCTTTGGTATGAGGCATATGGCAGCATCATAACATGTATCTGACAAAATAATCTCTCCCGTCTCTTCACTCTGTTGGAACAATTTACACGGCACTCTCACACCTCGGGTCCCCATTAGTTTATAACACTCCACTAGATACCCATACGGTCCACTAGCTTTCCCCTTCTTTAATTTTTGGATAGCTTGCATCCTCTCCCCCTCTGTTATTGGTTTCCCTAACTTTTCCCTCTGTACCTGCATGGCTTTTGGAATTTTTATCTTCCCTAGGAATTCTAATATCTTTTCCTTCGTTCCTGTATCTCCTGCCTGATACAATTGCCAGTAGAAGGTCCGGAAGACTTCCTGGATTTCCTTATCCTTGTTCTGCAGGGTACATTATCATCTCTCACTCCAATGATTCTATTCATCCTCTTACTTCCCTTCATAAGATTAACCACCATAGATCCTGGTTTATTTACCCATTTAAATAAATATCTCTTACTAAATAAACCAGCTCTCCCTGCTTCGGATCTCAGGTGTGCATTCAAAGCCTCCCTCACCATATCCAGCATTTGGATGGTCTCCTCCTTTTCTCCACGAGCCACCTTTAACTCTAACTCCCTTAATTTATTTTCCAGCTCACTTCTTTGTGCCTGCCATTTTCTCTTTATTCGAGAGACAAATTCAATAATTACTCCCCACATAAACACCTTGTCTGTTTCCTAAAGTATATTTTTCGATATCTCTTCTTTATCATTTGTTGCCATAAACAAATCCCAACTGTCCTCCAGATGTTTCCTATGTTCCACATTCTGAGCCATATATGTGGGGAATTTCCATAAGGAGGGGGCTCCCTGTTCCTCCTTCCCTTGTACTTTCATTACCACCATTGCGTGGTCCGAAATGTGTATAGGGCTGTGTCGTATCTCCCATACCCATCCATACCAGTCCCTCGCGGCATAAATATTGTCTAACTGTGTCCAGGTTTTGTGGGGAGTTCAAGTAAAAAGTATACTCCCTCACTCCCGGGTTTTACTGTTCACCACACGTCTACCAAGTCTAGCTCTGCCATGCCCTCTTGTCATTGTTGCATTCCTCCTGAACTTCTCCCCTTCCCTTCGGAGTGATCCATTTTCAGATCCATTGCCCAATTCAGATCTCCCCCATTATTAGCCCTGGGAATTGCTCCCATACCAGTAAATCCAGCAAAGAGGAATAGAATTGGAGATCATGTACTGCCAAGGCATACACTGAACCTAAGGTGATTTGTTCCCCATCCAGGGTTCCCGAAATAAAGATAACTCTCCCCTACTTGGTGTCTCTAATTACCTTCTGTACCTCCAAATTTAGATTTCTATGTATCAATATGGCTACTCCCCTTTTCTGCGCAGAGGCAGATGCCACATAGCACTTCCCCACCCATTCTCGTGCCAGTTTGGCATGCTCTGCCTCTGTTAAATGCGTTTCTTGTAATAGAGCTATTTGTGCTCCCCCTCTTTTGAGGGGTGTCAACAACATAGACCTCTTTACTGGATTAATAACACCGCGAACATTCCAAGTGATCACGTTAATACTTTTGCTAATAGACATTGGTATATGTTATTATTTTTCCCCTCTTTCACTTTCACAATTACCCTTAGTAGCATGTTGATCTTATATACTTGATGTCATTGGTTGCACTTTGTTCATATAAAAAAACATCAGTACGAAAACAAATAACTTCAACAACATTTCAAACATGTAACTTTGTACATCCCTCCCCTTACCTCCCTTTCCTCCTCCATCCACTGCCTCCCCCAATCCCCGCCATCCCTCCCTCCCTCAACCTCTTCACAATTTGCTTCTTCCCCTCTATCTCTGATCTACTCCATTCCTCCCACTTCTTTGCACAAATTCCCTAGTCTCTCATGTTCTTTCTTTTCCATCCCACATTCCCATCCCTCCCTTCTCTCTTTAAAATACCTTCCATTCAACCATACCCCTGCATTTCCTCTCCCCACCTTGTATGACTTCCTTTCCCTTAGACACTATCAGTCTCCCCGACTCGAGTGTTTGCCTCATCCCCAGGTATGGAAAGCAATGCCCCCACGCTCTCCCCCTACAGCTAATTTAATTATGTGCCACTTGCCCTGTAACTTCCCCCTTTTAACCATCTCCCTTCCTTACAGATTACCTCACATGTTTCCCTTCCCCACTTTCATTATCATTTCTCCCCCATTACTATCCTCCGTACAGCCCTCCTTCTTTTCCAATTTAAAGCCCTTCCCCTTCCTTTAGCTCTCTGTCCACATTAGTCCTCCCCCCTTTGCCTACACCACCCGAGTACTCCAAAAGAAAGTGTTTGGGGTTACCAGAAGGGACAAACAGGGAGGATTAGGCCGTGCTCAAAAACCCACGCACTAAGTCCCTCTCCCCACTCGCCCTCCTACCTGTACCCATGCTCTTTTCCAGTCAGTCTCCTCCTTCTCAAACTTCGCGGATCTTCCTCTTCACATCCGGGCATTTCTGTCGTGTGGTGTTGGCTCCCATCCCTCAATAGCACTTCTCATAGCCTTCACATTTGAACCCTCTGTTTCCATCATCAGGACAGTCCGCCAGTTTTATCAATTTACACTGTTCCAGTCCATTTCCACAGGCAGCAATTATATAAAAAAAAAAACTTTTGCCAATAATCACTCTTTCCCCTCCAGCACAAACTTAAACACCATTACTGCAGATCAAAATGCAAACGAATGGCAGCTACAAGTAAAGTCTCTCCTCTGCTACTCAAGTTTCAGGGTTTCTGACTCCTTTACTCCTATTCTGGGCCATTTCTCAGCGTAGCTTTTGCCTCAAATTCTTCACAAATTCCTCTGCCTTTTCCACCTCCCAAAAGGAATACGTGGCCCCCTCATGTTTTATTTTTAAGGTGGCTGGGTACACCAGGAAATTCTCAATCTTCAGGTCTCGTAGTTGCTGCATGGGATTATTAAACTGTTTCCTTCTCTTCAGCAAACAGGCTGAATAATCCTACGTGTGTGATATTCTCTCCTCCATCTCCAAAATTCTACCAGCTTGCACCACCTGTTGTTCTTGGATCTCCTGAAGCTTGGAGTCTAGTTTCCCTTCTAATTTTGTTAGACGGAGCTCCACGCTGCGATGACCTGCCCCGTGACTTCTCTCCCCAGCGCAGCAACCTCCGCCACCGACAGTGACACCAGGCCTTCACCATCTCCCCCTTTCTTTGCATTTTTAGCTGCAGTCTACTGACTTTTCAAGGCTCCTGGAGTCAAATACTTATCCATCCTATATTCATGCACCACCGGGTTTGGATTTTCTATATTCTCAGGCACTTTTAAACTTTTATTTTTACTTTTTAAGGCTGTGTAGAGGAAGCAGCGCAGAGATTTGCGTCCGATCAGCTAGCTGCTCATTAGCGCCACTCCTACTAACTTTAATAAACGGATGCTGGGAAAACACTCCCCAGCAATTACATAAAACAATGTATGGGGGTGAGTGAATAAGTGAGAAATTATGTGCACCCTCAGTGTGGGATGCTCATATAAAGCTCTCAGGGTTTATGTAGCATCCCACACTTCGGGTGCACACAATTTCTCATTATGCATTCACCCCCATACATTATTGTATATGTTATGGTATCACTTTGAAGTAGCTCACCATTTGTGTGTCTTATCTCTTCCCCTTTAATGACATGAGTTCTATTTCCTGGTAGACACCTGTATTGCATTAAACTGCTTCCTTTACCACCTGCCCTTTGTTAAGCAATCTGGGACCCACAAACTCTTGTATATATTCTGAAATGCTGGTTAGTTTTCCCTGCACCTGATAAAGGGACCTGAGAGGTCTCAAAAGCTTGTGTTAAAATTCTTCAGTCAGTCTAATAAAAGGTATTACCACAGAAAGAGTGTGTATATCAAAAGCAGCTAGTTATGAGCTGGCTCAGATTACAGAGGACTGTGTGTGCATGCTTTCCCCGGGAAACTGACAGCCACTGAAAGCAAGGGGTTTAGCATAATGATAACTATAGAAACACAGATGTTGTTGACAACTAACGACTACTTGGCCCACCTAATACATGAGATGTCAGCCAATGGTAATTGATCCTCAGATTCCTGGAGAAGAGCACATGTGAGCCAGACCAAGACTCTGTGAGGGCATTCAGAAGTGAGCCAACTAGCTGCCAACAGCTGTTTTAAAGTCTTTGAAAAATTATTTTTTGTTCTTTCTAGGAACAACACCAAAACACCTGCCTTGAGCTTTGTGTGCTGTCCGAAATTGTCCTGAGAAGGTCTAAGTCACCTGAGACTGTGAGTGTGGAGCTGTGGGTGAAAGCAAGTCCCCCGATGTTGGGTCCACCGCATCTGTAACATCACCTTAATCTGCAGCTCAGAGTGAGATGTCTTGTCAGAGCCAGTCTGCAGAGTCTGCTTAGGTTGTGAGTAGTGGGTCAATACCTCTCCAATTGTTCTGTTAGTCAGGATTTGATAAGCATAATCGCTGGGCATTTCTGTGCAACTGTTGGTCAAAGCCCATTTTAGAACAGCCACTGCCAGGAGCAACTAGCATTTGTGTTTAAATAATTTGCTTGGGATCCCCCAACATTCACCTTTAACTGGTAGTGCACTATGGCCCAACATCAAGCCAATAACTGCTTGCTGTGTGCACACATTTAAAGACTATGTGGGAGCTCCCAAGTGACTGTGTGGTACTGGTGCACCAGTAGGGAGAAACAGTAAATGCTGTGTGGCTATTCACCAGAGAATTTTGGCATTTGTTGGGGGGAGCTGAAAAACATTGTTTTGTTGCATTTAACCCATTGTATTCCCCCATCCAGATTCTGTTCCTGCCCCACTAAAAAATATCCCTTGTTTTAAATGGCAGTTTACTGTAATCTACATAGTACTGTGTTAGCACCTTGCATGCTAAGAGTATAAGATGGGGTGTTGGTAAAAGTATAACGGCATCCTGTCACTGAGGGTAGGGGTTACGTTCATACCCTATAGGGCAGTACCCTGGTAGCCATCTGTCAAAAGGATCCCCATAGGTGGAGGCATTACACCACTTTATAATGACCCCATTACCAACTGACCCCAGGCGCCATTCACCCAAAGGCATCATAGACTGTGCCCAGGTATCTTCAGTTGGGTGTAATCTTTCAACTCATGGGTGGAGATGGTTACAATAATAATAAAATAATCTTTTTTTTATGTGTTCAGTGACTGTGTGACAATAAGTATGTTGCAAGCACTCTGGAACTTGTGAAATGCACAAATAATTGTGCCAATAAAGAAATAAATGCACACATAAATACATAAACAATGGAATAAAATGAGCATTACAATATCCAGAATACAGGTATTCAGGTACATCATCACCTAATACTTATCCACATTCAATGTAATGTATTTGAAAAGAGATTGTAGTGGATAGTTAGATAAATGCTGATCATATCAGTCTTTGAAAATTATTGTGACCCGAGACCTACTGTCTAGTACCACTTTAAAAGGAATTCCCTCAGTGTGCACAGTAGTTTCCATGGATGGGCCTACCAAATCCAACCAGTCTAGTGGGGTATTTGCAGGAATTGCAGGAGCTGAAAAAAATGATTTGGCCACAGAAGAGTTGTGCTGAGACTGGGTTGGAGTTCCACCAGAACGGAATTACTTTGTCTCAGGTGCCTTTCTGCAAGCAGTCTCTCACCCTGGCTGGGTCCTCTCTGGATCGGCACTCCCTCTTAATGGGACCTTCCTTCCCACATTTGCAGCAGAATACACCTTCTCTGGTTTGCCTCACCTGTGGCGTTACATTGGAGGTGGGTCTCAATTCGCAGCTATGGGGTGGTGCAGAACACGTATTTGAAGCTTGAGCAAGAGCACTGACAGCAAAAGGTCCTTGTTGGGTCTCCTTCCCTCCTTGCCAAACCTGAGGTTGTACAGTATGTCTCATCAATTCTTTCACCATTGTAGACAATTCACTTATTCAAGCTTCTAAACCACCACCTACAGGGGGAGCCTGGGCATGTACTCCCACTCCCATTGTAGATGCATTTGGACAGTTATCTTGGCCTTTACCTGAAGCAGCTTTAGTGGCAACCCCAGTTTTGAGTTCTTGAATCTCCTTAAGTATCTCTTGGAGTCCAGGATCATCATTGACCAGCTTGCAATCAGGTGCAGGAGTTACAGTGGCTACAGTGGTCCCAAGAGTCTTCGTCTTCCTCAGCTTCATGCACCTCTTTCACTAATACGTAAAAGGATGGGGGATTAATTAGTTGGTCATGCAATGGCAATTTAAGTAGTACCCAACTGGAGTGTTGAGCAGACTTGAGTACATGATCAAATCTTACTTGATCCAGCTCACTGGGGGACACGCCACCTTTCCTGAAAATTTTCTGTAACAATATCTCTAGTCAGGTTAAGTAAGTAGATAAGGGCTCTCCCTTTCTTTGCCTAACAGCTTTAAACTTCCAAATCAAATCTTCCGCAGTGTCGGTACTCCCAATACGTACTCTAGGGTGATCAAATGCTCCTGTGCACTAGCATTTGGGTTAGTGGCCTCAATGAATGAATGACATCTAATGCAGATCCCTGGAGGCTTTCCCCCAAGCGTTTTCTTTTTTGGCCTCAGAACATTGCCAGTCCTGCATTAGCGTAGTAGCTGAGTCCATCCAGGTCTCAAGGTCATCCTCCCCATTGGGCGTGGGAACGGTACCCGAAAACATTCACAGCTTGTGGTAAGAGTCATGATTGATTGAAAGCACAGAAACAGGTGCAGGGTCTGATGCAGGCACAGTTACAGGGATAGGTACGGGGGTTGATACTGAGGCAGGAGTAAATACGAGTGAAGCAGATACAGGCTCTATGGAGGGGGTACCTGGAGGGGTTTCACACAGATTCTTTAAGTCCTCAAGAGTTTGGCCCCTTGCCAGCAGCAGTTTGGTGAACTTGTCTTTAAGCCCTTCAATTTTGGGGGACTCCTCAAACCTGGACATCGTACTGTACATTTGTATGACCCTACCCACTACCCAGGGCTCATCAGACACAATCTCTGGTGGCACCTTGGAGGCATCTGTTGGAAGACCACATTCCACTAAGACCATTAAACTTTGTGTAGTACGGTCAGTATGGTGGGCCTTTACTACAGCTTTGTCAAAGCATCTGACTTTACCTAAGATCCCCCTTAATAACGTATGCAATAATACCCAACAGGGTGGGCATTATTTGGAAATACCAGACAGCCCAGGGGTGTAATGAGGCCTGATGCCACAGGCAGAGGACCTTATAGCCCCTGGAAGGTCCGGTATTTCCCCAATAATGCCCACTCTGGAGGGTATTATTGTGCTTAGGAAATGGCCCATCGGAGAATGTTACTCTGTGAAGAGGCACTTGGACTGGCTCTTATTTTTAGCTGGCCATCTATTGAAAAATAAATGCCCATCTTGGAGCCTGTCTCAGCCAATCAGGTTTAAGAATTGATTGCTGCTATTTTATAAAGCTTTGTTAGTGCCCAGGGGAATGTCCAGTAGCATTAGGGCCTTTTGGGGGTCAACCTTCTCTGCCTCACACCAGTCAAGCAAATATTGCACAGACATTTTGATAGCAGACATCTCAGCACTAGGGTCAGTAACTTGCTCCATTTTGGCGCCAGTCTCTGAATGGGGGAAAACTGGGATTATGGGGTCTGGACACTAGACGGCGATAATCCCAGTGGTGTCTCCAAAAATGTAACCCTGGTGCCATGGGACAGTGGGCTACTACCCCTGCCTGCATACCTGTATGCAGGTTGAGGGGCCTGGGTTTGGACCTGACTGTGACCAGGGGCCCTATTCTAACTGTAATACTATTAACATGGTGCCTCCACCTAGAGAATTCCTTAAGTGGATTAGATGTTACATTAGCACAATCCTCTGGGACGTTGTATCTACCCACAACCCACCTAGTGACCCAACACCCAAAAATTGCAATAAAACACTTTATTTTGCATGCAGTACCCCAAATCCACATAACATGTTCACTTGTTAACTAAGACCTATAAAACACCCTTCACACAACAATTTTCTACAAAACAACGCAGCTTTATTGGGGGGTGAGGGGTTGGGAATGGGATACCTGGAAAAAGGATAGCTGTGGAGAAAAATATGGTTAGCAAAGAACTGAGAACAAATAACAACATAAGAGCCTGTAGACCAGCCCACCCCCACTGGTACCAGTGTCTGTCTCACAGTCCTGACGGGGTACCCAGATTTCTAAATGCAGGCCTGCTCAGTGCCACAGGCTGGCCAGTGTTGGGGCCATTGCTTTAAATTAAACTTATATTTCTTTCTCTTTGGTAATTTTCAACTTTTGCCATGCCATGGGGCATAACTTGAAATAACTTTATACATCCCCCCAGATGCAGTGAAATTCCTGTATTATTCACAGTTCTGTGAATCAGTCCCTAATGGATTGGTGGCTGAAGCTCAAAGGTTGGTGGCACAGCAGAACTTTGGACCTGATGGATGGACAAATTCGAAGATGTGGGGGGAAAGATGCTGCAGCTTGGATGGTCACCTTGATGGAAGGTCTGGCTGCTAGTCACCTTGATTGAAGGTCTGGCCCCTTGTCACTTTCAGCCTTCTTAGGCCTGTCATACAGCTCTGCACAAAGCCCACCAACCACAGAGGACCCAGACCTAGGAGTGGCTCCACATTCCAGCTCCCTCACAGGTCAGAGTGCCCTAGCACTCGGGAATAAACTCATGATCCCCTGCAGCCAGCAGACCACACTTGGCATGGGTTAGCAGTTTCCCCACTTGGCTCTGAGTGCAGCTGAGTACCTCTGGATTTTTCCCTTTCTCTACAGCAGACAGCTTCAGGGTGCAGCTGGGGATTTTGCAGACCTTCCCTCTTGCCAGTGCCATTTAGAAGCCAATTTTACAGTCCACAGCAACAGTTTTCCTCACACACCTTAAGCACAAATACAGCAACTGGGTCCTAGAACATAGAACACCTGCTTCACTGTCCATTTTCAGTCTTTCAGGGTTCAGAACAACTTCCACCTGTGTCCTTAATAACACAGTTCTCAGATAGGCTTTCTGTTTCACAAGGCACCCACCTCTGTTCTGGCTTGCACCCAGTTCCAACAAGGCTCTCTTCTAATAATAATAATAATAAAACTTTATTAAGTGCCTTTCAGGTACCAAGGCACTGTACAATCTTAACAATACAATCTCAAAGAAATACAGTTAAAATAAACCAACAAAATCATAATATCGATTCATAAAATGCTTGTCTCCACAGGTAGGTCTTAAGTTCCTGCTTAAAGCTCCCCACGGTTGTACATTCCTGAAGCTGATGGGGTAGAGAATTCCAGAGGGTTGGGGCCATAAACATAAAAGGACAAGCCCCAGAAGATTTCAAGGTAACCCTCAGTACCTCCAGCAACCCTTGCCAGCTGAATGGAGCTGGTACACAGGGTTGTAAGGAATCAGAAGCTCTTTCAAGTATTTGGGACCAAGTCTATGTAGGGCTTTGTAGGTCAATAGACCTACCTTAAAGGTGATCCACCACTGAATCAGCAGCCAGTGCAGATCGTGCAACACGGGGGTAATATGTGACCTTCTAGATGCCCCTATCAACAATTGAGTTGCAGTATTCTGCACTAGCTGCAAGCAGCGGATATCAATCCCAGGAAGCCCTAAGTAAAGGGGGTTGCAGTAGTCAAGGCAGGAGGTCACGAAGGCATGGACCAGCACAGGCAAATCGATAGATGGAACAAAGTGTTTCACCCTGGCAATGTTCCTAAGATGGTAAAAGGCTGACGTGATGGCTGCCGACACCTGATAATGATGGGTCAGCCCATCATCAAGTACCACTCCCAGGTTATGCACCCATTCTGAGGTAAGGATCTGATCACCCCCAGAAATAAACCAGAGGGCTGATCAGTCCTCAGTCTCGAAAATCCTGCAGCCCGGGTCAACAACCATAACCTCAGTCTTTCCTGCATTCAACTTTAACCAGTTCAAATTCATCCAGTCATGGATTTCAGCAAGGCAGTTATTAAATACTGAGAGAGCACTAACCTGGTTGGGAGCAAAAGACAGGTAGAGCTGGGTATCATCAGCATAGCAGTGAAACCTTAGCCCATATCTTCTTACAATGTCTCCGAGGGGCAGCATATACAGTGCAAACAACATGGGGGACAGCACCAAGCCCTGAGGAACCCCACAAGGCAGAGAGAAAGGGTCGGAAGAAAAAATCCCCAACACAACTCTCTGCATTCTACCAGATAGGAATGATGTAAACCATCTGAGCACTGTACTTGACAAGCCACAGATGGACCTCAGGTACTCGAGCAAAACCCCATGGTCTACAGTGTCAAAGGCTGAAGAGAGATCAAGGAGTACCAGAATGGAACGGTTTCTCTGACCTCTCACCATCAGGAGCTCATTGAGCACCCGAACCAGAGCAGTCTCAGTACTGTGCCTCTTACGAAAACCCGACTGGAGAGGTTTGTAGATATTATGGATGGTCAAATGGTTCTCCAACTGGGTTGCCACTACTTTTTCTATAACCTTTCCTATAAAGGGAAGGTTCAAGATCAATCTGAAGTTAGCAAAAATATCTGGGTCCAATGAAGTTTTCTTCAGGAGGGGTGTCACCACCGCCTCCTTCAGGGAGCTTGGAAACTCACCCGATTCCAAGGAACACCAGATAATTTGAGCCAGAAACAGGCCGATGATCTCATAACAACCCAAAATCAGGGAAGTTGATCCCAGATCTAAACTACAGAATGTATGGCACATCCCTTGGAAATCCACACAATATCCTCAAACTCCAGCAGGTCAAAGGTACTCCAGGAAGAACAAGGTATTGTGACCGAACGCCAACTAACAGTGTCCCCCATAGAGCAGGTCAAGCAGATCTCTGATCTGATGTCGGCCACCTTATTCACAAAGAATTGAGCAATCTCATCATACTCTTTTCTAGTAATACAGGTTTCTCACAAGTCCCAGTCAGTCACAGGATAGCTTCAGTAGAGATCTCCTCCAGACAGCAAAATCCAGCAGGATGCCTGGAATGTTTGTCACAGCAGCAGAGTTTCTGTCAATTGGCAGGGCTTCTGCTCCTTTATCTCACCAAACAACTTAAGGTTAAATCCTGAGCAAGGTCTCACAAAGCACTGAGTCATCTTGACTTGAACCAGAGCCCACCAGCACTTTTCCAAACTCAGAGAACTCCAACAGACTGCCTCCAGTTCAAACAGCCTCTCTTAAATAAAGGGCAAAGTTCCTGAATTCCAGTTGACTGCCCCATCTGTCAGCAGCAGTTTAATTCTTTTCATCGGACAGCATTTGGGCACCCAAAATTGTAACCCCTTTTCCCCCAAGAGTCTCTGCTTATTCCCAAGAGTCACTGGCTGAATTCCAGGCTCCTGATTGGCTGGCCGGCTATAAACATGGTGGCTGCTGTACACAGTTTAAAGCAGTTTATGCAGTCCCCCAGAAATAAAGTCCTGGTGCAGCCAGCAGCTACACTCTTTATTTTCAATTTCCTCACAGTCACCTGGCCCATTGAGTTCCCTTTCAGATGAGCCCACTTATATATATTAATCCCTAGTACATTTGCAATCGCTGCTGCTGAAAGACTGACCCACTTGGTGGTGGCAATGCCTCATTAATATTCGTGCAGGGCTCATTAATATTCATAAACCCCACTTTATGCCCCGTTTAAAAGCTATATTTTTTCTGCCCTAGAGGCTTCTCTTTTAATTTGTTTAGGTCACCGGCCCCCATTTAGCTGAGGAAGGGTGCCGGGACCAAGAAATACCCTTCGGGTTGACCGCAAAGCAGGCGGTCAGCAGACCAAACCACTCCAGTGTGTATGCGAAGTCGTCAGCGGCATGGAGAAATGCTGGCAAATCGCGATTACATTTTTTAAGCCCAAACTAGACTAAATAAAGTACTGAGGCTAACGGGAAACCTGGGGCAGAAAATGGAGAGAACGGGGATAAACGGGCAATCAAGGTAAGCCCCCAAAGGGGGGTTACACACTCTTTAAGGCCCTTAGATCTCAACAGCTCAGTTTCTACCCCTTTTTACAATAAAAAAGTTTATTTATTTTGAGAATAGAACAGTTGTTACAGCCTCAAAAGTGATATTCAATAATAAAACGTAAACAAATACATAGTATTTAAATATCATAAACATAAAAAGTTATTTTGTTGCAGTCTAATCATATAGTGCAGTCCCAGAATAAATTACCATTACTAGAGATGGCACCAACAAATAAATAGGGTTCACTAATACATTAATTATTTATGCAGTCGCAAAAGTTCTTCTACCCTGTACCCTTCCAAGCTTGTTAACCACTTCCCTTCGGGTGCCAAGACTTACCTCGCAGCAGAAGACACAACTGCGGATCTCTAGGCAAAGTGCTTGCTTCAGGGTACTTCCACTACTTCTTCCCAGAAACAGTCTCATGTCACCCCCATAAAAGTGACAGCAGCCTGCTGGGATTCCATGGGTGACAGCAGGCCGGCACTCAGAAATGCAGAGGCATGCTGAGGCTACTCTACAAGATTTAACAGCACATCTACAGAGCATGAGTGTCCCAACAACTTCAGGGGAATTAAGCCACTTGTACAGCTTATCTAAAACAGTATGTACTTTTTGAACTGGGGGGGGGTGGAAGGAAAGGGCTTCTGTGTGCTTCCTTCATTAAAACTGTATTTCAGACAGCATATCAGACTCTACAGTATAACACAATCTGTATTTACAGTGAGGGGTTCTTAGCGGGGGGGGTGGTCAGGATGGGCCCCATCTAAGGGTTCATGAGCACACACTTGGAACTGAATGTTATACCCAGCATATTGAACCATCAGGCTGACAAGGTGGGAGGTAAGCCATAAAGGTTCATCCAGACCTGCAAATGACTGAGACACACATTTCGAGCTGCCCAGGATAGGATTCACTTCCCTTTCAGTGTAGCTTAAGTGGGATGTGATGAAGAAAAAACAATTGCTCACCGTAGTAATGCTGTTTCTTCTCAGGAACCCATCACTGTGATTTACAGCAAACATCATCCTCCAGGCAGAGTGTGATGCCCTGGAGATAGAACCTTATGCTAATTTTAGAATTTAGAACTAAGGTTCAAACCGCACTGTGGTCACCCTCCCACTCTAGCCCTAACATTAGATTTCTTTCTATAGCTAGGGGAGCTGTGACTACTAAACCAGCTAACTGGCTTCTGAAGAAAATTTTTTACATTCTGCTTTAAACAATTTTTAGAAAAACACCAATCAAATGTAAGACAGACAACATGTAGATAAAATATTTAACTGACCACATTTTACAACTGTTAAGGAACTGCAATAGTAATCCTCACGCAACCTCGATGTAAAACTGATTCTTGTGTACCTGTTATCAGATTCTGGAAGGAGAGGCTGGGTCAGGGATAGAAAATTACAGTGAGAGACCCCTGAGAAGAAGCAACATTGCCTACGGTGAGCACTATTTTCTTCTAACACTAGGAATCCCTCACTGATGCTTTACAACAAGCAGACTCTTTAGAGTACCTTGGGAGGCTGGGTCCAGAACCTACTTGGGAAAAAGGTTTTGCAAAACAGCAGTTCCAAAACTGGCATCTCTCCTGGACTGCAAGTCCAGTCAATATGTGCTTTGTGAAGGTGTGCGCTGTTTTCCAGGTAGCGCATTACAAATGTCCAGTACTGAGATACCCCTTATGGATGCCACAGTAGAAGAGGTACCACTTGTGAAATGTGCCCTTAGGCCTCTGGGAGGTATTTTTTCCAGCTTTCTCATAACACAACTGTATTCTGGAGACTATCCAATGAGAGATAGTCCTCCTAGTTGGTGGTTTACCTTTGCCTATCTCACCACAGGAAACAAAAAGCTGCATACAATGGAAACTGACATTCTTCATCCAGTTCAGGTAGTTATCTAGTGCTCTTTTTACATCCAGACAATGCAGTTTCTGTTCACCTGTACTAGAATACTAAGGGTAAAGCACTAGAAGGGCAACTGACTGTTTTAGGTGATATTCTGACACCACCTTAGGTAGGAACTTCCTGTTAGTTCTCAGAACTACCTTCTCCACATGGAAGATGTTGTAGTTTATATCTGTAGAGGGGGCTTGCAGATTGCCTACCCTCCTGGCAGATGCCATGGCAATCAGGAAAATGGATTTCCATGTGACACATTTAAATCAGCAGTAGCCATAGGCTCAAAGGGAGCCTCCATCAGCTGGGCAAGGCAGATGTTCAGGTCCCATGGAGGGGCTGGGTCCCTCATAGGGGAGTATAGGTGGTTGAGGTCTTTAAAGTATCTTTTAAAAACAGGTTGTGAGGCCAAGGACTTGCCCTTGCCTGCTGATGTGTAGGCTGACACTGCTGACAGATGTACTTTTAGAGTTGTTGGCCTCAGGCGTAGGAATTGTAAGTGTACCAGATAGTCCAGGACAGTAGGCAACCCAGCCTGGACTGGTGTTACCTTCCCGAGGGAAGACCAGTGTAAGAATCTCTTCCACTTACAGGAGTATGTTTTCTTGGTTGCTAGTTTTCTGGAAACCTTAAGCACTTGTAGGAACTCCTCTGACAAATTCAAACCAGAAAACTCTAGCCCTTGAAGAACCATTCCCTCAGATGTAATGTCCTCAGGTCTGGGAATGTTACCCTGGCCTGAGCAAGAGTCAGTAGGTTGTAATTCAGTGGCAGACTGACTGGATTCCTAATGGACAGGGCCAGGAGCATTGAGGAACAGTCTGGGACTATTAAGGTCACAACTGCAGGCTCCCTCCTGAGCTTTATATGAGCGCACCCTGCATGAGTGGGAATGGTGGGAAGGCATACAGGAACCTCCCTGTCCAATCCAGAGCTATGGAATCCCCTGAGACTGCTCCCTTTGCTGGTGGCCTGCAAAATAAATTGTGGGAGCTTACTGTTCCCTCAAGAGGCAAACAGGTATATTTCTGGAATGCCCCGTGTTCTGCAAACTGTGACCAGTGTTTGCTGGTTCAAAGTCCACTTGTAGTTTCTCTAGCTGAGTCTACTTAGGGAGTCTGCCAGGACATTATCCTTGCCTGACAAGTGTACTGCAGAGAGCTTTGCACCTCAGGAGTAAGTCAGATCCAAGATCCTCATTACCTCTAAGCAAAGTTTTGGGGATCTTGTATGTCTCTGCTTGTTTATGTAATACATTGTTGTGGTGTTGTGTGCCCAAGGAACTAGATCAGGGTGGAGAAGTGGATGTGGCCTATCTAGATTTCAATAAGGCATTCAACATCATACCACACAGGAGACTAGTAAGCAAGCTGGGCAGTGTAGGAGTGGGTTCAAAGGTGACAAACTGGATAAGAAATTGGTTAGAGGATAGGGGGATAGGTGACAGAGGGTGGTGCTAAATAGTGTTCACTCCAGGGAAGGGAGGGTGACCAGAGGGGTGCCTCAGGGCTCAGTCCTGGACCAGTCCTCTTTAATGTCTTTATAAGTGACACTGCAGATGAACCGGAAGGGAAGTTATGCCTTTTTGCAGATAACACTAAAATCTGCAATGGGGTAGACACTCCAGAGGGGGTGGAAAGAGTATGCAGAGACCTCAGAAGCTCAAGGAGCGGTCAAGGACATGGTAGCTGGGTTTCACCGGCAAAAAGTGCAAAATCAGGCACCTAGGGCACAGAAATCCAGAGACACAGTATAAAATTGGAGAAGAGGTACTGATGGTCACCAAACAGGAAAGGGACCTGGAGGTAGTCATATCTGATGATCTCAAGATGGTGAGACAGTGCAACAAGGCAGTGGGTAGGGCCAGTGGGACACTGGAGTGCATAGGGAGGGGTATCACCAGCAGAAAAAAGAAGAAGAATCAGCATTTATATAGCACTTTTCATGCACAGTGTATCCCAAAGTGCTTTACTAGCAATGCTAGACTGGTAGTGAAGTGACTGAATGCGTGTGGGCAGCCATATCACACATCAACACCCACATACAACCTAGGCAATTGCATGAACTGGCTTTATGGGAAGGGGAATGTTGGCCAGGACACCGGGAATGTCCCTTACTCTTTGCGAGGAGTGCTCTGGGTTCTTTTACTTCCACCTGGACACCCACCAGGACAACACTAGGATGGGTAGAAGGGACCTCGGTTTAACATCTCATCCGAAGGATGGCACACCCCAGTAGTACAGCTCCCCCATACTGCACTCAGATTCCATTGTTCTAGGTGCAAGTCCAAGCCCAGTGTGAGATGAGAACCCATGACCTTCTGGTCCAGAGGTGGATGTGCTATCAACTGAACCATGCTGAAAGAGGGAGGTGGTGTTGTCACTGTATAGATTGCTGGTGTCCAGAGGAGGGCAACTAAAATGGTGCAAGGGCTGCATCAGAAGTTCTATGAGGAGAGACTAAATGACCTGAATATGTATACCCTGGAAGAGAGAATGGAGAGGGAAGAGAGAAAGGAGAGCTCTATAAATACTTCATGGGGTTAAATATGGTACAGGAGGGGTGTATTTTTCAAAGGAAACATACACAAAAACAAGGGGACATGCAGTGAAGCTAGAAGGGAGAAAATTGAGAAGCACAGTGAGGAAGTGCTTCTTCACTGAAAGAGTGGTGGATGCCCAGAACTGTCTTCCAGTGGAGGTGCTGGAGGCAAAAACAGTGGTGGGCTTCAAGAGGAGTATGAGTACAATCCTCTGTTGGCCTTGGAGGGGAACCAAACTCCAGCTCAGGTGAACCACCTGGTTCAATAGGTTCACCTTCCTCCTACTCCTCTTCATAGTACATAACCTTCTCCACGGGGAGGGGGGCACAGCTATACTCATAAAGTTTTGCATAACCTGGGAGGTCAGGAAAAAAATGTCATGCTCTTGCCATGTTCTCTGCTGAGGGCATTTGGCTTTGGTCCACTGCCTGCTCCTTTCCCTTTTCAGGAGGAGTGACAAGGACATTCTTCTCTTTTTTCTTTTTTCTTGGCAGACAGTTTCCAGCGGCTGCTCTGAGGCTCTTTTAGTTGTATTTTTGGCATCACTGGACTCAGGATTTCCCCTTCAGGCATTCTGGTATCCTTACTCTCTTTACTGTACTTATCTGATGGCTGAGCAGTTTTATCTTTTTTCTCTGTCCCCGTTAATAAGGACTGCCACTGCTTCTGAGAAGCTGGACCTCCTGATGCACGCTGTCTACCATCATAAGGAACTCCCTCAGAGCCTTCACTGTGTTTTGGTGATACAGAGGCAGACTGAGAAGCCACAAATTCTTTTCTTTTTTTAACCCTTTTCTTTTGGATTCTTGGGCAAAACTTCATACAGAGCTCACAACTGGTAGAGTTATAATCTGGACCTAGGCACCTTAAACAGAACTCAGGCCGTCTGCCTTTGCAAGGACCTGAAAACAATTAATGCAATTGTCAAAGCCAGTTGGTCCAGTTTTCTTTTTCTTGGATCTATCAATCATGCCAAGCCCTGAAGACTTAAACTAAAATGTCTCCATTCCCCAAAAGAGCTTTAGCAGAACCTGTGTATCAAATGTGGTTCCGAAAAAGAAAATTTTAATTCCAGTTCCCTTTTTCGAGGAATCGCTATTAAACAGCTAGAAAAACATAACGTTAAAAGAATTTGGGTGGTTTTACTTTTTTTGTCAATACATTTTTTTATTGAAAATATTCTTACTTACATTTGTTTTACAAATAATGAATTGTAACTCAAATTTCTAACAATGTTTTACCCTAACTACATAACAATTTATACAAAACATTCCTAGAAGATTACTTACTTTTCATTTCTTATGTTTTATAGATAATTCTTTAATAATTTCATAGGTTCAGGTTTGAAATATGTATACCTATTTCTAAACATCTCCCCTTTTCTATTTAATTAAGGAAAGAGAAGGACAATGATAAAACTCTGTTAATAATGATAATATGTGTGGTAAGTGGTCTGGGGAACTCTCAGCAGGAAGCACGATCAAAAGAATAAAAACTGCTAGGTTTTAAATTTAAAAATATGTTTTCAACCATTATTTTAAGACAAAGAACTTAAGTCAAATAAAAGACTGATGCAGTTCCTTTCAGGCGGTAACTATGCTGTGCTGTGGACTTCTCTGATTCTTGGGAACCGATCAGAAATTGGAGAAACCACAGATATACAGAACATGTATGTAATATAGCAACAATTCACCCTAACTAATGCAGATTTGTTGAGATTTAACTAAATAACTTGACAACTAAAAGACTTCTGGAGGCCAGAGATAGTGGAGCTAACCTTGGGGCCACTGCTCTCTTCAGGCAGAGAAACAAATCTGATAGCGGGAGCATGACCACATGCAGAGTTTGAACCTTAGTTCTAATTTCTAAAAATAGCATATGATTGTATCTCCAGGGCATCACACTCTACCTGGAAGATAATGCTTGTTGTAAACAATAATGCTTGGTGTAAAGGCAAACAGGATTCTGGGCTTTATAGCCCAGGGAATAATGTCCAGGAGAGGGACGTGATCCTGCCTCTGTATAATGCCTTGGTCAGGCTGCATCTTGAGTACTGCGTGCAGTTCTGGAGATCTTGCCTTAGGAAGGACATAGCATTGTTGGAGAGGGTTCAGAGGAGGGCAACCAGGATGATCCGGGGCATGAGCGAAAGGACCTATGAGGAAAGTTTGGAAGTCCTTGGGCTGTACTTGCTGGAGGAGGGGAGAGACAGGGGTGACATGATTGAGGTATTCAAATATATGAAAGGGATTAACAGAGGCAGAGCCAAAGAAATGTTCAGTCTAAGGAAAGGGGGCACAACCAGGGGAAATGAGTGGAAGTTGGAGGGGAAACCTACAGGGGAGGATGTAGAAGGCATTACTTCACTGAGAGGGTGGTGGAGTCATGGAATGCATTGTCTGGGAGTCTAGTCAAGCAGGGTGCAGTGGAGGGCTTTAAGAGGGGGTGGGACAGATGCATGGGTGTACTGAAGCCGAAATTGACCCTCTCGGGGGCCAGGGGGAGGAGGAGCTAGCTCGCAATAGGGACTGGCTACCAAGCAGACACAAAAGACCATTAGGCCTATTCTGCTAGCTTTTAGTATGTTAGTATGTAAAGCATCAATAGTTACTCTGTTTACATGCAGTATTTAGTTGCTTTGTAACCGATTCTAACCATGCATATAAACAATTCTATTGACAATGTTGGGATCGATCTTGGGATTGATCCAAGTGCACCAAACAAGTAAGCAATAACCCATGACAGGGTGTGCGGTTATTGGGGATTAGTTAACACCCTGGGTACATGGTGAGGCATGAGGCTGCACACCCTAGAGTGGGTTATTGTGCTTATAACATGGGTTGTTTAAACAACAAAAAAATCCAAAAAGGTGTTTTTTTTTTGCTATTTAAACAGCAAAAAAGGTACTGTATCCTGCCACCTTGCAAAATAGTCCCTAACAAATAATGCAATCTGCATTGCCACTTGTTGTGCAGATTGCAGTAATCAAGCTGCTGGTTAAATGTCTCTGTCAAGTCTGTCCCCCTGTCTCTCTCTCTCTCTGCCCCCCACACTCCTACACTTCTGTATTTTAACAGAGGGCACTGAATGCCTCATGTTGTGATTTGTCTGCCAGTGTCTGTCTTGTGTTGCCGGAACAAACACACAGTAATACAGGTTGCACACACAGTGACAGACAACTGGTCCTGCAGCACGGTGCTCTGTTACTGGTGTGAGGTGGTCGGGGGAGAGAGAGAGAGAGAGGGAAAGAAACAGGCACAGAAACACACAGTGATGGTCATGAGAGAGAAACAGAGAGAGAGAGTGAAAATACACAGCAATGATGACCACACCCCCCCCACACACACACACCAGTGCAGCTACTGTGTATGTCTTTCGCTCAGAATGGAATGTCGCCCTCTCTCTCTTTCTCTCTCTCTCTCTCCCCAAGGTGGGACTGGGACCAGAGATCATTGGGTGGGGTGCAACCTAACCTCCTGCCCACACTCTTGTCACTGTCTCTATCTCTGTGCAGCTGACAAAATTGACAAACAATGCCACTAGTAATAAATACACTTTCTGGAACAGCAGTCAGCCATGTAAGAGACAGAGACAGAGAGACAGAGACAGAGACAGAGACAGAGACAGAGAGACAGAGACAGAGAGACAGAGACAGAGACAGAGAGACAGAGTCAGAGAGAGAGAGTGACAGAGAAAGAGAAAGAGAAACAGAGACAGAGACAGAGACAGAGACAGAGACAGAGAGACAGAGACAGAGACAGAGACAGAGACAGAGACAGAGACAAAGAGACATGGAGACAGAGACAGAGAGACAGAGACAGAGAGAAAGAGGCAGAGACAGAGAGACAGAGTCAGAGAGACAGAGAAAGAGACAGGGAGACAGACAGAGAGACAGAGTGACAGAGACAGAGACAGAGAAAGAGAAAGAGAAACAGAGACAGAGACAGAGACAGAGACAAAGAGACATGGAGACAGAGACAGAGAGACAGAGACAGAGAGAAAGAGGCAGAGACAGAGAGACAGAGTCAGAGAGACAGAGAAAGAGACAGGGAGACAGAGCCAGAGCCAGAGAGACTGAGACAGAGAGACAGAGAGACAGAGACAGAGAGACAGTGATAGAGACAGAGAGACAGAGACAGAGACAAAGACAGAGACAGAGACAGAGAGATGGAGAGACAGAGACAGAGACAGAGACAGAGACAGAGACAATTGAGACACAGGAAACGCTTACATGCTTTACTGACTTCCATGGTCAGTGACGCAGCATCTGTCACTTTATTTAATCTTCACTCTCTCACTCTCTCTCATGCACCGTGCTGCAACTGGAAACAGCCCCTTCCCCCCAACTCACACAGCATCTCACTTGCCAGTACTTGAACCAACAGAGGTTACAGTGATGACATAGCAGGGGAGTCCCTGGATTGAGTGGCGGCCAACACATGAATGGCAATGTAAAGTGCAGATTGCTGCTGCTGTGAATGCAGGACTGCATCCATCGGGCAGGTGCATGGGGACCAAGTCGTATTGGGTAGGGGGGTACATGCCTGGGTGTCACCGTCACTCCTGGTCTTTCTGAGTGGAGGGAGTGGAGCTAACATTGAAACAGTGGCACAGTACTTGTATTCGGGGTGAAGCACTATGGTGCCGTACAGACATGAAACAGCGCACAGCTTCTCAGCAGGACTCTGACCTGCTGTCACTAAATTTCTTGACCTAGGAAGCAGAACCAGTATTGTAACACTGGTGGCATGCTACTTGTACATCGACTCACCCGGTACCAGGAGATCCACATGGTGGATGAGTGGGTAGGTTTTGCTATGGCGATGTTCTGCTAAGCACTAGGATCTACATGATCCATCAGGCAGGTGGGTGGATTTCACTGCTGGGCTAGCGAGGACTGAGACATGACCAGTCATTGCACAGGACAGGGATTAAGCCAGCCCAGTTCTCTTTCAGTGGCTCATCAGTCCTCGGAGATGCATGATTGGGGGGGGTGGGTGGATGGAGCACAGACACTATCACAGCAGTGCTCACTGTAGCTGGAAAAGAAATGGCTGCTTCTTAAGTTTGCTTCGTTGGAGCAATAGAAGCACACCTGGCTTAACCCAGTGATCTCTTCTGGCACCTGCTCACTTCCACAGAGAGTATATCCTGCATTAATGCACAGTCAGGTGCCAGAAGACCACCAATCACATCACTAGTTCACCTCACCCCATGTTATAAGTGTACAGATTACCTGGGCATCAATTGTGTTTGTACTTGTAGACGCAATCAGAGCTAGAACCGATCCCATGTGCATGCTCGGTTATCATGCACCCAGTTTCATGCAGAGGTAAAATCGATTACACAATAATCAGTTGCTTTGTAATCGAATTTTGCCCTGCATGTAAACTTGTTCAGGTCTCAGTGGATTGATTGCTGACCCTCATGTAAACCTGAACAGAGACAAGCTCGATTACCTGATACTGAAGACAAGGTAATCAATCCCCTGTGCATGGAAATATAGTAAGTGTTGCACTGATTGTAGTGAACACATCCACATCAAGCATCTCAAGCAAGCAAGACCACATCCAGCTCGAGTGAATACCATCTGAGCATTCCCACTAGGCACAGAAACGAGCACAAACCTGTGCTATGGTGCTGGTTTCAGGGTGATACACTCTGAAATATATTTCATTAAAGGAAATAACAACTTGTTCTTTAAAAACACACACACACACACACACACACACATATGATAAGATGCACAATGAACAATACTGAATTGTATAAAACAAATCTTTATGTAACCTAAGGAAAAAAATGTACTATGTGTTCTGACACGCTCTCTTTAAGCACAGATTGCACGTTTTCCTTTTGAAATCCACTTAACAATCAGTGCAACCAGCTGCTCTCACTCCAGTTCAACACCATAATTCATTCACACTTCCTTGTCCATCCGAGGCTATCAAGAAATGGAGTATCCATTAACGAAGCCATTAAATTAATCTACCTGAAAGGTGAGTGGGTTGTGGAGATTATTAGATGTACAATGGACAGCAGGATTTCTTTTATTTTTGTTTCACTGCTTAATCAATAGCATTCGGTGGCTGCCACATCATGTATAGAAATATCTTTGTACTGTGTGAAAGGCGTGATAGGTGCCAGGAACTGCCATATTTTTTACAGAAGAGTCAAGGTTTTGTTAAAGTGACTGTGACTTCAGTCCTAACTATGCATAAAAACATATGCTGTTAACAGGCTAGAGATAGTAGGGTAATGTGAGTTAATGTAACCCTACAACCAATCAGAGTATGTGAACATTTCTTGTCTTATAATAATTCTTAATACTTGTTTTCATCTCATTCTCCTTACTGCTCCTCTCTCCTTGCTCCCAATTCTTCTGCTTCCTATGTACTTCACTCTAGGGACTCATGCACTTTCTCTATTCCTTACTCCAAATTTGCCGGTGGGCAATCCACTTCCCCCTCTTATCTTCCCTTCTCTTGGAATAACCTTTCCACTCACTCCATCTATCTCCTACCTATCATTCTTTCAAACATCAGCTCAGACTTCTTTTCACCCCCTCTGGCACCTGCTCTGGCTAATCTGTGTTCTCTTGCCTACGACCTGCTAGCTTGTGCCAGTGGCTCAGCAGGTAGCACACTCGCCTCAGAGGCCAGGAGATCAGCAGGTTGTAGGTTCTATTCCTGCACCAGGCACTTGGGTTAAATCCCAGTACTGACACTGTAGTGCAGCATGAGGAGGTTGCTGCACTCCTGAGGTGCTGTCTTTCTAATGAGACATTAAACCAAGGTCCCATCTGCCTGCCTGTTCTGGTGGTAGTCCAGGTGGATGTTAAAGACCCCTTGGCACTTCTCAAAAAGAGTAGAGGAGTTTTTATTGATAAATCACATATTGCATACATTATTACATAAAACAAATCAGGGAGAGAACAGAGAACAACATGAAGGAAATTATGTAATCAAAAAACAAATCTAAAGAGTATCAAAAGAAAAACTATCAAAGAAAAGAAAATAAATTTCTTACAAAAGGCAAAGCACACAAAATAATAAGTGAGATAGGGAGATAAAAAGAAACATCAGATCCAAATCAATTCCACAAAATTTTGAATATGAAGAGAAATAATAAATTATCCAATACATCACATTTGTCCTCTAGGTAGTATGTCACTTATAGTTTATAAATATTTGAAAACCCTTCCACCATTTATAAACCTTATCTCCAGGATAATTTAATAAATCAGTTTTATACACTGTATCCATTGCTTGAGCAACTACAAAACTAAATACAGTGTATGGCATCATCTTTTGATGGATTATCCATTGACATCTTGCTTGCCATAAAATCGTAAACAACAAAGCAATATCATATATGTTTCGAGATGCAGATGACTATAACCACGGGGGAGAAAACCCAAAATAAAAGAATCATAAGTCAGACTCAGGAACCAATCCATGTTCCATCATGAGCCTAAAAAGGACCATGAAGGTATTGAATATGAGCAGGAAAAGAAAAAAATGATTCATAGTTTCTTCAACATTAATACACTCAGAATAAGGGCAATTTCTTTCCATCAAATTCTTATGTTTTGCATTTCTCCTTACATTCAGTCTCCCATGTACTGTGAGCCACACAGTTTCCTACATATTTTGTGGGACTCTTTTGTTGGCAAGTTGTTCCAATATCTGTGGAGAAGAGACAGAAGGATAATTCTTAAAACAGGGTTCAGTGGGATATACCCGAGTTAGAACATTTTGATAAAAAGCTTTCCTAGTACCACGTGAAATGGTTATTCGAGGGATTTTCCATTTAAATAGTTTTTGGGCTGCAGGCCGAAAAATATTCTGGAATATGTAACCGTGACTGTAATATAGGGGCCACATTTTGCTGTACTGCTAAAATAATGCCCTAATACAAGTTTCACCAAACCCTGAGCCCCGGTAGTTATTGGGGAAATACCATAGTGCACCGTATGAAAAGGAAAAAGAGAGTGCAAAAAAAAATAATAGGTTCAATCATACCTAACCCTCCTTTCTCCTTTCTTAAGTAAGTATAGCATCTTTTGATAGGGTTAAGTTTATTACCCCATAGCATTTGCATAAACAGTCCATATATTTTAGTTTTGAGAGAAAGTGGTGGTGGAAAAATGTTAGCCACATATTGTAACTGAGGGGATAATAAATTGTTTTAATATTTTAATTTTTTTAAATGTTGATAATTTTCAATGCTGCCAGTGTTGTATTTTACATTGCACTTTATTTAAGGCGATCTCCCACATAACTAAGGGAAAATTGGATGGCCCAAAATTAATACCCAGAATCTTTAAAGGAGCTGTGGTCAAGGTAATGCCTTGTATCCGACATAAAGTAGAATTCCCAGTACCTATACGTAATCCCTTACATTTTGCAAGATTCAGTTTAGAGTTAGACACACAGGCATAAAGATTAAGTTCATGTAAAAAAAAGGGGATTTGGTTATAATGAGGAAAAAAAAAAACACAAATATCATCTGCATATGCTTGCAATACAAAGGGTTGCTGGCCATCCAACCCCAATAAACCTACCCATTTAGGTGTACTGATCAGACATTGTAATAAAGGGTCGAGAGAAAAAATATACAGTAGAGGACTCAGGGGACACCCCTGTCTAACCCCAGTGGAGAATGAAAATCTCTGAGTTATATGCCCTTTTATAAGAACCAGAACATGGACACAGTAATACAGTAATTGCATTTGTCTAGCAACCAGAGAAGACACCCAATAAGTCTTGAGTGCGGCAAACAGAAAAGAGCGGTTTACCCAATTGAATGCTTTTTCTTGGTCCACTGAGAGTATGCACCCAGTTGATTCAGTAAGGGAAAGTTTTTTTATTATATCCCTAATAATTATGAGAGCATCATGAAGTTTTCTATTAGGGACTCCGCAAAATTGTTGTGGAGAAAGCACTAATGAAGCATATTGCTTCAATCTAGTGTTAAGAATATGTGTAAGTATTTTGTAATTGGTGTTTAACAGAATAATGGGTCTCCAATTTTGTATTTTTGTCCTATCTCCTGATTTATATAACTATACCAATAAACCTTCAGTAAAGGATGAAGGAATATTATCAGACTGGAAAAAAAAATTGGTATACATATTCTAGGCATACTGCAATTTCAGAAGTAAACAGTCTATAAAACAGATTTGGGAGACCATCTAGGCCCGGTGAAGTGTTTGCCTTAAGGGTTTTTATAGCACCTGTTATTTCTTCTACAGTAATTTTATTTTGGAGAAGAAGTACTTCTGCAGGAAAGGCCAGAACCTGTATGCCTTGTAAATAATCCTGTGTACTGCGTTCCAAAGGTGGTTCAGATGGAAGCAAGGATTGGTAACGTAATTTCATAATATGCTCTATGTCACTAATTGCTTCAATTTTGTTTCCATCTGAATCAATTAAAAAAATCTATTGTCATATCGTCATGCAGCTTTTTACATGATTCAAAAGGGCCTCCTACTGGTGTTTTCTGGGTGCCACCATAAAGCATAGCCTAAATTGTTTCGGCTCTATCATATCAATAAGCCTGCACATCATGTTTTAGTTGTGAAATTTGGTCTGAGTAATAATATTTAGTAAAATAAGAAATAGTGCAGAGATGCTGTAACTGTGTACGGAGTGATAAATATTTCGGGAACCTATGGCTCCCGGACTGTTTACCATACTTAACAAACCAAAACTTCAAATCTGCTTTGGTGTCTGACCACCATGCCCCAGTATTGGAGTATAAACATAGTACTGATAGTCTAGCTGCAAACAGAGCCGTAATACCTTTTTTTAACCCACAAATCCTTCAACACTGAAACATTTAACTTCCAGCTGTGTCTCATTGCAGAACTCCTAAAAATTGTTGGCATGGTCAAAATCAACAATAAGGCCCTGGACACACTGGGGAACTGAAAACGGTTTAAGTGCCTTAAAACAGTTTAAATCCCCCTAACACTGTTTGCAGACAGACTACAAGCCCCTTAAAACGTTTTAACAAAAGTGTTTTTAAACCCTGCTAGAAACCTAGTCTTAAAACCATTTTTAAAAATGCTTTGGAGCTAGCATGGTTTTACTCACAGGTCTGTCCAGGAGTAAAAGTGTTTTAAGCTGTAACCGTTTAACTAAAACCATTCTAGCTGCAGTGTGTCCAGGCAAGCACAGCTCTGTGTGTTGGACGTAACACAAAATATTTACAAGGAGAACAGGTTTAACACTAGCAGTGTGGCCACACTAAACCGTTATCAGAAATGGTTCCGAGTAGTGTGGCTGCACTGAAATGGTTGAGCTAAACTGGTTTTAAAAATGGTTTTCAGAAACAGTTCTGTTGTGTGTCCAGGGCCTTAATGGTCCAAAAATTCTATTGGGACTATTTGAAAAGTTCCTTTAGATAAATGTCTGGTAATAAATAAATGATCTATCATGGTCTAAAATTTGCTCTGGATATACGTAAAATGAGGGCCAGTATTATAAACACTACAGTCAAGTAGACCCGCAGTATCAATAACTTTAATAAGCATGTTAGAGTGACAATAAATCTTTTTTCTTTTCCCATTAGGTTTCTGTACCCTGGAAATATCACAATTAAAATTTCCTCCAAAAAATAGTATAAGAAGTAACTAAATATTGTTGTATAGTTCACAAAAGTGCTACTCTATCAGCTTTAAGTTGTGGACAATAAGTAGTAATAAAATGACACGCCATAGTCTTCCAAACTCCATCTATTAATAGTACTCTTCCTGGGATCAAATCTACCAATTTTGTTAAAGAGAAATCATAAGATCCCAACCAAATTCCCACCCCATCAGAATAGTTAGGGCCAAATGACCAAAAGGAAGGGCCTCTTATACATTCTCTTTTATAGAGCATTACCTGTTCCCTGGAACACATCCTAATTTCTTGAAGGAAAAAAACATCAAATTTAGATTCACATATAGAGGAAAAAACAGCTTGTCACTTTATACTATTCAGTAAACTATGGACATTCAAGGAACCAATAGAAAAAGAACCCATTAACAAAAAGAAAGTGCAGTAAGGGACCAATTATACAATCTTTTTACAGTTTTTATTTTTTTCCCCCTCTGTAATCACCTTGTTCAACCTCTCTAGGAGGCTGCTCAAGCCCCACTGATTGAGAGTCAGAATCCCCTTGCCCCATCTCGGAGTCACCTTCAGGTAAGAACAACACCGCATAAGCACTGTCTGATTCAAAGGATGCAGGAGCAAGTGGGGTAGGTGGGGGTTTTGGTTTTAAATTCCCAGTAGAACATCTTCTAGTTAAGGGCTGTATCACAACAGGGTTCAAAGGCCCTCCATCTGTGATGTCTGGTTCAGTATAGCAGACAAGAACCAGTAGCGTAGAGCAAGGCAAAGTACTGGGGTCCTGGGCAAGAACCTAAGGGGTTGGGGGGGTCATCAGGGATAACCATGATGTCAGATTCATCCAGAATCTGAGAGGAAGGGATAGGAGGTGGGGGGATGGGGGGAAGAGTCTAGGCCAGTAGAGGAAGGCACTGGAGGAGGATTTTTAGGAACAGAGGCAGAGTCCTGAGCATATTGTATCAAAAACTCATGACTAATACAGGAAGCTTTATTTTTTGCAGCCCAAGGACATTCTCCAAAAACGTGACCATACTCCTCACACAAATCACACCTTGTATGGTTAGCACATTGCATAGTGATATGTCCTAATTCTCCACAGTTGTCACAACGAGCTTTATCACAAGTGCTGGATAAGTGTGTCCTGGAGTCACACTAATAACAAACTCCAGGCTGACCCACATAGAAACATACACCTCTATCCCTACTCAGCAAAAAGTAATTAGGAATATGCTCCATCCCAGAATCAGAAAGCAGTACTTTAACTTGGTATTTCCATCCCCCTGTCCAAAATAATTCTGTATCTAATATAGCTTCAGGCTCACTCAAAATATCACATTTCTGGGATAACCAGTACGTGATATCATCCACATGGACCCCCTCATTGTGAAACATAATGGTAACATATTTTATAAGAGGTTTAGTAAGAGGAATCACTAAAAAGTGGGCCCATATGGGAGAAAATGTTATCTGTGAATAACGTTCCCAGAATAATTCCAATACATAGGCGGTCCAAAACTAACATCATTATTATCCTCCCCTGAAAAATTTATGAATGCATATACTTCCCTAGGTGAAAAATGCAAAGATTCTTTCAACAAGTGTCTCCCCACAAAAAACCTATCTGGTCTTTCAACCAGCCCCACTTTTATAATGGATGCAGACTGCATTCCACGTAGGAGCTGCTTCTTTCTTAACTTTAGAAAATAAATCTGAAAGAAGAGGTTTTTGGGTTGGTGGAATGTCTGATGTTATCTCCTGTAAGTCCACTACAGGATTTTTAGAAGTGGAAGCTTGTTCAGGCTGTTTAGGCATCTTTTCTTGCTGAGGGCCTATATTCATAGGGCCTGGAGGAAGTCCTGGTAGGATTTGTTTCAGCCCTTCAGTAACAGTGTGGATTATTAGAGGCTTAGTCCCTGAAGGTTCTGTGCCATTTTGTCCAGAAACCTGTGGTTTCCACTCAGGAAAAGTTTGGGAGAAATTTGGGGTGGGATCCCAGGCCGGATCAGGCAACCAATTCCCTCTGGGTGTCTGTAGCCATCCTGCACTTTGCAAGGCCTTCTGAGGGGACCAATTATCATCAGAAGTAATTGGTAAAGAGTAATTTACTCCAGGCTGTTCAGTCGTTTTATGTAAAGAAATAATAGCTGATTTACCCTGCTTACTGTCAGAATCCAGTTTAATATTTCTTTTTGCAGATAAATTTGCAGCTTGTGTTCCTTTTAAATCTTTGGCAGCATCTGGTTTTGATGCAAAAGAAAAGGTATTAACCCCATCTTGAGAAACTGGACTTGCTTGATAAGTACCCCTTGGACTGTAGTTAAAGGCTTTTCAACCCCCGTAGGGCCAATAGGTTGTTTAAATACAAAACCAGACTCCCGCATCATATGCTTCTGATTTATCAATTGTGCATCAGTTTGAATCGTATTAGAAACTCCCTGCTTCATCAGAGGAATTACTGGGGAATCTGACCACTTCTCCATGGTACTTAATACTGAAAGAGAGGATGGAGAGTCCAAAACAACAGGCTCCAGGCACACACCCACATCAGTGTTTGATCTGCCAGACCAAGATTCTTCATCCAAAGGCAAAGGAACTTCATTAATATGTTCAGGTAAAGGTAAAGAAGACTGTCGGCATGCGCTGTTCACAGCACTCAACATGCCAGCCTGTATCGCAGGAGATATAACGGTAGCAGGTAAAGAAGAAAAGGCATTTTGTCTGATGACTCACCTGGCCCAGTCAGGGCCTTTGAAGTGACTGCGTTAGATGGAAGTTTGACAGCCAGAGCGGGAGCTTACAGTGTAGAGTTCAAAGCAGAAGCTTAATTTTTTTACAAGCAAGGTAATCTCATTTATTTTGCCTTTACGAATGCCATTCCTCCACATAATCAAGGTTTTTAGTGACTGGAGTTAGGTTGCCGAAGTTTTTCACCACAAAATATTCTCTTCCATCAGAAGTTAGATCTGCTGTAGACACAAAAAATCACTTGCTTCTTCTTCGGTTTCAGTGAAGTTAGATACTTCCATGACAGCACAATCAGTCTCTGGCACATTAAAGACAGGAGAGGAGACCCACTCTCCTACCTCTGCAACGTCCATTCTGTCCGGAGTTTCACTCCAAGTGGCCATCGCTTTGACCTTGTGCCCCCCCCTGTGGCAAGTAGGGGAATTTCCCCTGTGCCCTGGCCAAATGTCCCCTCATTCACTAAAAATACCACCAACAGCTTAATCTGGTTCAAGGTTAGCTGGCATTCGCCTGTATCCCTCTCCCCCGGGTCGTGCCTGAAAATAGGCAAAATTTGTCTAGTGCGCTTACCTGGTCAACAACAACTAAATACAATTATCCTGGTTTGGGTAATTTCAAAGATATTCCCTCCTCACCCCCTCTGTACTGCACCACAATTGCTGAATACATACTTCCTGTGCTTGTCACCTTCATTCCTTGTTGGTATAGTATTCAGTGTGTATTGTGCCATGGTTTATAAGTATCACTTGTTTCTTTTTTTTTTATTTATATTTTATCTCCCCAGCAGTTGCTTCACCCCCAGCTCACCCCCCTTCACTGGCGCACACTCCACCATGGGACTTCCAACTCCACAAATTCCTCGGGTGGGGGCCATCCCTGGTCTGGTGATTCCAGGTACCATGCAGCTATTCTCATTATATTATGGTTCACTACTGCCTTGGCACCTCATACCTGCCTGTATACCATTTTGTTTTCACAGACTGCACTTTACCATTGTACATATTTCTCTCCTACTGCTCCTTTCCAGAGTCGCACCTGGAAATCAGCCTTGACCCAGTGTGTCTTTCCCAGTTACCAATTTTCAATAAATAAACAAACAAATAAATAAAATAAATAAATAACAAACAAAGTGCAGCATTGGAATCAGGGCTGCCTCAAGGTCGTTGGTCAAACATTCCTGCTGCATATTAATGGCACTCGTCATTGTCATAATGGGGGTGGGGGTGGGCCAGATAGAAAAAGTATTTTCCTCTGGTATGATCTGAGTTGCCAATTTAAAGTGGGGAATGCTTAGAACCACTAGGAAAAGCTTTGCTTGGAAACACTTGGGGCTGGAATTTCAAACGTTACTGAATGCCGTGAGCCCCTGGTGCACCGAACATACGGCACATGGGGCTTGCGGTATTCGCCGGGTGACAATCGGAAATTTTCATCCCTTGTGAATGGCATAGGTCCTTAGACCACAGTTCCATGGTCTTGCTTGCGTCGCCCCTCCAGGACAAAGTTACGGTGCTTGAGCTAGATATGTGGCTCAAGCTGCCATAAATCAGGGAAACTGTCAGAACTGCACCCGTGGTTCACAAATTCGGTGCAGTTGCGGCAAAGGGGTTCAGCGCACCACCACTTCCAAAGTCCCCTGGTGCAGGGCGCATCTTTGTTTGAAAATCCTGTCCTTAGACTTTCTAGTAGTGAGATCTTTTCCTTGAAGTCAGCTTGTAGGAAAAGCCGCAGGGATATTGGCACTCTAATGTTCTAGGAAAAGGTTGAGTCATTTCTAAGTTTCAGTCTAAGCTTGGCAAGCAACAGTAGTACCATACTAACATTTTTACATAGTTAGCATTATCTTAGATTCTCTTCAGTAAGCTGGTTTGTGTTACTGAGGGGAACTGAACCTGTGATCTCTTGATTTAGGCCTTGTGCAAGGCCATCAGTGGCACCTCTCATCCAGGAAGGTCCCTGCTTGGAATGAGAACACTCTGTATCTCTTACCATGTCACTACAGGTCTGGGAAGATGAGGATCAGGGGACACCAAACACGTATGTAGGGATACCAATAAACATGAGGCCACTTACAAACCGAAGGTCCATATTTAGGAGCTGGGTGCAAGAATTACCCTCACCATTCTTGTCAAAATCACTGTGACCATAACTTCATCATTACTACTGGCACACTGTATACCATCACTACTACTGCCCCTTCAGTTGATCGGGCACTGCTGCTTCATAGTTAGTTACATTTCTCTGAAAAAACCTATCTCCCATACAGGGTCCCTTGGACACTGTCACTCACAAGACCAAATGCATTTTGGCACACTCCCAGGCAGGGCAAGACATTACCCTGGGGGGAATATGCCTATGCGTGGCTCTGTGCCAGCTAATTGCAACTCATGAATTAGCAGACAGAATACGGTATACTCCTAAATATTGGGATAGTCGGTCCAGCCGTGTGTGTGTCTCCCATCCAACAGCACACTGATGGTCCTAGTGATCCAAAGCAATGGACTCCATTGTCTGGCCAACTCTGTTAGACTTACCTGACCCTGACTCTTGCAAGGCCCCTTATTTTGATGAACCATTGCTGCTGCTACCAACGCCATACATTTACCTAGGGGTTATTTACTACTCGGGGTATCCTTTCTCCACTGGAACACTTCGATGAAGGTTCACTTCCATATTAACACCCCCCCACCTTGTGTACTTCTTTGTGGGAGTGGACCCCGCAAAGAACCTGGTGACTTCCTTCAAAAGGAGGTCCACCACTATTACTTGGTGCCATTCAGGTTTGCTGGTGGGGTTTTCCCCCGGGTCAGGACTCTTCTGGGTCTCCCTCTTCTGCTTGGTCTCTGGTGGGGCCTCTCCCTACCCCAGGAGGGGGCGAGAAGAGACAGGTCTCCCTCTCCTCTGCTTTTCTTGAACTCAAATGTTGCCACCTAGGTGCCCAGACCTTTCTGGATCTGGATGGACCTCCTAAGGATTTAGTCCAAATATGAGCTCTCAGCTTACCTTAGCTTTTATCAGAGTAAAGGAGAAGCACAGGGCAAAGAATATTCATACCTGGGTCTCCTACTGGCTGTGTCAGGAAATACAAAACCCAAATTCCAGATACCCTGATTCATAGCTGAGGCCCAATGGAAAGCAGCTCTCAGGGTCAGGTTTAATCATTTGAGTGCTCAGTAGTAACCTGCCTTGAGCTTGGAAGAAGGGAGAGGCTGGTTACACCATGTCCACTTTGCAGTTATTAAACCAGTTTAGCTAAGTGTAGCCGGTTTCAAAATACATTGCTGAGATCACTTCATGAGCAAGTCTCAACAATGGTTTAATCTGTAATGTTTTACAAAACTTTCCCACCAGCACATGTGCTTCTGTGGGTCTTCCACTTTTTCTCATATTGCCTAACCAGGAAATACAAATAAAAAAAACCTGTTCCTCAACTCATTTGTTGCTGGTCCAGAGGCTCCTGCCAAACGAAATATATACCTTTTGCTGATCCTTGCTTCTGTCAGTTAGGGGACTGTTGGGTTGGACCTTCTGGCCCTTTATTAAAAGAGAAACAAAGTTCTCCTGAAAGGTGTTCATCTTGCCAGTACTAGACTTCTGCCAGCAAGGGGACAGTTGGGTCAGGCTGCTTAGCCTTTATTGAAAACAACTTCTTCCCGAATGTGTTCCTCTCACTGGTACCAGACTTCTGCTAGTGAGGGGAGGTTTAGGTCAGGCCCTCTGGCCCTAATTTAAAAAAAGTCAAACTGAATATGTTCCTCTTGCCAGTTCCCAGGTCCTGATGATGAGGAGAGTGTTGTGTCAAGTCATCTAGCTCTTTACTAACAAAAAAAACCCTCTCAAATGTGTTTTCTCTGACTGATCCAAGCTCCAGACAACAAGGGGAATGTTGGGTCAGATCATCAGACTCTTTATTAAAAACACAAAATTCCTCTTGAAAATGTTTCTCTCACTAGTTCAGAAAACAATGATTCAGCCAGTGATTTTCCCAGCCCTGAACACCTTCAGGTCCAGTACCAAAAGTCTGGTGTTGAATCACTACTCCACCCCAAGCTTTAGGCTGGTGCCAGTGAAGACCCCTGTACCTCCAAAACTGCTCCCCTAGACAGCAGCTGGCAAAAACCAGCCTCTTCCCTCCTCTGTCAATCGCTGCCTGAATGGATTAACTATGATCTTGAAATGGATAGAGACAAAATTCAACTTGTATAACAGTTAATCTATTTAGACAGTGGCTGACCAAGGTAAGGAGTGGAGAGTTTCTGGCATTCACCATCTGGTGGGGGGGATTAAATGGGGGGTGAGGATTGCCCTAGACACCTGGACTCTTGGTATAGGGGACATTGGATACTAAGGAGTGCTTGGCATGGGGAGAGGGTGAGGGAGGCAGTTAGCACTGGACACCAGAGCTTGGCACGGAATGGGGTATGGAGGGGGCTGCCATTGGTTCCCCTCACCAATCTCAGCTCTTGTCTGTGAGAGGAGAGTGCTGTCAGGGCCACAGAGCACTGTTCTAAAATAAAAAAAGTAAAAAAAACTTTCCTCACAATTCTCCGTGCCAGTCCTGGCTTCTGCCAGTGAGAGGACTGGGCTGTTGAGCAATGGAGCTCTTTGTTTAAACAAACTCTCATTACAATCCTCTCATCTGCTGAAAGGGAGAGTAGACTATGGCTGCCAACCCTTTATATAACAAAGAATTGTGGTCCACTGTTGCCCCCCCCCCCGCATTTGCACTGGTCTGCCACCAGGTGTCCATTTCAGCATGAATGCCTTGTACTTCACAATGCACATGGGCGTGCATTTATTGCTTATCTGCCCACACCCTATTGTGTCTTATAGCTTACATCAGTAGTGGATGCATCCGTCCTTGTCATTCACAATTCATGGTGACAGTTCCCAGTGACAGCAAGCATGTAGCATACATTAAGTGAGTCCTGGGATAAAAAATAAAATACAACAATCCCCGACCCCCATCGGAAGTGGTCACTACGGGAGAACAGGTTTAGCTGCAATTTAGCAACAGCAATGTGCACAACTACAGAAACAGTTTTCATGAACACTTACACTTGTGGGACCAGTGTAACTAAATTGATTTTCAAAACCATTTTCTAAACTGTTCTGCATTGTGGGCAGGACCTTATAGAGCTGCTCTTTAACCCTCTGTATCAATTGACCAGAACTGTATATAATGGCAGTGCTGTGACCTACATAGTACTCCACTGTTATGCCGATCCAGTGATGCTGAGGGTTGAGGTGCTGGACGCCACACCTCATGCTACACCGGCGGCCCAGGTTTGGGAACGGACCCTGGTCATCGGGGGTCAGCTGGGGAGGGAGGATGAAGCGCTCCAACTGATGCTCTCCTCCCTCGGGGTGGATGCCAGGGCGCTAGACACCCGACGTCTGAGAGGGTCGGTGGATGCACCGACTCTTGAGTTGGTTTGGCGGCTCCGCTCAATGGAGCCAGGGAGGGGGGACGCCATTAGGCACTGAGAAGTATATGCGCCAGCATGCAACCTCTGCGCCGGCATCTCGTGGGGCAGGGTTAAGGAGGAAAACTACTCAGAGGAAAAATGCCCTCCAGTTGCCTGGATGAAGACCTCTGGAGCCGGCCTTACTGCCCACCGACCAGGGGCAGACCCCAATGTGCAGCTGCCGCAGGGGGAAAGGGGGGGAGTATACTGTTTGTGATGGCAAAATGGATTTCTAACAGTTACTGCATATGACAAAGCCACAGCCTATCACAAACAGTATGCAACATTTTTGTTTCCCAGAGACCAATTGTCAAATTACTCCATGGCACTAAACTACTGAGAACAAATTCAGAAAGGCTGAGATTTTTTGATATTATAGTGGCACGGCATTACCACTGCAGTTTGGGTTAGATGAGTACTGTTACCTCAATCTGAAGCAAGCACAGGTCTGAGGCAGTACACCATAGTTTACCGCCTTCACGTATGACCCAGAAGATAGCCACAAGCACGGAGTACTATCTAACTCAAAAAGACAGAAGATTCATTGTAAAAAAAAAAAATATGCAGGGTGCATTTTGGAATGTTTTTTAAGTGATGATTGAAAGCTGTTCCATGCAAAATCTTACGGTATCGTTTATGTTCAAAAACTGCCCTTGTATACATGAGACATGTTTAGACAACCAAGTGTTTGAGGCATATATAGCTTTGTTCTTTTTTGTTTAAGCACTTTTTGTTCAAGCACTAACTCGTAGACAGTACTTAACACTTGGACACCCAATTCTTTTTGAATATATGTGTATTGACATTGAAATACTGACCGGTGTTTACAGTAAGTGGGCTGTGTCCATATACAACAGTAAATAAAGGGTTACAGCATTTACTTTACTAACCACAAGGGGGCATTGGTAAATAGGGACAAGCTGGAAAGAGAGAGAGAGAGAAAGAAAGATATAAGGCAGCATGTTATATAGACTGTATTATAACATAAGGTTCAGTGTTGTGTATGGAAATCTGTACACTGCCAGATGCCATTATACCACATTAATAATGTCAGAATGCTGTTGTACCACAGTAAGTATGTTACTACTGCGATCCAACAACATTCAACCTGTGTTTGATAAAGATCCCTCATTCTTACCTACAATTCAGATTCCTCATAGTGAAGATATCTGCAAGACAGAAAACATCCAAAGTAAACTGTTTTGTCAGCTCACGTTGCTATTACTTAAATTACTGTCAAAAACTGGTTCTGTCCCCCAGAACTCAGTCTGCACTGCTACCAGTTTTCACAACTCTTCAGGTGCCTGAAAGGGTTACCTCGGTATGCTGCCACCACTCAGCATGACTCTCAGTCGAGGTACCTCTAGGTCTGAATCCCACTACAGCAACTGTACACACAGTACAGTGTTCTTTACTTAAAGGGCAAATGACCCACCCCCTTTTGTCACAGTTAAGAATACAATATTTCTACAGTGATAAAAATTAACACATTTGAAAAGCTAGCAGTCACACAGAAAAAAAAACTGACTCAATGCTAACTAGATTCCTAAGTAGAGTAGGAGATGTTTACCCCCAACTGTGAACTGATGAGTTATGGCAGACTTGAACGTATGATGTTACAAGTTTAAAATCCTAGCAATAAATGAACTCTCATTGTAAACGTACAACAGAAATATATTCAGCTGGCTGGCCCACTATATTCACATCACTGAACTGGCCTTTCTGACACCACACCCTGTCTCTACTTTTGAATTCTCTTTTGACTTTTTCCCAGACTTCCGAACTGGATGTGTTATTTAAAGCTTGGTCCTTTTGTTATCATTCTCATTTGCTCAGCGGGAGATGTCTTGCCTTACCTTGGCACTGTTTACATTCGAAACATGTCTTTTTTATGAAAGGGACTCTGTCATCCCATAACAAAAGACATTAGATCAAAAGACTTCAGCAGCTCTCACCCACTTGTTTGTACTGTGAGTACAAACAACTTTCTTCCTAAAAGGCCACTCATAGATGAGTTCCCTGCAGCTTGGACCAGAGAAGAATATAATTTCCGGTTTTCACCAGACCTCCCACCTCAACTGAAATATTTCATAGAGGCATAGATAATAATAAAATTAAAAAAAAAACAAAAATATATGCTGCAAGTTGTCACAATCACATTAAATGTTTGAAATTATATCATGGTGTTGCCATTTTCTATTTGACTACAGTTCAAGACAGAATTAGAAAGAAGGTAAATTACTAAAAACAAATATATACTATACAAAACAATATATGGGCGACCATACAGAACAATAATGATGTCTCCATCTCAAGGAAAGATGACATCATCGAGACCTCTTGAGCTTCGCTTGCGAGGTCTATGATGTCATCTCACACCTTGATGGAAACACAGATTTGTTGTTTATGTTACTCATACATTATTCTCTATATAATTACTGGTTGCAGTGTTTATCAATCTGCTAACCATGTCCTTCAAAAGCTGTAATAACCATCTTCCTAGTAGTATCAACCAGTTAACCGGTCATCCCAGAACTCCGCAATAACCAAATGATTGGTTGATATCACTCAAACTGAGTTTGAGATTCCATAAGTCTTCAAATAATTATTGGTTGAAGTGTTTATCACTGTAAAACTAAAACTAACAGAGCCAAGTGGGACTACTTTAATTATCTGCAGACAACACATCTTGCTTACCCAAGAAGTTTCTGGTCTCATATTAACTCCTACCTCAAAGGCAAAGAATGCACTATCGCCCAAACTATGATCTTTAAGGGTGAAACACTATCCAGCCCTTCTGATATAGCTACAGGCATAAACAACTTCTTCACTGACTTGGACAAATACAAATCTGACTTGCCTTCCACACCACATCATCCACAGTCCCCAAACCGTACGGTCTATGATCCCCCTTTCCATCTAAAACTCACAACACGGTCTGAGGTTCTTAAGTTGTTAAATGGCCTCAATTCGGACAGTTCTCCAGGATTCAATTCACTCCAACCTAAATTCCTCAAAATAGCAGCTCCTGCAATAGCTTACCCAGTATCACTATTATTCAATAGATCCTTCCTCACACAAACCGTACCAGACAAATGGAACACTGCAATGGTTGTTCCCATACACAAAAGCAGACCCAGTGACCTGATAAAAAATTACCGATCTCTATCTTATGCCCCATAGCTAAGATACAAGAAAAGATACTTTACAAACAACTTTATTCCTACCTTGAGCAGACTAATTTGTTAACCATACACCAGCATGGTTTCCGGAGACTGCATGGCACTGAATCTACCCTCCTGCATGTCACAACGGATATTCTTCAAGCCACGGATCAGGGGCTTGCAACAGGGGCCACTTTGATGGACTTAACGAAAGTCTTTGATCTCATCAGCCCCCAACTTCTACTAACTAACTGATCAAGGGCTCCGAGAGCTGGCTTCTTGGGCTCTGTGGCGGGCAGGTGAAGGGCGCGCAGCCATCTGGCTTCTCCTTCCCTTCCTTATGGAATACCATGCAAAGATCTTTAAAGCCTCAACCCTCCCCAGTCCATTCACCTTTAAAGCACTAATAGCTCAGTACATGAAGGAAACCTGCAACTTTTTAGGTGACCATGCTCCCTTAGTCTCTGGTGTCCCACTCGATTATTCTGACACTTAACTACATTCAGCCCCCATACCCCTGCTAGGGGGTACCCAGCACTTGTATACTCTCTTCTCACCCCCAACCCCTCCACCTGTCACACTAACTCCTTTCTCTACCCCTCCCCCTCCCCGCTTACCCCTCTCTCTACCCCTCCCCCTCCCAAGTCCTATAATAGAATACCCACCATCCTACATATATTAGTGAATGTACTGGCCTTCATAAGCCAGTGAGTGCCCAGGGTCTAAGCTTCTTACCTTCTCTGCTTATTTGTCTAGTATTCTCTTAACTGCATTTAATTGTGTTGTCCCAGAATATATTGGCCTGATTTATCTCACACATGTACAATGGTTTGCTTTTGTGTGTTTTTCTAATTGTTTGTAACAGCGATATCTCTGAGTATTTTGCCCTGATTGATCTCTCACATGTACATTGTTTTGTTTTTGTCTACCTACGCCTGTAACTTGTTTGATGTCCAGGACCACCTTGAAAATGAACTTGCTCAATGGTGTTTACGCCTGGTTAAATAAAGTTTGATTGATTGATTGATTGAACTAAGCTCGGCAATATTGATCTCTATACCCTCACTATCTCTTGGCTCGCCAACTATCTAACCGACAGGTTACAATGTGTCAAATGGTCCGACTCTGTCTTCCCTATCACCCATCACAGATGAGGTTCCCCAGGGCTCTGTACTGGGCCCACTGCTCTTCTCTGTCTTTATCAATGAGCTACCATCAAACTGCGGAGAGGCATCAATACAGCTCTACGCTGACAATGCCCTACTTTACAGATCCTCTAATGATATCTCTTCCCTTAGTGTCAATCTAGAGAGTGACTTCTGACAGTTGGAGGCATGGTTTAAGACCAACCTATTAGTGCTCAACATCAAAATAACCAAGTGTATGTCATTTCACCACACCGCTTTTGATAGGTCCACCCATCTTCCTTTGGTATTCAAGACCTCTTCCGGTGAGACTCTAGAAGGGGTAAACTCATTCAAATACCTCGGTTTAACACTCAACTAACACATATCGTTTGAGACACACATTGACAAGGTCACAAAATCCACACATCAGAAGCTAGGCCTCCTATACTGGACTGCTCCCTACCTTCGACCTCAGACCAGCAGAACCATAGCCTCCACTACCATTCTTCCAGGCCTTCTCTATAGCGCTTCACTATTGCACTCAGCTAAGACTACTAACCTAAACAGACTAAGACAAGCTTATCATAGAATAGCTTGTTTTGCTGCGTCAGTCCCTGCGCATACCCACCACTGCAATGTTCTTCATACCGTAGGCTGGCCATCATTTGAAGCCCATCTTGAATTCCCTTTGCTCTGCATCACTTTTAAGCTCATCCACCTGCCTTCCCCACCCAGTCTCTCCAACCTACTCACACCGAAACCCTTTACCAGATCCCTACAATCTTCTCAATATCCAATCCTAAAACTACCCAAGACTCAATTAGCTATTTGCGAAAGATCCTTTTCTATTGCTGCACCTCAAAAATGGAACACTCTCCCACCGGACCTAACTGCATTTACGTCTCTTACACAATTTGGGGCTGGCAGTATATCCTAGAGGTTAGAGTAATGAGCTGTGAATGAGCTTGGTACATCTGGCAGACCTGGGTTTGATTTCCACAACCTCCACTTGCGTACTGTGTGATTGAGCAAATCACTTAACCCTTCAGTGCTCCTGGGTCACCCCTGAAAACAGGCACTTGTGCCTAGTGGGCATTTCTCGGTTACCAAAGACTAAAATAAATAAAATAAAAATAAATTTAAAGGATTATACAAAGCAATATTCTTTCCACCTCCATTTTGTGACTATAAATAATCCCTACTTTGTTCTACATGCCCTCCCTCACTCCCTCCCACAGGTCTTCCCTCCCTTTCTATGCCTGCTCTCTCTCCCAACCACCCTCCCTCTTCTTCTACCCCATATGTCTTACTTGAGCATGTCAATTTCAACTCCTCACCTACGTTTTTTTCCTTCTCTTTAATTCTCTGAGATACAAGTATAGAATGCTCAACAGACAATATGTATGTATGTGTATGTACCACACTGCCTTTACTAGCACTACCTAGTACACTAATCCTACGTGTGACTGTGTCTTCCTCCGTACTCTCCACCTTGGACTACGGCATTGTTATATATGACTCCATAGACCAGAAAGCCTTAAACCAGCTCAGAATCACCCTGAACAAAGCTTGTCGCCTCATCACAGGCTGTGACAGACTAACCCATACCTGTGAGCTCTATAGGCAGTCCCAGTTGCTTAATTTCAACTCGAGACGTAAATTCCATACCTGTCTCCTGGCAAAGTAAGTCCTTCTCAAGTCTTGCTCCCCCGGGGCTTACCCCTCTGCTCCAAGCTGTCCCATTAACCAGAACCACAAGAACTACTGACAAGACCCCCATAACTGTCCCCCACTGTAGGACCTCCCTCAGCCAAAGGGCTTTTATGTATCAGGCCCCTAAATGGCTCAGTGCACTCCCCACACCCATCATTTATGGAACAAAAATAGGTCCTTTCAAAGACCCACCTCAAAAACATGCTTCTCTCGCTGACATGCTGTGATTGTCCCTAATTTCCCACTCCTCACCCCAGCTTTTCCTACTTGCCCCCCTCCATTCAGTTTCCCTGTATTTCCCCTCCTTTATTTTCCCTACCCTAGACTTACATGCATCTCTTTCTAATGCTGTGACCATTACATACTGCAAGGCCTCTCTGCTTATCAAACACTTGATGACAGACATATGCTGCCCTAATAATTTGCATTTGTAATCACTATATGACTACTACCTATGTACTTTATGCCCCCCTCTGTAACTTACTATGTAGTTCAATGACCTGGAACCTTGCAGATGAGTCTACGACTCAAAGGTGTATTTCCGATTGTTGAAATAAATGAATAAAATTATGTTAACCGTGTCTATTTTTGGATTCCTTGCCCTGATTGTTTATTGTATGATATACTGAGTATGACCACAAGTCACAATGTGTCTCTGTACATTATATGTTTTAATTCCCCTGTACTTATAAGTGTAATTTGTTTCCCCCACTGTATAGCATTGTTTATCTCATGTGTGGAATGCTTATATTCCCTGGGTCGCCCCTGAAAAGAGACAGCTTTGTCTCAGTGGGCCTACCTGGTCAACAAAATTCAAATAAATAAATAAATTATCAACCTGCAAATCATGTCCATAAAATATAGGATAAAGTATGGGGTGCAGTGTGTTATGAGAATTTAACACACACCCGAGTTGTTGGATGACACATAAACCCCAAGGGCGAAGCCCAAGGGGTTTATGAAAGCCATCCAACAAAGAGGGTGTATGTTAAATTCGAGTTAAACACACTGCACCCCATATTTTGTTTTATATAATTGAAGGGCTCTGTTTTTTCTATGGTTTGAAAAAAGACCTGGAATCTTACCTTGGGAGATGAACGTTTTGTTTGTGTGAGAAAAATAGAAGTGTGCTTCAACATTAACATTTAATTATTTAAACTGGTTATCGGAATAAACAAAATAAACACTTGAAAGTCTGTAACTGTGGAGATCCTTCTGGTAGAGTTTTGTCGTCCTTTGACCTGCAGAGGCAAGGTTAGGGTTGAAAGGGAGAGCAGTTAGGGATCGTGGGAAAAGGGTGAACTGCAGAAGTGAGGTTTGATAGAATAAAATGTTTTTTTTCAGTCTAGGTGATGTGAAGCTGGTGGAGAATATGTAAGATGTAGGTAACACCAGCAAGTAAGTTAATTTTTCTCGTCAGTGATGTGTGAAGCTAAAGGGACAGTTGAAAGCGCGCACTCCGTTTCTTTAGTGTGTGTCTCGAGCTCTTTGCTAGGGAAAGGGAGCGCGTGAATGCCGTAACACCTACTTAGGCATTACAGTATTTAATACGCGTTTTTTTGTATGCGAAAAAACGGAGACCATTAATCATAATCTCATAACAACTGCTTTGTGTGACATCAACTAGGTACAGGGTTATTATGGAGCTCCATAATAATCCGGTATCCGGTTGATAGTGCCAAAACTGACTTTCACGCTCGTTTTCACTTTTTCCATTAAAATAAGTGATATAAGTGCTATTATTAAATGAAAACTAGTATCTGCCACACAGTATTCCCCTTCACATGGTACATAAAATGTCTATCCCCTTGCGCTCGAGCCAGCATGGCAGTTTACCTCAACTCTCCAGGGGCTTGTGCTTCTCCAGCTGCTGGTAAATCCTGTTAGACTCATCCATTTGTTCTAATCCATAAAAATGACGTTCTGCACCAATGTGCTCTCTCCCCCCCACACCCCCCTTAATTTTCAACAGATGCCAGATTATGATCTTCATTTATGAGGTGCACAGAAGCGTGTTCCTTTGGAGAAATAATTCAACATAGACTGTTAAAAACTTAGTGTTGTAGCTCTAGTGGACTCAAACAAAATGTATTAGAATCCAACAGTTTACATTCTGGTTTTTGTTTCATTCTGCTGTGTCAGATGTTGCCGTTGCTGTTTCAGATGTTCCTTACACTTCTTCCTCCTGATTACTGAAGCCTGGTAAGTGTAAAACTAAGCTCTCTTTTACAGTGTTGACACACTGTTTACTGCTTGTTTGAATTAATGAATCTTAAAGTCAGCTACATTTTCTATGTGTTTCAATAAATGTACTCTTGCAGTGTTGATAAGCACTGCAAACCAGTAAATTATATCAAATAAGACATGTGCAGATGTGTATAATTTCTTTTTTTCACACTCCCTCAGTGTGTGATGTCTTTTTAAACTCCTTGAGCTTTACTCTCGGGGTTTATTTTTATTTATTTATTTTTTGCTATTCAATCTGCTTTTTGGGCGCAGGGTGGTATCCCCATCAGCCTGAGTGGCATCACACACCAAAGTGTTTTAGACATACAGTATGCTGTTCCTGTCTGTTCAAGCACTGGCTTATCTCCATGAAACAAACATACTATACAGTCCCTACATTATCACGTTCAGGCAGCAGAACATTGCATTCACTTAATTTGACATGGCCATCACAGACAAGATAAGGTTCATGCACTTAACTGTGTACAAGTATGAGGGGAGACATACCAGTGGAATTCCACTGTCTTACGTAAGTGAGACATACCCAAGTGTTTACTCTATGAGGCATGCTGTTTCTGGTAAATCGTGTTCAATTTAAACCTCTCATCAGATGCTTTTTATAAAATTAAGCCTTCTCTCCTTCACCTCTGCCCAATGTCAAATCAGCAACCTCCATCCGTTATCCCTTCAGTAGCCCTTCACTAGCAACTTCCTGAGGCTTTCACCCCTTATTGGTGGCTCTGGAGGTGTCAGCCCCCTCTCCAGACAATTATCTGGAGTGCCATCCTCTCAAATGTCTGAGAAGGTATTTTCTCCTGGTCTCCCTCACCGACGAATTCCCTCCCACCTCCCTAGGCGATGTGTACAGCTGTGACTGGCTTTGCAGGCTGCAGCGATGCCACATCAGCACTTCCCCACACAAGTGAGTCAGTTCCCCAGCCAGCAGCTAGGAATTGCTGCTGCACCAGAATATAACATGTTTCCTCCTTGGCTGGGACATGTTGCCAAGAGACAGCGCTCCTCCTGCCTTGCCGTCTGGCCACATGGACTTGGGCTCACTCCTGTCCACAGGCTGCCTACTTGAAAGCACAATACACTTCCTCTGGTTCACCAGGTAGTCCCCATGGGCTGCATTTGACCTTCTTTAACTAAAAGTGGGCGCTGACAATGCCAGAAATACAGACATAAATTCTCTGTTTAAAACCATTCAGCTTTACTCTTAACCAAAGAGAACTGCGCTGAGCCTGTAAGTCATTTTTAATGCTGTCTGGCATACTCAGGACGGACTTCTTAGGGACATATGAGTGTGGGTGTACAGTAACCAAGAGAGGTGTGTTGCTTGTGTTGCATCTTGTTACTGCAGTTACTGTAAGGACCATTTTTATGTTGGCTCATTTGCACAGCCAACATCTTGCAGTAGTGGAGATTTGGAGGCGCGGTCGCTGTTGGGAGAATGCAGGGCACGCACCAATAGGTGCATCCCTCATTCCCCAATCAGCTGCATGCCGGGACCACACCACGCAGGTGAGCACATCTAAGGAAAGGTCCACTGCAATGTGAACAATGCTCATCACATGCAGCGGACCTTCCTACATGCTTCCCCAGGTACAAACATGGTGGCACAGTGGCCAATAAACTGCCGACTTCGGGAGTGCCAAATTCCCCGGTTGGCTTACCCTGCCCCTCATGTGTGTGCTGACAGGGGAGCTCACTCCCCATCAGCATAATGTGTCCCCCCGCTCCTTTTTTGCTTCCTGACAGGGTGCCCAATCCCCCTTGGCTCATGCGCTCCCCTGCTTTTGTTGTTTGCCAATGGGGGTGCCCAATCCCCGTTGGCATGATGCCCTCTTATTCTGTGCTGAGGGGTGCCCATCCCCCTCAGCTAGTGTCCCCACTCTATGTGCCGACCTGGGTGCCCAACTCCGGCCGGCTTCCTGTATCCCCCACCAAAAAAATAAAACACCTGTAAAAAAAAAAAGTCCATGATGTGTTTTTTTAACACCTGTGTAACCCCCCAACACCTGTGGTTACAAGAATCCCAGTTAGATCTAGTGGCAGCCAGGGAAGGCAGCTTGTGAAATTGCAGTTAAATGGATTTCACACTGTCTCACTCTGTTCTCAGTCTCAGCTGAGCTGGAGGGATGACATCATATAGAATTTTCGCAGCAGCATAAGACACATTGGAATGTTGCAGCTGGGAGTTAGATAGAATGTTGGGAAGTTTTGGATTCAGTCTTCAGTTAGTCTACTGGGAGACTCAGTGGAGGGAGGAGGTGCACTGCAGTGGGAAGTCCATCAGAGCCCTCAGCTCTGACCAGAGCTACCTGTCGTTGTGGATGTGTGTTCTCACCCTAGATATAGACACAGAAGATACTGTTTGGAAACAGTTGAGACGTCTCCTAGTTGTTCCAGGACCCCATCCCTGAGAGGGATGGTGGGGGATCCAGACCAGCTCTCAGAGGCAATCCTCTGACCCTGCTGGCAGGAGAGAATCTTCCTTGAAGATTTATGCTTAGGCACCAAGAAGTATTTTTGGTCTTCCTGTGGAAGAATCCTGTGGGCACCTGCAAACCAGGGTGAGTCACTCTGCCAGAGCGCCTATGTTTCACCAAGAATGTTGTTTAAAGTGGACAGGAAATTTGTGCCAATTGGCAACAGTTAGTAATGTTCCTAGTAAGAGAAATGAAAGACTTGCCTCCAAATGAAACATTTAACTGTACCTTAAGAAACACTGATGTGAAAACCTGTTTGCAGTTGGTTTCTTTCTACAGACAACATTCTGCACAGTTCTCTTCATGGAATCAGTAAATTTGGAGTTTTTACTATGTCACAGTTAGTGTACAGAATGCTGAACATGAGCTATTGTCCTATCCGAACAATGCTTAGAGTTCTTTGCTCAAACCATGACATAGTCAAAACTCCAGATCACAGATTTCATGAAAAGAACTGTAACAGAATGCTGCCCATAAAAACAAAACAATGCAAAATACAGTTTTTTGCATCACTTTTATTCAGGTACAGTTACATATGGATCATTTAGGCTTATGGATATGATTTTTGTAAATGGGAACATTATAAACAGCTACCACTTAGACATCATTTCATGTCCTCTTTAAGTATCTGCTACTGTGGGTCAGGAAAGGACAGCCAAGTAGAGTGCTTAAGGAGTATGTGACTTGAACTCCTTTAATATGTGGGGGTCTACAGGGATGGACATGGTCACTTAGAAAAGTACATCACAAGTCAGTGCATTGGAGTTCCAGAGACTGTAGATTATGAGTGTGATATACATTTAAAGTGTGAATCTACAAACCCAGAGTTTTCAGTTGAAGAGGTGTTTGAGACCAAATGAATGGCTGGGTATGAATTATGGGAGCAAGAGTTGGGAGACCCCCCTCATCAGAAGTAACTAGATTCACCTTTACAGGTTCACTTTGGGACACCTGTTGCTTATTTCCAGGCACTTGGCCAGTGTTCGGGGAAAGTACCCAGACATGGAATTAGATAGAAGATTTTTCCCTTTATGGACTGTATGTGCTTATGGGTGGTTTAGGGAGCCACCGAGTAATGTTCCATGCCATATGGAAAGTGGTCCAGTTGCTGGCCGGATGTGCCATGCAGGGAAGTAGTCCAAGGCTGGCCGGATGTGCCAGGCCAGGGAAATCCAGAGAAGAATACAAGTTTGGGCTGAGTGCCCAGTGTGCTTCTAAACTTGAGGGTTACAGTGTGTAGAAGATGTGTTCTGATCTCCATAAATCTGCATTACCAGAAGTGTAGCCCCATGGGGGTCCATCTGTGCTTTGTTATTCTGTTTGGTTGTGAATAAAAGCCACACTCTAGAATCCCACTCCTGGTTTGGACATTACAGTTATTGCTTCCTTGTCCGGAGTTACTTGGGTGCCCCTGATTAGAAGTCAAACCTAGCCAAAATACTGAGCAACAGTTTTCTCCCCGAACCCAGGAAGCGAGGTAGTGGGTTACATAATGGAGGCACTGCACAGCACTAATAAAATAAAAAAATAACTCAACCTGACCCCTGGTTACACCTGTAAACAGAAAATGATTCCTCATTGTCTCCCTACCCCCTCCCACCACCTGCCATCCATCCACTGGCACCCTGCCTCCCCACAACCCCTCACTCCATACTTACATCCAGAGCTACGGATGATCTTCAGTGGACCAGGGAACACGCTTTGTACTCTTCAAAGCCAACCACGAACTGAGGAAACGCTGGTAAGCTGTATAATGGAATAAATAGGGTTTTTCAACTTTGATGCATATCGCGGGCATTTTTTGGAATTTTTGCACCAAATTTTCAACATGGGGTTTTTGGGACCCCTCTTCATGAATTCTGGCACTGTTATGATGTTAATCGGTCCTAAAAGGTGATTTCGCATTCACTACGCAGAATCACCTTTCAGGATCGATTAACGCAAGGACAGTTGCAGTATTCATGAGGTGTGCTCTCAAAAAGTCTATGTTACAAATTTGGTGGAAAAAATACAAAAAATGGCTATTTTATAAGCGTGTGTTATGCAGTATCTACGCACGCTTGTAACTTCACAAATTTGCAATATTTTCACACCAGATTTTCAGCATTGTCATTTTTCTACACCTCCTTGTGAACAGTACAGCTGTCATTTTCACATCCTGGCCAAAATGTGTTTCTGCACTTCCAGCATAACAGCATGGTCGCTGTGGGAAATCAATGTTCGGGCAGATTACAAAATGACAGTGACACTGTTCATGAACAGTGGTCCTAAAATGCCTAAGTTGAAAATTTGGTGATGATATCCATAAGATGACTGTGTTGCGAAGGCGTGAGCAGTTGCTACGCACGTCAGAATCTCTCTCGCATTCCACAATATTTTTATGCCAGATTTTCAACATAGTTATTTTTCTACACTCTCCTTCTGAACAGGTACAGCTGCTCATTTTTCACATCCTGGCCAAATGTGTTTCCGCACTTCCAGTGCACAATAGCGTGGTGCTGTGGGAAATCAGTGTTTGGGGCAGATTACAAAATGACAGTGACACTGTTCATGAGCAGAGGTCCTAAAATGCATATGTTGAAAATTTGGTAATGATACTTCCTTAATTACAGTATTCTGATACATTGCACACAGTTTGCACGACTTGCTTGTAACGCTATGATTTGTAAAATTTTCACTCTGATTTTTCATCATTGGCATTTTACACAACTCTGATGAACAGTACAGCTGTCATTTTACATATCCTGCCCAAAATGTGTTTTCACCGTCCAGTGCACAATAGTCGCGGTTGCTGTCTTAATCACTTTTTAGAACATTGAGTGAAATGACAGTGACACTGTACATGAGCAGAGGTGCTAAAATGCCTACGTTGAAAATTTGGTGCCGAAAGTCCATAAAATGACTGTTACAAACATGCGTTGCGCATTTCCCACGCACCCTTGTAACTTCGCAAATTTGCAATATTTCCATGCCAGATTTTCAACACTGCCATTTTTTTACACCTCCTTATGAACAATACAGCTGTCATTTTTCACATCCTGCCCAAAACGTGTTTCTGCAATGCACTACCAAAGCCAATGCCAGCACGACAACATTCAGCACTGACAAATGCTTGTTCCATGTTGTTACACACCATCAGTAGCAAAATAAGCAAGAGACAGATAGCAGTCATCAGCATTGGAGGAGTATCAAGTATGTGGCAAAAATCCTATACTTGCACTATCTCTTTTTTTGTTTATTCATAAAGTGAACTGGACCAAAAATCCATTTACAACCTCATCACAGTGCCTTACATGAGAGATCCTGTTTCTCCTGACTAGGAGACTACAATCACTGCCACTGTGCAGCTACAGACATTTACAACCACAGCTGACATGCTGGCCACAGTCATGGCTCCAGACTGTGAGATTACAGTCACAGATACTGCATGGCGAACAGCCACTGCTTCTGAGGGAGGTCACAGTTATGGCCACAGGCCACCGTGTGGCCCACAGTTGTTTTCCTGGCTTGCACCTTCAGTTTCTGGTGCTTTTCCTACTTCTGGCTGGTAGCGTTGAATTAAATCCTGGCCCCCCTCCAATCCCATCAACCCTGCTTCCTCATTGGCATACCCAAAAGGTCTGAATATTTTCCACATTAATATCCGCAGCCTACTTCCTAAGCTAGATGACTTAAAAGTATGGGTCACTCAGCACTCCCCTGACATACTATGTATCTCAGAAACATGGTTATCCTCCCGGATTCCGGATGCTCAACTAGCCCTTCCTGGCTTTAACCTCCACCAGCAAGATCGTGATAAAAAAGGTGGTGGTGTAGCCATTTAGTTCCGCAACTCCCTATCCTGCACCATTTCCCATTGGGAAGTGATCCCCCATTCACATGAACTCCTTTTAGCCATTCTCTCTCTCTTTTCCTTCCTCTACACGTTTTTGTGGGTGTCCTCTATGCCTCACCGAAACTTCTGCCTTCCTCCCTTGTCTCCTGTATTACCGCTGTCTCCTCCCTTACTTCATCAGGTGAACTCATTTTCCTTCAAGACTTTAATTTAGACTGACTTTCACCTTCTTTACTCAATGTCTGTCAACAGGTAGAAGCCTTAAACATGTCCCAGCTAATAAAAGAACCAATACACCCTAATCCTCATACACAGTCACATACCCTACTCGACTGGGTGCTCTCTTCTCATTCCCACCGCATCTGCTCCACTGGTGTACTACCCAACACTCTCAGTGACCACTGCCCCACCTTCTGCATCAGGAAGATACATACTCCCCCTAACCCACCAAAATATATCCAGTACCGACCCCTCAGATCCCTTGATTTGAGCAAACTGCTCCAAGATCTGGCTACAGTTTACTGGTCACCTGTTTTCTCCTCCCTATCTGTTGATGCTGCACTTGCTCATTTCACTTCCTTCTTTCTAAATGTTTGGGATACCCATGCCCCTCTAAAAACAATCAGAGTAAAGTGCTCTCATCATCCTTGGATCACCCCAGAAATCCTGACCATGAGCAAATCGTGTAACCTCTCATGGTCTCATTTTAAAACTTCATGCGACCCTGCCAACCTTCAGACCTACCGTTCCCTCCGTAATAGATGCACCAAGTGCATTCGACAGACCAAAGTGGAACTTTTCAAATCTCACCTGAAAGCCTCCAGCAGTACTCCATCCTCTTTCTGGCATGATATCCGCTCACTCCTCCACCCATCCCATGCACCCCCCTCCCACCCTCTGCAAAGCAGGTTCACTTATCTCTGACCCCACCCTTGTTGCAGAACTTCTAAATACGTTATTCACTACCTCGGCCATTCTGCATGACCACCCCTTCCCTACCCTCACTCCTCCCTCTCCTCCACAGTCCCCTGCCTTCCAGTTGCCTCCAATATCCCCCTCTGAAGTCCTTAAAGCTCTTGCCTCCCTCAACCCTGCCAAATCCAGCCCCAATGGTCTGCACCCTAAGCTGCTCCCTCCATTGTCACTCCCTAACCTTTATTCTCAACCTATCTATCTCCTCGGCTACTGCTCCCTCAGCCTGGAAAATGCCGTGGTCTTCCCCCTCTTCAAAGGGTGGTGATGCCATTGTCACTGGCAACTACCGCCCCATTTCACTTCTCCCTTCACTTGCTAAGGTACAAGAGTCCCTAATCCTCCCTAGGTTAAATGATTTCCTCCTGGCCTCTAACACTCTATCACCTGTCCAATCAGGTTTCAGTAAGCATCACTCTACCTCTACCTCCTTTTGACACTTTACTGTTGTGATCCACTCTGCCATGGATTAAGGTCTGATTACCTCGGCCATTTTTATAGGCCTTGCGAAGGCCTTCGTCTCCTTGTCCCACCATCTGCTCCTAAATAAACTTAGTGCCCTAGGCCTCTCTCCATCCTCTGTGTCCTGGTTCAGATCTCATCTAACAAGCCGTTCACAACCTGTAAAAATCAACAATGCTCTGTCCTCCCCTCTCCCTATCCTGGCCAGCGTAGCCCAAGGCTCAATTCTCAGGCCTGTTCTTTTTTCACTGTTTATTAACAATCTCTCCTTGGCTTGCTCCCACACCAAGATCCACATGTATGCAGATGACACCATCCTCTTCCTTTCTGGCCCTTCCATCTTGGCTATCCAAACACCCCTACAAAATGATTTTTCAGCTATTACCTCCTGGTTTAATGCTAACTGTCTAACACTAAATGTGAAGAAAACTGCTGTGATGACTTTTGGAACCAAGCAAAAACTGACTAAGCTTCATGCCCTACCCTCCTTCCTCTCCGAAGCATCCACTCCCCTCGAAAATGTCCTCACCTACAAGTACCTTGGCATTTGGTTCGATCCCTCATTTGACTTCTCCTCCCACTTTAGCACTCTCCACTCAAAACTGTGACCCTAAGCTAGGACTACAGTACTCTACTGACATAAGGCTAGCCTTCTTCTCTCTGTTAGATGCTGACCTGCTGGTTAAATGGATCCTCCCTGCCTTCGATTACACTGACGTCATTTTCAGTGCTGTCCCTGCAGCCTCCCTCTCTAAAGTCGACGTGCTGTACCATGCCTTCTGTAGGTTTGCCTTGAACTCCCCCCCCCATCTGACTCACATAAGCCCTAACAATTTTACCTATAACATGATCAAATCTAAACAGCTGATGGCTTATTACCACCAGGGCTACAGGTGTTCAGAGGGAATAAAAACATTCCCATTCCTCTCGGTGACCCAAGTATCTATGGCAGCCATGTTGGCTACTCCCCTTGGACACACTGGACATACAGTTTGTCTGATATTTCTACAGTGTTTGACAAGAATTGCAAAACAAGGGAAATTTTCCAGTTTTTAGACACTCTGACCATAAAAGGCAAGAGAGTAGGGTCATGAGACAAGGGTGTAAAAGTATAGTGGCTATGAGATACTACGATCATAAGATACATTTGACACTTTGCTGAGACATGTGATCATTCTTAGACAGAAAAACAAGTGATCAGGGGATTTTACATTTATCAAAAATAACTCACTTTAGGTTACAGAAAACATATGAGGGGACTTCACATTTACTTTAAATAACTTGCTGACTAGGCAGTGGCCAAAACAAGGATGTAATTGTTTCTTATCAACTCTCTGTTACACATTTTTTTTTAAACACAAGAAATTATAAAATGAGGAACTGTATCTAAGCTGCAGTGGGCTGAAGTAGCTGGACCTTATCTTTGGCTATGACCTTGGGTTAAAGGAAGGTTTTGTACAAAATATCTCTGCTGAGCAGAGCAAAGCTAATTTTCTTTAAAACATTTATTTTTAAAAATGGTTTATGCTCTTCATATATTTACTACAGTTATTTAACGGGCCCCAGCACCTTTTGAACCTGGGCATCTACACAGACATCAATTTGCACAGTGGTATCATTATTTGCATGGTTTCAACAATTGCTCTCCAAACACCTCTGCACTTACAAGGCACATTAATCTACATGTTGGTATCGTGTAGTAATCTACTAGCCACCTTCACCTTTTACTAGCCCATTGCAACCTCTACACTAGCCATTTTACACCTTTCTATCTCCTCAACCTTTTGGTTAGCCAATTACATATTGTTGACAAAAGTTTGGTCACTGGTCACTAAACTTTGGCCACTGGCCACTTTCAACACCACTGCGACCTCTACTCCTCTCTATCCCTCCAATCCCTCTCCCAGAGACGCTTTTCCCACTGCACCACCTTGATATCTAAATATTGGTTTGGGACCTTCCCTACATACCGTGCCTCTCTCTCTCTTTAAACCTGCCCCTCCCTCCCTGTATAACTTGCGGTCAGTCAGTGCCCGTTCCTTCACCTTCCCATGTGCCCACACCTCGGCCAGGAAGCTGGCCTTCTCCTATAGGCTTCCTTCACTCTGGAACAGCATTCCCCCCAAACCTGCCTCACTCCCTCCTTTACTCCCCTTAAGCACTTACTGAGACCTTCCCCTTCCACTTCCTGCACCTATCCCCCACTCTTGCTTCCTTCCTCTCCCTCTGCCCCTGACTTGTTTCTCCTTTACTCCGTCTCTACTCTCTCTCTCTACGTTAGCATGTCTATGTCAGTGTCAGTGGCTCAGTAGGTAGCACACTCGCCTCTGAGGCCGGGAGATCAAAGGGCTGTGGGTTCAGTTCCCACATCTGGCACTTGGGTTAATATCCCAGTACTGACACTGTAGTGCAGCATGAGAGGGGTGCTGCACTTCTGAGGTGCTGTCTTTCGGATGAGACGTTAAACCGAGGTCCCATCTGCCTGGATTGGTGGTAGTTCAGGTGGATGTTAAAGATCCCATGGCACTTATCGAAAAGAGTAGGGTAATTTCCCCGGTGTTCTGGCCAAATTTCCCTCATTCACTAAAAATACCACCAACAGCTTAATCTGGTTTAAGGTCAGTTGGCATTCATCTGTATCCCCCTCCCCCTGGGTCGTGCCTGAAAATAGGCAGGATTTGTCTAGTGCACTTACCTGGTCAACAAAAACTAAATAAATAAAATAAATAGCAGGTTCCTTTTTATTTTACCCTGTGTAGCTGATCTCCTCCTGTTCACCTGTTGGTTTTATCTATGCAACCCCTGATTGTGCATATATATATATATATATATATATATATATATATATAGTATTATATTGTATATATTTATAAATATTCACTGTTCGTAACATGTACTTGTCTTTGAACAAACTGCTTCTATGTACATTTTATTACCATGTATCTTACTTTTTGTTTATCCTGTGTTTTGTACTCCTGCCCCGGGTTGCACCTGGAAACAAGCTTCTGCTCATGGTGCCTTTCCCGGTTGCCAAATTTTAAATAAATAAGTAAAACCCACTCCCTCATTCAGCTCTGTTGTTTGTTCCCTGGTGTCTAGAGGTAATTCACCTCCCTCTTACGGCTCCACTGACTACTCCCTGGTACCTAACAGTAACCCCTTCTTCTTCTTCCAGCCCCATAGTCTCTTCCTAGGTGTCTAGTAATAACACCTCTCCTCATCCCATTGCCTGTTCTCTGGTGTTTAGCTATAATCAAGGCCCCTGGAATTCTGCAGTTCTGCGGTTGCGGAATTTGCTGCAGAATTTGCATCATGCCGCAGAATATATATTGTGCAGCAGAATTAATTGTTTTTGGTGAATTTTCCTATACATATAAAGCCCCTCCTCTATGCTCAGCATATGATGTCATCGATGACATCACATCATATTTAGCCAATGACAGGACTGCGTTCTGCCAGAAAAGTGAATAAATCATGCTGCAGAAATCAGAAAATGCTGCCACAGAAGCCAAGGAGCCCTGCCGCAGAAATCAGAAAATTCTGCCGCAGAGCACCGGGGTCCTGGCTATAATTCCCCTCCCTCTCTCAGTCCCCTTGTCTGTTCTGAACTTCTCAGTACTGTGGTAAGTTGCTCTATCTTCTCAGCCAAGAGATTAATAAAAACTGGATTCTGAATTGATTTTTTTGCAAGGCTATCTGTTCACCTTCTGAAATGATTCAGTGTAACTTGATGATCCATTTCTAAATAGTTTATCTTTCTTGCTGGATGTTTCTCCTTTTCTCATGACTCACACACACTACAGGCTATTTTGATTGTTTACACTGTATATTGAACTTGAAACTGCCAGGTTGTGCTCAGTGTTCATTAAAGTTTGGCATTGATGTCTGTGTGCATGAGTCTATTATTGTGTGTGTGCGTGTGTGTGTGGTGAGCACTTTGGAATTTGTGTGTGTGAGCACATTGGGGTCTATTTGCGGTTATGTTAGCATTTGTGTGCAACTAGATCTGCATATGCATGCATGTGTCACAGTCCGTGTATGAACAGTGAGGTTTTTGCACACATACATGGGACTCAAGGTGGCGGGCAGGCTCTTTCTGTTCCTGTTCCACTGGTTGGCAGCATTCATGTTCATGTGCAATTTGGAGTCTTTGTGTGTGTGCATGCATTGTGTGTCCCCAAGTCAGGGTTTTGTGTGTCCATGCATTGAGGTCTATGTGCGTGTGTGTGTGTGTCAGTGTTTGTGTGCAGCAGGGTTTGTGCCTGTCTGCACCTGTTTGTGTCCTAGCATGCCTGCACCCATTTGGCTCTGTATAAGCTTGATGTGTAAGGTTTTATTTGTTGTATTACTATGATATACTTATGGGGTAACATGCAAAACTGTGAGGTAGTATGAGCAGCATCAATTCTATAACACTCATACTACTTCTGCATCCGCTACAACCTCACACACTTACACCACAATCATTTATTCATTTATTTTTAATTTTTGTACCTCCCCCCCCCACAGGTGGGGTTTACCTTAATCTGCCCTCAGTTGCTGGGCCTGCCATTCCAGGTCCTCTGTGCACTCCTACTGGCCCCCAGTGATTTTATCCTGGGTAGGGTGACCAGAGGAGCTACATAGAAAAGGTAAAAAGCCAGCCTAGTGGTTGCGAATGCCACACTGCCTATGCAAGTGTTCGCATCAAGAGGCCTGCATGAATGTGCGAGCTGGAGATTGCCAGCTCGAATACTGAAAGAGCACTATGGTGCTCATTGTGAAAGCTGCTCCTGCAGCTTATGGGCAGCTCCCCTTGTGTGCTCCAACCACCAGGACTACAATAACATATTTGGGGGTCCAGTGGCACACTGAAGGGGTAAAGAAAAAAAATAAAGAAATGAACTCCTCAAAAAGCACTTTTAAGCACTATACCTTTAAGACCAGCCAAGGCTGTTATGTAAATAATAGCCCTGCATGTCACCTAGGGGGACAGTGCTGCTGGACTCATGACAGGCAGGGATAACCTCTGAAAGCATTCACTCTGCCTCCGGACAATAAAGCAGAGGGTGCAGCTAATGGACCATATGGGCAGGGGGACAGACAGCCACAGCGAGGGTTGTCAAAATCCCTGCCAGGGTCTCTAACACTCATGTTTCAAAACCAAATAGTCAAGGCTGGAGATTCCTTGCTGATGTATTGCCCCAAACGAAGCAGGACCGGAAGGGCATTTTCTGTTACAACTGTGGAAAGGATGGACATTTAAAGAAAGAGTGCCGGTCACAGGAGGACCCACCAAGAGTTAAAGACAGACTTCTTAAAGAAAAATACTAGAAACAGGGAAACTTCAGCTGGGCCCCAGTAAAGCAGCACACTGGGGCCTTGACTAAGCCAATCTCTACCCCATTTGTGGTAAAGTCTTCAGTCAAAGCACCAGAAACTGCACCAGTTGATCTGGATAAGCATGTTGGGCCTTCCACTAAAATGACAGTCACCATTGAAGGAGTGTCTGCTCATGCTGTGTTGGACAATGGTTCCCAAGTGACAATTGTACTCAATAACTGGTATGACCAGCACCTGTATCACCAAAAACTACAGCCATTGGAAGGTTTGAATGTATGGGGACTGAGTGACAAGTATTACCTGTATCTGGAATACCTTAAAGTATGGATTGCTTACCCATCCAATGTAACTGGAGTGGGAGACCATGTGAAAATGTTGGCATTAGTGTGCTGGGAATCTGGAATCCAGGACTGACAAGGGTTCCCTCACCTATAACTGGTTCTGCCAACAAAGTTTAAAAAGGTGGTACTCCATGCATTGCATGACAATGTGGGACACTTGGGAAGTGAGCGCACATTGGACTTGGCTTGTGCCCATTTCTACTGGCTCCACATGGGAGGTGACGTAGAAAGGTACTGCAAGCTGCAGCTGGAGTGTCCAGAGAAAAGCTCAACCACAGAGGGCCGCCCCTATGGTCAATATTGTAAGCAGTGCACCCATGGAGCTAGTGTGCATTGATTTTCTTAGCCTGGAACCAGACTAATAAAATATTGCAAATATTCTTGTAGTCACAGATGATTTTTCAAGGTATGCATAAGCTTATCCTACAAAGGATCAAAAAGCCTCCATAGATGCCAAGGCCCTTCATTGCTGGTCGATGAACCAGGACTGTGCAGCCCGGATCCGGAAGAAGAAGCTCTTCCCCAAAAGGCCTCCCCACTGGTTAAGCTTGTCATGCGGGTCCCTATGGAGCTGGTATGTATCCTTTTCCTTAGCCTGGAACCAGACTCCATGAACATTTTGAACATTCTGGTAGTCACTGACTATTTTATCAGCTACACCCAAGCTTACCCCACCAAAGATCAGAAGTCTTCCACTGTGGCAAAGGTGTTGGTCGAAAAGTTTTTTGTGCGCTGTGGGGTGCCACAGTAGATTCACTCAGATCAATGCTGGGATTTTGAAAGCAGATTCATAAAGGAGCTACTGTCTCTGTGGGGAGTCAGAAAGTCATGAACAACATTTGACCATCCCAAAGGTGATCCCCAGCCCAAAAGGTTCAATAGAACTCGACTACACATGCTGGGAACCTTGAACCCCAGAGATAAACATACCTGGAGTGAACGTGTCAGCACATTGGTTCACGCCTACAACTGTACCAGGAATGATGCTATCGGGTTCACCCCGTACAACCTTATGTTTGGGAGGGAGGTCCACCTGCCAGTTGATTTGTACTTTGGGGTATCAGCAGATGACACAGAAAATGGTTACTACCTACAGTATGTAAGAAAACTCAAACAACAGCTAATGATGCATATCGCCTAGCCACTGAAATATTCACCAGGAAGAACCAAGCTAACAAGGAACAATATGAAAAGAAAGTATGGGTGCAAGATTTACTGCCAGGGGACAAAGTGCTATTGTGGAGTTTGGGCATCCCTGGAAAGCACAAGATTGCTGATTGATGGGGAAGTACACCTTATGTGGTACTGGAAAAACTGGATGTGCTGTCGGTATATAAGATTCGACCCAAAGGGGAATCTAGTAGACACAAGGTCATTCACAGAAATCATCTTTTGCCCATAGGAGACAAGGTGATCAGTTTAGCATCTGATACAGCAGATCCTCTTACACCTCCAGTTACTGCAGCTGCTGCACACAGATGACAAAGGAAATCAAATGGTGATCATTCAGAGGCTGGTCCTGCCAGGACCGAGGAAGTGACAGAGAGTGAAGAGTCAGCTGAAGAATTGGAAAGAGAGTTTGATGTTCATCCCAACTATTTCTATCTCACTTCTGAGCTGGCCAGATTGTTTCAGGGAACACCCCTGACATTGGAGACTGTTTCTGTGGAAGAGGGGCCTCCCACAAGAGAGACTGACATTCGAGATGAGGATGAATCTGGGGAAATTGACCCGGCTGTGCCTGTTGAACAGGATGTTGAATGTGAAGCTACTCTTGACACGCCCCTTGAAGGGACCACCCCGAACTTGAACACTAGTCTGGCTGAGCCTTTTGAGTGGTTCCAGAACAGCTCCCCTGAGTCAATGCCTTTTGGAGAGCCACTTCAAACTTGAATGCTGGTCCGACTGAGCTCTCTGAGTGGCCACAAGACAGCACCACTGGACAGAGTGGTGGAAATTACTTGGTAACAGACCCCTCCCCAGCAGAGACAGTGGAAGCAAGCATAGAGGCATTGATCCCACCTCTGAACAGGAGGTGGCCATCAGGGCTGAAGAGCAGGAACCCCCCAAGACGTTCAAGGAGAACTGTGAAGCCTTTGCTTGAGTTGACATATTATACCTTGGGGGCACCCTGTGACCTACCCCTGTTTATAGTACATAAAGGTATTTGTCACTCCCAGGTTTCTGCCAAAGGTTTACATGTATCCTGCTAGTACTAAACCCCCCAGGCCTGGAGGAAAGGTGACAAAGCGTAAAATGGGGAGGTGAAAGTGGTACCCAAGGGTAAACAGTGTGTTATCAGTGTGTGTTAAAATACATGTGGGGCAAGAATGGGTGTCACACATCATAGTATTTGATGACTGTCAAAGGTTTAAGGGTGTTCAGTATGGGGGACTTGTATATAGTGGGTATTTCTGTTCTCAACTGTTTAATGTCTGAATAAATAGGATTCAGGTGTCTAGGTAGAAATGTTGAACTGTGTTAAATGTTAAAATGTACTGTTTCACGTTTTAGGCCATCTTTATAGGCTTAGCACGTACACCAAGCATTTGGGGGGGGAGTGTAAACACCCCCACAGGGGCTTGCCTTATTTCCCTACACCCCTTGGCTCCCACACTGCATTTCATTCCAAACAGGGGCTGTTGGGGTCTAATCGCAGGGCAGGTGACACAAGTTTGCACTTTAGTGTGGTCAGCCAGACTGCACATGTGCAGTGCACTGGGAGGGTTGCAACTGTTCCTGTGGCCAGGCTGGGGGGGGGGGCTCTTTGGCAGGTACTTTCCCCTTTTCCAGATAACTGGAGACCTGAACAGGGCACAAGAATAGCCCCTGTGTTCTTTGGTAAAGGAGCACCACTCGGGGTAGTGATCCACCTCATGAATATTAATGAGGCAGGTCATGCACATTAATGAGTGAACCTGCCTAGCACGGGGGGGGGGGCATAATATTCTGGTGCTAATAACAAGCAGGGGGCAAATACACCTGGTGAATTATGTGGCTGTACAACAACGGGGAAAGATGGCTACAAGATTGTGGGGTTACTGGTCAGTAAAGACATTTAACTTGGTTGCAGGGAGACTTTGAAAGTGGGTCATATGTGGACTGCAGTGGGAACTGTGATAGCAGCCATGTTGTGATCCTTTGACCCCTAATGGATGGCCAATCAACTATATAGGTGCCCAAGACTGTTTGTGAAGGTTGATGGGAGGATGTGTGAATGAACTTCAGGGACCAAGAGGCCTTTTCAATCAATAATCAATGAGGGCTAATGATCGAGGCTAATGATTGTGATGATGACTGGAATCAGCCAATCAGAGGGCAGGATTTTCGGGTGAAATCTCAGGGACTTTGGGCAGTTCGGGCAGTCTGATCTGAGCTCTGATCAAGTCAAGAGGGGCTCAGTGCTGTGTGAAAAAGTCTAAAGGCCTTTCACAGGACTTAATTGGAGTTTTGCCTGAGGACTGAAGGTGAAGGATTCTTGCTGTTTACAGGAACTGTGCGTCTATGTTGAGCGTTCCAGGCATTTGGTGGAAATTGTTGTTTTTGAGGAGACTCATTGCAATGACCCTGCACCATTTGGGATTGAGAGAAGACTCTGATCTGAGCAAAAAGTGGTTTGGAATTGTGTGTGAGAGCTAGAGCTAAAGGTGAATGGTGCTTCCGAATCAGAGAATCTGGGAGAGGAAAAAGAGGTGAGAAGGTGTCCTATGGTTCTGGAACCTGTTGCTGCTGCTGAAAATCAGCTGTGGAAAGGAACTGTTGATTTGGAGTATGAAATCTGTTGCCAAAAGGCACTGGGAAGTGAAAAGTCTGAGAGACTCTTTGGCTGCACACTAGAGTTGTTTTTCCTGCTTGAGAGAAAAATGGAATTGGGGAATATCGCAAACACAATTGGAGAAAAACAGACCCATTCACCGGAGATAGTTTTAAAAAACCAAAATATTTTTTTCTTTTTATTGCCACTTAAAACAATTTCTTAGATTATTCTTTGTATCAGCGTTTTTCACAGTTGACTCACTGCTTCTTCAGTAATATTTATAGTGTTAAATACATTTCATAAATATCAATTCCTAATATTTCCACCATAATATAAGAAGACTTCAAATATTTTTCAAATAAAATTTTGTTTTCTGTATATAAACAATTAATTCTATTAAACTTTTTTCACAACAGCGATCAAATATACTAGTATTTCCTTTAAATTTTAAATGTATATCCATGCTAGGAAATTGCAGTGTCACTATCATCTAATATAAGGCAAATTACACAAAACCAGTATATGAATAAATCTGTTCCCACCTTTAAAAATATGGTCAAAAATTGGTATCATTCTCTGTTTTGATGCTGTAGGTAGCTTTCATACTGTAAAACATAATAATATTTTTCTTTTTCGTGGGAGATAAACATATATATTAATTACATGAGCTCAATAATAGATTTCTGAATCTATTATAATTATAGTTTTCATTTAATTTAGTATAAACATTATTTTAATTTACCTTTGTACAGGTCCGTTTAGAATATTCTTTTGTCAGTTGAAGTTTTTGGTATGATATCAGAGCGCTGTTTTGTTTGGCATGCAATGAAAGATTTATATAAAAACTCTGTTGTTATATCCTATTTTAGTCCAACTAAACTGGTTTTGAAATATTTTTTACCTTTAAGGTAATATCTCTTTGTTTCTTTTCTAAGTTTTTTTTAAGTGAAGCAGCCTGCTTCTTCCATTTAATGTACCTAATAAGTGTAAATCACACTGGTTTAAGCATTCAAATAATAGTTTCTGTCTCTCATCTTTTCAAATAAACATAGTCTCCAGTAGTTCTTACAAGGTCCTTTCTAATATAGTCATTTTAGTTAAGTTATCCAAACAACAAGCACTACCATCTGTGTTGTTTGCCGAAAAACAAGTTCTTTCCTTAAACTTTTACAAACAGACTTTTTTCTAATGTACTGTAAGCATTGTACTCACGCTTAGTCCATTTCTGTATAAACATTGGCCTCAGCATTTAAAAGAGCTTCCTTGTATTCATAAAACATATGTATTGTAGCACTCAATGCTATCTTACCTAGCCACTTGGCGTTTTATCCTTTTCAGTTTCTGTTTACTTGCGGTTGCCATTGCTATCTGCACACTTCCTTTTAAACTTGTATTCTCTTAACGTTTCCACCCACTTAATATACATATTTGCTTTCCATTGGTTAGTTTTACCTTCATGGTTTTTACTTGTTTTTAATGATATTCCTAGTTAATTTCTTGTGTCATGCACAGTGCAATGAAATACATACTTAGTGTAAATACTGAAGTCTGTTTATTAGAACTCAATGTTTTTGATTCCTCAACAGAATGGTTTCAAATTTAGTGGACTGTCATATCCCAATACAACCTTTCTTTTTTTATACAATTGCTACATTATTTAAAGTACAATAATATTTAACTATATGAAAAAACATTTTTAATAAATAAAATCAGAAGACTGAATTGGGACAAAAGGAGCCACTAGGATAATGCGGCCCCATGTCCCGACCCACCTATGCCCAAAAGGGCAAACAGAGGTGGCCACTGTCGCACCATCACTCAGATGGTGACCGCAGACAGTGGTAAGTCTGTATCAAAAGTACTGTTGGATGGGGTCAAATTAGTAATAATGAAGTGTAAAAACAGTTAGTCTAAATCTATAAATTCAGATCATACAGTCTCTTTGTTAATGCCATACTGTTTGTCAAGTGTGCCAAAATGATCTATTCAGAACGCCTCTCTTTTTTAAAATTTAATTCCTATGATTTCTTATTCAGATTCCTTAGAAATTTTTAGTACATCAGGTTGAAATCTGTACATATCAGATTGCATGGTCTTAGTTTCTTGGTGGTCTTTGACAAGCGGCTTTTTGTTTGGCTCTTATACTGCTAATTTATATTATCATGTATAAACTCCTGTTACAACACTAAAAGACTTAGATTAATGGAGCATAATAACCAGTTTGAGAGTATAGTTGGGTAATGTTTCCAGCTATTATTCACATTAGATAAACTTTACTTTAAACCCTTTGTATGCTATGTATATTTTTTTGTAGTTCTAATTTCTGTGGCTTATTTTTAACTTACAATTATGACAATCTGAGTGGGGTTTGCTTTTCATGAACTGCACTCATAAGTGAGCTACACAGATCTATGCTCCAGATGTCCTTATCCTACTCTGAAGGTATCTCTAAGTCACTTTCATTTATGTGCAGCACTCCTTGTATGACGCTAGGCTCTAAGCACATCTGACCTTTAACTTTTTTCAGCTGAAGCTGAACTGATATTCTCAGTTTCTCTGATGAGTCTTGTGTTGTTTTTCAAATGAGTATTTTAAACCAATGGGAATTTTTTCTGTTTTTTTTCTGCATGATCTGGGTGTTAAAAGTGTGGGATTTTCTAAATAACTGCCATTGTGCTTCCTTGGAAGGACTGGGTTGGTCCAAATGCTAAAGCACTTTGTTCTTTTTGTTACATCTATGTTAGTCCAATAAAAGGTATCAAATTATTTGCTTTTGGATCTGTTCTTATAAGGACCAATATGGCAAAAACTAAATCTGTATGGCAGCATGGAAGATACCGGAATTCACCTTAAAATATGGCAGTTACATAACATCAAGAAGAAAATGGCACAGACAGACAGTGACATCTATTTTTTTAACCCCGTGCAAGAGGAACAACATAATCCCTAAAGGTCTTACTATTTGGAATGCATTAAAATACATGGATAATTTTATGTATACTGAACAACTCCGTCATAGGATCTCTGAGAAACTGAGAAATCACAGAATCCATGTCATATGCCAAGAAAGTGTATTTGAACAGTTTGCTGAAATTGTTACCACACTGGAGAGGATGTCTGGCGAACCTATTCCAGACATCTTGAAGGAGATACACATTAACTACCAAAGGACCCTAAGCAAAACCATGCTTATCAAAAACAGGAAGTTAGATTCCCTTCAACATACTATACTTCCTAACAACCATGAAGAACATAATAGTGTGATTGAACAACAACACCACACAGATGGACACCTTTCAGTTGTTAATTTGTCCACCCACACACTGACTACTGGTGAATTAATTGTACTTTCAAAGGGCCTCACTTTCTGCCCAACAAAACCACAGGACAAAATACAGTTTTGTGGTGAACTAGAGGAATACTTCCATAGGTTGAGACTTAAAGAATTATTTCAAGGCAAGGAAGAAATCACGGATAATGAAGACATCACAATCAATAACAATTTAATAGATAAGAAAAAGAAATCTGAATTTACACCCCCAAGCAGGCATAACAAAAAACTAGACAATTACATTCATTGTTTCTGCCAATCAGTTAGTGGTCAGATCCTTACTAGGCAAAAACAGGCCCTTTACAACCCCTCTCCATTGTAACGGAGGGCTATACAAACACTGAAATCAAACCACAGCATTGTCATCAAATAAAGACTCTGTAATGGTGAAATTAAACCGAGATGACTATATTAATGAAGCCAACAGATAGCTAACTGACCATGCCTACTACAGAGAACTGGAGAGTGACCCCACTACAATCTATAAAAAGGAACTGCAGGACTTGTAGATCTTTTCCAAACCATGTCCAAAAAAGACTAACTGACCTCATCCCTGCTGAACCCAAATTGGGGGCATTCTACATGCTGCCTAAAATACATAAACCTGGCAATCTGGGGAGACCCATAGTCTCTGGTAATGGTACCCAGACTGAGGGGATCACAGGGTTTGTAGAAACCATTTTGAAACCACTGGTTATGGAAAGAGAGCGTTACATCCAGGACACTACACACTTCCTGCATAAACTTTCTGGTTACAGTATAAGGACTTACCACCCGATACCATTTTAGCCACGATGGATGTAACATCACTCTACACTAATATTCCACACACGGATTGCATTTCAGCCTGCCAGAAATACATATTGGAGAAAGGACTGGACCAAAACATCAACCCTGAAGAGGTGGGGAAACTTAATGAATTCATTCTGACACATAACTTCAGCTTCAATGGTAAACATTATGTTCAAACTGTGGGAACAGCAGTGGGCCCCAGGGTGGCTCCACAGTATGCTAATAATTTTATGGCAGATTTGGAGGAGGACTTTTTAAGGCACTGTGCACACAAACCACTCACTTATTTCCATTACATTGATGATTTATATATAATTTGGATGGAGGGTATTGACACACTTAAGGATTTCATCAGGAATTTAATAACTTCCACCCAACCATAACGTTTTCCCTGAAATATTCTGCCACAAGTGTTAATTTTCTGGACACCACTGTCACCAGCAAGGATGGAACCTTACATACATGTATTTACAGGAAGCCAACAGACAGACAGAGATTGCTACACAAGAACAGTAATCACCCGAGCCACACTAAGAAATCTATCATGTACAGTCAAGCACTTCGGTATCAGCGTATCTATTCAAATGAGGAAGACACAGATATACATTTGGCTGTGTTGAAAAACACCTTTATTGAGCAGGGACACTCTTTCAGAGAAATTGACAGGACAATAGAATGTGCAACACAATTACCAAAGCAACAACTACTTCAGTATAAGGAAAGGACAGCTACCAACAAAATAGCCTTAGTAATCACATATCATCCTGACCGTGAACTTCTTCGCAAGATTATAAAGGACCTTCACCCAATATTTAGTGAGGATAAGACCCTTAACTGTATTTTTAAGGAACTACCACTATCTTTTGAACAACCACCAAACTTAGCCAAACTAATTATTAGGAGTAAATTTTCACCAGAACAGAATGCTGTGACACTTAATGGTACATGACCCCATAATCAACTTAGATGTAAGACTTGTGAGCTCATTTCCACTTCAGACTGTGTGGTTGCATCACAAAACAGACAATTCAGGGTATAGGGGGAATTATACATGTGCATCACAGCATGTTGTTTATTTCATTCAGTGCAAGAAATGTCCACAAACAGGTTATGTTGGAGAGACAAGTCAACCGCTCCGCACTAGAATGAGCTCGCACAAACATAATATTAATCTCAAGATGACTGAAAAACTAGAGGGGCAACACTTTTCTCTGCTGGGCCACTGAATCTCAGATATGTCAGTAATGGTTTTAAAAGGAAATCTCAAAAGTACACAACAGAGCCGGGCTTTTGAGATCAAACTTATATTACTTCTCAGTATGGTAAATGATAGCATGGACACAGATTTGGGATTTATGACACATCATAGGACTTATACATAGCTGGCCCAGTGGTGCTGAGGGCTGAGGACTGAGGCACTGGACACCACACCTTACACCATGCCGGCTACCCAAGTTCGGGAATGACCTCGGGCTGTCGGAGGTCGGCGGGGAGGGATGGGATCGAGCATCCGGAGGGCTTCTCTCCCTTCCTGGGGGGAGGGTGTGGGGTATGCACCACTCCTGAGCAGCCTCTGGCAGCAGTCAGGGGGGGGTGCACCATAGAATCTGTGGCTCTAATGCAGGGGAAGAGCTGCGGCGGATGTCAGGCACGCAAGTGCCAAGGATGTCATTGCACATCTGAGCTCTGGGGGGGTAGGGAAAAAAGCAAGAAAACCCCCTACCAGCTGGGTGAGGTGACGGCAACCTCCAGAGGCCAAGGCTCCACACATCCATCACTGGCTGCAACCCCCAACTCTACTCCCAGGGAACCTTTGCCTCTCCAAGGAGTCCAGAGAGCCGGGGGGTCCTGATATTGATGCAGCTGTTGGGGTGAGCAGTTCAGGCGGGCGGTTAGGAGCTGTAGGCTGTGTGAGGGAAGCCTGAGAGATGCCCCAGAAGGTAGGAGATAAACAGAGTTAGAAAAAAAACAAACAGGACTTAAACATACACAGACTTTTTCTTCAAAGGATAGACATATTATAGGACTTCAGCATCTCCTTGGGTGTGTGTGTGGGGGTTGTGAGTGTGGTAGGTGTGGGGGTTGCTGTTACATTGAGGTGGTCTTATATTCAGGTACATGACATAATGGTGTTACAGTGAGTAATGACTCTTAGTTTACACCCATAGTGAATATTATTTCCTTTAAAAGCTATTTCCCCAGGGGGGGGTGGGGTTAATTTTGTTGGGTCTTATTCAGATTCCTTGCCTGTTACTCTTCATACATTAGTTTTATTATATACTGTCACATTTTTGTACTCCGAACATATTGTAGTGCATGATATCATGTGTATGGGGGGTCCTGGATAGATTAAATTACATTGGGTTAATATTGTAGTGATCTGTGGAAATGAAGATATGTTAGGACTTGTGTCTCACGTACATGTAGTGTACATTCGCTTCTAACTAGTTATCTACCCTGGGGAGGGTGGACGTTTTTTGTATTTTTGAACTCTGTACCTATCTCTTCTACATGGAGGTTCAGGACAAGTTTAATTCCTTTGGATAACATTTGAATTGATTGATGTGAATGATGGTGCATTAGGACGTGTGTGTGTGTCCTCACAACTAGTTATCTTCCCCGGGGGTGGGGGGATTTAATTCCTATGATTTCTTATTCAGATTCCTTAGACATTTTGAGCACATCAGGTTGAAATCTGTACATATCAGATTGCATGGTCTTAGTTTCTTGGTGGTCCTTGACAAGCAGCTTTTTGTTTGACTCTTACACTGCTAATTTATATTATCATGTACAAACTCCTGTTACAATGCTAAAAGACTTAGGTTTATGGAGCATAATAACTAGTTTGAGAGTATAGTTGGGTAATATTTCCAGCTATTACTCACATTAGGTAAACTTTACTTTAAACCCTTTGTATACCATGTATATTTATTTTTTGCAGTTCTATTTTCTGTGAGTTATTTTTAACTTAAAATGATGACTATCTGAGTGGGGCTTGTTTTTCATGAACACAGTTGAGCTATACAGATCTAGGCCCCAGATGTGCTTATCTTACTCTGAAGGTATCTCTAAGTCACTTTCATTTATGTGCAGCACTCCTTGCATGATGCTAGGCTCTAAGCACATCTGACCTTTAACTTTTTTCAGCTGAAGCTGAACTGGTATTCTCACCTTCTCTGATATGTCTTGTGTTATTTTTTTAAATAAGTATTTTAAACCAATGGAAATTTTTTCGTCGGGGGGGGTTTCTGCATGGTCTGGGTGTTAAAAGTATGGGATTTTCTAAATAACTGTCATTACACTTCCGAGGAAGGACTGGGTTGGTCCGAAAGCTAAAGCGCTTTGTTCTTTTTGTTACATATATGTTGGGCCAATAAAAGGTATCAAATCATTTGCTTCTGGATCTCTTTTAAGGAGGCACCTTTGTAGGTTGCCACCTCTTGGTGGTATTTCAACCTTTTCTAACCCTAAGAATCTGAATGTAGACACATTGTGTTTGTTGTCAATAAAGTGTCTGGTCACTGCTGAATATAAGTTTCCTCTTCTAATGTCACTTCAGTGTTCATTAAGCCTAAGTTTCAAAGTTCTTGAAGTTTGGCCTATGTAGTGTGTAACCCCCCTACAAATGGGGGTTCCTAAAAGCTGTTTAGGAGCTGCCTAAGTGCCCCCCCGGTGTTGGTGTTTGGCGCTTAAGCCATTTGAATGGCTCTGTGAGTGCTTGTAGAGCCTCCACATACTGTCTCTTTAAGAGCTGTCTGCTTGCAGACACCATTATTGCTCATGAGGGGGACTGTGTGTTTCCCTGCTCGAGTCCTGCTCGAGCTGTAATGTAATTGCCCCTCTTTGTCGTCGCTGAGAGCGCAAGGGGAGCTCACCCGAAAGATGTAACTATCTGTCTGCAATCATTTAGAGTAATAGTGGAAAAATGCAGTTGTTTAACCTGCCTTTGTTACAGCTGGGACTCTGTGTACTGTGCCCCTCCATTTTGGACCAGGACTGTCTGAGGGGTCCAATAGGAGCAAGGGGGTATCTAAAACGGAGTAAATAGCGACCAACCAGAATCAGGACTCTAAGTGGAGCCGGCTGACCAATGGGGATACAGCTGATGATTCTGGGAAGTGAAGTCTGGATTATGGCGCCTTTTTTGCACCAATGAGGGCAGTAAGGAGTAACTGGTATTTGTATCCCGCCAATGGGATCAGGTGGTACCCGCACTAGATTGCTCTGCCCAAACTGCCCAGGGACAGAGTCATTGGTGATTGTGAAGGAAGAAGGAGCTCTGGCTCCTGCACTGTGGAAGTCTTTGCGCAGGAAGCACGTGTGGCAGGCCAAGAGGTCGGGCGATAGCATCGCCAGAAGTAGCGGACAAGATCCGTGGTGGAGTGCAGGTGGAGGAGGCTGTACGTTTATAGCTACCTACCAGGCTCACCCTGTAGAGGACTGGAGAATCTGCTTCAATCGCGCTTGGTCTGTCAGGATAAGTGAAGCTGTGTCATTTGGCCTAGTGTGTGCAGTGAAAGCGATCGGGAATATACAGCAGCTGCCTGGTATGGTACCCCTCTGCTCTTCATATAAATGTGTGGAGAAGTGTTTGAAGTCCAGGCTTGGTCCTGCAAGTGGTGTGAGAGCGACCTTTCTGCTGGAGTCGTGAGTACTAAATCAGGATAGCTCCCTGTCTGATGTTCATAGTGAGGGCAAGATTTGTCTGGCTGCTTTACTGGTTACACGAACTGAGCCTGCTGGCTCTGTTTAATCCTCTTAGGGATCAAATGCTTGTTTTCTGCGTCTGGGCTCCAACCAGCTGCAGCGAGAGGCTAGCCTTCTATTGCCTGGGTACCCGGAGACAGTGACTTATAGGTTAGGCCTATATATATATATATATATATATATATTAGAGTGGTAAGCTAATTAACTTGATTTCCCACATTCCTTGTTATCTTCCCCCTAAATAAATCAGATTGGTTGTTTTGCAAAGGTATACTGACTGAACTGTGTGTCTATGTTGAATTACTATACAGTGGTTATTGTATAACTGCATTTTACTTTTCAGAGGGTCCCCAGAGCCAAGCTGATTGAACCAAGCCTGGGGGTAAGCGTATATGGCAAGGGTGCTGTGGCTGACTTGTGTGGGCCACTAGGGGAAGAAAGGGGGGTTGCAGTGACCCAGAGGGCTGTAACCAAGTCATTTCAGACTGTTCCAACCCTGACCTCTGGGTGGAGGCACCCGCCATCGGATCCAGGCCCCTCAACCTGTTAATGTCAGAGCAGGCAGGGGTAGTAGCACTTGGGATAGTGCCCCTAGGGGTTACAAGTGCAAGTCACATGGACATTTCAAAAGACAAATTACCTGTTCTGTTTGGCAGGTTATAAAATGTTTGATTTCCACATAGTCATCTTATAGGGATTGTACACAGTTTTGGTTTTCCGTGTACTGTTGCAGTTTTAGCATCTACCACATGGGTAGTTACCTGTAATTTTAGATCTTTCTTTGAAAACTTCATGTTTCTATTCTGGAATTTTATACATAGCGTGGCATGGTCTATCACCAAGTGATTTAGTTTTTTTTTTGTTTGTTTTTTTTAGCTATCACAAATGTTTTTTCTTTGAATATCTGTTCTCCTAGATGGTTGGATTTTAAAATACCCCAATGTTTAAAAATTGATGATCTGATTATGTTAAAGCTATCTGAATTATCAATTGACACTGTGATCCTATCTGCTATTGTATCTTGTTTCACTGTATCCTTTAACATGTCTGTTCTTTCCACACTATCACTTATTTGTCCAGCACATGTTAAAACTTTGTTGTTATAGGCCCTGTCTCTGAAACATTCCTCAGGCTCATCTGTGGCATCTTTATAGTCAATGTTATCTGAGCAGTATCTTTTAACTCGAATGAGCTGGTCGTATGGGATATTATCAATAACATATTGTTTATGAAAGCTTTTAGCATGTGTTAACACACGTCTGTCTATTGGTTTTCTGTACACACTTGTTAAAGTCATATTCTTATTCGTTATTGTCAAATCTAAAAAGTTTACTGAATTTGCATCACATATCATGACACATATTAGGTGATCAGTACAGTTGTTAATGTATGTAAGGACATTTTCTAATCCACTTTCTGTTCCCTGCCATATACAGAAGCAGTCATCAATATATATTTTCCAGCACAAGATTTTATCTTAAAAGATGTTGGTTGTACTGTATATATATTTGGTTTCAAAGTTGTCCATCACAATAGTTGCACAGCTAGGTGCCATGAAGGACCCCATAGCTGTGCCTTTACATTGCCAGTCATATTGATTGTCAAATCTAAAAAACACTTTTGTAAGAACCAGTTCAGCAAGATCTAATATGTACTCATTTGGTGGATTACTATTAATTTCCCTTTCTTTAAGTTTTTCTTTTAGTGCATCTAAGCCTACTGTGTGTGGGATGCTAATGTACAAACCCCTAATGTCTAGTGTCACTAGAATGCATCCTTATTTTAGAATTTTGTCTTTATTTATTTATTCCAGTAGTTGCACGGTGTCTTTGCTATCTTTCAAATATGAGTGTGTAGTTACCACTAATGGTTGTAAGTAGTAGTAGTCGATATAAACGGATAGGGCTTCTAATGAAGATCCTATCCCTGCTATCATAGGATGCCCAAAGGGATTGGTCAAGTTCTTATGAATTTTTGGTAAAATATAAAAAGAGGCACAATTGGGAATTGTCTTACTAGAGCTCTTTGTTCACATTCTGTTATGGGCCCTTTTTCCACTCCTTTTTCTAAGATGTTTTTGATTAAACCTTGTACTAGATCAGTGGGGTTTTAATCATTTTTTTGATAGTATTCTCTATTTCTCAGTTGTTTAAGGCATTCATTTTTATATTTTTCTCTGTCCATAATGACTATACCACCTCCTTTATCTGCTTTTTTATCACAATTGTAGTATCATTTTCAAGGTTTCTCAATGCTCCAAATTTATTGGTAGTTAAATTATAAGTCTGTCTTCTATCTTTTATATTTCTTTCAAGTCGTTCTAGATCTTTATCAACCATTTCCGTGCAAGTAATAATGTTTGCTGGTGTTGGTCCTGGTGGTAGAAATCTTGACTTATAATTAAGTTCAAAGATAAAGTTTTTCTTTTATTCTTTTCTACTGGGTCTGTGGTGTTTTCTATGGTAGAAAAAAGTGTTTGTTTTATTTTTCTATAAAACTTTTGGATGTCCATTTTTGAATGAAAAAAGTTCAGTCTTTCATGGAGGCAGAATGTCAAACCTAAATTTAAGACTTTCAACTCAGTCTCATTTGTTTATGTGACAATTTAAAGATTGTTTGTCCTTTCTGCTGATTCTTCTGAGATACCCTGTCTCCTATTGTTTCTCTTTTTCTTGATCTCTTCTGGGCCCTTGTGCGGATCCTATGTCTGTTCCTACATCTGTTCTTTCTGGTATGGCTATGGGATCTTTTGCATTGTATCCCTCTCTTTGGCCTCTGCCCCTCCATTGTCCTCTGTTCCACCTGCCTCTCCCTCTGTATTGGCTCCTGCCTAAAAAAGGTTTATATCCTTGTTGTTGGACACTGCTGTCTGTACTGCTGTTAGAACTGCATAGGTTGTTATCTGAGTCAGGGTTACATGTGTATTCCATTTTATAAGGTAAACATTTATTATAGGTATAAACTTTGCCTTCTTTATAGTCATTTAGGTCACATCTGAATTTCTTCAGTTTCTGATCTGTAAGATTATTTTCCTAGTCATCTAGGGCTTTATTTATTTTATTTAGAAAGTCTGGAAAGTCCTTACTATCAGACTTTTCACTGCATTGGTCATAGACATTTTTGATTTCTCCATTTACATTTGTAAGTTCGATATTTAAGGCTTCTACTAAGAGTAAGAGAAAATCCAGTAAACATGTATTGCGGACCCCATCCCATTTTTTTCCCAGGTCATTTGTTGTGAAACCTAAATTTGGTTCAGTGGGGGCTCTTAACCCTCTCGGAATTTGTTTTTGTTTGTCATATTCTGTTAATGTGACACAATGCCACTCTAATCTTAATTCTTGTTGTCTTAAAGTTTCATATTTATGGATTAAGTTGTTTGTATTTAAATCACCATTAAGTTTTTTTCTTACTAATAATACCTTGTACTATTCTGTCTTCATCTAATTTTGTTAAGGTTCTAGGTATTGATTTTTCATCAGTAATACCCTTTAGGGACTTGAAAACATCCATATTCAAATATTGATAAATCTATAACAATTGCTATAGTCAATCAAGTGTCCTGGAAAAGTATATCCTGTTAGAACAACTAGAAGTATTCATTTTTGTTTTTGTGGACAGAGCTAGGCAAGTTGTGGCCTAAAATGATGTAAAATATAAAGTTAGAGCCGGAAAGTCATAGCTCTTATCAGGTTATGTTTTTATTATAAATCTTCTCTGTTTTCAATTTATTCAACCTTTGCCTTCATCTGGTGAAGCCTGGGTTCTGATTTTGATTGTAGTTTTATCCTCACACTGGGTTTTGTTTAGGACTCAATTATTAGTTCAGTATGGTACCATTCAGTCTCGATAGGCTATGGGGCCTCCTGGCAGTGGTCGCCGATGAAAGTGACCAAGATAAATTTTAAAGGAAACCACAGGAAAGCAGTGTGGTCCACTCGGTACCTATAAGAAAAGAATACTCCAGGAGGGATCTTGCTCCCATGGACCTCTAATGAAACTTGCAAACACAATTGGAGAAAAACAGACCCACTCACTGGAGATAGTTTTAGAAACCAAAATATTTTTTTCTTTTTATTGTCACGTAAAGAATTTCTTAGATTATTCTTTGTATTAACATTTTGCAGTTGACTCACTGCTTCTTCAGGATCTACTCAAAGTAATGTTTATAGTTTCAAATACCATTTCATAAATAACAATTCCTAATATTTATATCGTAATATAAGGAGACTTCAAACATTTTTCAATTGAATTTTTTTTTCCTGTATATAAACAATTAATTCTATTAAACATTCCCTCCTAACCTTCCCCCTTCCAGCTTAAGACTGTGTTCCCTTCATGTTATGATTGCAACTTAGCTTAAAGAGACCCTTCTTATCCACCTTATTTATCCCTTTCAAGTAACAGAAGGTCTCAATCATGTTCCCCCTCTGTCTCCTGTCCTGCAGAGAGTACATGTTCAGTGCCCTCAACTTCTCCTCATTTGCCTTACCCTGCTGACCCACTATCATCTTTGTAGCCTTCTTCTGAACCTTCTCTAGCAGGTTAATGTTCTTTTTGAGGTGTGGGCACCAGTACTGAACTCCATGCTCTAGATGTGTCCTCACCAGTGACCTGTACACGGGCAGTGTAACCTCCTCTTTTCTACTACTGATCCCCCTAGCTATGCATTCCAGCATCTTGTTTGCCCTTGCTGCTGCTTTCTTTCATTGCTTGGAGTGCTTCGGATCACTAGTAATCATCACTCCCAGGTAATTCTCCTCCTCTGATGCAGATACCTGGACTCCACCCAGGTAGTACTTTGTCCTGGGATTCTTGGCGCCAGTGTGCATAACTTTGCAGTTCTTGGCATTGAGGCCAAGCTGCCAGATCCCAGACCACCTCCCCAGATTGTCCAGATCATCCTGTAGGATCTGTCTCCCTTCAGCTGTGTCCACTCTCCCACAGATCTTGATGTCATCCATGAATAGGCACATTTTACCCTTAATGCCATCCCCAATGTCACTGATGAAGACATTGAACAACACCGGCCCCATCACTGAGTCCTGCAGGATCCCACTGGTGACCTCTCTGGTGCCAGATAACTCCTCACCCACAACCGCCCTCTGGGATCTGTTCTTCAGCCAGTTTTCCACCTCATATGGTCATCTTCTCTCCAACCCTGAGGTCTACCAACTTCCTGATCAGCTTTTTGTGGGGCACAAATTCAAGGGTTTTGGCCTTGCTGTCTTAGAAGGCCTACTCTCCTGAGTTGGCACTCTGCTGTTTTATCACAAACCCAGCTGTGGTTGGAACTGCTTGGCAATTGCCCAGTGTATTATGGCTCTGAGGAAACACCCTTAAAGAATATAGTTTAGTTACATACAGAATAACACATGGAGTGGTGTATGTAATGAGATTTTACATACACCGGAGGTGTTGGATGTTACATAAACCCTGAGTGTGAAGCTCAAGGGGTTTATTTAAGCATCCAACACTGACAGCGTGTGCAAAATTTGAGTTTTACGCACCACCCCATGTTTTGTTTTATATAATTGTTGGAGAACATTTTTTCATCACAGCAATTATATAAAATATAAATACATCACTGTTCAGACGTGGTCTTGTCAGGATGAAGTGCGGTCCACTGCCGATCGGCTGCTGAAACCTTTCTTTCTTTTTTTAAAGTTTAATCAAGGATTAAATGTTCAAAAAATCCAATGATGAGAGGTGATTATTTTTTTTATTTACTTATCACTGAGTACTAGTGGTGGTGAAGTGTCCAGCACTGAGGAAGTGAAGAGCAGTGGCTAGTTCATGCGTGGAGTGAGAGAAACCCAGAGTGTGTTCTTATAATGGTGAATTATAACTGGGTTTCCCGATGGGAGAAAATGCTCCCCTGTTATTATTTACCAATACCTGTAGATCTTCAAGAGGATCTAAACAGAACAATAACCTTCCTGCCCGCCACCTCCCTGGTGTGGCAGATCTCTATGTTCAGCTTCATGGCATGGAACTGTATAGAGAGTCTACCACTTTTATTGAATGCCGCTACTTGCTAGTCTTTTGAGACTCAGTATTGAAGCATGCTGAAATCTATACATACATACATACAGTATATACTGAGGTAGAAGAAAAGATAGTTGGTCCATTGTGTTTCTCCCTCCCACTAGTTCAGTGGGAATATCATGTCACCCCATTTACTTCAAAGTTATTGTCTAGTTTAAGCCTGAAGGTAAATTACAGCATCAGCTGATCCACATGCACCAGCAGTCTATTCCAAGTGTTCACCTCTTGTTCTTTGAAGTATTTCTTTCTGATGTTTCCCTTGAATCTTTGTCCTTTCGTTGACACTGAGCAACCCCTTGTCCTTTCATCCTTGTGCATCTTGAAGAACTGCACTGGGTCTGATTGTGATGTTCCTTTTAAATACTTCAGTAGTGTAATCATGTCTCCCGAGTTGTTGCCTACTTCCCCTGGAAAATGGTCCCAGTTCTACCGGTCAGTCCTCCTAGCCCGTGCTGTCTATGCTGTCGACCAGCTTGGTCCATTTCCTATTGTGTCAGTATCCTTCCACAGACATGTGGACCAGAACTGCAAACTGTACTCCAGATGGAGCAGGACCAAGGTTCTGTTTAACGGCATTATATTGGGGTCCCTCAGGGCTTGGTATTGGACTCATTATTATTTTTAGTTTATGTAAACAAGTTACCAAAGAATACTGACTTGTGGCCACAGGGCAAAATTTCCAAGAGGTGGAAAGTAAATTGCAACTGGACTTTATAAAATGCAGCATTGATTCCACACCCTGAAAACTGGGATTAATTGTGGAAAGACCACCCCTCTGAAATGAAAAGCAAACTGGACCACTTACACAGAGCCATATCACTGAGTGGCCAGCCACATAGAGTCATGTGACACCTGTGGGGGGATGCAGAGTGAGCTGAAGCATGTTCCTCTGTTTTCTTTCCGGGATATCTGCAAGTGACAGCTACACATTGATGCACATGCGTAATGAGTCAGCATGCATCCCACCACACCTGATGGTCCTGCCTCCTAACCTCCACTAGGTGGCAGGCAAGCCACGGGACTCTGAGTCCTCCCTCCCCAAGGGAAGAGACCCATCCTGGGACACTCAGTCCTGTCTCATCTGGCTGCTCCCTGTCAGAGCAAATTTGATGAAAAGGGCTAACTCCCAAATTGGTGTCCAAAGGTGCACCGCATTCTTTGACCTGAAATATATGCATTTAAACATTTTAATCAAATGATTTGCCAGTACTAGATTACAGCTGCCTCATTTCCAGCCTTGCCAATAAAAATTACCTATAATAACCTGTTGAGACTTGTGCCCCTCTGTGTCTTTGAAGCACATCATTGTGACATGTACCAGGAGTTGGTTTGGCACCCACTGGAACAAAGATGAAATAAGATCTGGCTGACTATAATTTTCAATCAATCAATCAAATCTTTATTTATTCAGGCGAACATCATTAAGCAAGGCTCATTTACAAGATGGACCTGATAAAGCATACTAAAATTAAAGAAGTTGTCGCACTTGATTGATTTAAGGAACTGCACTGGGTCTAATGATATTTTCCTCTTTAGATAATGGAATGCTTTTATAATATGTTCCTGGAGTCTCCTTTTTTGCTTTGTGAGCATCCCAGTTTTGTAAGTTGGTCCTCATAGACCAGGTTTCCCAAACCATTTACTGTTTTGGTCACTCGCATCTGTGCCCTTTCTATAGTATCAATATCTTTCCTCAGATATGGGGACCAGAACTGTTTGACATTTGTTCTGCAACTCATCTGGGGAGCTGCCATTGTGATATAGCACAGGATTACCGACATCCATTTGGCAGTGTGTTTACAGTGTTTGGGGGGGGGGGTATTAACAAAAAAAAGTAGAGGACCCAGAATTGACTCTTGAGAGGAGTCTGTCCATGATAGTGGCAAGTTCCAAAAGAGCAGAGTCAACTTTTACATCCTGCATCCAGTTTGGGGAGTAATTATGGAACCAGTTGCAGAAAGACTCATTGATGCCAATAAGCTGAATTTTACTAATTAAAATATTAAGGCAGACTACAGCAAAGGCTTTTGTTACCTTCTCTACTGCAGTGAACATCTTACCCTAATCTGTGAGGCTCAGAGTATTTCATTTCAATATCAGGAGTACAGGACTGTGCTCACTAAACTTAATAAACAGCCTTTATGGGCTGTCAATGATAACCCAGATTTGCATTTCCTGAGTGAAACCTGGCGTATGACCATTTTGGGCATCTAAATAAGGTTACCAGGCAACAGAGTCATTATGTCAGATGGAAGAGAAATCAAAGGAGGTGGAGGCATGCTGGTTTATTTAAAAAAAAACACATAACTATGTTCATCTGTTCTTCAAATGAGGAAACCTAGGGTCAGCCCACTAGTGCAAGTGGTAGCGTTACTGCCTGCGATGCTGCATAACCTGGGTTTTGACATGAGCCTGGTGCATTGGAGGGTCAGCTGAGATGAGGAGGATCAAACATCCCATGGACAGCTCTCCTCCTCTTGGGCAGGTGGGCTGCAGTGCTCGGTCAAAGTCTGACCCCAGTGGCAGCTGGGTGTCAGTGACCCAGAGACTGCATAACACAGGGGATTCGAGGAGAGGCAGACATCAGTGCATCAGGCATGGCAGCACACTGACAGCACAAGGACACCATTGCAGGTCCTCTCCTACAGGGAACAGCAAAGTGGATAACACTGTTGACTGGATAGATGATGATGATGCTCCCTGCTACCATGCCCACAACTGGATCCTGCCATCCAGGACCCTGCAATATCTCTGGCCTTCACCTCCATCTGCTGGAAATTAGATTGATGTACAGGAACTGAACATGGTACCACCTCAGGGGGTTACCAAGCAGATGAGTTGCAGGTGGACCAGGGGGACCAGGGTCACAGGTCAGGGAGGATCTTGGCCGGCTGGGATAAGGCACCCAGAGATGATCGAAAGAGATCCTGGCCAGTGGTGTAGGAGAAAACAGAGTTGAGAAACATTAAAATAAAATGAGAAAACCTTCTCTGATATGAAAGCCCTTACAGTAACTCTCACTCTAGGTATCAAAAATAAAAAGTCTGTCTACATTTTGGACTGTTCTCCACCTCCTGGCATGACAATAGACCATCTGCTGCCTTATACAGATTCCTAACAAATTTAACTGGAAATAAGGAGTATATTATCTTAGGAGACTTTAAGCACGCTTTACTGTAGCCTAAAATAAAAATGCTCTGCTATCCTTTCTGAATACCTGCTCACCCAGCTGATTTTCTACCATCTCAGGATGAACCAGAAAATTCTAAACCACTCCTGGACTGACTGGGTACAAACAACCAGACCTAACAATAGTAAACAGAATGGATTCCTGTCTGAATAGGTGATCCTTCCCCAGTCTTCTGCATTTGGGAAATTTCTTACCCCACAGCCCATCCTAAAATAATCATTGCATGATACTGCTCCAGCATTGATGTTCCCCTTTGTTCCTGTTGCAATTAATTGGTATAGACTGGTTAGAAACAGAAAACGTCTGGATTTAAATGGCGTCCTTGGTTTCCTTCTACAGAGCTGCATGTGAATGTGTGGATGTTGAGCTCCCCTTGACAAGAGAAGGGTGATACCACGGACTGGTTTAACGCTGAACTTTTTCTTCATTTTAAACTGAAGGGAAAAGCATGGCAAATTTATAAAAGAAAAACAAGCCTCTGCAGCACCTGCAGCACCTGCACAAATAAAAGCATATAGGAAGATGGGCTGCACAGAATCAGCTGATGCCATTCTGTTGGGTATCTGTCAGATTACTGGAACTGCAGTCAAGCCAATGGAATCAGTTCTGGAGTAGAATCAGAACTTCCGATTCTGCACCTGACTAGTTTTATAGAACCCCTCATGCTGGACTAAAAGTACTGTAAGGGCCCTGCCCTGCAATTGAAGACATTCCCCCCTTGTAGCACCCATTCTCCCTCCTCCTCCTCACTCCTGCCTCTGAACTTAGTTACAGTAGACTCCCAATTAACTGAACCACAGTTAACCTGAAATCCCTCTTATCCGACCTACATTTATGTTGCTTGAGTTTTATTGTATTTTACAATAATTTCATGAGAGATCACGTGTTTTCATCATGAAATTACCTGTACAAAATGCTTGGAATACCTTGTGTTGGCTTTGATTTAGACTGTCCCTTTCAGTTGGTCCGTATTTATCAGCAGTTCACCAGCTGTTCCCTTTAATTACAGCAACAAGTATGCTCCCTCCCCAGTCCATTTTCATTCTGTACTGTCTGTAACTAGGCCAGTCTTTAACTGAAATGAGCAGCAAGAGGAAACGAACAGTGCTCACTTTGCAGCAGAAGCTGCAGATCCTTGATCGGATCAAAAATGGTGAGCGCACTGTGTCCCTGGCTGCTAAATACGGAGTTGGCAAATCTACAATAAGTGACATAAAAGATGCAAAGTAAAAACTGAGGCAGTTTGCTATGTCACATGAGGGTTCTTGTGGTCTAGAGAATCGAAAGACTATGAGAGCCTGCAAAGATGATAAAAGAGATGATGCAGTTTACCTGTGGTTCTGTCAAGAGAGGGATCAGGGGACGCTGATATCTGGGCCTCTTGTTAAAGAGAAAGCTATCCAGCTGCGTGCTAAGCTTAGTGGTGACAGGGGGAACTTTGCAGCAAGTGAGGGCTGGCTGGACCACTTAAAAAAATGCCATGGCATAAGACAGCTTCATTTGTGTGACGAGAAGTTGAGCGCAGCAGTGGATGGAGTGGCACCCTTTTTATTTATTTATTTGTTTTTGTTAACCAGGTAAGCACACTAGACAACGAGTGCCTATTTTCAGGAGCGACCCGGGAGGTTACAGTACAGAGAAAACAAGATACAAATACAGGGCAGCATACGGGCCCACCACAAGTGACGAGAGTGGAAAATAGTACCTAGGACATTGAGTGGACAAAAGAACAATTTCACGCCCACGCGCAGGTGGGGCCAGGGTAAACAGCAAGTGAAGACAAAAGTACAAAGGTCAGAGCAACAAACGAGAATACAACTACAGGCTCATTAATACATATGTACACAAATTAAGGCAGGTGTGAGAGCAGCAAGAACAGGGGGTAGGAGGGAGGGAGTAAGAGGAAGGGTGAGAGGGAGGGAGGGGCAGAAATCAGCTGACTCCCCCCCGGGATGGCAGGGAAGAGCGAGCAAGGGGGTAATATTTTGCAGAGGGCAGCATAGCAAGGAGGAGGAACCCACCCTGGAAGACCACCTAGGCAAGCACGAGCAGCAGGGGAGTGCTGCCCCGTCCCAGTAGCGGGCCCAAGTAGAGAGGTCAGGGGATAGCGAGGGGACCTACAGGAGCCCCAAGAAGGAAGCAAGATGGGGGCTCCCAGGCAGCATGGGGGGAGGGGGATGGTGCAGACCAGAGGGGAGCGGTAAGGATCCAGAACTGCTAGAGGAGGGGAGTAGGGAAGCCACGAGAGCAATTTTAGTGCAGGGGTGGAGAGTGGTTGAGGCCGAGAACCCAAGGGGTGGGGGAGGGACCGGCAGCCGGGGGAGGCAGCTACATGATTTCTGAGGACAGGTGGAGGCCCCTTTGAGGAAGTTCAAAGGGCGTTTTGAAGCAGGAGTGGGAAGAGGCGGCTCGAAGCTAGAGCAGGGAGGAGTTCCAAAAAGCTGGGGGCATAGGGAGGAGAGGCCCGATCCCCGGTGCGGGAGCGGGTCCTGGGGACTTTGCAGGCGAGAGTCGAACTGGGCCTAAGCAGATAAGCCAGAGTGCAGTGTTGGAGGGGAAGGGCAAGTGCCGGGGGGCAAGCTGAATGGACTATGTTGTCAACAAAGCTCCCGAAGACAAAGGCACGGTGTTTATCAGGGGGGAGCCACTCCAGTCTGGCATAGAGGGCACACCGATGCATAAGGCGATGAGCAGAGAGGGCAAATCGACAGACATTGTTATAAGCCGTGTCCCATTTTGCAAGGGAGGTATTCGGACAGGCACCAAGCCAACGAGCCTGCAGTGCAGAGCGAGGGAGGATCCCCCATGTTGCGAGCCGAGCCGCCGGGGTGAGGCAGTCCTTGGCCCTGTAGGCAAGGCCAAGCTTACTGTTAGTTGCTTTGCATATGTTCCAGAGATGCTCAGCGAAGTCAAGCTGGGGGTCAAGGATCACTCCTAGGTACCTTGCAGAGCTCAGGACTGGCAAGAGAGAGCCATCCCCCCCATTTATAGCGAGGGGGGAGGGGCAAGAAGCGATTTTGGCTGCCGACCAGAATAACATGGGCGTGAGTTTTGGCAAGATTAACGGTAAGCTGTCGTCCCCCGAGCCAGTTTAGGATACGCCCAAAGTCGGAGTTGAGCTGGGAGTTGATGGTAACAGGGTTCGAAGCACTAGCCAGGAGTACCAGATCATCCGCATATAGCGTGGCAGCCCCAAGGGTAGTGACTGAAGGGAGTTCATTGACATAGAGGGAGAACAGAATGGGACCAAGGACGGACCCCTGGGGTACACCACAGCTTACTGGGGAGAGGCCCGACAGAGCGCGGTTAAAGCAGGTGTATTGGTGTCTCCCCCCGAGATAGCTGGTGAGCCAATCAAGAGCACGAGGGGAGAAACCTTGCCTAAGGAGGGTGGAGATTAGGAGATTATGATCAACTCGGTCGAAGGCCTTAGAGAGGTCAACAAAGATGGCCCCAGTCAATTTTCCAGCGTCAGTGGCAGCCCTGACCTGGGAGGTGACCACAGTGAGAGCGGTGGATGTACTATGCCCCTTCCGGAACCTGTGCTGGGCAGGGGAGAGCACAGCATACTCTTGCAGGTAATGGGAGATTTGTCCGGCCACAGCTTTTTCGAGTAGCTTGCTGGTAGCAGGGAGAATGGCAATGGGACGGTAGTTATTTAATTCCTTGGGGTCGCCGTGCTTGAACACGGGACAACCTTGGCCACCTTCAAATATCAGATGCGATTCCAGAGGTGAGGAAGAGTTAATATGTGGAAATCGGCCGAAGAAGGTAGGGGCCCAAGGCGCAGGAGTTTAGGCTCAAGGTGATCATAGCCGGCCCTGAGTGGAGGAGGAGCCCCAAGAAGAGTTTTAATTTCCAAGGCAGAGACTTGCCTCAGGTAAAAGGGGCCGGTACAGGGGGTGGCCCCGGGTACCGAGGAGAGGAAGGAGGAGGGAGGGACCGCGATTCGAAAACAGGCGCGTTGAACGCTTGGCATAGTTAGTGGTTGTTGCAGTTTGCCCTCTAGGTTCATGTCAGCAGCAGAGTGCGTGGGACACACCCACCATACTTTGATGTTTTTCCAGAAACTCCGGGGTTGTAAGCCGAGTTGGAGCAACGCTGACTTACAGAATTACCTTGGCAGCACGTGAGCAGCCTTGCAAGAATTCTGAGTCGCCGATATTCAAGGAGAACAAGTGGTCGCCAGACATTTTGTAGTTGGTCCAGCACTTGTCTCTGCTTCATGAGAGCAAGAAGTCCACCATGCAGCTACTTGATGACTGTGCCTCACTCTTCTTTTTAGTAAGGGGGCATGCTTATCCTGCAGGGGATGAGAATCGATAGGAATTGGTCTAATGCAATGGCGGGTTACTGGAGCTAAGTACCCTGGCCCAGTCAGTACGACGTAGGTCATTCAGGTAGTCATTTAGGGAGAATGTGAAGTAATCCCTGATCTGAATCACTCGACAAGGAATTTTAGGGGCAGAGGATCCCCATACACAGTAGATGGGAGAGCGATCGTTATTGCGTCCGGGAGGGTACCAGAATGCAGGATTTTATCCGGACGGTTGCTAAGTAACCAGTCAATAAGCGTGCCCTTGACCCCCTGGGAGGAGATACGAGTGGGTCTGGAGATGGTCTGATGAAGGGCTAGACCAGACAGAAGCGGCTCAAATAGTTTGATATTTGGCCCAGACCAGTTGAGGTTAAGATCCCCCAGGATAAGGACCTCATTTGACCCCACAGTGCCCTTTAGGTGGTCAAGCAGAAAGGATAGTCCGGGTATGCCACCCTTGGGGGGATTGTAGGCACAGACCAGGTGCACTTTTTTGGAGCTACCAAGTAGCAAGAGGGAGTGAATGAACTCACAACCTGTGGAGTTGGGCAGAGATAGGGATACCAGGGAAGCATTTAAGGTGCCCCCTGAAGTATAGGAGTACTCCCCCACCGCGTTTGGTGCCAGTCCTGTCCCGCCTGATGAGGCTGTAACCCGGAATGGTGCATGCAGAGTCAGGAATACCAGGCTTCAACCAGGTTTCCGTAAGCCCCAGAATGTCAGGCTCATACACGGTCACCCAAGCAGTCAGTTCAGCCAGATTATGGAGGATACTGCGGATATTAAGATGAGCAATTTTTATCCCTTTTTTTACCTGCCAGGCAGGGGGCAGCAGTGGTGGGTGTGGGGGGGGAGGGATGCCTAGGGTAGGAGGGAGGGGAGGCCGGCAGCACAGAGGGAGCCATGTTCAAGCTCTGGCACAGGAGCAGTCCAGGGGGAAAACCAGTGAAATTTAGGAGCCTAACAGAGCCCCTTAGGAAAGAATCAGTGTCCAGCGAGCCAGAGAAGATGGAAGGGGAGGAATCCTGACCAGATCCCTCTCGAGAAGGCGGGGGTCAAAGGATGACTAAGGTACTGAGGCAGGGAAATAGTGGCTAGGAGAGAAAAACAAGGGACAAGCTCCGGGTCAGGGGGATTGGAGTCCTATAAAGGCACCCGGAGAGCCACAGTTCTAATGTGGCATAAATAACATAAGCAGGGTGGGAGAGCCTGGGGTCGCAAATAAATCAGAAGAAAAAGAGAGGAAAAGACAGTGCCTGGTAGACACTACTGAAGGCAGGCTAGCAGGCACAGTGCGTGGAGGGGGGGGAGGGTGTGAGAGAAGAAAGACCTCTAGTGGCAGGCAGCTATAGCCTGCAGATGGGAAAGAGGGCTGATAGGATAAAAACACTCCACGTGGTAGCACAAGCCGCTATATATACAGTACACCACCAAGGGTGGTGGTGGGGGTGGTGGGGCAGCCGGCGAAGCCGGTGGGGCTAGCGCTTGAGTCCAGCAGCTCATGAGAGGAGGAGTGCAGTACTGGAAGGCCCAACGACTAGGCCAGGCAGGAGCCGAAACAGGTACTTAGAGCAGCAGAGCAGGAGTCGCGCTCTCGGCAGGAGAAAAATAACTACCTTGCGTGCTTCGGGCAGTGAGGGTAAGGAGGGTCCGAGCAGGCAGCCCCACGAACGGCGTCCTTCTGGTGGAATTCTTGGCAGGAGAGAAAACTACCTTGCGGGCTTCGGGGGGTGGGGGTAGGGAGGGTCCGAGCAGGCAGCCCCCCGAACGGCGTCCTTCTGGTGGAATTAGGCACCCTAGGGAAGAAAAGAGCAGGGGTAAGCAATTTATAGCAGGAGGCACAGGGGGAGGGGTAAAATAGGAGATGGGGTGCAAGTGCACAAAAACGGCTGCTGCAACAACGTCGGGGCAACCGCAAGCATACAGGGCTATCGTGAGACTATACAAAATGGCCATTTCTAAACGGCAAACTCTGAACTCTGAAAGGCTGAACAACCACTTGCATTGGTGCAAACAAAACAGTAAAATAGGTCCTTTAAGAGGCTAAAACAGAAAAACGGCAAAACACAGGGAAGTAAGGCTTGCAGAGGCTAAACGCACTCATAAGGAGTTATTTTGCAGAGCTGGCTATTGTGACAACGTCTGGGCAACCACGCATAAGATGGCTGTTAGCTGTGGGGTCAGAAACACAGGCACAGTAGGTATAAAGAACAGCAATAAATGTAGGGAGTACATGCCAATATCAAATAAAAGTAACAGCCAGATTTCTGCAGTCACTTGTTAGTGCAAACAAAACAGTAACAAAGGTCCTTTAAGAGGCTAAAAAAGAAAGCAGCATAAACACAGGGTAGTAAGGCTTGCAGAGGCTAAGCGCTCATAAAGAGTTATTGTGCAAGGCTGGTAATGCGACAGCGTCTGGGCAACCACCACAAGATGGCTGTTAGCTGCAAGGTCAAAAGCACAGGCGTTTGGCACAGTAGGTATAAAGAACAGCAATATTGTATATAGTACATACCAAAATCAAGTTACAGTAACAGCCAGAATTTTGCCGAAAAGCGTGTACCAGGAGCACTACAATTAAGGTAACAGAACCAACTGGCTTGTAAGAGCGAGGAAAACTCTTAAAGGTCAAAAATTAAAAACAGTCTGCATTCGTACGCCGACACTTGAGCAACATCCAGGTCACAGTCCTGTAGCTTGAGTCCAGCAGCTCGTGAGAGGAGGAGTGCAGTACTGGAAGGCCCAACGACTAGGCCAGGCAGGAGCCGAAACAGGTATTTAGAGCAGCAGAGCAGGAGTCACGCTCTCAGCAGGAGAAAAATAACTACCTTGCGTGCTTCGGGCGGTGGGGGTAAGGAGGGTCCAAGCAGGCAGCCCCACAAACGACGTCCTTCTGGTGGAATTCTCGGCAGGAGAGAAAACTACCAGTGGGGTTGTACTGGCGATGCCTGCTGGACAAAACTCTGGTTCACAGTGCAGAGAAGGATGCCCCTAGCCACAAAAAACAGAAGGACAGAGTCACTGTGCTGGCGTGTGTAAATGCCAGTGGGTACAGAAGTCCCCCCTGTTCTTAACAGGCAAATCTAGAGAGCTAAGATGCTCCAGGCACTGCAACATGGCAGCACTTCCAATGGTTTACGTGCATCAAAAAAATGCCTGGATGGATGGCACTCTGTTTTTGAAATGGTACAAAGAGAATTCTGTACCAGGTGTAAAGAGGCACCCAATGTCATTAAATCTACCCCTTCATGCAATTCTATTCCTTGATAATTCCACAGCTCACCCCAACATGCCTGTTATTCAGACTCAGGACATCCGTTGTCTGTTTCTGCCCTCAAACACAACCTCTACAAATCAGGCCTGTGATCAGGGAATTTTAGAAATCTTTAAGCAGCTGTACAGAAAGCGATTGCTTCAAGCAGTTCTGTTGGACAATAACAATGAGATGAGCCTGCACAAGGTTATCCGACCTATGTCCCTAAAAGATGTGGTGTACATGGGTGAGGAGGCATGGGACAAGGTAAAGCCTGAAACAATATCGGAGTCCTGGTGCAAATCAGGAATCTTGGTGGCAGATGAGCTTGTTTGTGAGGCAGAGGTGGAGCAGATGTGTACAGACACAGAACGTGATGTGCATGATCCAGATGAGGATCCGAACATTGCAGCACTGGCCAAAGACATGATTTCAAAACTGAATGTCTCCCTGACAAATGAGGATATGGAGAACTGGCTACTGTGTGATAAGGTTGAGGAAGGGCATGTGCATCTTTCAAATGATGCCATTGTAGAAGCCATGCAACACCAACCTGATCCACCCAAACAGCAAGAAGTGGATGCCTCGGATGATTCCGATGATGAGACCGACCCAGTAACCATACCAACAAATGCAGAAGCAGTAGAAAGCTTAGACAGGTGCTTACTCTGGCTGGAAAACTAAGACGACTGTGATCCAGTGCAGCTCATGTTGCTGCTAGGACTTCACTCAAAAGCTGTGGAATACGAGTACAAAGCCTGCAGCAATCAGACATAAATCAGTACTTCTCCCCTTTGCCCAAGTAGGACTTCATAGAACTGCACAGTGAGCCCAAATAAAGCATTCCCCGCACTACTGAAATGTATGTACAGTAATCACAAGCACACACAAAACACATCTAAAGAAAAACACATACACTGATAAGCTGCCTTTAGCGGCGATGATATATGTGGCTTCCAGTTTACCCAGAATTGGCAGTCTTAAATATGTGAACTCCCACTTATCTGAACTTAAAACTTGCCACTGGTTCAGTTCGGATAAATGGGATTCTACCGTACTTACTGTGTGTAAAGATGCTGCCATGCGCCAGTTTCCATCCCCTCTTGAGCCCCGCTGCTGAACATTACAATGAAGTCTTCCAATACCTGCCATCCTGAACTTCATCCTGAGCTCACCACCAGCCCACCATGTGCTGTTGCCCAGGGCCAGGCCAGCCACAGCCTACCCAGTGCCACTGCTAGCTCAACACAGTACCACCACAAAAGTGCCCTGCTGCCCACCCCACCCACTGCAGCATGGCTAAAGTAATCCCTCACAGTCCCTGCAGGAGTCCACCCTCCTAGACTAAGACCTGGCCAACACTTTCCACTTTGATCCAATTACAAGGCCCAGTGGCACAAAACCATGGGCCACCACCTTGGCCAGAGGCCAGATATTGAATTAACCATTTGGTGGTGATCCAGGGTTTTGTGCTGGGTAGACCTTCTAGTGTAGTCAATCAGTATCAGTTTTATGCCCTGATGAAGATGTGTGGCTGGCGAGGACTAAGATGGTGGAGTTACTTTAGCCATGCTGTTGTGGGTGGGGTGGGCAGCAGGGTACTTTTGTGATGGCACAGTGCCAAGACAGCAGTGGCACTGGGACAGCAGTCTGAAATGTACACAGGCCTTTTATTTGGCACAGGGTGGGCTCTGGGCTAGCTTGGCAGTCGGGAGCAGTGTGTGGTATACTGACAGTGGGTGCCCGATGAAGTTCTGGATGGCAGGCATTGGAGGACTTCAGTGTAACGGTCAGCGACAGGGCCCTGGAGGGGAATGGTTATTGGCAGTTTCAAAGCATCTTCACACACAGAAAGTAACTAAGTTTAGTGGTGGTAGCAGGAGGAGAGAAAATAGGTGCTACAAGAGTTGGGTAAGGGGGGGTGTCTTTGATTGTACGGCGGGGCCCTTACACTGCTGTTAGCCAGGTGGAGGGGGGATTCTGTATTAGGAAATGGAAATCAGATTTCAATTCTAATGTGTTAGAAAGTCCTGACCCCTTTTTAGGAATTAGGATTTCTGAACTGCTGTTTCAAAAATCCTAATTCCTAAAAAAAAATGTCAGAATCCACCCATCTGATTCTATTGCTCAAAATCTAACTGAACAACATGAGAAGGAACCTATGCATAGAAACATAGAAACACTGAATTTGATGGCAAATAAGGACTGCTTGGCCTACCCAGTCTGCCCATTTTCCTACCTAATGAAAATGAGAAAGGAAAAGTGTGGCCTACTGGGATTCGAACCTCAGATCTCTGGTATGCCATTCCAGCGCTCTAACCATTAAGCTACAGGCTCACTGATCAAAGCGTCTGAGGAATTTCCTTACAGCCACACACACATTCCTTTCTCTAGTGTTGCGCAATTATGCAACTAGGAACCAATGTTAGAAATATCACTTTCTCTCAGTGCAGTTTAACCCCTGCAAGGTATACATATTTTTAAATCAAGGATGGAAATGAGAAAGGAAAAGTGTGGCCTACTGGGATTCGAACCTCAGATCTCTGGTATGCCGTTCCAGCGCTCTAACCATTAAGCTACAGGCTCACTGATCAAAGCGTCTGAGGAATTTCCTTACAGCCACACACACATTCCTTTCTCTAGTGTTGCGCAATTATGCAACTAGGAACCAATGTTCAGACGCTTTGATCAGTGAGCCTGTAGCTTAATGGTTAGAGCGCTGGAACGGCATACCAGAAATCTGAGGTTCGAATCCCAGTAGGCCACACTTTTCCTTTCTCATTTCCATCCTTGATTTAAAAATATGTATACCTTGCAGGGGTTAAACTGCACTGAGAGAAAGTGGTATTTCTAACATTGGTTCCTAGTTGCATAATTGCGCAACACTAGAGAAAGGAATGTGTGTGTGGCTGTAAGGAAATTCCTCAGACGCTTTGATCAGTGAGCCTGTAGCTGAATGGTTAGAGCGCTGGAACGGCATACCAGAGATCTGAGGTTCGAATCCCAGTAGGCCACACTTTTCCTTTCTCATTTCCATCCTTGATTTAAAAATATGTATACCTTGCAGGGGTTAAACTGCACTGAGAGAAAGTGATATTCCTACCTAATGAATAAACTGCAGATCCTAGTTAACCAACAGCCTACTTCTTTCTCCCAACCCCCCCGAACTGCCTTATGCATAATGCTCAGTGGCCTTGTGACCAACACTGAATCAGAACAAAAACCTTTGCCAACCCTCCCACGTTCTGAAAATCCATAAACCAGGTGATTAACGACTCTTGTAACATGGCAATATCTAGGACTATAAAAACGAGTACATTGATTGGTTGAAACGGACCGCATGACACAAGTTGGAGACGGCATTAATTTCCAAGTAATGCCTGCTCCAACTTGCAATATTATTCTATGCCATTAGTTCTTTTTAAGCACTAGATGTCACAGTCACACTTAGGGAACTTCCCACCCAGAGGCCACTTGCTATTGCACAAAATGTGTTGTCTTCGTGTATAGCAGTTTAAAGTAAAAGAATGGAGAAACTGGAAATTACCCTCGAGGTGTGCGGATCCATATGGGTTAACAGCAAGTTTGGGCACACTGTCAGTAGTCCGAGGGACAAAGTGGCAGGCAATCCCATTCTGCAAAATCTTGAAGCAACATTTAAATGTGTAAAATGACTCAGGATAAAAATATGTGCAGTTTAAACAAAATACAGTTTTCTTTAGGGGGAAAGCTACAGGTTGATCTTAATAAAAGTGTAGCAGTTAGTTTTGTAATGTAGGTATGCAAATATGGTAACCTATACATCCCAGCATACAGTGCAGCAGTACTCAGCACTGTGTAGAACTGTGAATTTACGAAATATCAAGGGATATAGCATTAAAATAACTGTTTAGAAATCTGCAAAAACAAGTAAACTGTGTTACAGCAGACTGCAGATGTTGTTTATCCCTGTAAATGTTTAAAGCTGCACTGTCAGAGTTAGTCCCCTGAACTTTTAATGTTATTCTGTCTTTTAAAAAGTGTCCTTTTCAGAACGTGCTGCCCACCGCTTACCTTTATCTCTATTTGGTCAATTTGTTTCATGTCTAAATTTCATTATTTATCCCTTTGTGGTTTTTCCCTCGGGTCCACCAGTACACCTCCATGCTGTTGTTCCAGCCCACACATTATATGCGTCATACTCTCGCATAATGAGTGTGTAGCCAGCATTTCCAACTCTTTAAGTGTGCCGTGTTAAAGCAGTCACCATTCCCCTTTGGTTCCTGCTGAGGTGAGTACCCGTCAATGCAGCCATGGTATTGCTGACAGTTTGATTTGAAAAAAAGCAAGGACCCCCTTTTGTTGTGTGCCGACGGGTGCCCAATCCCATCGGCAGAAATAACCCTTCTTTGTTGTTTGCCGGCGGGGTGCCCCAAGCCCCGTCGGCCACAGCTGTCCCCCCAACTCCGTGACAGCTATGCCCACCCAGCGCGTCATATGCCCCTGTAGTGTTTGAAGCATCCCCGATGTTTTCTCGGAGTCTTTACCTGAAATAAAGGAAGCGGTCCTCGTAGTCTCCCTCACCCCTCCCACAACCCGCACCACCCACTGCACACCCAGCCTCCCCACCCCCCACCCCATACTTACCTCCGGTGCTCGCGCGACTGATCTTCGTGGACTGGGAACACATCTGCACTCTTCAAAACCAACCGCGAACTGAGGAAATGCCGGTAAGCTGAATAGGGTTTTTCAACTTTATTGCATATCTCGGGCATTTTTGGAATTTTTGCACCAAATTTTCAACATGGGGGTTTTGGGACCCCTCCTCATGAATTCTTGAACTGTCATGGCGTTAATCGGTCCCGAAAGGTTGTTTTGCAGTCACTGCGCAGAATCACCCTTCAGGGCCGATTAATGAAATGACAGTGCCAGTGTTCATGAGGTGGGCTCTGATAAGCCTATGTTTCAAATTTGTGAAAATCCAAAAAATGACTGTTTTACGAGCTGCATAAGCAGTAGTTGCTACGCATGCTCATAATCTCAAGAATTTGCAATTTTTTCATGCCAGATTTTCAACATTGGCATTTTGTTACACCTCCTTGTGAGCTGTACAGCTGTTATTTTCACATCCTGGTCGAAATGTGTTTCGCACTTCCAGCACAGAATAGTGCGGTTGCTTGGAAATCACTGTTTGGGACAGATTAAGAAAATGACAATGATACTGTTCATGAGCAGAGGTCCTAAAATACCTATGTTAAAAATTTAGTCCGATATTCCATAAAATGACTGTGTTACGAGCATGTGATGCGCAGTTTTCATGCACACTCGTAACTTCACGAATTTATAATATTTTCACTATTGCCATTTTCCCAGACCTACTTATGAACAGTACAGCTGTCATTTTTCTCATCCTGGCCGAAATGTGTTTTGGCACTTCCGGCACAGAATAGAGCGGTCGCTGTAGGAAATTACTGTTCGGGACAGATTAAGAAAATGACAATGATACTGTTCATGAGCAGAGGTCCTAAAATGCCTATGTTGAAAATTTGGTGATGATATCCTATCAATTGACAGTGTTACAACTGTGCGTTGGGCACTTTCCATGCACCCTTGTAACTTCGCAAATTTGTAATATTGTCACACCAGATTTTCAACAGTGGCATTTTGTCACACCTCCTCACAAGCAGTACAGCTGTCATGTTTTACATCCTGACCAAAATGTGTTTTCACAGTTCCGGCGCAGAATAATGTGGTGACTGTGGGAAACCAGTGTTCAGGACAGATTAAGAAAATGACAGTGGCACTGTTCATGAGCAGAGGTCTTAAAATCCCTATATTGAAAATTTGGTGACAAAACTCCATAACACGACTGTGTTACAAGCGTGTGTTGAACTGTTTCCACGCACCCTTGTAACTTCGCAAATTTGCAATATTGTCAAGCCACATTTTCAACAGTGGCATTTTTCACACCTCCTTATGGACACTACAGCTGTAATTTTTCACATCCTGGCTAAAATATGTTTCTGCACTCCTGACAGAGAATAGCACGGTCACTCTGGGAAATTAGTGTTTGTGACAGATTAAGATCGAAGAGTGACAGGGGCGAGTGACCAAGCTCAACTGAGCTCTGTCGGAACTGCTGCGGATTTGTTTGTGGGCAGACAAAGGCCACAACACAAGAGCCCAGTACAAAAGGGCAGCCAGCAGCACTGGGAGAAACACAACGAGAAAGCGACTGAGTGAAGGGGAGTGAGTGAACTCACCGAAGTGATGTCAGGACTGCTGCGGATTTCTTTGAGGGCAGAAAAAGGTGCCAATGCAGGCAGGAGCACCGTACAAAAGGGCAGCTTGTAGCACCAGGACAAACAGAATCAGCACAATAGAGAGAGGGAGACTGAACGACCTCAACGGAGCTCTGTCGGGACAGCTGCGGATTTCTTTGTGGACAGACAAAGGTGCCAACGCAGCCAGGAGCCCCATACAAAAGCGCAGTCTGCTGTGCCAAGAGAAACAGAATGAGCGAGTGACAGAGCGGTAGTGAGTGAGCTCAACGTAGCTCTGTTGTGACTGCTGCGGATTTCTTTGTAGGCATAAAAATGTGGCAACGTAGGCAAGAGCCCAGTACAAAAGGCCAGCTTGCAGCACCGGCAGAAATGGAATGCATGAGTGACAGAGGGGAATTGAGCGAGCTCAATGGAGCTGTGTCGGGACTCCTTCAGATTTCTTTCTGGCCAGAAAAACCCGCCAATGCAGACAGGAGCACAGTACAATAGGGCAGCCTGCAATGCCAGGAGACAGAGAATGAGCGACTGAGGGAGGGGGAGTCAGTGAGCTCAACGGAGCCCTGTTGATACTGCTCCGGATTTCTTTGTGGTCAGAAAAAAGTGCTAGCACAGGCAGGAGCCCAGTACAAAAGGGCAGCCTGCAGCACCAGGAGAAACGCAATGAGTGAGTCTGGGGGGGAGTGAGTGAGCTCAATGGAGCTCTATCGTGACTGCTGCAGATTTCTTTGTGGGCAGAAAAAGGCGTCAACACAAGCAGAAGCCCAGTAGACAAGGGCAGCCTGCAGCGCCGGAAGAAACGGAATGAGTGAGTGAAAGAGAAGGGGAGTGAGCGAGCTCAACGGAGCTTTGTCGGGACTGCTGCAGATTTCTTTGTGGGCAGAAAAAGGCATCAACACAGGCAGGATCCCAGTACAAAAGGCTAGCCTGCAGCGCCGGCAGAAATGGAATGAGTGAGTGAAAGAGGGGGAGTGAGCAAGCTCAATGGACTGGTGTCAGGATTGCTGCAGATTTCTTTGTGGGCAGAAAAACCCACCAATGCAGGCAGGAGCCCAGTACCAAAGGGCAGACTGCAGCACCAGGAGACATAGAACAAGCGACTGAGGGAGTCAGTGAGCTCAATGCAGCTCTGTTGGGACTGCTGCAGATTTGTTTGTGGGCAGAAAAAGCCAGTAATGCACGCAGGGGCACAGTATAAAAGAGCACCCTGCAGTGGCAGGAAAACCAGAATGAGTGAGTCAGCAAGCTCAGCGGAGCTGTATTGTAACTGCTGCAAGTTTCTTTGTGGGCATAAGAAAGCAGCAACATAGGCAGGAGCTCAGTAGACCAGGGCAGCCTGCAGCGCCGGTAGAAACGGAATGAGTGAGTGAAAGAGAAGGGGAGTGAGCGAGCTCAATGGAGCTTTGTCGGGACTGCTGCAGATTTCTTTGTGGGCAGAAAAAGGTGCCAACAGAGGCAGCAGCCTAGTACAAAAGGACAGCCTTACAGCGCTGGGTGAACCAGAAGCAGTGAGTGAGAAGGGGGGGTGAGCGACCTCGACGGAGCTGTGTGAGGACAGCTGTGGATTTCTTTGCGGGCAGAAAAAGCCACCAACACAGGCAGGAGTCCAGTACAAAAAGGCAGCCTGCAGCTCCAGGAGAAACAGAATGAGTGAGTGAGACAGGAGGAGTGAGCTACCTTAACGGAGCTCTGTCAGGACAGCTGTGGATTTCTTTGTGGGCAGAAAAAGCCACCAACAGTGGCTGGAGCCCAGTACAAAAGGGCAGCCTACAGAAACAGGAGAAACACAATAAGTGAGTGGGGGGGGGGGAGTGAGTGATCTCAACGGAGCTCTATCATGACTGCTGCAGATGTCTCTGTGGGAAGAAAAAGGCGGCAACACAGGCAGGAGCCCAGTACAAAAGGCCAGCCTGCAGCACCGGCAGAAACGGAATGCGTGAGTGACAGAGGGGGATTGAGTGAGCTCAATGGAGCTGTGTCGGGACTCCTTCAAATTTCTTTCTGGCCAGAAAAACCCACCAATGCAGGCAGGAGCCCAGTAGAAAAGGGCAGCCTGCAGTGCCAGGAGACACACAATGAGCAAATGAGGGAGGGGGAGTCAGTGAGCTCTGCACAGCTCTGTTGGGACTGCTGCAGATTTCTTTGTGGGCAGAAAAAGCTAGTACACACAGGAGCCCATTACAAAGGCCAGCCTGCAGGCGCGGCAGAAGCGGAATGAGTAAGTGATAGAGGGGTGAGCAAGCTCAGCGGACCGGTGTCAGGACTACTGCATATTCCGTTGTGGGCGAAAAAGGCACCAACAGAGGCAGCAGCCCAGTACAAAAGGCAGCCTTACAGCGCTTGGAGAACCAGAAGGAGGAGGAGACGGGGGGGGGGGTGAGCGACCTCGATGGAGCTGTGTCAGGACAGCTGTGGATTTCTTTGTGGGCAGAAAAAGCCATCAACACAGGCAGGAGCCCAGTACAAAAGGGCAGCCTGCACCACCAGGAGAAACAGAATGAGCGAGTGAGATGGGGGAGTGAACTACCTTAACGGAGCTGTGTCGAGACAGTTGCGGATTTCTTTGTGGGCAGAAAAAGGTGCCAGCACAAGCAGGAGCCCGGTACTAAAGGGCAGCCTGCAGCACCAGGAGAAACACAATGAGTGAGCTCAACGGAGCTCGATCGTGACTGCTGCAGATTTCTTTGTGGGCAGAAAAAGGCGGCAACACAGGCAGGAGCCCAGTACAAAAGGCCAGCCTGCAGCACCGGCAGAAACAGAATGCGTGAGTGACAGAGGGGGATTGAGCAAGCTCAATGGAGCTGTGTCGGGACTCCTTCAGATTTCTTTCTGGCCAGAAAAACCCACCAATGCAGGCAGGAGCCCAGTAGAAAAGGGAAGCCTGCAGTGCCAGGAGACACACAATGAGCAAATGAGGTTGGGGGAGTCAGTGAGCTCAATGCAGCTCTGTTGGGACTGCTGCAGATTTGTTTGTGGGCAGAAAAAGCCAGTAATGCACGCAGGGGCACAGTACAAAAGGGCACCCTGCAGTGGCAGGAAAACCAGAGTGAGTGAGTGAGCTCAGCGGAGCTGTATTGTAACTGCTACAAGCTTCTTTGTGGGCATAAGAAGGCAGCAACGCAGGCAGGAGCCCAGTAGACCAGTGCAGCCTGCAGCGCCGGAAGAAACGGAATGAGTGAGTGAAAGAGAAGGGTATTGAGCGAGCTCAATGGAGCTTTGTCGGGACTGCTGCAGATTTCTTTGTGGGCAGAAAAAGACACCAACAGAGGCAGCAGCCTAGTACAAAAGGGCAGCCTTACAGCGCTGGGTGAACCAGAAGCAGTGAGTGAGAAGGGGGGGTGAGCGACCTCGACGGAGCTGTGTGAGGACAGCTGTGGATTTCTTTAGGCAGAAAAGCCACCAACACAGCAGGAGTCCAGTACAAAAGGGCAGCCTGCAGCCCAGGAGAAACAGAATGAGCGAGTGAGACAGGGGGAGTGAGCTACCTTAACGGAGCTCTGTCAGGACAGCTGTGGATTTCTTTGTGGGCAGGAAAAAGCCACCAACAGTGGCTGGAGCCCAGTACAAAAGGGCAGCCTACAGAAACAGGAGAAACACAATGAGTGAGTGGGGGGAGTGAGCTCAACAGAGCTCTATCATGACTGCTGCAGATGTCTCTGTGGGAAGGAAAAGGCGGCAACACAGGCCAGAAAAACCCACCAACTCAGGCAGGAGCCCAGTAGAAAAGGGCAGCCTGCAGTGCCAGGAGACACACAACGAGCAAATGAGGAAGGGGGAGTCAGTGAGCTCTGTGCAGCTCTGTTGGGACTGCTGCAGATTTCTTTGTGGGCAGAAAAAGCCAGTAATGCACGCAGGAGCCCATTACAATAGGCCAGCCTGCAGCGCCGGCAGAAACGGAATGAGTAAGTGATAGAGGGGGAGTGAGCAAGCTCAGCGGACCGGTGTCAGGACTGCTGCATATTTCGTTGTGGGCAGAAAAAGGCACCAACAGAGGCAGCAGCCGAGTACAAAAAGGCAGCCTTACAGCACTTGGAGAACCAGAAGGAGTAAGTGATAATAAATTTTGCTCTGTTTCTGATGTCTTGTCTATTTAAGGAGTAAAATATTGAAACTACATATGTTTTCTTTGTATTTTTTATCCAAAAATAAAACAAAAGAATAATCACTCTTTAACAGTGCTTGCCATGTTACAAGTGCATTAAGCCACTCTGAAGGAGGCTTCTACTGTGGAATTAATGCATGGTTGGGTGGTTGTAGGCACTCAGCCTTTAGCCTTGTGCCACCCTTCACCCTCAGCCATGCATTAATTCCACAGTAGAAGCCTCCTTCGTCGTGGCTTAATGCTTACTCAGAGACCTACTATTCAAAGACTGATACAAAATGGCATGGTGCTGATTTAACCTGTAGAGATGGCCACCCCCTAAACTGAAACATTACTGACCTCCCCACTATGAGCCCCTTGCAATGCCATAATTAATGCTGTCCCTCTGAACGCACACAACAAACCTATACCAATTTCTGATTTTAATATTAAGGAAATATTCACAGAGGAAGTCCTTTAACAGTTTGTAGATTTACCCAACTCCCAGCCTCCCTGACTGAAGATTGCTGCTCACGTGATATGTTACCTACTTACCTATGTCCTAGCATTGTCCTTCAAGACAGGCACTGTACCTAGTCTGTGGAGATCTGCCATTGGTATCTTGCTACTGTCAGGTGATTCAACTAATGTTAGAAACTATAGTCTCACTTTTATCCTGCTTGCACTGGGTAAAATCCAGGTGAAACTTGTACTTAAACAGCTAAGTGACTACATAAAGCAGCAGGCTCTATTAAGCATTAATGAATACAGGTTCTGCACTGGCTGCAGAATGTCCCTTGCCTTGACTAACCTTGTGGATAATAAGTTTTGTGTGCTGAACATTTTACCTAATTATAGGGATGGAACTGAATTCAGGGAAAGGTCACACATTTCTTGTTATCATTCAGTTTGGGGTTGCTCATGTGAAGACCCAAAAAAGAACAAACATGCCTCCATTCAACTGCAAGAGGGGCCCAAGAACACAACTGCCTCCACAGACCCAACAAATTTCTCCTGCTGCCTCCGCCTTGTGTAATAACACCCCATCACCTACCTAACACTTTCCCTTTTTTTTAAAAAATGTCTCACCTCCCCCATGCCCCATAAACACAGGCAAAGTTGGGGACTAGAATTCACCCTCAACCCATAGCCCTGATCCATAACTGAGGTGAAGACTTTTGTGTAATCTCAGCATGCATGCTAGAGGGTTAGGTGCAAGCAGCCCAGTGGCAGTGCGTTGCACTGCTGTGTAAGCAGCCCAGTGGCAGTGCATTGCACTGCTGTGTGAGCAGCCCAGTGGCACTACATTGCCCTTCTGTGTAAGCAGCCCAGTGGCACTACATTGCACTGCTGTGCAAGCAGCCCAGTGGCACTACATTGCACTGCTGTGTAAGCAGCCCAGTGGCACTACATTGCCCTTCTGTGTAAGCAGCCCAGTGGCACTACATTGCACTGCTGTGCAAGCAGCCCAGTGGCACTGCATTCTGCTGCCATGCAAGCATCCCAGTGGCAGTGCATTGCACTGCTGTGTAAGCGGCCCAGTGGCTGTACATTGCATTGCTGTAGAAGCAGCCCAATGGTACTGCATTGCACTTCTTGCAAGTGGCCCAGTGGGGTTCCACTATTCTGCAGTGACACAAATTACAGCAACCATCAGTACAGCAACGGCACAACACCGCCAGTAGGTATTGTGCCAGTGTTGGGGAAAAGTGTGTTTTTTGGGGGGGCTTTGCTCCCCTGCACCCCCCCCACACTTTAGATAACCAACTTTGAGTTGGAGTTGGCTTGGGGAGGGGGTGAACACCCCGGAGGCAGCAGCTTCGGGAACCCAGTGGACCATCACAGCGAACTGTCGAAAATGTTGCTGTGATGCTCTTTGCTGTTTTCTCATCACTGTGGTGACGTGATACCACCCAGCTGTAGTGCATTCTGCTGCAGTGTAAGTGGCCCAGTGGCAGTGCATTGCACTGCTGTGCAAGTGGCCCAGTGGCAGTGCAGTGTGTTGCTGTGCACACGGCCCAGTGGCAGTGCATTCTGCTGCTGTGCAAGCGGCCCTGTGCAGCAGTGAGTCTTGACTGAGGAGGTTCGACAATGCTCTCCAGCACCACACCACATTGACCCCTGTGACTGGGCCAGGCAGCCAGCTCCTGCTGCAGTGGATGTGTTGTGTGTGTGTGAGGCCACCAGGAAGGCTGTGCTCATGTCGAGGGATGGTAGTAGGACCTACAAAGGAGAAAAAAACAATCTAATTAAAGGACAGCCTGTATCTTTGAGATCCCCTTGGGTCCTACTGTCTGCTGGCATGGATCCTAGTAAACACAGTGGACTGCATGGGGGGGTAGAGGACTCTCCCCTGAGGCCTCTGGCATGGCGTTTAAATTGTGGGGGTAATGGGTGCATTACTGGTGCCAGTGGAGATCGGAGGATGCAGGCCAGAATGGTATATTCCTGAATGATGAATGTGGCCAGGGAAAAAAATACCTGTAGGAAAAAAACTGGATTTGTTGTTCCATATCCTTCTTATCAGTCTGTTTTCCTATTCTCTAGAATGATCTTCCTCTCTGTATTCACCTCTCATCCTCACTTTCCTCTCTTAAGTCATTGTTATCTGCTCATCTCTCCCTACCTTGCTCCTACAGTTACACCGGTTTTGGCTACAGCATTACCTTCCCTGGCCACCACTTCCCCCGACATGGCTTAAATCAGAATGTCCTGGAGAGACACTACAGCACTTTAATAAGAAATTATTTGTGTTAATGATTTAACTGTTGGCACCTGGTTATTCACTATTTAAATACTAGTTTGTTCTCGTTTGGTCATGCCTCCTGTCGAAGGGGTAGCATTGCCCCGAAGCACTGCAGCTGGGGAGGGAATGAAGCCTTGAAGTTTGTTTTGTATTTATCACTGTGAATTTTCTTTACTTACAATAGTAATTTTTTTTACAATTTTTTGTAATCAATAAAAGTCTATAATATTCTCCCTGAATGGACCTGGAGTGCTGGCTTTATTTTTATTGTTTCCACCACTCCGCCCCCCCATACACACACACACTCTTCCACTACTTTTTTACCATTCACACTGTAAACCTTTGCACATTTGTGACACTACTTTAATGTTTCTACTACTTAAAGGATTTATATTTAACAACTAGAACAGTTTATTTTTGTACTCCTGCAACTTTCTGAACTTTGCACCGTACAATATTCTGTGATATTATTACAGCACACTGCACTTTTTGATCTTGTAAATTCTTGCAAGTTTGTAAATGTACAGTGTGCCATAAAATATTTTGCCTTGTACATGTCTCTTTATTTTGTTCTGTACTTTGTCATATCTTGTTTACTGAAATGCTTTCCACTGTGTAACTCTTCTCTGGTTGACTCCCCTCTCCACCATCATCTCTGACATCTCCGCTGCTGAACTCATCCTGCTAGGGGACTTCGGTGTTAAATGGCTCTCCCCAGCCTCTAGTCCAACTACCCACAAGGTTGAGTCCCTTAAACACATCGAATATCACTGAACCCACCTGGCTCAGCCCCCACTTCTCACAACCTTTCCCCCTGGACTGGGTTCTCTCCTCCCACCCCCACCACATTCTTGCAGCTGGCATTTTCCCAGATGCTTACCGTGACCACTGGATGACGCGCAGCATCAGGAAGATGCAGCATACCCCCCCCACAAAAAAATACATCTTGACCAGGTCCCTCCATTCTCTTAACACCTCTACTCTCTTGAGTGACCTTGCTGCTATAAACTGGACAGCCATACCCTCTGCCATTGATATTGACATTGCCCTCTCTACCCATTTCACTCCAAATTCTCCTCAGTTTGGGACAAGCTCAGAAAATCCAGGGTCAAAACTCACCATCACCCTTGGATTACCCCCTGGAATCATTGACTAGTGCAAGTCCTGTGGTCTTGTTTGGGTATGTTACAAATTATCTCACTCCCTTCCTGATCTCTTATACAGAACTATCAGGAACTCCTGTACAAAGGCTGTCCCAGCTGCAAAATCAAAATATTTCAAGGCCAGCCTTCAGAACAACCTTAATGCCCTTTCAAAGTTCTGGAAGGTAATTCACTCCCTCTTTGACCCTCCCATCCAGTCCACCCCTCTGGTCCTTCTGGTAAATGGTTCATGGTTGTCTGATCCCTCCTCTGTTGCTGCTTACTTCAATGAGTTCTTTACCATTTGTGCTATCCCTTCCTCTCACCCTTCAGTGTCCACTGCTCCACTTCCCATTCCCTCTCCTATCTCCTCTAAGGTTTTCTTCTTTTACCCTGTTACTACCCAGGAAACCCGGACTGCCCATTACTCCCTTAAGTTGCATAAATCCAGCCCTAATGGGCTGTATCCTAAGTTACTCCATATATCCACTCTTGCCATAGCATCTCCTCTGACTCACCTACTCAACCTCTCCTTCTCCCTCAGTGCTGTTCCTCAGTGCTGTCCCTCAGTCCTGGAAGTTGGCCAAAGATTTTCCACTCCACGAAGAGGGGGACGGGTAAATTCCAGCCAGTCTCCCTCCTCCCTTCCTTTGCTAAGCTGGAAGAGAAGCTTGTCTCTATCAGACTCTCCAATTTCATACCCTCCACTGATTCCTCTTCCTATTCCAGTCTGGCTTCTAGAAGCATCATTCCACCATCTCCTCCCTGTTGTGTGTAACTAACTCTATCTTCTCAGGGATATAGTAGGTGCATATTACAGCTGTCATTTTCATCAATTTGGCCAAGTCCTTTGACTTAGTGTTCCATCCACTCCTCCTAGCTAAGCAGAGTTCTTCTGGCCTCTCCGCTCCTGCTGTTGACTGGTTCCATTCTTACCTCCCTGGTCATCTACAGTCAGTACAGGTTGGTAGCACCCTGTCACCTCTGCCTCTCATCCAGGTAGGAGTCCCACAGGGCTACATCCTGGGGCCCATCCTGTTTTTCATCTTCCTTAATGGCCTACCTTTGGCTTGTGTCTACTCGCATATACACAACTATGCAAATAACACAGTCATCTACACCTCTGGTCCCTCTGCCACAGCTGTGGAAGGTCTGGTCCAGCATGACTTCCACAATGTCCTGCACTGGTCCCAATCAAACCAACTCCAGGGCAAGACAAATAAACTGTGTCTATGACCTTTGGCACCAGCATTAAAACTGGCCAGACTCCCAACTCTGCCTACCTTCCCCACACCTTGGACAGCACCCCTCTGGAAGTAGTTCAGTGCTTCAAGTACCTTGGTGTGTGTCTAGACAGAAAACTTGACTTCTCTGCCCACATGAACACCATCCAAGTCAAGCGCCACCCTTAACTTGGTGTCTTGTACTGCAATAAAGATGGTCTGCCTCTGCAGGCCCGTCGTGAGCTTGCCACCAAAGTGGTGCTCCCAGTCTTTGACTACACTGACATGGTCTGTGGTACCACTCCCTTAACCTCCCTGGCCAGACTCCTTCTGCCACTTTGTGAACAACTACTCCTTTCATTCTCACAATAGTTCACTTTATTCCACTTTAACCATTCTCTCTCTATCCTCACATTGCTAGATCCGCTGTGCCACATTCATATTCAAATTCTGGCTTTTGTCCCTTTTACCTCTCGCTGGTCCTCTCCCTCTTCTGTTCTACCTCCTGCTCCCTCACCTCTAGGGCTCCTCATACATTTGCCATTCTTCATCCCTGCTCCTCTGCTGGGCAATCAGCCTTTTCCAATAATCTCCTATCACTTTTTAGAAAATGGGCTTTTTATTTCCTGGCATCTGATTGGCTAGTACCCTTGCCAGAGGGGTACATTAACTTTCAATAGATGCCCAGGAAACAAAAAGTACCAGTCTACAATGCCCCTTCACCCAGGATGTCTCCTGGTGCTCACCCTACTTCCTAATTGGCTGCAACACCTCATTAAAAATTTAAAAATGTTGCCATTTTCTTCCCTCGCTTAGTGAGAGAGCCAGTTCAGATGGTACAGCTGACTGATGAAAAAAAAAAAAGGGAAAGATAGCAACCGACTGTCATGCCACAGTCACACTAACTGTATGCCATATTTAAGACTCTTGCTCCGGCGTCCACCCTCTCTTACCACACAAGTAAGACAGTTATTATTTTCACAACTTCCGTCACGCAAATCTGGCATAGTAGCCGTTTGTGCTCTCGCGCCCCTTCTCCGCTCCTCATTTCTAATTCATTCAGGCAGCCCTCCTCAGGAATACAGCTCAAAACAATAAAAATAAACAGTAAAATAATGAAAATGTACCACCGAACTGTTAAGTACTGGCTACTGTGCAGCAGGAAATAATCTAACTGCAATCACCGCCGCTCCTCTCCTCACATGGTCCAGTAAATGCAGAAAGTTCCACTGTGCGGTGTTGAAGTTCTTTTGGTGCTGCTGCTACTGATCCTTGCTTGTATTCAGCAGCCAAAGAAATGAAAGAACCAAGGCAAACCTTGCCTGTATTTTAAAAAGACCCCAAAGAAATTTCAAACGCAGCCCTGTACGCCAGTAGCGGGCGGGCAGGGGAGGCCGCCATGACAACCAACAACAAAAAGCAGGTGGAGGAACTATTTTTTAACTCTACAAATAAAATACTTAATATATTAAAGTCTTGTTATGCAAACTTGTTTATTTAAAAGCATAAAAATGCAGTGCCCATTTTTCCTGCAGCGCCAATAGCCTCCAGAATTGGGTGGTATGGGCAATACCCGGACCGCCCAAGGGCTGTAAAGGCCCTCCGCCTGCGGCGTCGGGCCTCTTTACGCCCCTGGCCGGTCCGGTATTGCCCAATACCGCCCACCCTGTTGGGCATTATTGCTTACGTAACCAACTGCCATCTTACATCCCCTTCTCTGTCTCTCCAGGCTCCCTATGGGTATCAGCTGAAACTCCTTCCCTTTCTCCCTGCTCCTGTTTTCCCTCTACTGGACTGTTCCCCCTTGTATTTGGCTCCTACCCTGGTAGATGTGTGGTTAAAGCACCTTAATTTGGTGTTTCTAACTTGATTGATCCTTCTGCAGTTATTCCTGAAATTAATTTGTGTTCTTCGACTGCTCTTTATTGTAACTGTGAATTGTGTCTGTGCTGTGTTTTTGCATCCCCTATTCCCTTCCCCTGGGTTGCACCTGGAAATGAGCATTGGCTCAGTGGGCCTTTTCTGGCCATCAGTTTTAAAAATAAATATACCCCCCATCGCTCCTGGAAGCACCCTCTGACTCAGTGTGAACACATTTTTATACACACACACATATATATATATATATATATATATATATATATACTGTATGTATTAATTATAGTGGCACTGTAGCACCACTATAGTAATGGTTGAGCAGCAGTTTCTATGTTAAACCTCAAATTTTGCACTTTAATAACTTCGCAATCATTTAATAGATTTGTACAAAAATTTGCATGCAGAGTCTCTTGGGGTAGATCTGTTGATATGCTAAGTTTTGTTCTGGTCAGATTTGCAGATTCTGAGTTCTGGATAGTTAAAAAAAACTTAAAATTCATTACTTTTTGTAGTTTTTTTTTCATCGCACGGCACAGAGATAGTGTAGAATTGTGGTCTGAAATTTTTATTGTAGAAAGAGCTTGGGTCACAGAACAGGCCAGTGTTTATTTGGTGAAAAAATATTAATCTGTTCAAAAGTTAAAGCATTTTTAAATTCCCATTATTTTCAAAGGGATTTTTATTTTTCAGGATAGCTGCATGGCATGAACAAGGATCCTTGTCCCTGAGAGGCTAGTCCTTGTCCACGAGTTGGCAATCTTTGCTCATCATTAAAAATTCTTTGCCCGTGACCCACCATCTTATTTTTGGATTTTGCCCTGAAAAAAATGTCATAACTCTGCTCAGAAACATCTGTCTCACACATGACAGTGTGATTTCTGCTCATCGGGAGTTGATGAACTGTGCTGTGTGCTTTGTGGTGTATGTGTGCCCTCAGAAACATTTTTTCAAATAATTTAAATCTTGGTTCGTTGCTTGCTAACTTCTTTGTCCATCAGTCTTTGTCCATCATGGCGAACAAGGAAAATGGCTGACAGACAAGGATTGATGGCTGACAGTCTGGCCATCTGGTAGTGAAATTTTGCCAACCAGATGGCCAGACCAGGAATCCTAGTCCATCAGCCATTTTCCTTGTACACCATGACAGACAAAGACTGATGGACAGGGAATTGTTCTGACAGACGAGGATTCCCATGTGGCCATCTGGTCATCTAAATTTCACTACCATATAGCCAGACCAGGAATCCTTGTCCATCAACCATTTTCCTTGCATACCATGACAAAGACTGACAGGCAAGAAATTCAGCCAGCAGACCAGGATTTATTTGTGACCATCTGGTCAGCAAAATGGGGCGATCTTCACAGGAATTTTTTTCCCCATTTTTTTGGCCTCTCCTTTATAGCCCTGGTGTCTATTGGCACCCCCACCCTCAATCACCATATGTTTTTATATTTATTTTTGTTCAATTTATTCTATTTATTTGTTGTTTTTTTTTTGTTTTTTTCTTGCCTTCTTGCCACTTATCCCTGGTGTCCATTGGTACCCCCACCCTCTGTTCCCCCGGAATCTTTGGTGGTGGTATCCGCCCCCCCATTAGGTCCCCTTTTAGTTGTTTTTTTCCCTGTGAAGAAAACAATCATCCCTCAATGTCTTTTGATGCCCCTTACCTGAAAATAGAAAAAATGTCCATCGCTGCTCGCTCCTGCACCCGACCACCCACTGTGCACCCACCTCCCCACACCCCCTTGACATTCCCCCAGACTGCCACTCACCCCAGGAGGTCCCAGGTTCGACAGTCACTCAGCCGATCAAGACTCATTTTGCTGCTGGAACCGGCGACTGCAGTATGAACTAAGGTAAATGCAGTCCTATGTATTTCTATGATAGGGTTTCAACTTTCGGCCATAACTCGGACATTTTTTAAAATTTTATCCCCAAATTTTCAGCATGGCCTTTTGGGGACCTCACCTCATGAAGAGTATGACTGTCATTAGGCAACTCTTGCTGGAAAGGTGAAAATTTTGAAAAATGTCTTCATTATGGGCATTCATTGCAATCTCGCTATGCACGCTCGTAACTGGGAATTGTCAATATTTTCACCCATATTTTCAAGCTGGTCGCATTGGTGGCCATTCGGGGGAAGAACAGCCTGATTTTTTTTTTTCCCAAGGACGGCGGCGAGCAGGACGGAACAGAGGATACAGGCCACAGTCGGCAGCTGAAGAAAGCAGTGTGGAGAGCTACTTTTGTGGAGAGGTTTTTCCCTCCTATCAGGTCCCTGGCCTAAGGACCTATCAGAACACTGTCAAAATCGGGCGCCCTATCAGGAGAAAAGGTGCCACACAGCCTGGCTTTAAAAAGCCGTGCTGGGCTGTAGTCTGCAGTTGCTGGCTGGTCGCATTGGTGGCCGTTTGGGGGAAGAGGAGCCTGCTTTTTTTGCTGCAATTGGTGGCGAGTGGGAGGAAGCAGAGGATACAAGCTGCAGTTGGCAGCTGAAGAAAGCAGCACGGAGAGCTGCTTCTGTGAGGAGGTTTTTCTTCCCACCACCCTCCACGACCCCGGCCTCTATTAAATGCCAGAATAAGGAGAAGCAAGGAAGATAAAAGGATGAGTCGGCAGAAGGAGTGGCCAGTAGTCTTAGAGCAGCATGTGGATCTTACAGCTGGGAAAAGGAACATTTCTTCAAGAAGGAGCAGTAATTACTGGATCGACTGGGACTCTGCAGGAGAAGATTCTCCAAGAACTGGGCAAATTGGGACTTGTGTGGCAATTATGGACAAATTGGGACTTGTGTGGTAATTATGGACAAATTAGGACTTTTGTGGTAACTATGGACAAATCGGGACTTGTGTGGTAATTATGGACAAATTGGAACTTGTGTGGTAATTATGGACAAAGTGCTATTGAAATGTAGTACCTAGAAAGTCAAGCACTGCATAAATGCAATGAACTGCTGAGTGGTAGGATAGTTAACATAAAATTAAGTGCTGCTTATATATCGGCATTGTCTGAAGGTACCTGTTATGATGAGAAAAGGTCTTCGCCTCACTAGAGTGGGCATGTTTGGGAGGGTGGTTGGGTGCACAGGGTGTGGGGTGGCCATGATATTGACTGGGCTTGGAAGTTTGGGGGCTGCCTAGTGTGTCACCAGCTGGTGCAGATTAGGGAGGAAGTTGAGGGGATTAGAAGGCAGTTGGGAGAGTGGGGAAGTAGGGGACAAGGGGTCATCTACATTGCCACACTAGGTGCTGAAACCTCTGGCATAAGGAGAGGAGTAAATGGGGGTATGCGGGAGGGGGACATAGGGACCCGGGTTGGGGGAGCCAAAAAGGTGTGAACTTCCAAAAAAAGCAGGCAGGAGACTGGGGTTGGCCAGAGAGACCTGAGATGGTGGGATAGTACTGGAAGATGTGAAATGGCAGCATGCAGAAAAGGGGGGAGCGGGGGCCCCGATCAGGACTCCGCAAAAATGCACAGATGGGTGCAGAAAGGGTGGGAACTGTAAAAACTGTGCAGAAACAACTAAGACAGGGAACTGATAGAGCTGTGCAGGTACAAACCAGGCAGAAAGATGTGACACAGGAGACAGGGACTTCTAGGTGGTCAGGAGGCATTGAGGCAAATACTGCTCAGCAGGGGAAGAATATAGTAGGTTCAGGAAAAAGAAGGCAGAAGCCGGATACTGTGGGCCTAAATTCAGATGGGGGTGCAACAAACATGGGAAAGACAAGCATGGGGGTTGAGCAGGAAAACAGATATGTACCTCTCGTCACACTGACAGGGGAAGGAAGTGACTGTGAGGAGCCATTGGAGGAAGGAGCAGGAGCAAGGAGGATGGGAGACACTCCCTCGGGAGGAGAGTTCAGGAGCACAGAAGCTAGAAGACAAGGGGGAAGTTCTCTTTGCAGCTGGGAAATTGCCCAAAAGAGGGGAGGGCCTTTTGGGGACACATCTGGAGGTGGCACAAGTTAAAGGAGGAAAAGAGGTGGTGGGGGTCAGGATGGAGGAGAACAGGAGCAGGGGGCTGGGGGGGCCATTGTTACAGGAGGAGATACTGGGTTGGTCCCGAGCATTACCAGAAAAAGAAAAGAGACTGAGGTAGATGAGTCAGTGCGGAGGAAGACCTGGGGATGGGAGGGGGACCCTTGTTTCAGGGGGACAAACTGTCACTGCCCACAGTGATTCAGCAGGATGTAATGGAACCAAGGAGATCAGGTCAAAGAGAGATATGGGTTGGAGCAGCAGGGATGGACAAGGTTTGGGCAGAAGGGAGAGACGAGGTGACAAGCATGATAATGTAGGGGGAGGGGGGAAACAGAGATAGTGAGCAGAAACAGGGATAAGGAGGCAGTGAGAGTGCTGCTCTTGGGTGACTCCATGACTAGGGGGATCAGATGGAGAGGGGGAGGGGAGGGGAGGGGGGCTTCCTGTGGTGTTAAGTCAAGGAGTATACCTGGCTTGACAGTCCATCAGGCAAAACATCACATCTATTCTGTAGTGCAGCAGTGTGGTGGTACCCCGACATAGTAATACACTTAGGTACAAATGATATACATGGGAACAGTGAGCTGGAGATACAAACTAGGTTTAGGGAGCTGGCCAGAGCATGTCAGGACGTGGGGTACTCGGTCTCCTTCTCTGAGATTCTACCAGTGCCCAGGGCCAGTGTAGATAAAAAGCATAAAATACAGGATATAAATGCATGGCTCTGTAAATGGCGCGAGACCAGGGGGTATGGGTGGGTAAGGGACTGGGGAACAAACTGGGAGGACAAGGATCTGTTCGCTAAGGACAGGCTCCACCTTAGCAATGAGGGAAAAGAAGTCCTGCAGCTGAGACTGGCAGAGGTTATTCATTCCAGGTGGGGTTTAAACTTGTACGGGGGAGGGAAAAGGGAAGACCCTGGCCTTCTCCCACAGGCAGAGGGAAGGGGACACAGGGCAGGAGCAACAGATAGTACACATGCTGTTCCATGTAGGCCAAAGGCAAGGTGACTCCAGGGCAGGGGAGAGGAAGGCATGGGGGCAGGTTTGAGGATGGTCTTGATAAACACCAGGAGCATGAGTAATAAGATGCTGGAGCTGCAGGTGCTGATGGTGAAGGGGGGGGGTGGATGTGGTGGCAGTCACAGAGACGTGGGCCATGTCCAGACACAATTGGGACCTAAACATACTTGGGTACACATAGAAACATGGAAGCTGATGGCAGATAAGGACTGCAAGGCCCATCCAGTCTGCCCATTTCTTTTTCTACCTTATAAATGTGCCATCGGCCTTTGCTCTGTCAGTGGCCTATCTATTCATACTCATCTGTATTGCTCCCTTATGTCTATCCCATGCCTGTTTGAAGCCCTGCACTGTATTCATATCCACCACTTCCTGAGGTAGGCCATTCCATGCATCCACCACCCTTTCGGTAAAAAAGAACTTCCTCACATTACCCCTTAATCGGTCTCCCTCTAATCTCATGATGTGTCCTCTTGTCCTGCTATTTTTCTTATATTTAAACATGTTAGACTATTTCACCTTGTTAATGCCCACAAGGTGTTTGAATGTTTCGATCATATCACCTCTTTCCCTCCTTTGCTCAAGGGTATACATATTGAGCTCTGTTAATCTGTCCTCATATGTCTTCTGATGCAGTCCCTGCACCATTTTGGTTGCCCTTCTCTGGACTGCCTCAATTTGGTTAATGTCCTTGTGAAGATGTGGCCTCCAGTACTGCACATAGTACTCCAGATGGGATCTAACCAGTGTCTTGTAAAGTGGGATTATTACCTCCTTCTTCTGACTTGTGATACCCCTACTAATACACCCCAACATCCCTCTAGCCTTACCTACTGCATTAGAGGTCTGCTTGGATGATTTCAGGTCATCAGTGATGATGATGCCCAAGTCTCTTTCTTCCTTTGTGACTGCCAGCAACTCCCCTCCCAGCCTATAGGTGGCTTCAGGGTTTCTCTTCCCTATGTGCATGATCTTGCACTTCTTTGCATTAAATCCCAGTTGCCACTCTTCTGACCATTTTGCAAGTTTATCCAGATCTCTTCTCATTCTGCTCACCCCATCTGGATCATCTACTCTGTTGCAGATCTTGGTGTCATCTGCAAACAAACAAGCCTTACCCTCTAGTCCATCTGCAATGTCACTAATGAAGATATTGAAGAGGACTGGTCCCAGGACTGATCTCTGAGGTACCCCACTTGTGACTTGCATCTCTTCTGACTGTATACCCTTTTCCACCACTCTCTGTTTTCTGCCCGTCAACCAGTTTGCCACCCAGTTGACCAACTTCTGACCCACCTGAGCCTACCCAGCTTATTTTTCAATCTTCTATGTGGAACAGTGTCGAAAGTTTGCTGAAGTCAAGGTAGGCAACATCAACTGCTTCCTATTGGTCCACCACTCTGGTTACCCAGTCAAAGAAATCTATGGGATTAGTTTGACAGGACCTTCCTTTTGTAAACACATGCTGTCTTGGATCCTGTGCCCCTATGGATTCCAGGTGTTGCACTATCCTTTCCTTAAGGAGTGACTCCATAATCTTGCCCACTACTGAGGTAAGACTGACTGGTCTGTAGTTCTCTGCCTCCTCCCTGCTACCACTCTTGTGGAGCGGGATCACATGAGCCTTTCTCCAGTCTTCTGGGACCTCTCCTGTGCTCAGAGACTCACTAGACAGTTCTGCTAATGGCTCTGCTAGTTCCACCCATAGCTCCTTAAGTACCCTGGAATGTATGCCATTAGGTCCCATTGCCTTATCCACCCTGAGCTTAATGAACTCTTGTAGGACCATTTCTTTTGTGAAGGGAGTAGTGCTCACCTCCCTCCCCCTTGTGTCCATGGTGCCGAGCTGTGGGCTCTGCCCTACCTTCTCTTCAGTAAATATTGAGCAAAAGTATCTATTTAGGATAGATGCTTTTACATGGTCCTTCTCCTCACATGCCCCCTTTTCTCCTTTGAGCTTAGCAATACCCCCTCTGGACTTTCTCCTTTCACTAATGTATCTATAGAAAGTCTTGTCACATTCTTTTACTGTTCGTGCTAGTGTTTCCTCAGTTTGGGACTTTGCCTGCCTTACTGCCTTCTCTGCTTCCCTTAGGGCAGTTTGGCATGATTCCCTATCTTCATCCTGCTGTGTTCCCTTATATTTCCTGAAGGCCAGCCTTTTGGCTCTGACCTTTCCTGCTGCTGTATTTGAGAACCAAAGTGGTTTCCTTCTTCTTTTGCACTTCATTTTCTCTCTAACACAATGGGATGTTGCTTCAAGTATTGCATCCTTAATGCTTGCCACTTTGCCTGTACCCCCTCACCTGTGTTTCTTTTTGCCAGAGCTAGCTTAACTCTGTTGGCCATTTTATCAAAGTCAGCTGCTCTGAAGTCCCATATTTTTGCCTTGGAATGGGATGATTTAGATATAGTGGCCAAATTGAACCATACCATGTGATGTGTTTTAAAACATAATTGGTGTAATTTAACTGGGTCTGTTTCTTTGAATTGGAGACCTATATCTTCTAATTCCAAGCCTATTTTTGATGTGTTGTTGGTGAAGCTGTTTGAATTGGAGTCCTGTTTCTTTGGGTAGCAAACCTATTTTGGGGGCTTTGAGTAGAATTGTGATTCATTGTTGCTGGTTTCACTAGCTGCAAAGTTTGAGTGCACAGTGGGGGAAGGGTGCTAATGGTCTGGCCAGGTATCACTCAGTAGGGAGGCAGAGCTGAATCAGGTGTGGAGTCAGTGCTTTGGCTTCTCAGAAGGAACTAGAAGGGGGACAGGATCAGATCTATAGTACAGTAGCTTCTTGTTTTACATTGTTTTTGTGGATTCTACTTGGTAGAATGTTATTTCTTTTCTTTCTTACTACTAAGGGGCTAGCAGGGTATTGTTTGGGGCTGTTGGAATTTTGAAACCTGTTTTAGTAGCTGTAAGTGGGCTCATTTGTTTGGTTCACTGTGTGGCAGGCTGCATTTGTAGAGGCCTATTTCTTCTGTTTTAAAACATAATTGGTGTAATTTAACTGGGTCTGTTTCTTTGAACTGGAGACCTATATCTTCTAATTCCAAGCCTATTTTTGATGTGTTGTTGGTGAAGCTGTTTGAATTGGAGTCTGTTTCTTTGGGTAGCAAACCTATTTTGAGGGCTTTGAGTAGAATTGTGATTCATTGTTGCTGGCTTCACTAGCGGCAAAGTTTGAGTGCACAGTGGGGGAAGGGTGCTAATGGTCTGACCAGAGGCCTCAGCTACCTGATTGTTTCTGGAAGACTTGGGCTGGCCCCACCCCCAAACCCCTCACCCCACCCACCCCTGGTCCATTATTTCCTTTATACTAGGGGTTCTGACATCACTTCCTCAAACAGGCAAAGGATATGCACCTGTCATAGCAGAAGCAGACATCCAGGAAAGGAACAGCAGCAAGTGAAGAGGTGACTGCTCTCTCAGTGGAAGGGAAGTAAATGCAAATCTAGGAGCTTTCATTATTACTTCTTCGCATTGATATTGCATTGGGAAAAGGAGGAGTAGGAGTTTGAAGAAGGTTGTGCAATGGCTACTTAAAGTCTCTTTTTGAGTGTGGATAGGAAGGATAGGAATATAAAAAGCAGGTGCTCAATATAGCTAAACGTGTGCAACAAAGGAGGTAAGGGAAATAAAGAAAATGTTTTGCACTGATAGAGGGGGAAGAGGGGAGACTTGGGGGACTGTTTGGTATCCTGCATCTGGAAGGTTGGGGGGTCGCTGGTGGGCAATGACAGCAACAGTAGGGTGGTAGGCTGCAACAACTGTGGTGCACCAATCTTTCTAAACATTGCCTGGAGTGTGGGAGGATGTTTAGTGTGCAACCACATAGAAAAACTTAGAAAGGAGATTGAGGGTCTGCAGGAGGAACTAAGACAGGCACGGCAGATTGGGGGTGGGTTTAGCCCAATACTGGAGGGAGGAAGAAGGGGAGATGAGGGAGGGAGGGTGATTTAAGCCAACAGTGGTGAGGAGAGGGTCAGAAGAAGGAAGCAGAGACAAGGGCCCAGGCCAGGAAGAACGATTGCCGGGGAAACCAGCTCAGGAGACAAAAGACAAATGGAAGGAGGAGATAGTGACTTGTGAGGGGAGGCAAAGAAGTGGCAAAAGTCATGGAGTGGAAAGGAGAGAACAGGTTACTATGAAGAGAGAGGGAGTGGGCATTTGTGAAGGGTCTTTAGAAAACAGCTGTGCACTGTTAGAGAGGAAGACAGTGGAGGAGGGAAATGATGAATTAGAGGAGTAATTGATAAATGCCTGGACCAGACTGGAGCAGGAGCAAGTTCTGCTGGGAGAATTGCAACAGGGGTAAAAGGGGGAAATAATGTGCAGAAGGAAGAAGAGGAGCTGGAAATGAGAGAGGGAGATGAATGGAAGCAAGCAGGGAGTAAGAGGGGTGGCATCTTAGTGCTGGGGGACTCAATACTATGAGGAGTTAGGTGGGGTAGCAAGGGGGAGAGGCATAGTCGCATTTGGGTGGAGGCCATGCCAGGAATGACAGTGGAAAGGGTGGGACAGTCTGTTCTGAAATATGCTAGAAGGGGTAGGGACAAGCCTCATTTAATTATACATCTTGGGACAAACGACCTGGCTGAAAAGACAGTAGATATAGTCCAGAGCAGGTCTGAGGAACTAGCACAATTATGTGAGGGGGCAGGAAGATCAGTAACTTTTTCCGAGATACTTCTGGTGCCAAAGGCAAGCACAACAAGAAAGCTGAGAATAGAGGAATTTAACGGATGGCTAAGAACCTGGTGTTGTGCTAAAGGGTATGGGCTGTTGGGGGGTGGGAGGGACCTGGGAGGACATTAGTCTCTATGCCAAGGACAGACTACACTTGAGTGAGGAGGAAAGAAAGTGTTGAAACAGAGGATGGAAGAGTATATAGAGGAAGTTGGGAATTTAAACTAGAAATGGGGGGGTGGCAGTTGGGAAAGAGATATGCAGAGACCACAGGTTGGGAAATCATGTGAGCTTATCCCCCATAACAGTGACAAAGGACAAATGGCAAGTACTATTGGTGGTGCTAGGAAAGGAGGGTAGGATGGGGGGCAGAGGGTGGAAGGTGGTTACCCTTAATGCTAGGAGCCTTGGGAGAAAAACTGCAGAGTTACAGGTTCTCATGGCAGAGGGAGAGGTGGACATTGCAGCCATCACGGAAACATGGGCCGCCCAATATAATGACTGGGACCTGTCTGTACTAGGGTACAGGTTATTTCGTAGGGACAGGGTGATTGGGAAAGGAAGGGGGGTGGCACTATATGTGAAGGAAGGACTGAAGTGTGTAAGGAGGAAGGAAAGGAGGGTAGTACGGAGTCACTTTGGGTGCAAATCCAGGATTCCAAGAATAGGATTCTTAGAATGGGAGTGGTGTACAGGCCACCATCTCAGACGGAGGAGTTAGACAGGGAACTAGTGGGACAGATCAGGAGGACCTGCGAGAGAAGGGTAGGTGTGGTGATTGTGGGGACTTCAATATGCCAGGAGTGGACTGGAGCACTCCAACAACCAGGAACAGAAGGGAGCAGGTACTGCTGGATGCCTTCCAGGACAGCTTCCTGCTGCAAATGGTCAGTGAACCAACCAGGTTAGGGAATACCCTTGACCTTGTGCTGGCAAATGGGGACTTTGTGAGAGAACTTTCAGTGGAGGAACCGCTGTCAGGGAGTGACCACCACTCAGTATGGTTAACATTGGATATGGGCAAGGAAGGAGTGGAATCTGGCACAAGAGTGCTGGACTTCAGGAGGGCCGACTTTGGGAGAATGGAGGAAGTGGTAAAAGGGTACCGGGCCAGAATTCAATCTAGTATGGATAATAACCCGAGGTGGGAGCTCATAAAGCTGGGGATAGTGGAGGCAACCAAAACCTGCTGCAAAGCCCAGAGCAAGAAGGCTAGGGCTAAGAAACCGAGCTGGTTGAGCAAGGAGGTCATGGAAAAGGTAAGGAGGAAAAGAGCTGCCTTTAGGAAGTACAAGAAAACAGGGGGGGAGGACAGAGAGGAGTACTTGACAGAATTGAAGGAGGTGACAAGGGCAGTAAGGGGAGCCAAAGCATCTATGGAACTCAGGCTGGCACAAGGCATTAAGAAGGGGGAGAAGGACTTCTTTAAGTACATCAGGGAGAAAAGGAGCTGTAAGGACCACATAGTAAGGATTAGGAAGGAGGGGGGTTGGGTGGAAGCAGGGTGCGATAAGTCGGAAGCACTAAATGAGTTCTTCTGCTCAGTATTTACTGAAGAGAAGAGGGGGGTGACACCCAAGGTGGGAGAAATGGCAGAAGCGGGGGGGGGGAGTGATGACAGATGGGGAAATCATGGAGGGCAGAGTTCGAGAGGGTTTGAAGGCACTGAGGGTGGACAAGGTGCCAGGCCCAGGTGGCATCCACCCCAGGGTACTGAAGGAGCTGGCAGAGGTTCTTGCATGACCTTTGGCAGACCTATTTAATGCCTCACTACATTCAGGGTGTGTACCTCAGGACTGGAGGATGGCTCATGTGGTGCCCCTCCACAAGATTGACCCCAAGGATGAACCGGGAAACTACAGACCAGTGAGCCTCACATCCATCGTGGGTAAGCTAATGGAGACTATCCTGAAGGAGAGGCTGGTGGCCCTCCTAGAGGCCAAAGGACTACAGGACAGCAGACAGCATGGCTTACACGTGGCAGATCCTGCCAAACCAACCTGGTCGAGTTCTATGACTGGGTAACTAGGCAACTGGACAGGGGCCATGCAGTGGATGTCCTGTATCTGGACTTCAGTAAGGCATTCGACCTGTGCCACATGGAAGGCTGGGAAGGAAGTTAGTAGGCACAAGGGCGGGTGCAAAGTTGGTGAGATGGGTAGGAAACTGGCTGCAGGAAGGCAACAGAGGGTGGTGGTGGGTGGGAGCTCTCACACCCATGGGCAGTGACAGGCGGTGTCCCACAGGGCTCGTGTTGGGACCAGTGTTGTTTGGGATATTCATTGCAGACATATCATGGGACATCAAGAGCAAGATCAGTCTGTTTGCTGATGATACCAAGGTTGGCACGGTGGTGGATGACCTAGGGGGATGGCAGGGGTTGCAGGATGATCTGGCAAAGCTTGAAACCTGGTCAGACACCTGGCAACTGGGCTTTAATGCCAAAAAGTGCAAGGTGCTGCATTTTGGGATGAAGAACCCAAAGAGGAGTTACCAGCTAGGGGGAGTGCAGCTAGCCCAGACAGAGGAGGAGAAGGATCTGGGTGTGCTCATTACAGGGTCAATGAACAACTCGGCACAATGTAGGAAGGCAGCTGCAAAGGCCAACAAAATGCTGGGTTGTATTGCAAGGGGTATATCCTTGAGGAGGGAGGAGGTGATTCTGCCACTGTATAGGTCATTAGTTAGGCCACACCTGGAGTACCGCATGCAGTACTGGCGTCCATATCTGAAGAGGGATATTAAGTTACTGGAGGGGGTGCAGTGCAGGGCGACAAAGATGATCAAGGGGTTGGGGGACTTATCATACGAGAGGAGGTTGAAGGAGTTGAACATGTATTCGTTGGAGGAGAGGAGAGACAGGGGTGACATGATTGAAACCTTTAAATACATTAAAGGAATAAACAAGACTGGTACAGAGGGGCTGTTCAAAGTAAGGGAGGGGACGGCCACCATGGACCATGATATGAGACTGGGGCAAGGAAGGTTCAGGAGGGAGATGATGAGACACTTTTTTACAGAGAGGGTGGTGGCTGGGTGGAATGCGTTACCTGCAGAAGTGGTATGCAGTAGAACAGTGGACTGCTTCAAAAGAGGATGGGACAGGACAAGGGTAGGGTTAATGAAGGGGAAGGGTGGAAGGGAGGGGCAGCTGCAGAATAAGGGGTGCTAGTTGCACATTCGAGCAGACTTGATAGACCTCTAGGCCTTTAGCTGCTGGCAAATTTCGTATATTCGTATGTTCGTATGGTCACTGGCCACCAGGTGACCTTCTACCTGGAGATCTGTGATCCCTTCCCTGTTAGTCAGTACTAGATCTAGGATAGCCCTGTCTCTTGTGGGTTGTTGTACCAGTTGTACACCACATGCAGAAGGGATGGGGGAAGGGAAGGAGAGGGGGAGCTTTTATCATCAGGGACAGCATAGGGATAAGCAAGGTGGAGGACGCAGGGGACCAGGTAGAGGCTCTTTGGGTCACCCTGCAGGCTGCAGGTGGAAAAAGGGTGAAGATGGGGGTAGTATATAGACCCCCGGTGCAGGAGGAAGAACAGGAGGAAGGCTTGGTGGCTAATCTTAAGGACCACTGTGGTGGAGGTAAGGACATCACTGTGGTGATGGGAGACCTGAATATGCCAGGAGCAGATTGGGGAACCATGGCGTCCACATTGAGCCAGGAGCATCACCTGTTGGATGCATTCCTTGCCCAGCTGGTGACGGAGCCGACAAGGGAGGGGCGCATCTTGAATGTAGTTCTGTCAGATGGGAAGCTCATCAGGGACCTAGTTGTTGGGGACCCACTGGCGAGTAGCGACCATGCCATGGATGGTTCTCCCTAGAACTAAGGGGTAGGGTAGAACACACAAGAATGACAGTGGTGGATTTCAGAGGGGCAGGCTGTGAGGGGATGGAGTGGATCCTGAGGGGCTATCTAGATGGGATCAGGTCAAGCATGTGCATGGAGCCATGATGGGAAATTATAAAAAAGGGGCTTCTGGAGGCTACCAAGACCTGCACGAGGGAAAGATGTAAGGGGGGCAAACCTAGGAGGCTGAGTTGGTGGACAAAGGAGGTCCAGGATGCGGTGAGGGAGAAAAAGGCTGCTTATAGCCAACATAAATGCTCTCGGGGGGCTATATCCAAGGGAGAGTATGATATGGCAGCCAGGAGGGTCACCATGGTGGTGAGATTGGCTAAGGTGGGGGCGGAGCTGAGATTGGCACAGGGGATTAGAAATGGGGAAAAGGGTTATTTAGGTATATCAAGGAAAGAAGAAAGGCGAAGCGGCAGATCCAGTCGACTTAGGATGAGGGGTGGGTGGGTAGAAGAGGTGGGAGAAGGCAGAGGTACAAAATTACTTTTTTGCTTCTGTCTTTACCAAGTAGGGGGAGGATGGCACCAGTAGGAGAGAGGGCAGGGGATACAGCGGATGAAGAGGGGGGAAAAGGATGATGAAATATCCAGAGGTTGGGTGTTAGATGAACTCAAGGCCCTAAGAGGGGACAAGGCACCAGGCCCTGATGGGATCCACCCCAGGGTGCTCAGGGAGCAGACAGATACCCTGGCCAGCCCTCTAGCAGATCTTTTTAACTCCTCACTGCAGTCTGAGTGGGTACCTCAGGACTAGAGGATGGCCCATATTGTGCCTATCCACATGGGGGCCCGCAAGAGGAGCCAGGTAACTATAGACCATTTAACCTGATGTCGGTAGTGGGAAAAGTGATGGAGAGCATCATGAGGGAAAGGATAGAGGGGGTGCTGAGGGCATGGGGTCACGCAGACATTCACCAGCATGTCTTTGTTAATGGCATATCGTGCCAGACAAATCTGGTGGAGTTCTATGAAGGGGTGACAAGGGCGCCGGATCAGGGCAGGCCGGTGGATGTCCTCTTTCTGGACTTCAGCAGGGCTTTTGAATCTGTGCCACACCATGAGCTACTCGAGATGCTGGAGAGTATGGGGTTGGGGGGAGGATGGGCCGGTGGATAGGAAACTGGCTGGCGGGGCGGGTAAAGAGGGTGAGGCTGGGGGGGTCTCACCCTCAAGGTTAGTCTCAAGCGGGGTCCCACAGGGGTTGGTGCTGAGTCCACTCCTATTTAATGCCTATGCCGTGAACATCAGAAGTGGTATCAGGAGCAGGATGAGCCTCTTTGCAGATGACTCTAAGCTGTGGGTGGTGGTGGATGGAAGGAGGGAAAGCTGGATCTTTAGGAGGACCTAGAGACTCAGGGAGGTGGTCACTAATCTGAAACTAAAGTTTAATGCCGAAAGCGGATGCCAGAAAGCTCCCTCCTGGAGCTGGGACACAGAGAGCACCTTAAGAGGTAAAGGATACCTCCTCCCTCAAGCTGCATCTTTGTGAGGGGTGTTTTACTTGGACACTTTTTTATCCCCGCACAGTGACTGATTGACTCTGGCCACCTGGAGTTTGCCTTAACACTGCTCTGAAACCTCACTATCTCTAGGGGTACTTTAAGCCTGTGGGGTTTTGCTGTTAGCAACTGTGTGTTTACCTGCATTTCACTGCCTTTTCTGGGAATTACTGCCACTGTTCCTAACTGTGATTTCACTACTGTTTGCTTGCTAGTCGGGTGTCTTACCTGTTGCTGAATTCTCATGGCTAGTGCTGTGTGTCGCCATCTTGCCTTTTCTCGTGCCTGACTGTCTAATCCCTGTGCTCTCTCTCTCTCTCTCTCTCTCTATATATATATATATATATATCTTGTAATATTATTGTACCTTGCACTGTCTGTACATTCCTTGTACTCTCCCAGGTCGTACCTGAAAATAGGCATATATTTGTCTAGTGTGCTTACCTTGTCAACAAAAGCTAAATAAATAAAAACTCAGAGGACGAGGAGGACTGGGGTGGTCAGTGGTTATTTAGCTAATGTTGGCCTGTGTGGCCCCTGTGATGTGTACTGTGCTTCTGTCATCATTAAAGACATCTGTTCTGCATACACTGGTGTCCTGATCATTCCCGGTGGTGGTGCGTGCCCACCATCGGGGTTTGGAGGGTGCATTATACATCTCTTCTGGAAGCCTGCTGTGCCTGGCACTACCTGGGAGGCATGCATGGTTGTGCTGCAGGGGTTGCTCTGGCCCTGTATCCATCACTGTGGCCTGTGCAGTGGTTATGCCATTGGCATGCATTTGTGCTCCCTAGGGTAGGGAGCCTGTCCAGGCCATAGTATGTCTCCATGTTCTTCTTGGCACTCGCCATGTGTGGTGGTGGCATGCACTGGCTCTGACCTAGGTCTGCGCATGGTCCGTACCCCTGTGCTGGTGGCCAGGTTCTGAGGGGTACCTGCATCCATGGTTTCCCATCCTCCGCCTACCCTGCATTCCAGTGGCACTGTCCAGGTGCAGCGGTGAGGTGGAGGATGGCCACCCACACCCGTGGGTGCTGGCACCTCTGTGTGTCCATCACATACTGTCCACAGCACCTTCTGTGGTGAACACTGATGTTTTCTGGTGGATGGGTGCCATACCATGGGTGTCATCTACCATGTCTGTCTAGTCTACTGTAGTGATATGCCTGATGTCCTGCACATTCCCAGTGCCAGTGTATGCCACGTCCACCACTTGTCGGCCTGTGGGGGTGTCGCCTGCTTGCTGTGGGGTGTCATCGCAGCAGCATCTGCTTAGTGCTGTGCCCGTAGGACTGTGCACGCTGGCCATTCCCTGGTGCACCTTGTGTGCCTGTGCTATGCACCTGGGGTTTACAGCCGCCCTCCACCCCACATATTGCTGTGTGTCCTGATCCACATGCTTGGGAGATGTAGCACAGATTGTGAATGTGTGTACAGCACCACACGCATACTGCTAGATGGCCACACATTCCACGCATGTGCGTGCTTTGTGTGGCACATAGCTATGCATCTGCCCTCCCTGTGCAGGGTGCACTGTTGTTTATGAATGCCACCATGGCATAGCGTGCATGGCATATTGTCATATACCATTGTCCACGTCACTTATGCGCTGCGCATCTGTGGCTGGGGCTTTGTGAATAGGCCCCAAAATGCATAACTAATTTTTGTTTGCAAGAAGCAGTTAATTCTGCATGATTTAAAAAAACAGGTTTAATGAGACCTAGCCAAGACTGGGTATAAAAAGATGGCCTTTCTTGGTTCAAAGAGTGAGAGCTGGGGTTGGTCTCTTGATATACAGGTTTGTTGTGAGTGAAAGCTAAGGTCTGTCTGTTGATGTACAGGCTAGCTGTGTGTGAGGCAGAAGGGGAGGACGCTGGTGTGGTCAGAAACACTGAAAGGCAGAGCTTCACTAAAAATACCACCAACACCTTAATCTGGTTCAAGGTCAGTTGGTATTCATCTGTATCCTCCTCCCCCCCCGGGTTGTGCCTGAAAATAGGCAAGAATTTGTCTAGTGCACTTACCCGGTCATCAAAAACTAACTAACTAACTAAACTAACATACTAAAATGCCAGCAGAATAGGCCTAATGGTTTTTCGAGTCTGCTCGATTGGTCAGCCCTCACCCTGGGTGCTGACCTTGCTGCCCCCTCACCTTCTCTGGCTTCTCCCTTCCCAGTTCCTAACTAACTAATTTTGGTAATATTCTGAAGGACTGTGTCATTTGTTATTTTCACCTTAGAAAAGTACCTAGTATGAGGAAAGCTAAGATCTTCATCAAGGACATGTCCATTGAGCCACACATTTGGAACTGTAAGTCATGGGTCAGGACCATTCAGAAACGTTTGTTAGCTGGCAGCTGCTATGATGACGTACAATGTCAGCACCTATAAGACATCGGCAGCCCCCGTGCTCCCCAGTTCTTTCTTCCACCATCAACCGGTCACCAGAGATACAGAGAAACAACGCTGTCATTTTCTTCTCTATTTTTTATTTTCTAACTTTAACCTGATGATCTGGATCTCTATACCGCCTCACATTCTGTCTTCGACATCAATGCCCACCTGTCCTCCGCACTTGAACAGATCCAGCACTGGCTCTCCTCCAATGCACTAATTCTTAACCTACCTAAGACCTAGGCCATGCTGTTTGGGTCTGCTAGGAAAGTCTCTGCCGAGTCTACTAAACTTCACGTGCTTAGCTGCAACGGGACTAAAGTGCTATCTACCGACTCCTTTAAATATCTCAGAGTAAAGCTCGATCCCGTTCTTGATTTCTCTGTGCATATCAATGAGGCATGTAAATCTGTTAATGCCAAACTAGGAGCAGCCTACCGAGTGCGCCACTCCCTAACCCCTGCCACCAGGATCTCTGTGGCACAAGGGGTACTACTTCCTTGGCTCCTGTATGCTCTCCCAACTCTCTATCACGCTAATGCAGGAATCCTTTGCAAGTGGGATATCTCCTACAATAATGTCAGTAGGTTTGCCCTCTCGGTTCCTTGACTGACACACCACTGCCACCTTTACTCCACTTTGCATTGGCTGTCCCTCCTATCCCAGTGCTCCTTCTTACTGGGTTGTTTTATTGACTCCATGAACAGGACCCCCTGCCCAGACTGCATGGGTGCCATGTTCACCCCTGTGACTCACCCCTGCACACTAAGGTCACCTAATCAAAATCTGTTCTCTGTTCCTCTCAGCTCTACCAAGATGGGGGAGCAAGCCTTCTCCCATTTTGCCCCTAAATTCTAGAACTCCTTACCTGCCAATTTAAAGAGCTCCTTTTCTCACTCTGCCTTGAAATCTGCACTTTTTTCCCACCTTCATGCACTTGACTCCTGCCACTGTATCTAAGCATCCCAGATCTCCTCCTACTTAACCTTACTTTGCTCTACCTAGATGTCACTGCACTGAGCTGTACTAAATTGCCTTACTGAGTCGCTGGTCCTACCCATTCCTGTGAGAATGGTTACTGCTTGTTGTTATACCTTGATTTTCTCTGTGGTGGACATCTGTTATGTAACTGCTATTTGTGCTTGCTTCTTTTAAGTTCTTTAAATTTATGTCTATTTTTGTCTGAACCCTGTTATTGACTACAGTCTGTAACTGTTTTGTGTTGTCTCCTAGCAGACGCCTGTAGGCGTCAGTAAAATACACTGGTGTGTCCTGAGGACGCCTACTGAATTCAGCTACTGACTTCCTGTGTGCCCTGGCAACGTCTGGAGAAGTCACTTATATATTTTAATATATAATGTAACAGAATATAATATATATTTGACTGCATAGCACCATTGGAAAGGTAATTTTGTGCTGAACAACTTTGCCACTGATATTCTGTGTATATCATGTATACTTTAGGAGTTATTTCTGTGTTTTAAGTAATTGATTAGCAGTTTTTTTTCTTGGGACAATGCTAACTGTACAGAAAGTATTTATATTAGTTTTCTAGAAGTGTTATGTTTGTTAAACACAATGAGGCAAGCACTATGCATTTTCACAATGTTTTAGCACTTTTATGAGCAAAACGCTAATCAATTTTTGGAGTTAAATAAAACCCTGTATTCGTATTTGTTTATGGTGTGGTGTATATGGCTTATGTTGCCTGTTTTAGTGAAAAAAATGTTTTTCTGCTGTTTCAGCCAGCGTAGAAAAAAATGAAATTACATATTATTCTTTGTATACCACCACTGGAAAGGTAATTTTGTGCTGAATAACTTTGCCACTCATACTTTGTGTCTAGCACTTACGGTTCTTGAGCTATTAGGAGTTGTTTGTGGCATGCTGACTATAGCTTGATTTTGCTTAGAAAGGCCCAGGATTTACTATTAACAGTATACAGGAGACAAGTGGTGCAACTTCAGAGAGCTCCTGTGGAGGCAATAGTTAAGTCTCTGGTTTATGTACTGTACTATCCCGGGTCATACTTGAAAGCAGGCAGGCCTCTTGCCTAATGTACTTACCTGGTTAACAAAAGCAAATAAATAAATAAACCTTATTGATGTTGTCCCTGTATGTTACCATCAAAAGAATATTCAGGTTTTGTTCCTGCAGATACTAGATCTACAAGGACAATGCTCACACTGTGTTTGTTTGCTGTTTGGGCCTGTCCCACAACATGAGGGCCTGTAAGATCTGCCAAGGATTTAACCAGGCCACAAGGAGATGCTGAAAGAAACACTAGAAAACCTTATCACCTTCAAGACGATGCAAACCCAAGCAGGCTTCAAGCAGGCTTCTTCCTCACACTTGACCATTAGAGGTAAAAAAAACACCCAGGCAGTCAGAGACACTGTCGCCACCCAGATCAGCTGAATGATGGAGGAATGGAAAGAGAAAGAAAAGTCATTATCAAAACCCTCCTTCTGTTCTAGCCACCATATGCATAAGGAAAAACATGCTTCACCGGTGAAGTCGAGGTCTCCATTGAAGAAGGGTAAGTCCTCATTGTCTGCTCCAGTGGCGTCGACTAATACCCCCTTGACAGTCAGTAAGACACCATAGCTGGGACTTGGCTCTAGTGCTGCTGTACCTACTACAAAAAGTATACAGCCTCTATCATCAGGTTCTGTCCCAGTGACAAAGCAGTCACGAACTCTCAAATGGGTATCGTCGACTCCCAGGTTATGCTGACATCATTTTCAGAAATGTTAACTCATCTGTTCCCATCACTGATGGTGTTGATGCCACTAGTCCTGTCTACAGGGCCTCCCCTGTCTGCACCGTTATCATCAATGGGACTTAAAAGCATGCATGCAGTTCCTCCAGTACAGCAGCCGCCTCCATCTCCTCCAATTGTTTACGTCATCGTTCATGATGACAAGATAGAACACAATCCTGACCTTTTGGACATTGAGGAGGATTTGAAGGATGAAGAAGAAGGAGAAGAAGAACCCTTTGAAGGGGGTTTTCCTTCTAGCTCTACCCTCTCCTGCTGCAGTGAGGATTCAGTGGTTTATAACACCAGATCTCCTCCTGAAGACCCCTCATTTCAGGCTTTGTTCAAGCAAATTCAGGATATCATGGGGTTTGGAGGTGAAGACTCCAGTAAAAGTAATTTAATGGAGTTCTTAGAAGCTACAGCTGTACCTACTATTGTGGTGCCTCCTGTATACCCTGCATTGGAAGATGCTACCTTTGCTGACTAGCAGAGGCCTAGCACCTTACCTGCAGTCCCAAGAGAGGCTGACAAGCCGTGCTCTTCTCCATTTGTCAAGCTACTGTATATTATGCTGCACAGCTAGAAACTGATTCTGTGATAATCATGGCTGCTCATAATTGTTCTAGGGTCCCTAGAATGATGAGCACTCTACATCCTGACAAAGAGTCCAAAAGATTGGATGTAATGGGCAAGTGTACTTATGCCTCTGTCACACTGGGGCTAGGAAATGCTAATTATCAGGCTTACATGATTAAGTATCAGAATAACCTGGAAAAATCAGCTCTGACTACTATTCAGGCTCTCACTGATAGCCCTGTGAAGGCAGAACTTACTAAAGCTGCATCAGCTGGTACTGATGCTGGTAAGTATCTATCATGGTCAGCATATGGTGGATCTGATGCTTCTGACAGGGCTGCTGCCTCTGGCATTTGCCTAAGGAGATATTCTTGGCTCAGAGTGGCTTGCTTTGCTGCCAATGTACAGCAAGCCATACTGAATTCCCCTTTTAAGGGCTCCAAATTATTTGGGACAGATGTGGATAATGCACTAAAAGACCTTCAATCATCTAAAATGACTCTGAGGTCTGTGTAGTCCTTGACCCTGCAAAACACAAGATGAAACAGTAGGAGTACATTTTGTAAGCCTGCAGGCCATGGCAGCCGTGACTAGCATCTACAGTACCATGGCTGAGGAGGGAGTCTTCCTCCAGGTCCCTCTGCCATTGGTTGCCATTCTAAGGTGACCAAAGGTTTCAGTTCAGGTAGTCCCATCACCCACAGCACCTTGTGACTCCCCACTTCCTCGACCTCCACTGTTGCCTCCAGGGGGTACAAGGTGGGAGAAAGATCTCCTGTCATCTGCCAAAGTGGAGGGATGTCACCAAGTATGAATGGGTTCTGAGAATAGTAGAGAAAGGCCATGCCCTGGAATTGCTATCCAAACCTCCAGTGCACCTTTCACCTCCTTCTTATTATCTTTCAGGTCAGTTGTCCATGCAAAAGGAAGAAGAAGTGCAGTTCCTACTTCTAATTAATAATTTGATACCTCTTAATGGACCAACAATCCATTAGGTACCAATTGTATCAAATCATTTGCTTCTGGATCTGTTAGTGCAAGGACCAATACGGCAAATACTAAATCTAGATTACTTCTAATGAAAGTCGTTAAACCCATCCTCCCAAGAAAAGTAGCAGGAGATTCTATTCCAGACACTTTTTGGTCCCCAAGTCCACAGGAGACATAGAAACATGGAAACATAGACTCTGATGGCAGATAAGGACCGCTTGACCCACCCAGTCTGTCCATTTACCTACCTATTGGATAAGCTGTAGATCCTAGTTAATCAACAGCCTACTTCCTCCTACCCCTCACTATAGAAACATAGAAACATAGAATTTGACGGCAGATAAGGACCGCTTGGCCCACCTAGTCTGCCCATTTTCCTACCTAACAGATAAGCTGCAGATCCTAGTTAACCAACAGCTTAATTCCTCCTACCCCCCACTAGGACTGCCCTATGCCTATCCCATGCATTCTTGAAGTCCCCCACTGTTCTTGACCCCACGACCTCTTCAGGGAGGCTGTTCCATGCATCCACAACCCTCTCAGTGAAAAAATACTTCCTCACATTACCTCTGAGCCATCCCCCTTCTATCTTCAAATTGTGCCCCCTTGTTCTTGCACATCTCTTTTTCTGGAAGATGCTACCCTCTTGGACTTTGTTAATTCCCTTGAGGTACTTGAATCTATCATGTCCCCTCTCTCCCTTCTTTCCGCAAGGGTATACATATTAAGCTCCTTTAGTCTTTCTTCATATGTCTTCTGGTGCAGACCCTGCACCATTTTGGTTGCCCTCCTCTGGACAGCCTCCACTCTGTCTATGTCTTTGGGGAGATGGGGTCTCCAGAACTGCACACAGTACTCCAGATGGGGTCTCACCAACTGTCTGTACAGAGGGATAACAACTTCCTGTTTTCTACTATTGATGCCTCTTCCTATGCATCCCAGTATCCCCCCAGCCTTCCTTACTGCCTTCTCACATTGCTTGCCCACCTTTAGGTCATCTGATATAATTACCCCAGGTCCCTTTCTATTTTACTGTTGTCAGTATCTCACCCCCATTGTGTACGCTTCCCCAGGGTTTTGTTCCCCATGTGCATTACCTTGCACTTCTTTGCATTGAATCTGAGCTGCCATATATTTGACCATTTCTCCAACCTTGCCAAGTCCCTTCTCATCCTTTCCACTCCATCTTGTGTATCAACCCTGTTGCAGATCTTTGTGTCATCTGCAAAGAGACATACTTTTCCTTCCAGTTCCTCTGCAATGTCACTTATAAAGACATTAAAAAGGACCGGTCCCAGTACTGAACCCTGCGGTACCCCGCTAGTAACCCTCCTTTCGTCACTGTGTACTCCATTTACTACTACCCTTTGAGTCCTGTTGTCTAGCCAATTTTTTATCCAGGCTACCACCTTGGGACCCACTCCAAGGCTGGCTATCTTGTGTATTAATCTTTTGTGTGGGACTGTATCAAATGCCTTGCTAAAATCTAGGTAGGCCATGTCCAGCCCCTCCCTGGTCTACTACTTTGGTAACCCAGTCAAAGAAATCTATTAGATTCATCTGACACGACCTTCCCATCATGAATCCATGCTGCCTTGGGTCCTGTGCCCCACTGGCCTCTAGGTACTCAACAATTCTTTCCTTCAGAAGTGATTCCATCATTTTCCCTACCACTGAGGTCAAACTAACTGTTCTGTAGGTTCCTGCCTCTGTCTTGCTCCCACTTTTGTGAAGAAGAATCACATCTGCCCTCCTCCAGTCCTCGGGTACCACCCCATCCTCCCATGATTTGTTAAACAGAGTAGTCAGCAGTGTCACTAGTTCTACCCTTAGTTCTTTTAGAATTCTTGAGTGAAACCCATCAGGCCCATTGCTTTTGTCCACCTTCAATTTTATTAGTTCTTTCAGAACCCTTTCTTCTGTAAATGGACTGTTATCGAGCCCCGCTCTTCAGAGTGTTTCTCTTGTTTGGTTTAGGTAACTCCTCCTCTTCCTTTGTGAATACTGAGCAGAAATATTCGTTCAGTATCCCTGCTTTTTCACTGTCACCCTCTACCCACATTCCCTCCCCTTTATTAAGCTTCAGTATCCCTCCTTTGGTCTTTCTTCGCTCCCTAATGTACCTATAAAAGGTCTTATCCCCCTTCTTAACAGAATTGGCTATCCTTTCCTCGGTTTGGGCCTTTGCTATTCTGACTGCCTTCCCAGCCTCTTTCTGCTTTAACTGATAAAGTTCTCTGTCCTGCTCCTTCTGTGTTTCCTTATATTTCCTGAATGCTGTCCTTTTCTCCTTAACTTTCCCTGCCACCTCTTTTGAGAACCATAACAGTTTTTTCCTTCGTTGTGTTTTATTGATTTGTTTTACACAAAGGCTTGTTGCTTCTGTGATGGCTGTTTTGATCACTCCCCATTGTTCCTCCACCCCTCCTTCTTGCCTGTTTGCTAGTGCTTTTCTGAGGCACTCTATCATTTTCCCAAAGTCAGCCCTCCTAAAGTCCAGTACTCTTGCTTTTGTATGGCTTGATTGTATGGCTGTGTTTATCGTGAACCACACTGTTTGGTGGTCGCTTGTTCCCAGATGGCTACCCACTTCTAAATCTGAGATTCTTTCTCCATCCCCATTTGAGAGTACCAGGTCTAAGATTGCTTCCTCCCGAGTGGGTTCCAATACTAGCTGTCTGAGGCATGCCCCCTGTAGGGCATCAAGAATGACCCTGCTCTTGGATGTGCCTGCAGCAAAGGTGATCCAGTTAACATCTGGCATATTCAGGTCCCCCATCAACAATATCTCCCCTTTTTCTGCCATTCTAAGAAAGCCTTCTATCATTTCCTTGTCCATTCCTTCCCCCTGAGATGGGGGTCTGTATACAACCCCCATGCAGATTGTGGTGCCATTTCCTGTCTCCAGGGTGACCCAAAGTGCCTCATCTGCTCCCAGTTTACTCTTTAGTTCTGTTGCTTTGATCCCTTCCTTTACATAGAGAGCTACTCCTCCTCCTCTTTTACCCTCCCTGTCCCTCCTGTAGATTGTGTATCCTGGTATGTTGACATCCCAGTCATGGTTCTCTGTGTACCATGTTTCTGTAACTGCCACAATATCCACGCAACCCTCTTCCATCAAGGCCACTAGTTCAGGGAGCTTGTTACACAGACTATGGGCATTGGTACTCATCACCCTCCACTTTTTGATAGCCTTACCCCTTTTAGCCCCATTTCTGTCCTTAATGCCTTTGCCTTTTTTTACATTTAAATCTGTTCTACTCCTTAATAACTTCTGTACCTTGGTGTTTACCTCACTAATCACCATGTTTTGTGGGGGGAGGCTCAGATTTCCCTGCTCCTTTTCAGTGCTTCCCCCCTTGGCTAGTTTAAATGCTTGCCAATGAAGCATTTAAACCTCTCACCTAGGATCCTGGTTCCCCCCCTGGACAGATGCAGACCATCACACCAGTATAGGTCTGCATCCCTCCAGGTGGCTCCCCAGTCCCCAATGAAGCTAAAACCCTGAACTCCACACCAGTTTTTCAACCACTCATTGAATTCCCTGGTGAGAAGTGCCCTAGCATCTCCCTTGCCATAGACAGGCAGCACCTCCGAGAAGGTTACCGTATGCGCTACTTGTCTAAGGCCCCTTCCCAACTCTACAAACTCCTCTTGCACTGCTCTGATCCCATTCCTAGCCAGGTCATTTGTCCCTAGGTGGACAATGACATCCAGCTCCCTCCCTCGTGCAGCTCCTCCCACGATCCTGAGGATTCGCTTCCTGCCCCTCCAAGCTGTGGCACCAGGAAGGCACCTTACCTCCCTCTCCCCTTCCTCCCACATTTCTACCCCCAATGATTGAGTCCCCCACCAGGAGTTGTTTCCTTCCCCTGTGGGGTCCCATGCCACCCTCCTGTGGGTCTCCTTTGTGAAGGTTCCCAGCATTCTCCTTGGTCTCCACTGCAGGTGCCTCCATAGAGGAACCACCATCCACCAGAAGAGCGAATGAACTGTGGAGAGGTACAGCTGGAGGGATGCAACTCTGTTCCACCACCCTCTCCCTCCTTGAGCCCACCCTGGTCCAGCCTCTCCTCTTTCTTGGCAACCTCTGAGGTAGTGGCATTGGCCCTGGTGGTCCCTGGGTGGGGGGAGGAGGTTTCACGAATCCTAGCCAGGTCAGCCTGGAGACGGGCAACCTCCTCTCTCAGACCAGAGAGGTGCCTGCAAATAGGGCAGCATCGCAGCCTCCAGAATGTCTCCCAGAACACTGCCACCCCACAGCCATTGCACTGCACCACTCCTATCATGTCTTATTTTGTGTCCTCTCTACTGTTTCTCTGGATGCTTATTCTCTCCTCTCCTTACAACTCTCACCCTTCCTGTTCTGGGACAGCAACTTCCTAGCTTCTTCAGTAGCCTCCTTTTTCCTTGCTTAATATTAGACCACCAGCAGCTGGGGGGGAGAGTGAGCTACTTTTTTCCTTTAGGGTTGACAAAACCAATGTCTCTCTATGATCCTTTCCTTCCTACTGCCAAACAGGAAGTTCCTGTTGACAGTCAAATCTAGTGGCTGTAAAAGTAGAACTGGCTTTGGGTGGGTTGGAGGGCAATTAGTAAGAAAAAAGGCTAGCAACAGGAAGTTGTAATTTGACTCTCCTGCTTTTATAGTGTCTAAACCACACCCCCCAGGTAAGCTCTCTTTCCTCCTACTGGTTTAGCAAAGCAAGCTGATACAGTACCCTTCCCTGCACAGAACACACACTGACTTTTTTTCTTTTCTTTCTTCTTTTCAACCCTAAATAAGACCCCTTCTACTTCTAATAAAGTTATCTGTCTACTCAATCTTAACAGACACTGACTCCTGCTGAGGTATAAGGTTTAAATTAAAACTCTGTGACTTTCCTTGTGCTGCTTTTAAAATCAAACAGTTCCAAACTCTGTGACTTCCCTTGTGCTGCTTACAAAATCAGACAGTTCCAAACTCTGTGATGATTTCCCATATGCTGCTTTCAAAATCAAACAGTTCCAAACTCTGTGACTTCCCTTGTGCTGCTTACAAAATCAGACAGTTCCAAACTCTGTGATGATTTCCCATGTGCTGC